>BTHU01000003.1:66236247-66836247 GCA_036184795.1 Tokudaia tokunoshimensis | reverse complement strand
CATTCTAAGCCCACACTTTTTCCCAGGCAAGTTTGATTACCCACAAGATGAAGGCACAGTTTATGACAACCCCCCCCCAACAAACACACACACAAACACAGCATGGCAACCTTTACCTCTCCCCAAATCCAGGAACTAATGATAAAATTCAGTTTTGACTTTGGAACACTTCTATCTTCCCTGTATCCCAGGGTACAGACCACCTCCTAAGAACAAGATGATATAGTGGACAGACATCAAAGCCAGTGTCAGAGATCTGACTGAACCCCCTGACTATGTGCCATTCTGGTCCTCTGCATATTTCTAAGCTTCAGTTTTTCTCACTGGACATTGAGAATCAACAGATCTCTCTTTTAGAGTGCTTGGAAGATTGGTAGAATGAATATGTAAAGCAGCTTTCAGATAGAGATGCTCAAGAGATCCTGGTGCTCTGTGATGTCTCTTCTGCAGCCTTCACCCAGTCCCACCATCCTCACCACTGTACTCCTACCTTCTCACACAAGAAATTGCAACTTTCTATTCATTTCCATTAATAAAATGTCTTAAATACTCCTTCTGACTAACTCTTACATTACAGAAACTCAGGGCCATAAACATGTTGATGAATCAGGACGAACTTGGGACCTAAGATGGCAAAATGAGTCAACTTTTTCTTGAGAAATATGGCATTAAATGTCAAACCAAACTTCACGAAAAAGAAATTCATGAATGTGTATCAAGAACTTTAAAACTGCTCATGCTTTTGATACAATAATTTCTCCTGTAATAATTTATTATATTTAGGAAATCTTCAAAGGTTTGCATATATGATGTTTATTATAGTATTACAGTAGTGAAAATTTGGAAGCAATCAAAATACTATAACTGTAATAAACAATAGGCAAATATCACAAATTATGTTTAATGACATTGAAAAATGCAACTTGATTCAAAATTCTGAGTATATCAGCTTTAAAAATATATTGTATAGGAGATAAACTCAGATCCAGCACTTTGCTTCTGAGTATATGGATGCAGAATGTATGTATACAGAGAACAGGTCAGATATGTGCATTCTTTCATTCATAGTAGCATTATTCATAACACAGTGATGGAAGCAGCTGAAGTCTCCATCAATGAGTAAAATATATATTAACTATAAATACAATAAAATATATTGTATGAACACAGAATAGCATTCAGTCCTTAAAAGGAAGGAAATTCTAAAACTTTTGGTAAAGTGGATAAAATCTGGACACATTATACTGAAGTACATTATCAGACAGCACTGATGGTCGGACTGGTGGCTTCTTCTAGCATTTGGATGCAGACTTGACAGAGCTACTACTGATCCAGGAAGAGAGTTGCAGGGAGAGGCTTGCTCATGATACTGAATAATTCCCTGATTGCAATTAGGAAAACCAAGAGCTTAGCAGAACTATACTCTAAGCACATATTGGTTAGGACATGCATATGGTAAGTGCTACCTGAGAGAAGAAGGTGAAGAGATGTAAAGAAACAATTCTCTCCATACATAGAGGACAGTACAGGTTCTCAGGCATGGAAGAGATGTATAAAGGAGATCACCAGGTTTCCAGCATCCCCCAGGGAGAAGTCAACAAGAAGAGACAGGCCTTCCCCAAATGTCTCTTGCTTGGAAGAAAGATCAGGTACCACAAAAGAAGGCCAACTCCCTTAGAGCTCAGCAGTACCTGCTCAGGAAACAGATCCTTTCCTTCCTTCCTTCCTTCCTCCCTCCCTCCCTTCCTTCCTCCCTTTCTTCTTTCCTTCCTTTCAGACATGGTCTCTCTAAGAAACTCAAGCTATCCTCAAACTCAAAGCAACCCCCTGCCTGCCCCCATCTTCCAAATATTGGGATTATAGATACACCCCAGCGAGTCCAGCTCACAAACAATTGTCTATAAAGATTTTTCAGATAAAAATAATTGAAGTACTGTCAAAGAATCTAAAAGAGCTTAAAATATTAAATTTAATGTGGTTATGATACAGTAAAAATACATGAAACACACACACACACATATACTACATTTTTGTAATCCATACACACATGAAACATTGAAAGACTATAAGTCAGGATTACCAGTGACTCATGAAACCTGAATAGGGAAGTTATCCTTCTACTTCATAATTTTTTATTTTCCTTATACTTTGCAATATTTCTCCTTCAAACATACCACTCTATAGTACAGAAAAAACATGCTTCTTTAAAAATCACCAGTCTCCATCAACTGTCCATTTCCTTTAATGGAGTAGGCTGGTTAGCTGATATGTATGAGGTCCAAAGTGGGACTGACTTCTTTTCAAGAATCTGCACTCAGTTTTCACAAGGCAATTTCAGCCTTGCGGTCATGATAAAAAGCATCTCACTGGCACACAGGCACTGCTGAAGAATATTTACAAGCTCTCTGAATCTCATATATGAGTTTATGGCTGTTGTAATGAGGTACGTATCTCTACAGTCCCATGAACTATATTGGGCTTTTACTAGAGCCAGGTAAATCAAGCTGAGTCTTTCTGTAGCAGTTAAGGGAGCGGTCACAGCAGAAACCTGCCATCACACTTCTGCAATCTGCCCATAGTTCAGTGATTCTTTCTCTGGGCTTTTGATCATGCATTGATAGGATGAGGGGCTCAGTAAACACAAGACCCTACTTCTGAAATCTGAGCTCAGGATTCACTCCCCTTTGGAAACCTTCCCAAAAGACAACTCCAGATTTTGAGATGCCAAGTTAGTCCTATAATCCAGTGCATCTTTGTAAGGTTGCAGTGATGATTTGCACCTTTATGCAATTTCCTCACTGGGCCTCAACAGTATTCAGCAGGCTTTCCTCATGCCTTTTGTTCTGTGAGGAGCCATTTGTGATTAAACAAACCTCAGGTAACCCAGCAGATCCTTTCAGCACTGTGCATATCACTTAACCTGTTCAGATGCTATCACTATTTGGAGTACACTCTAGGCAAGGACTTCGTTCAGGAAAGGATCTACAGGGTACCACCCAGCTGTCTTCTGTCTTCAGTTCATGCTCATGTTGTCTGTGTTTTACCTCCTGCTTCAGAAACTCCCTTAGCACACCATAGCCTGCTGGGCAGATGCCTTTGCACATATGATAGTTCTTCCTCCTCCAGATGACAAATTTGGTATCCTTCCAGACCCAGATCATATGATAATATTAGTACATTACAACATGACACATTCTTTCAAGTGTCTTCCAAGTAGTAAATAATTTTTATCTTTTCTCTTAACCAAGTGCTGAACCGGTTTTGTAATCATTCTTTTTTGTTTGTTTGTTTGTGTTGCTGCCTTATTTCCCTGGTTTCCTGTTCACATTTTAACAGCACGTTTTAGCTTTCTGGTTGATTCTGCATTCAACCCTTTTTAAATCCAGGTCTTTGAAATCAATGGTTAGGAGACAAAAGAAAGGATACTTCTTATGAGTCAGACACCAACCCAATCTGTAAACAAATCCATATTGACTCAGGCTACACAGAAAAACTCTATCTTAACAAATAATAAAAGTAATAATAATAATAGTAATAAGAATAGTAATAATAACAATTTTAAATTTTGTTTTAAATATCAAAATTAATGTGGTTATAAGTTTGGCGGTTATAATTGTATTACAAATCCTCTATGAGAGAGGTCAAAGTAGAACAAACCTAAATAAAAAAGAGACTGCAATTCATTCTACACTTTTGATAAGTTCGGATTTGCTGGACCAAGGACATGCTATTTTGGGAGAGGCTGTATTTGTGTTAACAGGAAAGAAAAGAAAAAGACTTTAGACTCCTTCCAAAGTAATAAGGATCAAATCTGATAGAAGAAGACTCCTGAAGATCTTGGTTGCAGATAGGAAGAAAAAAATCAAAATGACCAAACAGGACAGGTAACATGATTTACTGATCCTTCTATGAGGAAACAGCCCTGAAACTGAGAGATAAAAACGTCTCTAGTCAGACTTGAACTATACATAACTAATGGATCTTGTTTGCTACAGCAGAATGCTCAGAATTCATCATGTCATCTTTCATACGGCATGAATAAAGGTTTATATCACAATTTGTTTATTGATCAAACTAACTCATAAAAAAGACATTTGTCTTTAACCTGCTCAAACAAGAAACACAAATTCATCATTAATGATCTTTGTACCTTGCACATTCCATACAAATATCTCTATAGAACTAAGGTTGTAAGGTTGATATATTACAGAATGAAGCACCAAGAGTACAGCCCTGACAAGATTCACCCCCAAGGATGCTGAAATGACCTGTTGTTCTAGCTCCCTGTCTGATCCTGCCTGTACTGATGCTGTTTCCAGAGACGTGCTGCGAGAACAGCTTCAGAAAGGACTACTAATCTCCAAGGACCTCAGTTCATTCTGTCTTTCAGATGGATTCAATTAGGACTTTAGTTAAGCCCTGAACTTTCTCAACACATAAATACTGGACAACAAATAATGCCAGCTAGCTTTATTTTGACTTAACCATTTTTCCAATTTCATTTTTGGACCTAAACATGAATTCTTTACCCCAACTCAGCAGGAAGCAATTATAAGAAAACTGTTGTCTCAATCTGTTAAGTAGGGGTGGATGGTTTGGGTTACTTTATAAATTATAGGTATGTTGTCATTTTAAGAAAATTATGCTTTGGGATGGGGAGGAAACAAAATAGGGAGTTTAAATTCAGGGATTTCAGGCAGTGGTGGCGCACGCCTTTGATCCCAGCACTTGGGAGGCAGAGGCAGGAGGATCTCTGAGTTCGAGGCCAGCCTGGTCTACAAAGTGAGTTCCAGGACAGCTAGAGCTATACAGAGAAACCTTGTCTCAAAAAACCAAAAAAATAAAAAATAAATAAAAAAACCAGGAATTTCTTTCTTAGGTAAAAGGGAAGGTGTTGAAAGAAAAAAGATGTCTGTAGTAATATTATATGAAACTAGACAAGTATACACAGATTATTAAATCTACTCTTAAACAAAAACATTTTATAGCCGTAGTCTTGCATTGGTAGAGATCTTCATATTTTAATGCAGAATTAAAGTTATATTTTCTTACATTGATACAAAATGTTGTATATTGATACAGGTTTAAGGTTTTCATTGGTATAAATCTTTGTACAAGGCTTAGTCCCAATCCTTTTAAGAGCTGCTATTACACACTGTTTAAAATAAGTAAGTAATACAAGTTAGTAGATAATCAAACTCATGATCATATTAGATACTAATTTTGTTAATTACAATAAAATGTCTTCAAAGTTATTCAAATAGTAAATAGCTTGAAGTAAACAATGTTTAAACAGTCAGATATGCTATAAATAAATGGTCTTCAAAAGCACCAGAGATCCACAAAGTATGCCATTTAAAATCATTTCATTATTAAAAGATCCTTTGACTATGAGACAGTTCTGCTCCTAACGGTACTCCCATTCTACTTTAAAAAAGATGATGAACATAATTTACCTCCATAAAGAGGTGTTTCAATTGTGGCAAGCTAGCCACTGAGCAAAAAGTGCCCAACTTTATCTGCAGACAAAATGCTGTCCAAAGAGGACAAATGGGTGCAAAATAGTCTACTGCTAAGCTCTGCCAATACAGGTTAAGCTAGTCCTTCATAATTCCTGCTTCACTTAAGGTCTGTCAGATGTTCTGGGCCAGAAGGCAAAATATATATTCTCCAACATTATAACGAATATTGGGGACTGCCCAGGACTGTCATTTCTGTGATTTTTGGAAACTGTGTCCCTGCACTTCCTGCATACTCAACTAATATTTATTCCTTCTCAAATCTCTGATGGGGTTGAAGACTAGATATAGTCTCACAATTAAACTTAAGTTGTTTAGGATTTAAAATGATGGTTTTAGGATGGTAATAGAAGTTAAAATCAAAGATGATTTAGGTTCAGAACTATAAACTCATTAATTTAGGATAGATGATAAAATACTTTATCCAAATTGCCAAATATAATGGGCTGGATATTATAATTTTCATAATTGTTATAATTATATTCCGTTTATATCTGAGAGAAAAGGAAGCTTTTATTGGACTAGAAATGAGAATTGTTGAGGTTTGGTCTTTTGCTTGGTATTGTAATGCTAAGTGTGGGCACCCAAGACCTGTTTTCCCCAAAAATGAGTCTGCATATAGACTCAAGTGACACTATGTGACCTTTCCCCAAGTTATTGTTAAATAAAGATGTCAACAGCCAATAGTTAGGCAGAAGAGACATATGCAGGTCTGAGGGTTCCTAGGCCTCAGGGCTTGGGAGAGAACCATGAGGGAGAGAAGAGGTGAAGGAGGAAGAGATAGCATGGGTTAGGTGAGTCATAAGAACATGACCCTAAGGGCTGGTCAATTGGAGTTAAGAGAAGCCCAGAAGAAACATTGTGAGTAATAACTTGAGCTTATTGATAGAAAAGTAGATTCTAATAGCATAGAGGGTAGATATTTGCCCAGCTCTTGTGCTATTTAAGGCTTATTGTAAATAATAAAAGTTGTGTGTCTTTTATCTGGGAACTGACTGGTCAAAGGTGGAGTAGAAACACTGGGCTAGGATTAAAAATTTCTACAACACTCTAATGTATTTGGTAAATAAAGAAAATGGTCAGCAAGTTCCCAGGGTTTGTCTATTACATATTCCTCTGGGTTTCATCCTGTTTTTTTTTTTTTTGAAACTTTCTTTTCATGTTTCAAAGCTTATTAGAATTTCTTTTCTTTTTTATTTCTTTTCCTTTTATTGGATATTTTCTTTATTTAATTTTCAAATGTTATCCCCATTCCAGGAGCTAACTGTGCTGCAAGGAACCATCAATCTCTGGCCCAAGCCTTATCTCCAGCCTCTTCTGCTGGTTAGAAGGATTATTCTTTTCATTATAGACTGAGTGTATTAAGCATTTTCTTGCTCTTCCCCACTTTGTCTGTTCCTTATGTTAGTCCCTTGCTATTCCAGGCTTAGTTTTCTTCACCACTGAATCAGAAACAAACCATCCTGAAGCTGTTCTGAATTGTTCCTTCTGATGCTGCATTATTCTTCTGTTATTCCAATATTGATCAGGAAATGTAAGATTGTCAAATATCTTCCTTTAGTTTGTTCCTATTATTTTCTGAGTTCTCATTTTCAAATCTCTTCTGACTGTCACATTTACAGCCTCTCATTTTACTACCCATCATCCTAATTTCTATACTTATAATTTTTTTCTTTTAAATACATGTCTTACCTTTTAAGAGGTACATTCCTGGTTTTTTGGTAATTAACTCCGTGGTCTTGTTCTGAATAAAAGTCATCTTCATTGTTCATTCCATCTTTGCTAAAGAAACGTATCCTTATTTCTGGCCTGGAAAGATGGCTCACTGGTTAAGATCACCAGCTGTTCTTCCAGAGAACTCACTGCATGTAACCAGGGAGTTGACCTGGCCTAACTGCCTTGAGGGGCATGTGTCATATGTTTTTCAGATTAGAGTCCATGACTCCTGGGGCACAATGTGCCATTCAGTTCCTGAGAGACCAAGGTACTCTCTCAGAGAGTAAAGCGTTCATAGCGTTTTCTATTTCTCTGTAGGTTCCCGTCAAGGAAGTATGGACGCCTGACAGGACAATTGGTCTTAGACATCAATCTTGTGTACTCTGTATAGTTTGTGAACATTGATTCCTGGCAACTACAACCTTATTGATCCTGTCAATTGCCACTATACTCTGTTTCTGATAAGCGTATAAAAAGTCTTATTAGTCTAAATAAAATTGCCACAGTTTTGCTCCGACTAACTTGGTTTAATTCCTTGAGGCCATATCAGGTTACTTTGGTGAGTAAATAAGTAAGTAAGTGTGTAAGTAATTAAGTAAGACCTTGGTGTGCATACTTAGAACTCCAGTTTAGTACCTAGCACCCATATGTGTCAGGCTGCATGTCTACCTCACCGCTGGGTTGCTGGAGTACTGCTAGCAAGCTGCTCAAGGGAAGCAGAACACAGTCGGTGATAGGGGTCTTAGTCTGTGTTTCCCTGGGTGAGAAACAGTGAGGTCTGGAACAGATGCTGTGGTTCTCAGTCTCCTGTGTACCCAGATGCTGCTGGGGGTACCATGAGGAGTTGAGAACTGGGTACAAGAATCTGTGTTTCCCCAATGCAAAAAGCAGAAAGGGAACAGCTGAGCCTGGGATGGGTCAGAATCCAGTTTGGTTTGGGAGTCTTAGTGAGTGCCAAGAGTACAGAGGGGCTGGAAGAGAGGAGGCCTTTTCCAGGAGATTTAGGTGTGGCTCTTTATGATAAAGGCCTCCCCCGAACAGTGATCCTTGATGAAGGAGATGATCCTTGCCCATCTAAACTGCTTTATTAGAAGACAGATGTAAATGCATACATCTTACTCAGGGTGAACCAGGGATTAAATACATTTTGCAGGAAGGCATGCCCAGGAAGGAAAGCTCATTGGCTGAACACTTGACTATCTAGATACTTCATTAGCACGGACAATTCCAGGTTTTTATTCTAAGTGACTGATTGTCATAGTCCTCTCAGTGGGGTGTTATGGTTAGATCGTCCAGTTTGACAGGGGGCCAACTTTAGCCTACTGTTCTCAATTCTGAGATTTCCCAGGATTTAGGCTGGTGAAGAGAACCTTAAGAGTTCTTCTGGCTGGTGAAAAGGTCCACTTGCCCAACACATATGTCAGCTCACAACCATTTGTAACTCCAGACATGGATCCAAGTCCCTCCTCTGGCGTCTTCAGACAATGAGGTTCTCATGCATACATACAAATAAAATACCCAAACACAGAAAATAAATAAATTATAATTTTAGGAAGTATTCTTATTCCCAACTTAAATTTACAACACAATATTATGCTGAACAGGCATGTTATTGATTGTTGACAGGGATGACAAGTTACTTATCCCTGTAGAAAAGTAAGAACTATAGAGTGCATAGCAATTATACAATTGCCCAAACTAAATAAAGATGCTGACTAATGAATCAATGTTCTTAAGAAAGCATGCTGTGCCATGCTAGACTTAAAATCACAACTATTATTGTTAATACTTTATTAATGTCTCGGATGCTGATGACACAATGCTGAAAAGAATAACAAATACTTTCAACACAAATCACTTTGTTAAAAATTCTCAGTAGGTTTTATTGATGAACTGAGTAAAGCAAGACATTTTAAAGGGAACAAATATAAAGTTCTTTGAGTCAGACAAAAAACCAGCAATCACTCTAGGGCAGGGTTGAATTGAACTGGTATTTCCCATTCTCAATGCAATGTGACTTCAGATTGTCATACAATTGTCAACAAAATTCAGTACAAGTCTAGGAAAAGATATATGGAAAGCACATATCAAATGATGCCCAAGAAGAAGGAAGGAGAGGTCCCTGGTCCTGGAAGGGCTCAATGCAGCAGTGTAGGGGAATACCAGGACAGAGAAGTGGGAGGGGGTTGATTGGGGAACAGGGGGAGGGAAGAGGGCTTATGGGACTTGGGGGGAGGGAACCTGGAAAGAGGAAATCATTTGGAATGTAAATAAAGAATAAGAAAGAAAGAAAGAAAGAAAGAAAGAAAGAAAGAAAGAAAGAAAGAAAGAAAGAAAGAAAGAAAGAAAGAAAGAAAGAAAAATTTGGCAAGTACTTGTCACTGGGCTCAAGGAAGTAGGCTCAGATAAGAATATTCACATTTGGGCTAATAAGGATCAAGGTGAACACAATCAAGGAATGTGTGACTTCCCTTTTGTCTTGGTAATCCTGATAAGCCCCCAGACCCAGTGACTTGGGAACTTTGTTTATTGCTTTGTTTGATTACTACCTGGTGTGATCTCTTTGTTCATTGCCTTGTTTAATCACTTTGTCTTTGATCTAAGAACTGACCCTATTCTCTGCTAGTACCTAGAATGGTATAAAAGCTGACTGGAAAAATTAAAGCCACTTCAGCCTCAGCACTGGCTGGAGTCATGTTATAATGTTTGTCTAATTGTCTTTTTCTTTTCAATCCTCACTCCTATCCTTGAGACCCTGTTGACTGACTGAGCTGGCTTGGTCAAAGTTAAAAATCTAGTTTTAGAGTAAGGGAGCTAGTGCTATTCCTCTTAGTACACAGACCATTAGAACAAAGCTGAGTTTCAGCTAACACGTTTTAAGAATGGGTTAAATCCATCACTCAGGTAATTGAGGCAGGAGTGCTGTGAGTTGGAGTCCAACCTGGACTACATAGTAAGATGGTATCTCAAACAAAACAAAACAAAACAAAACAACAACAGCAAACCAAATCTTTGGGATCATAGCTCTGATCATAAAAGAATGCTTCAAATAAACAACAATATTTAGACTGAGAAAAAAGTTCATAAGATTCAAAGGGAACAGGACATTAGCCAAGCATAAGAAATATAGATAGGTCCTCATCTCAAAGAGCATGCAGTCAAGGCAGTTAGCATCAGGTGTTTAATTGGTAGTAAATGATTAGTTTTGCCTGGCATAGCTAGCACATTTTCATAAAACAAAACAAAACAAAAACAAACAAACAAAAAAACAAAGCTATAACTGCATCTCAAAGAACAGGTAGGATTTCAACAACCAGCAGAACAGGTCTTATGAAGTACAGGGAACCACACACATAAACCTCTAGCCAGGAGTTAAAGCAGCAGGTCAAATAGGATACAGAAGATGAGTAAGTAAAGACAAGTGTACAACTAAACTCCAAGTCTCTGCCTAAAAGTCATTTCTTCAGAGATGCTTTTCCTGGCCTAAACTCTCAGTCTAAAGTATATGCTCTACTATGACATCTTCTAGTGAGCTACACTTATTCTCAGATTCATAGTTTGTTGTTCATATTTATGTACATGTGTTTGTATTAATATATGAACCAATATGTTAAGTGATGCATATATATAAATAAATTTATAGAAGTGTTATACCATGCATAAACATTTCTTAGGACACAAGGGATATTATAACTAATAAAAAGGTCTAATAATAAAGAACTAGTAATAAAGGTCTCAGAAGAGAAAAGGCATAAGAATAGATGAACAGGCCCAGTAAAAGCATGGTGGTGTGAAATACATAACAGATAGAAATAACTTAAAGAACTTCCATGTGTCTGTGCAATAAGATTGGTAAATGTAAAGGTATAATCATCATTATGACTCTAACAGCAGACAAGAATTAAATCCTTTGTTCATTCAATGAATATGTATTGAACAGACTCTCACAAGAGATTCCTAACCTAGGCTTTAAGAAGTTTAAGTTTCTGTAAGGCAAAGTTTCTGTAAGGCAAAGGACACTGTCAAAAGGACAAAGCGGCAGCCAACAAACTGGGAAAAGATCTTTACCAACCCTACATCTGACAGAGGGCTAATATCCAATATATACAAAGAACTCAAGGAGTTAGACCCCAGAGAGTCAAATAACCCTCTTAAAAATGGGGTACAGAGCTAAACAAAGAGTTCTCACCTGAAGAATATCTAGGCTGAGAAGCACCTAAAGAAATGTTCAACATCCTTAGTCATTAGGGAAATGCAAATCAAAACAACCCAAAGAACTCCACCAGAGAACTCCTACAGCTGATAAACGACTTCAGCAAAGTGGCCGGATATAAAATCAACTCAAGCAAGTCAGAAGCCTTCCTATACTCAAAGGATAAGCAGGCTGAGAAAGAAGTAAGAGAAATAATACCCTTCACGATAGCCACAAACCATATTAAGTATCTTGGCGTGACTCTAACCAAACAAGTGAAAGATCTGTATGACAAGAACTTCAAGTCTCTGAAGAAAGAAATTGAAGAAGACCTCAGAAGATGGAAAAATCTCCCATGCTCATGGATTGGCAGGATTAATATAGTAAAAATGAGCATCTTACCAAAAGTAATACACAGATTCAATGCAATCCCCATCAAAATCCCAACTCAATTCTTCATAGAGTTAGAAAGAGCAATTCAAAAATTCATCTGGAATAGCAGAAAACCCAGAATAGCTAAAACTATTCTCAAGAGTAAAAGAACCTCTGGGGGAATCAGTATCCCGGACCTCAAGCTGTACTACAGAGCAATAGTGTTAAAAACTGCATGGTATTGGTACAGTAACAGACATGTAGATCAATGGAACAGAATTGAAGACCCAGAAATGAATCCACACTCCTATGGTCACTTGATCTTTGACAAAGGAGCTAAAACCATCCAGTGGAAAAAAGATAACCTTTTCAACAAATGGTGCTGGCTCAGCTGGAGGTCAACATGCAGAAGAATGCAAATTGACCCATCCTTATCTCCTTGCACTAAGCTCAATTCTAAGTGGATCAAAGATCTCCACATAAAACCAGACACACTGAAACTAATAGAAGGGAAACTAGGGAAGAACCTTGAACATATGGGCACAGGGGAGAATTTCCTGAACAGAACTCCAATAGCTTATACTCTAAGATCAAGAATAGACAAATGGGACCTCATTAAATTACAAAGTTTTTGCAAGACAAAAGACACTGTCAAAAAGAAAAAGCGGCAACCAACTAACTGGGAAATGATCTTTACCAACCTTACATC
Source organism: Tokudaia tokunoshimensis (assembly GCA_036184795.1). Lineage (NCBI taxonomy): Eukaryota > Metazoa > Chordata > Mammalia > Rodentia > Muridae > Tokudaia > Tokudaia tokunoshimensis. Next base: position 66,823,739 of record BTHU01000003.1, on the reverse strand, counting down.
CGACAGAGGGCTAATATCCAAGATATACAAAGAACTCAAGAAGTTAAACTCCAGAGAGGCAAGTAACCCTATTAAAAAATGGGGTACAGAGCTACACAAAGAGTTCTCACCTGAAGAATATCTAATGGCTGAGAAGCACCTAAAGAGATGTTCATCATCCTTAGTCATTAGGGAAATGCAAATCAAAACAACCCTGAGATTCCATCTCACACCAGTCAGAATGGCTAAGATCAAAAACACAGGAGACAGCAGTTGTTGGCGAGGATGTGGAGAAAGAGGAACACTCCTCCACTGCTGGTGGAATTGCAGGCTGGTACAACCACTCTGGAAAGCAGTCTGGCGGTTCCTCAGAAAACTGGACATGACACTCCCGGAGGATCCGGCTATACCACTCCTGGGCATATACCCAGAGGCTTAACCTGCATGCAATAAGGACACATGCTCCACTATATTCATAGCAGCCTTATTTTTAATAGCCAGAAGCTGGAAAGAACCCAGATGTCCCTCAACGGAGGAATGGATTCAGAAGATGTGGTATATCTACACAATGGAATACTACTCTGCAATTAAAAACAATGAATTCACGAAATTCCTAGGCAAATGGTCAGAACTTGAAAATATCATCCTTAGTGAGGTAACCCAATCACAAAAGAACACACATGGTATGCAGTCACTGATAAGGGGATATTGACCCAGAATCTCGGAATACCCTAGACACAATCCGCATATCAATAGATTTCTAAAAAGATGGAAGGAGAGACCCCTGGTCCTGGAAAGACTGAATGTAGGGGAACGCCAGGACAGAGTAACGAGAGGGGGTTGAATGGAGAAAAGAGGGAGGGAAGGGGGCTTATGGGACTTTCGGGGAGGGAGGAAACAGGAAAGGGGAAGTGATTTGGAATGTAAATTAAAAAAATAAAATAAAATAATAAAAAAAAATGTTGCTCAGAGTAACCAATCGCAGTCGTCCAAGTCAGGTGTCTGCTGAATTCCCCGCCAAAATATTTATAAAAAGTGTATGCTTTGTGAGCTCCAGGTCTCCTCTTGCCTGCGTGCTGGGGGATCCCAATGTACATTGGAACATTAAACCTCTTGCGGACTGCAGTGATTCCAGTCTCTGTGGCCTTATTGAGTGGTGGTGGTGGGGGCGGTCTTCCGGACTCTAACAGTCCTATGAGAGGTTCTTGGTCCTATGATAGATGTTTCAGTGTAGGGGAATTGAGGGTGGGAGTGGGGTGGATGGAGGAACACACTCATAAAAGCAGGGGGAGCGAGGATGGGATAGGGGTTTTCTGGGAAGAGGGGAAACCGGGAAAGGGATAACATTTGAAATGTAAATAAAGAAAATATCCAATTAAAAAAAAAAGCAGGCTCCATGCCCAAGTATAGATAATAACCAACACCAAATAAACTCAATGATATCTTTGGAGACTTTTTTGTTTCATATTATTTTACTGGGGCCTTTTAAAAAATTTACTGTCTTTTGATTGTGACTTATGGTTTCTAATTTTGTGTTTTTATAGTCTGTGTTTGTGTGTGTGTATGCATATGCATTCTTTATGTTTTTAATTTCTTTGTTTTTCATCTGTTTTCTTTGTATGTGTGGTTTTTTTCTAAAGAAGAAAAGAAAATCAAGAAGTTGGAAGGATGAGGTAGATATGTGAGAAGAGGAGGGATTGACAAAAATGATCAGAATATATTGAATGAAAAAATCAATTGAAACCGTTTTGGTTTAATCCAAAATATTGAGCAACTAGCAGAGGACTTGAAAGCCCTTTGTTCCTATTTGTGTTTTAGAAGGATTATTTTGAAGGTTGGGCACTGGATTATATCGAGAATGGCAAGAATGAAAGCAATTGCAGATTACTTATTCCAGAAATTCAGGGTAGCAAGAGAAATGACGTGGGTCAAGGAAGTAATCAGACATAAAGTTAACAGGATGTTATGACATGTTGACTAGAAAAGAATGGAAGAGTGGATTTCAGGGTGATTCTTGGGTTCCTGTTCAGTCCAACAAGGGTAAATTATAATGAATACATAATGGGACTGCGGAAAAAAGAACACTGACATGAGAAAGGGTTTTTTGTTTTTGTTTTTGTTTTTAAAAGAAAACTGTAGAAGAGACTGCTCATTGTCTCTTAAAATCTACTTCTTCTGTATATGGGAGCTACAACATGGTTAACTATGTCTCCATTATGACTACATTACCAGCCCTCCATGTAATGGAGAATGGGCATATTCCTAAGGTTTAACTGGTGGGCTAAGACAAAATCTATGTGGACAACTTCTAACTTCTTAAGAAAACACTAAATCCTGGATCTCTGCTACTTCTTCCTTCTGCTATTTGAAATGGTAATAATCATAATGTCCTTGAGACCAGCAAAGCCTCCACTAGTTCAGGTCCCCAATATCTCAAAGCTATCCACTCAAACATTCATCTTGGTTGTTTACTTGACAGATCTATATGCTTATTTATCTTCATGCTATCAGATTTTAGAGTCATTTGGTAAAGCAACTTAGCCTGCTTCATACATTATCTAAATAGAGATATAGACAATGCAATATATTATTTTAATGTTCAGTAAAGGGGGAGATTGATCTGTTATAGTCAAATTGCATTAAGGAAGTCGCTTATAAAATGTATACAAAAATGAAAAATAAAAAGAGGACTTCAGATGATGCACATGAATGCAGTCTTTAAAAGTGTGCATAAAGGGAAGAAAAGATACTAGAATACAATTTTGAGAATAATATCAAAATTGGAGGATAGTGGTATTGCAGAAATGGAGAGAATTGAAGCCATGAATAGTGCTGTCAGAACTGAACTTTCATAAGAATACGAGAGATGATGGGACCCAAAACACGAAGGTCAAGCCCTGAGTCAGAGTTCTAACCTCTTCCCATTGCAAGAGAATGTGACAAAACAAAAAGTACGGAAAGGGTAAGTTTCTAAAGGTGTCATTGGTGGTTAAGAAAGTATCACAGTTTTCTCTGAATATACAATGAGGTTGGTATTTGGCACTGCTTTTGGAAAGTGGTGATAGTTTAGAAAAATTACAAGAATGGGAAAACCTATGGGCTGAAACTAAAGTTGAATCATTTCCTCTGGTGCAGACAATAAGAGCAGGTACTAACAGATTCAAAATGGAGATTCTGTATAGTGAATGTAGTATAAAGATAGAAGTGAAATTTGGAAGTCAGAAGTAAGAAAAGTTCTGAGGGTCCAGTCTTTACTACTTTGATCATTGGGAATTCTACACCAGGTCCACAGAATTATATAAGACAAAGTAGACCATCACCATGCCTTTCATATCTTGTTCCCTTTTTGAACTTATATGTTTTACTAATGAAAGAAATTTATGTGAGATTTGGAACTTGGGAGCAAAGAAGTCATTTTTCTGGACATGGTGGTTTCTAGAACTTTTCCACAATGATTATTTCCTATAAATGTTCTAGAGCCACCCTGAACCTCATTCTCTCAGTTCCTCTATACTCATGTGAGCTCTGATTCCTACATCATATCTCTTACCCCAATGACGCTCATTTCTTGACTGAATCCAAACTTGATACACTAGCTTAGTGTTGACATTGAAGAAAAAAAACAAACAAATTCTATTTATACTGACTTCCACTCAACTCTATTTTCCTTGGCAGTTTTGTCTGAATGACAGATACTACCTGCTTTGGATTCTTGAGTTCTGCCACATACAATGCTTCCTGCATTCTTGTGAGCAGGCTTTTTTGATGTCATCATTCCCCCTGTGTCCCACATAATTAGGTACAGCTATTTTAGACTAAACCTCTGCATTCTTGGCACCACTCACCAATAAGACACCAGGCCATGGATATAGTATTTGACACAGCATGGCTGGCTCTGGATCCTTGTTAGCACCTTCCTAAGTCATGATTCACCATGACTTAACCATTGTTTAGAAGACAAAATAGTTTCTTGCTATAGCACTTGGAATCTCCTGCCCCAGGTCATACAAGCTCCAAGACAGCTATGTACATAGAGTTAAGTTTATGTGATGGTAGAATGTGACTGAATTTAGAAAGTCAACTTTATCTAGTTTAACAGGCAAGTTCTATTCAATCTTGGCCATACAGTAGATTTACTTGGGTTGTATAGAACCTGAGCTTCTGAATTCTCTTTAGCAACCAGTTCTTGTCACCAATAGTACAAATTCTATGGCCAAACTACCAGAAGCTAAGTCTTGGTTTAACTTGGAGTAAGCTAACTCTCTTATCTGTAAAATAGAGATAATAATAGAAGATTAAAGGGATAATGTGAAGTGCTACTTACATTTCTACTTTCAAATAAAACCTTTAATGTCTCTGTATTAAAAATCTAATTTCTATGCTTGGTTATTCTCTTATTGACATTCAGCTTCCTCTCAGAAAAGGGGGAATAGAGATATTTTATTCCAGGCTCATCAGATACATTCCCCACCATTACTTCCATGCAGTGTATACAAAACACTGCAAAATAGCTCTCACTTGTGCTTGAGTAAATTTACCCTTTGGGCTGGCATACATCCCTAAACTTTCATACCCAAGTGGCACTTCATATGAGCTTATATTGTCTCCCACTTGTAGCTACAATGATTTCTTGTTATCCTTTGCCTGCACCAAACAGACTTTACCATAAGGCACTTCCTGTTTTCTTTTTCTCTTTGAGCCCTCAGTACCAAGGTCTCTTTGCCCAAATGTCACCCTCCCATTTAGAACTTTCCTGATCCTGACCCCTTATAAAACAGCCTCCCCTCCAGCTCGTACCTTCCTTATCCTGCTTACAGTGATTATTATGTCTGCAGGCTGTTTTAAAACATACATTTATTCATCTATTATATTTCTTCTCATCTGTATCCCTAATGGAGGTTCTGTTTATCTATATTGATGGGGAGGAAGTTACTCATCTATGCATAATCATACAATGCAATCAGACACAGTTCTCTGGACTTTTCTGATTCTCTCTTTGGCTCAGTAAACACACACACACACACACACACACACACACACGGGGGGGGTTGCTGTAGAACAAATTCAGAGACTTGTACATACTAGGCAAAAGTTACACCCTCAACTCTTGACTCTTCTTCCACTGTAAAACATCAAATACCACTTTTTAAAGTAGTGAGGTCATATACTCTTCCCAAGTGAGACAAAAAAATATTTGCTTTCATAAGAAAATAAAACAGTGTCATTGCTTTGTAATGAAATGTGAAGTTATAAGAATAAGCAATACTAACAGGCAGTCGTAGAAGTTGGGATGATCAATAATGTCACATAAGTCCAAATTTAATGTTGTTGACCTAAACTGCATAAAAATATGATAGTCCCTTAAAACCCCTTCTAATGATTTTTCTACATTCCTACTAATGATTCTTCTCAGTGAGTTAATCTCACTAGTGGAAAATGACAAATACTATCTCAGGGTTCAGGAAGGTCTGCAGACTGTGAGTTGTTCAGTATCTGAATCTGGAAACATGTTTATAGAATATAGACTATATGTTAATCAGCCAATAGATATCTTAGTGTCTACATCAGTATTGATAAAGTAAATTAGTAGGCATTCAGTAACTACCCTAAAGTTTACTAAAATAGTCATGTGGTGGCTCTCAACATAGTATCTGATACTTTAAAATACAAGAACCATACAATCTGAGAGTATGTAAAGACATACAACAGTGACAGAGACAATGAAAAATGACAATATTAATTCCTATTCCCACTATAAAACTTGTCAGAAATCTAGTGATTCAGAAACAATAGAGATTTTTCTTTCAGTTATGAAGGTTACATGTTTGAAATGTGATTTAAGAGGTGAGCCATTGGGGGAAGGGAGAAAAGCTATGAATCAAACTCAGGGCCTTCATAAGCTAGGTAAAGTTCTACCACTTTAACAAAGTAAACAGCACTGTCAGGACTGTGGTCTTTGAAGGTCCTAGGGGAAAGCCTTCTCCCTTCTCCCTTCTCCAGCTTTTAGGGGCAGCCCATATCCTTGACTGTGAACTTTGTCCTCAACCTCAGTTCCAATAATCACATCTCTTCTCTGACTTTGACCCTCTTCTCTACCTTTTATAAGCCCCTTTATGATTTCAGTGAACCCCTGCAAATAATCCTGATAACTTCTGAAGTTACAGATTCTTAACACATATGCTCTACCCATGTTAAGTCATATAACTCACAAGGTCCAGAAATTAAGAAGTAGGCATCTCTGAAAGGCCATTATTCTTTCTTCCATAATGGCCCAATATTAGATAAATAAGCATACAGTTCTAATAACAAGGAACTTCAAGTCAGAAGTCCTAGATTGAACTATGCTTATGTGATCTTAGGCAATTCATCTGGCCTCTTTTATCCCATTTCTTCAGATAAAATGAAGATAATATTCCTAATACTAAGTTATTAAAACTTGGCTTGGTTTATTTAACAATTATTTTTTTATCTAGCATATGTTAATGTTGGAACACCAGTGTCAAGTAATGTTGCATAAGACCTATAAATGAAATTCTTACACTTTAGAGCTAGTCCCAATTTATGTTAGGCTGACCTAAGGCATTTTGACTTTAAGACTGTATAAGAACAATATTAACAGTAGAAATTGGACTTTAAGCTTTGATGTTTCACCATTATGTGGTATAATATTAATTCACTGGATAGTGGTAATAAGTCAGTCATTTCAAGAGTGAACAATCAATATGCTGAAATGAACTGCTTTATAATCTAGTGCGCTCAGTAGTTTGATAATACTAAACACATTTTAAACTTACTGTATTTTCCCATATTGATAGATTATCAAAATACAACTCCTTCACAAGTTAAAAACGAGTATGCATTCCCACGATGTTCTAAAAACCTATATTCTGCATGTAGTGAGAAATCATTTGACAGCTTAAGATTAATAGCTAACAATTTCACTTTGCCTTGCAGTTATCCTGGGTGTAGCAAGAAAGGACCTGTGGCCCAGAAAATGCCCTCTGAAAGGAAAATCAAATCCAAATAGTTGTTCATGATGTGAGAGAGATGACTTTATCAACTTACTTTCTATATAATTCACTACACCTGACATAAGGAGGGCAAACTGAAAACAACAAAATGTCAAGAAGAAAGGAAACTGATAACGTTTTGTGGCTATAGTCCTGTGGAAAGATAAATAAGGTCCTGCTGGAGAGGGAGTCAAGAGGAAGTTTGTGAAGTATTTAGAAAGAAAAATCTGCATAGCTTATTGAGTGGCTGGGTGCAGAAAATGAAGAAGGAGAGGTTAACGATAACTCTGAGGATATTTAGTAACTGGATGAGTGGGTTCAATGCCAGGAGACAGGAGTAGAGGAAGCAAAGTGATTGACTGTTTAAGACTGATTGAGTGCTGTCAGTGTAGTATCCTGTTTGGGCTTGAATTACTACTCTGAGAAAGGTATATGGATATATCATAAACCAAAGAGCAAAGATGCAGCACGACGCTCAAGACATTAAGGTTATTCTTCATAGAAGTACTCCTTCTGCCCCTGTTCTTGCTTCACTGTTCTTTCTTATGAGATATGTGTTCTTGCTTCGCAGGTTCCATGGTTGTCCACATAGCTGCTTATGCTTAGACTTACTCTCTCCCCATTGGGAACACCAAACTAAGACTAACAAGGCAACTACACTAACAAGTGAATTTGAAGGACACCATTCATTGTGTTTGTTCTCATGGAAAAAAAGCATTCAGGAAAATGGGCCAAAGTATTCACTACTCTCAAAACTATTTATCACGAGAATAATTCTGTGAGTTATTATTACTATACTTGAGATAAACTCTTTCTCAGAAGAGACCATGCCAACTTGGTTACCACTGCATTTGTTTTACTTATTTTTTTTTTGTAATGAAAACATAATTACATCATTTTCTTCTTCCTTTTCCCCCTTCAACCCTTCCCATTGCATCCCCTTCTCCAACATCCAGAACACACTTAACAAGTACATTTTATATAACAGGATGATTAAATGGAATGAATTTCAACTTTAAGTTTAAGGGATTGGGATCATGTAGAATCATTCATTTTCTCAAAAGTGACATGGTCAGGTAACATCAAAGAATTAAATCCAAACCTAAGCCACATCAGACTTTGTGATCTCTATTGGGAAAAACTTCTGATGAGGATCTCCCTGCTGCTCTGAAAACTTCCATCTCCTCCAAAAACAAGCTTAAATCTCTCTAGACTCCAGGAGTTAACTAACAATAGAGAATCCAGTTACACTCCACTGAAGCTAGGATTATCTGCAGCACACTCACAGAAACAGCTGGAGGCTAGCTCTTTGTTTTGGAACAAGTACTCATGACTAGTGTTGGCATGAAATGAGAAGCACATTTCAGTTACAACAGTCCTACGCACTGCTGTCACATGGTTGATCTTCTCACGACTAAAACTGCCAGCTGGAAAAGGTCCCAGTTGTGTCACTATCCACAAAGCACAAAAAGCTAAATGAGATGAACTTATTTAGGCTCTTCAGGAAAACTAAGCAGCTTTTAATCCCTTTAATGTAACAATTCAAATCCACCATTAAGAAGCATCTCTTCAGTACCTATGTCTACAATGTTAGACACTGAGACATTATGGTAAAATGACCACATTTTCAAAGCTGGAAAACAAAATATTTGACAAATAATTTCTTAATGTGTTAACTTATAGAAATGAAGATACATTTTACAATTGTGTATTCAACAGATCAAATCTTTCTTGCCTCATTACAAAGTTTCATACCTACTCTCACCAAATCTTCCAGCTCACTCACAATCTATTCTCAACTTAAGAGTCAATAAGAGCCACTGAGATGGCTCAGCAGATATAGTGTATGGTGACTATCTATAGTCAGGTATTTTTTCGCAGCAATAAGAAATATGACGAATGCAGTCTGTAAATGTAAATGTCACTACAGAAATATAGTAAAGGGAAATAGTATAAGTTAAAGGCTGTGTGACTTTCAAAAGGATACAAATTTATATAGTACTATAGAGTTTATAGCAAAGTTTTAGAATTTTGTTCCTATTTTACCTCTGTAATAGCTCCCCTGAGTTGAGTAAAACCCCCATTCATAGAGGAGGTAGATTAATGAAGTTATGTGATTTAATCAGTTTTCTCAAAAGGACATAGGCAAAACAAATCTTTCACTCATTTATTTATTCTCTAACTCAACAAGTATTTTTAGAGCCTACCATGTGTCAAATACTAATAAAAGGTTTTATGTTGAGGTCCTTGGTAATGAGGCTATATGTATTTGGAAGACAGCAGAAAAAGAAATGGGCAGAGACTCATAAAATGTACATGCTGGTTTAGGGTGGAGATTATATCAGACTATATAATAAATTATGTGTTAGTAAGTGCCTTGGAGAGCATAAAGCAACGGATAGAGAAAATTGGGGTTCTAGAAAGAATATGTGATATTAAGCCAGAGATATTACTATTAAGGTGATATTTTAACTTACAAAATGTTTTTCTTAATGTGGCACTTATTTAAATTGGAATTCAACCTTTTTTTTCCCATAGTTCTGCAATTTGGACAAATAAATAGCTATCTACATGTCACCCTAACATGTCTCTATGCCCTTTCACAGTCAGTCTTTATCTCTATCCTTAAGTCCAGGATCTGGCAACCATCTGTTCTTATTTGTCCACATTGCTTTGTCTTTTCCAGAATGTCACAAGCATGAAATTGTACAGAGAATAATCTTCTATACCAGAATTTTCACTTAGCATAATTTAGCTGAGACTCATTTTATTGCATATCCTTAAAGTATAACATACATTTTGTTTATCTATTTACCAGGTGAAGGACATTGGGTAATTTCCTGGTCACTGGTTATTACAAGAAAAGCAGCTATAAACATTTTCTTACAGTTCTTTGAATGTAAGTTTTCACTTCACTGGAGTGACTAGAATGCAATTTCTAGTCAGGTTATAAATATATTTAGTTTTAAAAGAATTCAGGGTCATTTTGATTTACGTTTCTCTGATCACTAAGGACTTTGAACATTTCTTTAGGCACTTCTCAGACATTTGAGATTCCTCAGTTGTTAAATCTCAATATAGTTTTTTGATTGGGTTGTTTGGATATTTGGTGATTAGTTTCTTGAGTTCTTTATATATTTTTGATATTAGCCCTCTATCAGATGTGGGGTTAGTGAAGATTTTTTTCCCAATCTGTAGGTTGTCAATTTGTCTTATTGACTATGTCCTTTGCCTTACAGAAGCTTTCCAGTTTCATGTCCCATTTATCAATTCTTGGTCTTAAAGCATGAACCTTTAGAGTTCTGTTTAGGAAATTTCCCCCTGTGCCAAAGAGTTCAAGGCTATTTCCCACTTCCTCTTCCATTATATTCAGTGTTATCTGGCTTTATGTTGAGGTCCTTGATCCATTTGGACTTGTACTTTGTGCAAGGTGACAAATATGGGTCTATTTTCATTTTTCTACAAACAGCCAGCCAGTTAGATCAGTGCCATTTATTGAAGATGCTTTCTCTTTTTCATTGTATATTTTTGGCTTCTTTGTCAAAGATCAAGTATCCATAAGTATGTGGTTTTATTTCTGGGTCTTCAATTCTATTCCATTGACCAATGTGTCTGTCTCTGTACCAATACCATGCAGTTTTTATCAGTATTGCTCTGTAGTAAAGCTTGAGGTCAGGGATGGTGATTCCCCCTGAAGTTCTTTTATTGCTAAAAATTGTTTTCGCTATTCTGGGTTTTTTGCCTTTCCAGATGAATTTGAGAATTGCTCTTTCCATGTCTTTGAAGAATTGCGTTGGAATTTTGATGGGGATTATATTGAATCTATAGATTGCGTTTGATAGGATGGCCATTTTTACTATGTTAATTCTGCCAATCCATGAGCATGGAAGAGATTCCACCTTACACCAATCAGAATGGCTAAGATCAAAACCACAGGTGACAACACATGTTGGAGAGGATGTGGAGAAAGAAGAAAACTCCTTCACTGCTGGTGAAATTGTAAACTGGCACAACCACTCTGGAAATCAATCTGGAGGTTCCTCAGAAAATTGGAAATAGATATACCTGAAGACCCAGCTATACCACTCCTGGGAATATACCCAAAAGATGTCTTACCATGTCACAGGGCACGTTTTCCACTATGTTCATAGTGACCTTATTTGTGACAGCCAGGAGCTGGAAACCCCCCAGATGTCCCACGACAGGAGAATGGATACAGAAAATGTGGTTCATTTACACAATGGAATACTACTCAGCTGTAAAGAATGAGGACATCCTGAGTTTTGCAGGCAAGTGGATGGACCTAGAAAATATCATCCTGAATGAGATAACTCAGACCCAAAAAGACAAGCATGGTATTTTCTCGTTAATAAGTGGATGTTAAAAAGTACAGAGTACCTGAGATACAGTCCACAGAACTCAAAAAGGTCAACAAGCTGAAGTGCCCAAGTGAGGATGCCTCAGTCCCACTTGGGAGGGAGAAGAAACAATCACAAATGGGGAGGGGGGGAGGGAAGGACCTGAGAGGGAAAATGCAAGTGGGGGGGGGAGAATGGAGGTAGAGAGGAACATTATCTGGTATTGGGTGAGGGAAACCAGGCCCTGAGGACCAGCAGAAAGAAAGGAAACAGGCAACCTCAGGAGACAGGAAGTTGGGGGGACCCTCCAGAATGCACCAGAGACCTGGGAGGTGAGAGACTCACAGGACTCAAAGGGAGGGACCTTAGATGAAATGACCAACAGTAAAGAGAGGGAACTTATAGAGCCCACCTCCAGCAGGAAGACCCCTGTCATCAAATGAGGGGGAAGAGGACCATCCCACAGTCACAACTCTGACCCATAATTGTGTCTCTCTGAAAGAATTACAGGGATGGAAATGGAGAGGAGCCTGAGGAAAAGAAGGTCCGGAGACAGACCCAAGGTGGAATCCAGTTCAAGGGGAAGTTCCAAGTCCTGACACTATTACTGAGGCTATGGAGCACTCACAAAAAGTGCATAACTGCACTTCAGAAGACCCAACAAGCAGCTGAAAGAGTCAGATGCAGATATTTGCACCCAGCCAATGGACAGAAGCAGCTGACCCCTGTTGTTGAATTGGGGAAAGCTGAAAGAAGCTGAAGAGAAGGGCAATCCTGTAGGAGGACCAGAAGTTTCATTTAATGGGTACCCCGAGATCTCTCAAAACACTGGACCACCAACCAGGCAGCATACACTAGCTGATAAGAGGCCCCCAATACACATACAGTAGAAAACTGCCGGGTCTGGGTTCATTCAGGGATGATGCACTTAACTCTCAAGAGACTGGAGGCCCCAGGGAGTTTAGAGGTCGGGGATGGAGGTGGGTGGTGGGGATATCCATGTAGAGACAGGGAAGTGGGCAAGAGTACAGGATGTGGAATAGTCAGAGGGTGGACAGAGGGTAGGGGGAATAAAATATGGAGTGTAAAAAATAAATTAATTAATTAAAAAATTCAGTTTTCCAAAGTAGATGCACTTTCCTTCATTCCCAAAGTGTAGGTCTCCTGCATCTCCTTTGTACTTGGTAGGACTAATACAACAAATTTTAAAGTTATTCTAGGTTTGTTAATGTTATCTCCTTTTGGTTTTAGTTTGCATTTTCCTAGGGGTTGATAAAGTTAGGCATCTTTTCACATGCTCATTAGCATTAGTATATCTTTTTAAAGATTTTTATTGATTCTTTCTGAGTTTCATATCATGTACACCAATCCTGCTCATCTCCCTGTCTGTTCATATGCACCTTCCCCTTGCAACCCATCCACATAAACACACACACACACACAAACAAAGCATAGAAAACATCTCATCATGGATGCTATAGTATGACATAATGTGCCCCACAGTATTTCCTTAAGTCCACACATCTTCCCTTGCAAATAAATGGTCACTGGAATTAGTCAGTAGTCTGCTTTGAGATCTCTAGCTTCTATAACACCATCAATATTGGATCCACACCTGGTCTCCTCCCAGATAGTCTGTTGTTGCCCTGTGTCATGGATATTCTGCAGGTTTGCATCAGCATATCTGGCCCTTTCTTGCATCCCAACCATTCATAAATGATATAGATTTTGGGGTGGGCCCACTTAGAGCCCTGTACCTGGCCTGGCTGGTAGCTGAGCTGGTCAGTGCACCAGCTTTCCCTTATCCACACCACCAGGACGAGCTCTCCCGAACTGCTTGGGCTAGGCCACCCGATGCTGCCGTGGCAGGAGGCAGGTTCAGCAATTCTGTTTTTATGCCCTCAGGGCTGACTCACCAACACCTACAGCTCCACTGTGCTGCCCAGCCAAGGTATAGGGCCCATTATCTCAAGTGTTCCTACTACAACTGCTCTCCCACTCTCACACCTTCAGGACTGACCCACTCATGTCTTGTCAACCAGGGCCAGTACTACTGTGCTGCCTAGGTGGGATGCAGGAAAGCTCTCCCAAGTGCTCCAGGTGGTAAGGTATAGGGCTAGTTCTCATGATCTTTTGACCCTAAGGCCATCTCTTATAACTGCCATGGGTGGCAAGGGGCAATCGGGGGAGGTCATCACCCCTTCCCATACACCCAAGTCACCTCAAGACAGATAAGTGACAGAACCATTTCTCACCATTGATGCCAGGTCATCGGTGCCCTCACCACCAGGCTCAGCCCTGCTGTGCTGTTCAGGCAAGGTGCAGAGCCTGCTCTCCTGAGGGCTACAGCTGGTGAAGTGCAGGACTATCTCTCCCATGCTCACGACTCTGTGAGCACACTTCCTGACTGGTGCAGGTTGGCAAGTGGGGACAGCATTACCTCTGCACAGCAAGCACTTTATCCATAAAACCACCTCCTCAGATCATCGAATTTTATTTCTTTTCACAAACCAGATGTACTCATCTTATTAGATGTGTGATTTTCAAATACATTTTACTAATCTGTATCTTTTCTTTTCTTAATGGACTATGCTTTCAGTGCAATATCTACGAAACTGAGTGTGACCATGCATACCTTTAATCCCAGCACTTGAGAAATGGAGACACAGGACTTAATTCAGTCTGGGATACATGAGAACTGAGAGATGGGGGCACTGTTTCCTAAGTAAATAACACCTGATAATACATTTTCTTGATTAATGCAGCTTCATAATAAATCCTCAAGTCAACCAGTGCCAATCTTCCACATTTTTTTCGGGTTTTTTTTGGGGGGGGGTGGTTTACTTCAGTTCCTTTGCATACATTTTAGAATCAAATTGCCTCTTTATATAAAAAGAAAAAGAAAAGCATGCTGTGGCAAGAGAGTAGAGTGTAGAGAAAGAGGCATTAAATGTAAGAGATGAAAGAAGTCAGTTGGCAGAAATACTGGAAGCCCAGCCCTGTGAGAGTAAGAATGTGAAAGCGAACTGGCAGTTATGTAAATAACCTATAATGTAATAGCACAGCCCTTACCAGTACCCCAGCCCACTTTCTTTCTCAGGAATGCTTTTCTCTTTCTTAATAAACCACCTCTATTTCTATGACTACACATGGTCCAGTTCTTGGGACATAAGAATTTCCAGCAGGTTCCTTGGATTCAAATCCATGTGAACTCAGGGTCATACATGGCTCAAGGGAAAGAATACCATTGAGATATTTCTTATGATGCGGTTGTATCTATAAAACAATCTGAGGGGAAAACAAAAACAATGTTGTCTTTACTTCATGAACATGTATAACTCATTTATTCAAGTTTTTATTTTATTTCTTTCATCTGTGTTTTATAGTTTTTAGCATACACATCCTAAACATATTTCTCAAAATTGTAACTAAGTATTTGATAATTTGAGCATTATAAATGGTATTTTAAGTTGAAAGTGTAATTATTGATAGTATGTAGAAATGATTAAATTTGGGGTAGGGATCTTATATCTCAAGACTTAGATAAATGTACGTATCATTCGTTCTAATAGGTCTTTTGGTTGCTTTTGTGTGGTAGTTTCTTTGGGATTTTTCAATGATCATACCACATGCATGATTTTCTAGACTCGAGCCTTGCTTCATTGGCTACCATCTCCATGAGGATGCTGGCCATTGGCAAAGGAGAAGTATGTTTTCAATTTAAAAGGCACTCAGTCCTTTTTTTTTTTTCAGTACGATACCAGCTATGGGAATGTTGTAGATGTCTACTTTCAGGTTGAGAAAGGCCATTTCTATTTCATTTAGCCTAGAGATTTTTCTCACAAATGGATGTTAAATTTAATCAATGTCTCTTTTGCATCTACTGATATAATATGTAGTTAATCTATACTGCCTTAATAGATATGAGGTGTGCACACATTCTAGCATTCCAAATATAAACTCTGGTTGATCATAACACATTGCACATCTAAGTACATTACCATATAGGATTTAATAAACTTTCATTAGGAATTGTGTCACCTCATCACTTGTGGTAGCACACACTTATAACCCTAGCTTATAGGAGGTAGAAACAAGGTGAGCAGGAATTCAAGGCTAGCCTTTGCTACCCAGTGAATTTGAGGCTAGGCTGAGCTACATGAAAATTTATCTACTATATTTATGTGATATTTTGGACAACAGATCTCTATTCTTTTGTCTTGGCTTTCAAACTGGCCTTGTAAAATGGGTTGAGAAGTTTTACATCCCCTTCAACCTCATGGAAGAGTTTCCATGAATGATTTGTGTTATTTCTTTCCTAAATGTCTGAAAATATTCACCAATGAAGCCTTCTAGACCTGAAGTCTCATTATGTAGTAAAGTTTTAATCATATATTTAACTGATTTAATAAACATGAGGCTATTCTGTCTAGTAATTTCTTTGCACTTGATTTTAATGCATATTGACAGATCCTAGTTGCATATATCTTTCCTTTCATAGTAATCTTTAGAAGTTAATATCTTTCAAGGAATTTATACATTTCACCCAACGTGAGAAAACTCATGGAAAAAAGTTATTCATAATTTCACTTTGTTATCTTTTTAAGGTATACAGACTTTATAATGCCTCTCTTTCAGCCTTGATATTAGGTATTTGTCATCTTTATTTTTTTTTTTTTTTTTTTTTTTTAATTTTATTTTATTTTTTTAATTTACATTCCAAATCACTTCCCCTTTCCCGTTTCCTCCCTCCCCGAAAGTCCCATAAGCCCCCTTCCCTCCCTCTTTTCTCCGTTCAACCCCCTCTCATTACTCTGTCCTGGCGTTCCCCTACATCCAGTCTTTCCAGGACCAGGGGTCTCTCCTTCCATCTTTTTAGAAATCTATTGATATGCTGATTGTGTCTAGGGTATTCTGAGATTCTGGGTCAATATCCCCTTATCAGTGACTTCATACCATGTGTGATCTTTTGTGATTGGGTTACCTCACTAAGGATGATATTTTCAAGTTCTGACCATTTGCCTAGGAATTTCGTGAATTCATTGTTTTTAATTGCAGAGTAGTATTCCATTGTGTAAATATACCACATCTTCTGAATCCATTCCTCCGTTGAGGGACATCTGGGTTCTTTCCAGCTTCTGGCTATTATAAATAAGGCTGCTATGAATATAGTGGAGCATGTGTCCTTATTGCATGCAGGTAAAGTCTCTGGGTATATGCCCAGGAGTGGTATAGCCGGATCCTCCGGAAGTGTCATGCCCAGTTTTCTGAGGAGCCGCCAGACTGCTTTCCAGAGTGGTTGTACCAGCCTGCAATTCCACCAGCAGTGGAGGAGTGTTCCTCTTTCTCCACATCCTCGCCAACAACTGCTGTCTCCTGTGTTTTTGATCTTAGCCATCCTGACTGGTGTGAGATGGAATCTCAGGGTTGTTTTGATTTGCATTTCCCTAATGACTAAGGATGATGAACATCTCTTTAGGTGCTTCTCAGCCATTAGATATTCTTCAGGTGAGAACTCTTTGTGTAGCTCTGTACCCCATTTTTTAATAGGGTTACTTGCCTCTCTGGAGTTTAACTTCTTGAGTTCTTTGTATATCTTGGATATTAGCCCTCTGTCGGATGTAAGGTTGGTAAAGATCATTTCCCAGTTAGTTGGTTGCCGCTTTGTCTTTTTGACGGTGTCTTTTGCCTTGCAAAAACTTTGTAATTTAATGAGGTCCCATTTGTCTATTCTTGATCTTAGAGCATAAGCTATTGGAGTTCTATTCAGGAAATTCTCCCCTGTGCCCATATGTTCAAGGTTCTTCCCTAGTTTCCCTTCTATTAGTTTCAGTGTGTCTGGTTTTATGTGGAGATCTTTGATCCACTTAGAATTGAGCTTAGTGCAAGGAGATAAGGATGGGTCAATTTGCATTCTTCTGCATGTTGACCTCCAGCTGAGCCAGCACCATTTGTTGAAAAGGCTATCTTTTTTCCACTGGATGGTTTTAGCTCCTTTGTCAAAGATCAAGTGACCATAGGAGTGTGGATTCATTTCTGGGTCTTCAATTCTGTTCCATTGATCTACATGTCTGTTACTGTACCAATACCATGCAGTTTTTAACACTATTGCTCTGTAGTACAGCTTGAGGTCCGGGATACTGATTCCCCCAGAGGTTCTTTTACTCTTGAGAATAGTTTTAGCTATTCTGGGTTTTCTGTTATTCCAGATGAATTTTTGAATTGCTCTTTCTAACTCTATGAAGAATTGAGTTGGGATTTTGATGGGGATTGCATTGAATCTGTGTATTACTTTTGGTAAGATGCTCATTTTTACTATATTAATCCTGCCAATCCATGAGCATGGCAGATTTTTCCATCTTCCGAGGTCTTCTTCAATTTCTTTCTTCAGAGACTTGAAGTTCTTGTCATACAGATCTTTCACTTGTTTGGTTAGCGTCACGCCAAGATACTTAATATGGTTTGTGGCTATCGTAAAGGGTATTATTTCTCTTACTTCTTTCTCAGCCTGCTTATCCTTTGAGTATAGGAAGGCTTCTGACTTGCTTGAGTTGATTTTATATCCGGCCACTTTGCTGAAGTCGTTTATCAGCTGTAGGAGTTCTCTGGTGGAGTTCTTTGGGTCGCTTATGTATACTATCATATCGTCTGCAAATAGTGATAGTTTGACTTCTTCCTTTCCAATTTGTATCCCTTTGACCTCTTTTTCTTGTCTAATTGCTCTAGCTAGAACTTCAAGTACTATATTGAAAAGATATGGAGAGAGAGGGCAGCCTTGTCTAGTCCCTGATTTTAGTGGGATTGCTTCAAGTTTCTCTCCGTTTAGATTGATGCTGGCTACTGGTTTGCTGTAAATTGCTTTTACTATGTTTAGATATGGGCCTTGAATTCCTGATCTTTCCAAGACCTTTAGCATGAAAGGATGCTGAATTTTGTCAAATGCTTTCTCAGCATCTAATGAGATGACCATGTGGTTTTTTTCTTTGAGATTGTTTATGTAGTGGATTACATTGATGGATTTCCTTATATTGAACCATCCCTGCATCCCTGGGATGAAGCCTACTTGATCGTGGTGAATGATCGTTTTGATGTGTTCTTGGATTCGGTTGGCAAGAATTTTATTGAGTATTTTTGCATCGATATTCATAAGAGAGATTGGCCTGAGATTCTCTTTCTTTGTCGGATCTTTGTGTGCTTTTGGTATTAGTGTAATTGTGGCTTCATAGAACGAGTTGGGTAGTGTTCCTTCTGTTTCTATTTTGTGGAACAGTTTGAAGAGTATTGGTGTTAGGTCTTCTTTGAAGGTCTGATAGAATTCTGCACTAAAACCATCTGGACCTGTGCTTTTTTTGGTTGGAAGACTTCCAATGACAACTTCTATTTCTTCAGGGGTTATAGGACGGTTTAGATGGTCTATTTGATCCTGATTTAATTTTGGTACTTGGTATCTGTCAAGGAAATTGTCCATTTCCTCAAGATTTTCTAGTTGTGTTGAATACAGGTTTTTGTAGTAGGATCTGATGATTTTTTGAATTTCCTCAGTTTCTGTTGTTATCTCTCCCTTTTCGTTTCTGATTTTATTAATTTGGATACTATCTCTGTGCCCTCTGGTTAGTCTGGCTAAGGGCTTATCTATCTTGTTGATTTTCTCAAAGAACCAACTCCTCGTTTTGTTGATTCTTTGTATGGTTTTATTTGTTTCTACTTGATTGATTTCAGCCCTGAGTTTGATGATTTCCTGCCTTCTACTCCTCTTTGGTGTATTTGCTTCTTTTTGTTCCAGGGCTTTCAGGTGTGCCATTAAGCTGTTAGTGTATGCTGTCTCCCGTTTCTTTTTGGCGGCACTCAGGGCTATGAATTTTCCTCTTAGCACTGCTTTCATTGTGTCCCATAAGTTAGGGTATGTTGTGCCTTCATTTTCATTAACTTTCAAAAAGTCTTTGATTTCTTTCTTTATTTCCACCTTGACCAAGTTATCATTGAGTAGAGCATTGTTCAGCCTCCATGTGTACGTGGGTTTTCTTTTGTTTTTGTTGCCATTGAAGACCACCCTTATTCCATAGTGATCTGATAAGAGGCATGGGATTATTTCTATCTTCTTGTATCTGTTGAGGTCTGATTTGTGACCAATTATATGGTCAATTTTGGAGAAGGTACCATGAGGAGCTGAGAAGAAGGTGTATTCTTTAGCTCTAGGATGAAATGTTCTATATATATCAGTTAGTTCCATTTGGTCCAAGGCTTCAATTAGATTCACTGTGTCCCTGTTTAGTTTCTGCTTTCCTGAACGATCCATTTCAGAGAGCGGGGTGTTGAAGTCACCCACTATTATTGTGTGCGGTGCGATGTGTGCTTTGAGTTTTAGTAAAGTTTCTTTTACGAATGAGGGTGCCCTTGCATTTGGAGCATAGATATTCAGGATTGAGAGTTCTTGATGGTGGATTTTTCCCTTGATCAGTATGTAGTGTCCTTCTGTGTCTTTTTTGATGACTTTGGGTTGAAAATCAATTTTATCCGATATTAGGATGGCTACTCCACCTCGTTTCTTGGGGCCATTTGCTTGTAAAATTGTTTTCCAGCCTTTTACTCTGAGGTAGTGTTTGTCTTTGACACTGAGGTGCGTTTCCTGCATGCAGCAAAATGCTGGGTCCTGTTTACGTATCCAGTCTGCTAGTCTATGTCTTTTAATTGGGGAATTGAGACCATTGATATTAAGAGAGATTAAGGCATAGTGATTATTGCCATCTGCCATTCTTGACGCTATCTTTATGTTTGAGTGGTTATCTACTTTTGGGTTTGATTCAAGAAGGTTATTATCTCATTTTTTCCAGGGTGTTGTTTCTCTCCCTGTATTGGAGGTTTCCACCTATTATCCGTTGCAGGGCTGGATTTGTGGAAAGATATTGTGAAAATTTGGTTTTATCATGGAATATCTTGGTCTCTCCATCTATGGTGATTGAGAGTTTTGCTGGGTATAGTAGTCTAGGCTGGCATTTGTGCTGTCTTAGTGTCTGCATGAGATCTGCCCAGGATCTTCTGGCTTTCATAGTCTCTGGTGAGAAGTCTGATGTGATTCGGATAGGTCTTCCTTTGTATGTTACTTGGCCCTTTTCTCTTACTGCATTTAGTATTCTTTCTTTGTTTAGAACATTCGGTGTTTTGATTATTATGTGACGGGAGGTATTTCTGTTCTGGTCGAGTCTGTTTGGAGTTCTGTAGGCTTCTTGTATGTTCATCGGCATCTCTCTCTTTAAGTTAGGGAAGTTTTCCTCCATAATTTTGTTGAAGATGTTTACTGGCCCTTTAAGTTGCAAATCTTCACTCTCATCTATACCTATAATCCTTAGGTTTGGTCTTCTCATTGTGTCCTGGATTTCCTGGATGTTTTGGGTTACGCGTTTTTTGCATTTTGCATTTTCTTTGACTGTTGAGTCGATGCTTTCTATGGAATCTTCAGCACCTGAGATTCTTTCTTCCATCTCTTGTATTCTATTGTTGATGTTTGCATCTATGACTCCTGATTTCTTCCCAAGGTTTTCTATCTCCAAAGTTGTCTCCCTTTGTGATTTCTTAGTTGTTTCTACTTCCTTTTTTAGTTCCTGGATGGATTTGCTGAGATCCTTCACTTGTTTGTTTGTATTTTCCTGTGTTTCTTTAAGGTATTTTTGCATTACCTCTTTCAGGATTTCTTCCTGATGACCCACGTTCTCCTGCATTTCTCTGAGCGATTTTTGTGTTTCCTCCTCATGGGATTCCATCTGTTGATCCATCGTCTCCTGCATTTCTTTAAGCAGTTCTCGTGTTTCCTTTGTAAGGGCATCTAACCGTTGATTCATTTCTTTAAGCAATTTTTGTGTTGCCTCCTTATGGGCATCCGTCTGTTGACCCATATTCTTCTGCATTTCTTTATGCAAATTTTGTGATTCCTTTGTGAGTGCATCTACCCGTTGATTCATCTCGTTAAGCGATTTTTGTGTTGTCTCCTTGTGCGCCTCCATCTTTTGATCCATGTTCTCCCGCATTTCTCTAAGCGATTTTTGTGTTTCCTTTGTAAGGGCTTCTAACCGTTGATTCATGGTCTCCTGTAACTCTTTATGAGATTTATTTGTGTCCTTCTTGTGATCCTCTAATAGCATCATGAGAAGTGATTTTAAATCCAGATCTTGTCTTTCGGGTGTGGTGGGGTATCCAGGACTTGCTGCTGTTGGAGAGTTGGGTTCGGATGGTCCCACATTACTTTGATTACTGTTAGTAACATTCCTACGTTTGCCTTTTGCCATCTGGATACCTCTGGTGTTAGTTGGTCCTGCTGCCACTGGCTGTTGGTTGGACCTCCTGTGAGCCTGCAAAGCTATTTCTGCCCCCCCTGGATTACCAGGATTCCCCTGGCACCGATTTCTGGGGCCTGCCTGCTCCTGAGTGACTTTGGAGCCCTAATGTGCTTTGCCCCAAGTGATCTTATATTGGGGAGGCCTTGCACATCTAAAGGCTCAGCCTAGTGGATTCCTGGAGCAGAGGTCGCCAAAGGGAGGCTGGCAGGCTCCTGCCCTGTGCAGGGGTGTGTGATCTCTCCTGGGGGGGGGAGGGGGCGTCCCTCTGCCAGGCAGAAGTCCCACAGCAGATCTGGCGCGCTGGTCACTGCAGATCAGCCCAGCACCTGGGAGCAGGTTACACACAAGCTGCCTGAACCCGAAGCGATATTATGCCTGTCTGTCTCTGAGCCTGGTGGTCCCAACTACCTGGTCACTGGAGCAAAGATGGCGGAGGGCACTCTCCGTGGCGCTGCTCACCCTGTGGTCACGATGGCCCGCCGATCTGGCACCCAGACGACCACAGCGCCAACCCGCCCTCGGGCACAGAAGGAAGCCCCAACAGGCCGTGTCCCAAGTGATGTTATATCGGGGGGAGAGCCTGGGTACCGGTCTCTCCAGCGCAGTCCGCGGGAACAGAGGTCGCGGAAGGGAAGCTGGCAGGCTCCCTCCCTGCGCGGGGTCCCTCCACCAGGCAGAAGGTCCCGCCGCGGCACTGGCGCGCTGGTTACTGCAGATCAGCCCAGCACCTGGGAGCAGGTTACACACAAGCTGCCTGAAACCGAAGCGATATTATGCCTGTCTGTCTCTGAGCCTGGCGGTCCCAACTACCTGGTCACTGGAGCAAAGATGGCGGAGGGCAGTCTCCGTGGCGCCGCACACCCTGTGGTCACGATGGCCCGCCGATCTGGCACCCAGACGACCACAGCGCCGACCCGCCCTCGGGCACAGACGGAAGCCCCAACCGGCCGTGTCCCAAGTGATGTTATATCGGGGGGAGAGCCTGGGTACCGGTCTCTCCAGCGCAGTCCGCGGGAACAGAGGTCGCGGAAGGGAAGCTGGCAGCGTCATCTTTATTTTTATCCCTAGTAAGTCTAGCTGGTCCCATAAAAACAGTCAACTGGAAGCCATAGTATATATTCAGAGGACCTGGTGCAGACCCATGCAAGCCC
Organism: Tokudaia tokunoshimensis; assembly: GCA_036184795.1. Classification (NCBI taxonomy): domain Eukaryota; kingdom Metazoa; phylum Chordata; class Mammalia; order Rodentia; family Muridae; genus Tokudaia; species Tokudaia tokunoshimensis. The sequence goes on along the minus strand of BTHU01000003.1, from coordinate 66,800,910 downwards.
TGTGCATGCTGCCTCAGTCTCCATGAGTTCATGTTTTTTGATCATGTTGACTTAGAGGGTCTTGTTTTCTTGGTGTCCTCCACCCCCTCTGGTTCTTAACACTCTTCTATCCTTCTCTTCCACTGGGTTACCTGAGCCCAGAGGAGAGGGATTTAATAGAGACAACATGTTTTGGGCAGAATGTTCCAAAGTCTTTCACTCTCTGCATAATATCTGGCTGTGGGTATCCATATTTGTTCTCATTTATTGAAGGAGGAATATTCTCTGATGATAGTTGAGCAAGGCACTGATCAATGAGTATAACAGAACGTTATCAGGAGTAATTTTATGTGATTTGTTGTTCTTGTTGTCATTGTTGTCTTTGTCATCATCATCGTCATTGTTGTTTTAAGAACATTAGTGATTAGTTTTACCCTATGCCCCTAGGCTAGCTAGTCTTAGGTTTTTGGTCACTCAAGCAGTGTCAGGTATGGATTCCATCTCATGGAGTGGGACTTAAGTCAAGTCAGATATTTGTTGGTTACTCCCACAAGCTGTGTGCCACCATTGCCCTAACATATCTTGAAGACAGGGCATCATTGTAGATTAAGGAGATGTATCTGACTTGGTGTTTATGTTTTAGCAGCATTCAAATTACCTTTCTGTACCAAGGATGCTAGTATATAGGAGTAAAGGCTCTATATAGGCACCAGCTTGACATCTTCATGTTTAATTAGTCGTGTAGATGCTATCATCAGTAATGGGACTTTGTAATCAGTTTGGAGAGAGTGACCTATATAGTATTGGCAACAGCCTACTCCCATGATCTTCATGCCATTACTGCACCAGTGGCCATGTCCTATCAGGACAGTTGTTATCGAGCTTCAAATCATTCACAGCTGGGTAAGATTGATGGTTGTTTTTCTCTGGCAGCACGCACAGCATCTTCACTATGAAACCTAGTCAAAGGTATGAAGTTTCCATGTCAGTGCCAGGAAGCTCTGTGTTTTGTCCCAGAAATAGGTGTCCTCAGAAACAGGGTCTGAGTGAGGTAACTTAGACCCCGAAATACAAATGTCTTGTCATGTATTTTTTCTCTCATCTGTTGATGTTAGTTTTGTATCTTCAGATACATTTCATTTGGAATAACCATAAATGACAGAAAATTAGTAAGGTATCATGGGTGGAACTTTGAAGATAAGGGTTTAACACAGTGATATAAAGGCTTAAAGAAAGATTAATAGAACAGGAGAGGTTAAATTGGGATGAGGAATGGGCGAGCAAAATATAGGAAGAAATACAATGAAAGGGTCATATGGAAACCTTCCAACTATAGTAGAAGCTTACACACACACACACACACACACACACACACACACACACACACTAACATACAAAGAGTTGGAATGTTGTTAACCAATAATGTACAACAATGTCCCTCAGGTCTTAAATGTGCTTTCTTTTATGGAGTTGTTAGCCAGTGAGTACTCATAGAACCTCAAACAATACAGGCTATTGCTTACCTGTTAGAACTTGATGGAAATATCATTCTTGTTTTCTAATACAGATAGTATTAGCGGTATGAATTTTCTTCTAATCCTGGTTTGACTGAAACTCAAAAAATTTGAAATATGTATTCATTTCTATCTAGTTCAAAGAAATTCTAATTTTCTTTTGGTTTCTTTTTTGAGCCACAATTTATTTCTAAATAATTTTGTTTTGTGGAATTTACTATTAGTTTCTATCTTTTCTTTAGCCTTTTTATTATTGGTATATTTATTTGCATATTATGTGTTTGTGTATGCATGTGTACATGTGGAAGTCAGAGGACAACTTGTAGAAGTCAGTTCTCTCATGTGGGACCTCGGGATTGAACTCTGGTCATCAAACTTGATAGCAAGTGCTTTACCTACAGAGCCATCTCACTGGCTCCCTTCCCAGTGTTGCTTGTTTCTTTATTTGTTGAGAAAGGGGTTTTGCTAGTTTGCCTAAGCTCACCTTGCCTCAGTCTCTAAAGTGCTAGATAAATAGGTATGTGACACTATGTGTATCTATCTGTATTTCACTGTGATCAGAGACTATATGCTATAAGATTTAAATATTTTTATTGGGGACTTGTTTTATGGCTCAAAGTGAGTATACTTAATAACTCTAATGTTCACTGTAAAGAATTGCATTCTGATGTTGCTGAATGAATTACTCCATAAATATTGATTAGACCAAACTGGTTGATAGTTTTCTTTAGGACTTCTATATCCACACCAATGTTCTGATTGTTTTATTAATTATTATGAATTTTTGAATCTTTGACAGTAACTATTTGTTCTTTCCATTTCTGTCAGTGCCATTGCACTATCCTGTGGATACACGGACTCTGTCTGGCTTCCTCGATTGTTCTGTGGGTCAGGAAATCACAACAGACTTTAAGGTTAGCCAATCATTTTTCTTACTTCATTTGCCTTCCTTGTCTTTCAAGAAGTGAAAACTATTGTGGAATTTACCATTCCTTTTGGATATTAATTGTCAAAAGTTAAGAGTAAATCTAATCTATGTTACTCCATTTTTCCAGAAATCCTGAAAGCAATAAATGGGTAGAGGAAAAAAAGGAGACAAAAGAGCAGTATTTAAAGCGGCACTAGTGAGACAGGAAACGGAGTGGAGAACGTTCCTGGACGTCAAGGAGCCCAGGGTGGCCATAGCAAAGATTTAACAGGCATAGCAAGAGATAAAAGCAGAGAAATTCAGGGTTTATCAGAACTGTAACTAACTCTGAAAAGGACAGTGGACCCTAACAGTGGTTTTTAACAGAGGAGTGACATGTTTTCACTCATGTTTTAACATGTTCTACTATGAAAAATTACTGTGCTAGGTCTATAGAGAATAAAATAGAAACAAGCAAACCAGTTCAAAGGTCAACAGTACTAGCACCAAATGATAGAGTTGTACAAAGATGTAGCAGTATAAATGTGGTATTTTACATTTCTTGAATTGTAATAGTGTTGTATGTCTGAGATATAATTTTATAGATTAACTCTTCTGTTATATCTACCAAATAAGCAATAAGTGCGTATGCATTTAAGGCTTTTCCTTGTCTTTCACAACAGTAAAATGCATTTCTGTTCTTAGTTACAATTTCTTAGGTATAATGACCAAAGCATATAAGACTCTATTTTCAATTGGCCATCACTGAAATGGGATGGATAGGTATAGGGATCAAATCGCCAACATTCCTGCTCATTGGTGTAAGAGCAACAGACCCTACACTACCCTCTCTTCACTATCATCTCAAAATACAAAGCCTCTGTCTGATAAATAGTTAACTCCAGGTTCTAGAATGTTGAGTGAGGAATAGGTAAGGGAACCAGATCTACAGGAGGCAGATCCTACGCCAGGTTGGTATGTACCTGACTCAACTTGCCTCTGACTTCTGAGACCCACAAGGGTTGGGCTTTGCCTCAAATGAACTTCAGCTGACAACCTTAAGTAGTTTGCTGGAGAAATAACAGTGAAGTTTGATAAGTCAATTTATATTTAGATAAAGCAACATTTATAAGTTGCAAAATACACACTCAAACATGGCCCATATTCTAGAAATGTCCCCCTTCCAGTTAGACTAATCTGATTTGCTCTACACTATCCATCTATCTGAACCCTATGGGATGGAAATGTAGGAGGAAAGAAGTAGAGATGTGCAGATATATATAGTCCATTAGAGAACACTTATTATCTGACTATGTTTTTAAAGGGAAAAATATATAATTCTAGATGTAGAAAACCACAGGAAAAAAATCCCTGACTTCAATGTTTGATGGGTAAGGCTTCATGGAGATGAGGTGGCAAAGAACACAACTAGCCATGAAGAAGCTTCCAGGAGGCAGAGGTCATACAAATGTAAGATTAAAGAATCAGGAGATATTATCCTATATGTACCTGCCCCAGTGAATCAGTATAGACCAAGTGGAAGATAAAGATATAGTCCTTGTATCCCAAATTCAGGAATGTGCCCCAAGCTGGTACCCCATCGAGTAAGTCCTTCTGGTCTGAGGATTTCATCTTTTGAAAGGCGAGTTCTCATCATTATCATAACCATTATAAGAGTCATCAAAATTATTGGCATAATAGTCATCTTTAATGAAGGGCTTATCAGACGACTGAGCCAAAACTACAAACCACTTTGGAGCAGAACAATCACAAGACACGTCTTTATAATAACAAATGTCCTAAAATGATGATTAATTCCAAGTGCAGTATCTGACATACGATTTTAGCCTTCAAAATAAAACAGTTAACAATACTTTGTGTGATAGAAATATTATCACTAAAGTAGAGAAAACATAATTATTTTCACAAAACATTTAAAACAAGATAGCATTTTAAAATTTTTGAGTTAAAACTATGATTTCTGTTACTTAACTACATTTTGTTTTAGATACTTAAAACTTTTCGTCTTTAAAACAGCACAACGATGTAAATGTTAAACATTCACAAATACAAATCTACATAGCTAATGAAAGGGCAAGACAGGCTTCCTAATGCTGTCAGATTTAAAAGTATATGAACCTTATCACTGGGCTTAATCACTTGCAATGGAATTTAATTTGGTTCTTTAGACAGAGCCCAAGAATCACAAATTTAAGAATTTTATATCTGCAGTCAAGTCTTCTGGTTGGAGCAAATTCAGGAAGCAGGTATCAGGGTGGCCCTGGTGGGCACCTAAGCTCAAAACTATTCCCATTGAAGCAAAGGCCCACACTCTTTCTCTATGTGAATTCCCCCTTTTAAGTCATATCCACCCCAGAGCTTTAACATTTTACATGATAAGTACTAGCCTCCCTAGGCCAGGGATTCTGGATCAAGTATCACTAGATCAAAACTGGTGATGCAAGGTGGGGCAATCGGATTGGGGAGCAAGGGAATCCCTGAGACATTAGTCACCCTATCATAGAAAAATACTCTGAGTCTTGCAATTATCTTTCTAAACTAGTGATCTAGTGCCCCTTGTCTAAGACACAAATCACTAATGAAGAAAATTCGCATTAAGGAAAAAATAAGACACTGGAGATGAACTTTGCCCACATCCCACTTTATCACATATTTTAGAGTCTTTATATTCACAGGTGAATTAAACTAAGCAGAGAAGATTTAAGCACTGGGTTTGTGTCAGAGAGAAGGTATGAATATGTGGGTGGATTACTTTATTTACACTAGGCTAAAAAAAACATACTTAATTTTTTAAAGGGAAAACAAATAGCATTGTTAAACCCAACAGTAATAATCAATGTTAATTGGATTATTTTTCTCTTGCAAACCCAGCACCAAATACTTACAAATGGTTCCAAATATTACATCCATGATTAAAAGTCCAATGTCACCCACCAAGTGACATTTTTAAACATGCAATATCTGGAATGCTCCAACATTTCATCACATACAACTTCAGATGACTTCATATTGATTACAGTGTTTCTGGACTGTATAAACAAAGAGACAAACAAAATCAATAATGCATTTACCTAAGAGCAATTCCTTCCAACTTGTCAAAATAAAACTCCTAGCTCACTTAGTGAGTGTCAGCATTAATTGGATTCCTTCTCCTTCAGTCAGATTTGACATTCAGTAAGGTTCCAAATCTATCTTGAAGAAATTTATTTCTATCCTGCTGCCATAGATTAGTGCTTTTGTGACTGCAAGGACCATCAGAACTTCAGATGTCTTGAGATGTGCAACTATATTGACTTCAGTAAGCACCAGCAAGTTCCAGATGGGACATGTGGGTTAAATCTGAACTAAGCAAGTTATGAAAGCCTCATGCTGCATTCCAGAAGCCTGGGTTTGCAGAGGGCTTCTCCACTAGATTCCATTGGTCTGGCACATGAAGCTCCAGATATCTATAATTATGTGGAAAACTAAAAATGAGCTCTGGAAATGAAAGGCATTATTAGACAATGTAGCTAGTAGTTCCCATCTTCCTCATGAACGTTTTATAATGAAATTTTTGAGCATCTTTAAAAACCGAGTTCCAAATGCTGGTATCTGATCTTACCTAGAGAGGCCATGCCATAAGAAGAGAATAAAGTTGAGAATGATTTCTAGGAACCATCAACTCTACTCATTTCTAAGCTAGATTAAACTTGACGGGAAGAAGAAAATACACTGAATTTCTGTTATGTGCTAAGCATGATCTGAATGTTACACCAAGCTATTCTCAGAGTTGTATCATTATCCCCACTTCCCAAGTGGACAAACACACTCAGATCTAGAAATGTTCCCAAATTTTGCAGGTAATATATGCTGAGATCTAATATAAAAGTGATCTATGTGTCCTGATACAAAAGCCAATGATTTTTTCTTTTTGCTATAAAAATAAAAAATACTGTAATTTTTTTTATCATTCTGCATTCCAAGAACAGACCTTTAAACCACTCCCAGAAAAGAATGCCAATGAACCTGGAGGAAGACTCAGGCTGCAACTCTCAGCTGACTTCACTAAGCACTCCTGTAATCGGGACTCCTAAGAATCACAGTGGGAGGAAATGTTTGGTTCTTATGATAAGGCAATACTCACTTGGATCCTAAGGCAAAATCTTAATTTGAACATGAGAACATGACAGAAAACATAGCAAATGACTTTAATTCTGATAAAGTCACACCATGTAAAGTATTATATGTGGGGAAAAATTTTTATCTGGCATTCAGTAGAACTGAGGTTCAGACTTTCACATATGCAGTTAAAGTTTTCATTAATAGTATAAGGTGAGTATGCTGTGGTCAATAACACATGAGCTTCACCAAATGGCTCCTGACAACCCAGAGCAGGATGGATGCAGGTGGATAAGCAGAGACTAATGAGAAAATGGGGAGGAAGGAGGCCCGGGTACAGAGGAACAGCATACCTGAGACTGTGCCTGCTTGGTGCCCAAGGACTCTGCTTCCTCGGTCTATAACCTTTTTGAAGTAAGGCAAGCAAAAGTCTCTGCAGATAGTATCATGGAAATCTTCACATCCTAAAAGCATAAATTTTGTTCTTTGTCAGAAGACACTTAGGCACCTCATAGGTAGGAATAATACTTTCTCCAGATTGCTGCTCAGATGGCCTGACATGTCTACTTGTACCCTGACAATAACAGGGTACAATTTGGTAATTATCAAAGAGAGAAACTGAAGCAATAAGAATATCATGGGGACTTCCTTAAGAATACTGACATCATAAGAGCCATTGCTTATTTTAAAGCCCAGCATGACTATGAACCACCAAATAGTATACTTTTAAAGTCCAACTTTCATATTATATGAGACATATTTCAATAGATATGTTTTGTTTGGATTCAGACGATGTGGTATATTTACACAATGGAATACTACTCTGCAATTAGAAACAATGAATTCACGAAATTCCTAGGCAAATGGTCAGAACTTGAAAATATCATCCTTAGTGAGGTAACCCAATCACAAAAGAACACACATGGTATGCAGTCACTGATAAGGGGATATTAACCCAGAATCTCAGAATACCCTAGACACAATTCGCATATCAATAGATTTCCAAGAAGATGGAAGGAGAGACCCCTGGTCCTGGAAAGACTGGATGTAGGGGAATGCCAGGACAGAGAAGTGAGAGGGGGTTGAATGGAGAAAAGAGGGAGGGAAGGGGGCTTATGGGACTTTCGGGGAGGGAGGAAACGGGAAAGGGGAAATGATTTTGAATGTAAATAAAAAAAAAACTTAGAAAATAAAAAAAGTAAGGAATTACATTCTGGACAATGCTTTTGACAAATAGTATTTTCACCTTTTCAAGTCCTATTATTGACCCCTACCTTGTTTTTTGGAATTAATTCTTATATATAAAACACTTCAGATGGCATGAAATACCCCACATGAGCTTGTACAGTTCACTGGGTCATTAATATAGTCACACATATCTCCACCAAGTGAGGCGACTGCTCTTATTCTGACTCTTTTGAGAAGCAAAAACTAGGGGAATTTTTGATTACTCAAGAAATGCAGGTAGTAAGAGGCAGAGCTGAAAGTTAAACTTGAGTCTTTCTGACTACAAAGACTATAATTTTATCCATTATGCCAAGCAAGCAAGAAAAAGAAAACAGACTCAACAAAAAGAATATAAAGTATTGAATTGGTGAAGTTCTGACAGAGGTTATGGGAGAGTTCTGATGTTCTAAATAAATGCTGAAATTCAGTTCAAGGCTGACTTGAAACTTTTACTTCAGTACGGGTGTGAGGCCCCAAGTCTTCCTGACAGAGCCACTTTCAGAAAAAGAATCACAATTTCAAAAGAGTCAACAACTGAGAGTTATAATAGCCACAGGAAAAGCCTAACTTTCTATGGTTGTATTAGTTTAGGACTCCCTGGGAAATAGGGTCAGTGTTGTCTCTCAGGACCTAATCTATTATCATGTTTGTGAACAGATACTTATTCTAAGTAGTTGCTAAGATCTAGGGGCTGTCTAGAGGATAACTATACCCAAGGTAATACCCATACAGGAAATGACTGATTCCCACACACATGGTGAATCTGTAACTCCAGTCCAGGCATCAGCACTCAGTATGGTGAGTCACTTTTCCTTCTGATGCTGCTGTGATTTTAGTCACATTTTAAAATTTCTTTATACTTTCATTTCATGATACTAACCTCAAAAAATTATCTGAGAAATAAAGTAGTAGACAAAACAGAAGACAGTAATCAAGTAATGACAGCTGCTGCCACCGTTGCCTGGTAGTGAATACAGAAGAGTTGACTCATCGTGCCTAATGCAATTTTCCGATTATTTTGCTACACATCAAGACATTATATATGTTATACACATATTCTTTTCCAAGAGACAAATATTTTCCCAAAAGGCTAGGCTCAAAGACGACAGACTAACAGTGAATAGTAGGGTACTGGAAGAAAATTCTCTGAACACTTCTGAAAACATTCTGTTATTTGTAGCCCTTATACTTAGCCACAAAAAAATAAGCTTACACATGATCAGAGATTATTTCTTCTTTTCATGGCTTGCAGCATTCCATACATTGCCCTTTCATATTATTCCTGTTTTGGAATACATGACATTCTTAAAATGTATATATGGTATAAATCCCAGATTCATTTTTTTCTCATAATGGTTATATAATAAGGGTAAGCTAAAATAATGATTACAGCATCAACATTGCAAATAATGATTACAGTATCAGCATTGCAATAAGATGGTTATATGTTCAAATCTTGGTTCTTGTATAATATAGCTATCTATGACTTTGAATTCTTTTAAAACTATATCTTTATCTGTAATGTGGGACAAACATACATATGCAAATGTTATTAGACAACATGACAACAGAGGCATATTCAATACACTTATCTGAACACAGTAAGTTCCCAATAAATGGTAGCTATTATTTCAGAAGACATGAATTGGATAAGCGTAGTGGCCTGGGTTCATTTCTGATTTTAAAAAACCCTTCATCGTACACCTGCCAAGTATATAACACTCTGCTACCTTTTTGGGACACTATGATAAAGAAAACCGATTGCACACACAAATCCTCTACAACAAAGTCTCTGCTTTTCACTATATATGACCATACAGGAGGATGTCTCAGAGCATGTCTTCATTGTGTAAGGTGGGGCCATTACCATGCTTTCTGCAATCATCCTAGAGATGAGAATGTAAAGAAGGAAGATAAACATGCAAGGGGTGGGGATAAGTTTGATTAGAAATGAATCTGCCCATCCCACAGAAGACAGCACCCAAGCTAGAAGCTATATAAGGGTCACTGTCCCAATCCATCAACACCCTGCAAGCTGCATCAGGCCTTATCCTACTTGTTCCTTTGGCGAACCAGGTGAGAGGAATTGAAATCAGTGACATTTGGTGCTCATTCTGAGATGAGTCTGAGCTCATACTTTTCTACTTTTCTTTTTGTTGATTCTTTTATTTTTGGTTTGCTGTTTAGTTTGGTGAATTTAGTTTATCCTTGATTCTTTAGAAATAAATGTCTCCATTGAGGAGAAAAGCCAATAGAAGTCTGTCTTCCTCTAGGCCAGTGATTCTCAACCTTTGGTCAGGACCCCTTCAACAGGGGTCATTTATCAGATATCCTACATATCAGACATTTACATATAACTCATACAAAATTACAATTATGAAGTGTCAATGAAAATACTTTTATGGTTGAAGGTTACCATAACATGAGGAACTGTGTTAAGGGGTCACAGCATTAGGAAGGTTGAGAATCACTGTTCCATGCCATTTCATACATTTAGTTTTTTCACATGCCATCTTTTCTGTGCCTATGAAAGAGACTGGTAGTATGGTGGTGTTTCTTCATTGTTCATTGTTGTTTCATAGAGATTTGAGGTCTAATTCTCCATTTTCAAAAATTTGTCTGGATTGCTATCATTAAAAAGAAAAGATGTTTAATTGAGTGCTAAGATGGTGAGAGTTTCTGGCCTGTGATAAGGGCTATCTCTAGGTTCTACAGTACCGAGATTTCATTGACACACTTGACACATTTTTTAATTTTCTGTAGGAAGTGTTTCTGTAATTTGCTTTCTGATGAACAAAAAGGATTTAGATGTTAAGTTATCTGTCACTTTTGTCCCAGCTGGGAATGGTGGAGCATGCATATAATTCTGCCACTTGGGAGGTGGAAGGAAAGATCAGGAGTCTGTGGCCATACTTGACTACAAAGCATTTTTTTTTAAGGCCAGCCTGAGCTGCATGAGATCCTGTCTCAAAAATAGATAAATAGATAGATAGATAGATAGATAGATAGATAGATAGATAGATGATAGATAGATGATAGATAGATAGATAGATAGATAGATAGATAGATAGATGATAGATAGATAGATACATACATACATACAAAGAAGAAAGGAGACAGAAAGAGAGAAAGAAAAGAAAGAGAAAGAAGAAAGGAAGGAAGAAAAGAAAGAAAGAAAGAAAGAAAGAAAGAAAGAAAGAAAGAAAGAAAGAAAGAAAGAAAGAAAGAGAGAGAAAAGGGAAGGGAAGTGAAGGAAAGGAAAGGAAAGGGTGAGCCCGGGAAAATAATAGGTAAAGTGCCTGCAAGACAAACATGAGGACCTGAGTTCAGATGCATATCACCTTTGTAAAAGCTAGGTATGGTAGCATGTGTTTGTAACTTTTGTGCTGGGTTAGGGACTAATACAGGTGGCTCCTTAGATCTCATTTGCTAGCCAATTTAGCTAAATCAATGAGCTCCAGTTTCATTGAAAGATGCTGTCTCAAAATACAAGACAGAGGGCCTGGAAAAGCATTCAATGTCCACAGAACTTATGGGATACATGTGAGAACCTGGGTTCAAATGTGTAGAACTGACATAAAGCTGGGCATGGTGAGTGAACATCTAAAATTCCAATGTTCCTTGAGCTAGTCTGGCAACAAGTATTGAAAGCATATAAACAGGAAACCATGATTCAAACAATGTAGAAGGTGATGAGCAACACCTGAGGTTGTCCTCTGATCTCCACACATGCACCATGGTACACATGTGCCTGGACTCATGCACAAATACAAACACACACATACACACACACACCTTCATATATTATGCACATATTTACATACAAATACATACTTCCCTCATACATAAAGAACAGATATAAAAACAATGTAAAGGCTAATTGAAGAAGACACCAAATGTTGACTCTGGTTTCCACACACATGTCCACATATGTGCAAAAGTTCCTAAACACACTTATGAATACACATCCACGCAAACACATACATGTATCACATTCGTGCCAGGAAAGAAATGAAAAGGAAGAGTAAAGAGATCAGAGAAAAGGAGAGGGATAAAGTGGAGGAGAAATGGATACAAGAGAATAGGACAGAAGAGACAAGACAGAGTAGAGTCATGGTGTAAACAGAGTACTGGGGACTTTGGAATCCCAGAGTAACCCCCAGGACATCAAAGTACACAAAGAAATATTATATAAAGAATATAGTCATCAAAGACAAATAATATGAAGACCTGAGATCTTCTCAGTTGAGTCAGTAATATGTCCAAAGTTTCCTTTGTGTTGATTAATGTTACAAAAACCCTGACCCATACTTATATGTTGAGGTGGAAGAAAGAAAAGAGATTTGAAAAGTTATTTTATCAGTAGTTCTCAACCTGTAGGTCTAAATCTCTTTTAGGGTCCAACAATGCTGTCACAGGGGTTTTCATATCAGATATCCTGCTTATAAGATATTTATGTTCTAATTCATAACAGTAGGAAAGGTACAGTTATGAAGTAGCAATGAAAATAATTATATTGGGGGAGTCACCACAACATGAGTAACTGTATTAAAGGGTCACAGCATTAGGAAAGTTGATAACCACAGCATATATTAAAATAAGACCTGCTGGTAAACTAAAAGAAAATGAGGCCTCTCTCTGTAGTTCTCTCTATATCTCTGTTTCCTTCTCCCTCTAGGTTCATTTAAACTTGACAAAAACAAAGATGACATATCTCTTAAGAAGTATTGTCACCATCATTGATGTATTCTACAAGTACACCAAGCAAGATGAAGAATGTGGTACATTGAGCAAGAATGAGCTAAAGGAACTGCTGGAAAAGGAGTTCCGGCCTATTCTGAAGGTATGTGTTAAGTCTGAAGGCTGTCAGGATTTTAAGACCAGATTAGTTGGAACATGCACTGCCCTAGCTGACTTTGAGAAAACCCCAGTAATAGTCTTTTGGGCTAGGTCATCATAAATCTATTAAGACAACATATATTTTTTAAAAGCAGATGTTTCTTTCACACTTTCCTGTGCTATTCCACCTATACTCCAACTTCGTCATGCAATCTAGCTTCCCATCTAACATAAATAGATAAATTTGTGCTAACAAATTGATGATTGACTGATTGACTAGTCTAACAAATGGGGAATAATATTATAGAGGAATGTCATCCAAAGGGGAGTTAACAGAGTGGCCAAGATGATATAAAATTTGAAAACAAAGGATATGAATTATTTTCAAGTACTTAGCAAGACTTAACTAGTGACTTTAACATATTTGAAGGCAGATGTGTTAATGTGTTTACATGAAACTAAATACCAGTTACTGAAGTTGGTTTGTCCCACTGCTTTCCATATGCCATAAGTGAGCATGTAACTCTCTGGTTTAGCTCCTTAAGATATCTTTTTTCATGGATCACAATAGTCTTTGTTTTTTAATAAACTTTCACAAATGCTAGGTCCTATTAACCTAAAGTAATATTCAAATGAATTAAAATCATGTAACACACAGATATCATGTACACAAATATGCTAGGTGCTACTGCCCTATTTTAGCTGAGAATGTTGCTGAACATGTCTTTATTGGTGTGTCTTTCATATACAGAATCCAGATGATCCAGACACAGTAGATGTCATCATGCATATGCTGGATCGAGATCATGACCGAAGACTAGACTTTACTGAGTTTATTCTGATGGTGTTCAAACTGGCTCTGGCCTGCAACAAGGTTCTTGGAAAAGAATACTGTAAAGCTTCAGGGTCAAAGAAGCATAGACGTGGCAATCAACATAGAGAGGAAGAAAGTGAAACAGAAGAGGAAGAGGAGACACCAAGACAGAAATCAGGTTTCAGATATTCAAGTTGGAGTGAGGAAGAGGAACATGGACATAGTTCTGGGGGCTCATGGGGACCTGCAAAACATAGACGTGGGTCCAACTCTAGGAGGTTGGAAAGGCAAGATGAATTATCCAGCTCAGAGGAATCAAGGAAAAAACATCATGGGTCTATCTTTGGTCATTCTTGGAGTAGTAGCAAAGAGAAACATGGTTCCAGATCTGAAGAGCTAGGAGAAAAAAGACACAAGTCACATGGAAGCCCTTCTAAGGAATCTGGGGAAGAGTATGAGTTTGGGTCTAGGTTAAACCATCAGAGAAGGAAAAGCCATAGAGACTTGTCACATGGATTGGAGAACAAACATGAGTCAAATTATAATCAGTCAAGAAAGGGTGGAGAACAAAAGCTTGGGTATAGTTTTGCAAGTTCAGGAAACAGTCAGATACAAAGTCATGTATATGGTTTCAGCAATTCTAGTAGATATTGCAGACCACAAAATGCTTCAAGTTCTTGTCAGGCAAGTAGATCACGGGGGCAAGAAAATCAGTCTTGCTGTACCCAGTCAAACTGTCAATCAGGAACTAGTGGAGGACAAGGATATGGATGTGTCTCAGAAGATCAGTCCTCTAGATGTTGTCAACCTAAACCTAGATCTTGTAGCCAGTCTTCTAGTGAGAGAGGGTATGGATCTAAACAATGTGGTCAATCACAGAACTGTGGAAGACAACAGAGAATGGGTTCAAGTCACTCTTCTTGCTGTGGACAATATGGGTCTGAAGCAACTCACTCTTCTGGTTGTGGTCAACAAGGAATGAGTTCCTGCGGACATTCTTCAAGCTCTCATCAAAATGGTTGTATTTCAAATGAATTTTCCAAAGGTGGCCAGCGTGAGTCTGGTTCAGGGTACTCATCCTGCTGTGAACAACATGGAACAAACTCAAGTCAGTCCTCTGGCTTTAAACAACATGGACATCAATCAGGTCAGTCTTGCTGTGGCCAACATGGTACTGCATCAGGTCAATCCTCGGGTTATAGCCAACATGGGGTTGGCTCAGGTCAGTCATGTCACTTTGGACAGCATGGATCCAGTTCTGGTCGGTCATCTAGCTCTGGGCAGCATGGGTCCAGTTCTGGTCCATCATCCAGCTCTGGGCAGCATGGATCTGGTTCTGGTCAGTCATCTAGCTCTGGGCAGCATGGGTCCAGTTCTGGTCCATCATCCAGCTCTGGGCAGCATAGATCTGGTTCTGGTCAGTCATCTAGCTCTGGGCAGCATGGGTCCAGTTCTGGTCCATCATCCAGCTCTGGGCAACATAGATCTGGTTCTGGTCAGTCATCTAGCTCTGGGCAGCATGGGTCCAGTTCTGGTCCATCATCCAGCTCTGGGCAGCATGGATCTGGTTCTGGTCCATCATCTAGCTCTGGGCAGCATGGGTCCAGTTCTGGTCCATCATCCAGCTCTGGGCAGCATGGATCTGGTTCTGGTCAGTCATCTAGCTCTGGGCAGCGTGGGTCCAGTTCTGGTCCATCATCCAGCTCTGGGCAGCATAGATCTGGTTCTGGTCAGTCATCTAGCTCTGGGCAGCATGGGTCCAGTTCTGGTCCATCATCCAGCTCTGGGCAGCATGGATCTGGTTCTGGTCAGTCATCTAGCTCTGGGCAGCATGGGTCTGGTTCTGGTCCATCATCTAGCTCTGGGCAGCGTGGGTCCAGTTCTGGTCCATCATCTAGCTCTGGGCAGCGTGGGTCCAGTTCTGGTCCATCATCTAGCTCTGAGCAGCATGGATCTGGCTCAGGTCAGTCATCGACTTCTGGGCATAACAGGTCAGGCTCAGGTCAGTCATCTGGCTTAGAGCAGCATGGGTCCAGTTCTGGTCAGTCATCTAGCTCTGGGCATCATGAATATGGTTCAGGTCCATCATCTAGCTCTTGGAAGCATGGGACTGGCTCAGGTCAGTCTTATGGCTTTGGAGGGCATGAGTCTGGACCTAGTCAGTCTTCCAGCTCTTGGCAGCATGCTACTGGCTCAGGTCAGTCATCTCGCTTTGGGCAGCATGGGTCCGGTTCTGGTCAGTCATCTAGTTCTGGGCATCATGGATCAGGCTCAGGTCCATCATCTGGCTCTTGGCAACATGGGACTAGCTCGGGTCAGTCTTATGGCTTTGGAGGGCATGAATCTGAACCTGGTGAGTCTTCTAGCTCGTGGCAGCATGGGAATGAATCAGGTCAGTCTCCTGGCTTTGGGAATCATGAGTGGGGGCAGGGTCAATCTTCTAGCTCTGGGCAGAATGGGATTGGTTCTGGTCAGTCATCTGGCTTTGGTGAGGAGGAGTCTGGACCTGTTCATACATCTAGCTCTTGGCAGCATGGTACTGGCTCAGGTCAGTCATCTGGCTTTGGGCAGCATGAATCCAGATCTGGTCAGCCATCTAGCTCTGGGCATCATGAATATGGCTCAAGTCCATCATCTAGCTCTTGGAAGCATGGGACTGGCTCAGGTCAGTCTTATGGCTTTGGAGGGCATGAGTCTGAACCTGGTGAGTCTTCTAGCTCGTGGCAGCATGAGAATGAATCAGGTCAGTCTCCTGGCTTTGGGAATCATGAGTGGGGACAGGGTCAATCTTCTAGCTCTTGGCAGAATAGGACTGGATCTGGTCAGTCATCTGGCTTTGGGGAGGAGGAGTCTGGACCTGGCCATACGTCTACCACTTGGCATAATGGTACTGTCTCAGGTCAGTCATCTGGCTTTGGGGAAAATGAGTATGGACCTGATAAAGCTACTAGTTCTTGGAAGCATGGGGTTAACGTAGGCCAGTCATCTGGAACTGGGCAACATGGGTATGTCTCAGGTCAGAAAACTAGCTATGAGCAATTTGAATCCTCACATTCGAGTTCTGGTAGAAGACCCAGGAGGTTACAAGTCCAACCTGAATACAGTGAAGGTAGAGAAGACTCAGAAGTCTCACAGAGATACTCCAGATATTCCCAGGGACACCCTGGTCTTGAAAAAAGACAGTCAGGTCATAGGCATCGTGACACACCACAAGGGGTTTTACAGGACAGCAGTAGACAGCCTCACTCAAGCAATCAACATCACGTACAATCAGGCTCTGGTAGAACCCATCGCAGAGTACAAGTCCAGTCTGAATCCAGTGAGGAGGAAGAACACACAGTAGTCTCACAGAAACAGTCTAGATCTGGTCAGAGTAAGGGAGGACACCAACAGAGAGAGTCAGTTCTTGGGCAACATAGAACACCTCAACGACATGTTCACAAGAGCAATAGACAGCCTGAGTCCAGCAATCAACAACCCTCACAATTAGGGTATGGTAAGACTCCAAGAAGATCAAGAGTTCAACCTGAGTCCAGTGAGAGTGAGGAACACTCAGTAGTCTCACAGACACATTCTAGATCAGGAGAGAGTCACAGAGGACGCCAACAGAGAGAGTCAGTTCATGGGCAACATGGCACACACCAAGGGACTGTTCAGGACAGCAGTAGACAGCCTAACTCCAGTCATCAACAGCCTTCAGAATCAGTCTCTGGTAGAACTCCTAGATCACCAGTTCAACCTGAGTCCAGTGAGGGTGAGGAACACTCAGTAGTCTCACAGAGACATTCTAGATCTGATCAGAGTCATGGAGGACACCAACAGAGAGAGTCAGTTCATGAGCAACATGGTAGACATCAAGGTCCTGTTCAGGACAGCAGTAGACAGCCTCATTCCAATCATCAACAGCCTTCAGAATCAGTCTCTGGTAGAACTCCAAGGAGATCACCAGTCCAACCTGAGTCGAGTGAGAGTGAAGAACATTCAGAAGAGTCACAGAGACGGTCAGCTTCTGGTCATAGTCATGCAGGTCAACAACAGGGAGAGTCAGTTCATGGGCAACAATCACACTCAGGGACTCGTAGTTCTCTAAGTGATTCTCCAGCCGAGCTTGAGGTCAGTGAAGGGGAAGATACTTCAGTCATCTCACAGAGACACAGCAGATCTTCCCAGGGTCATCATGGGCTTCAACATGGAGAGTCTGGTCATGGACAATCTAGTAGTGGTCAAAGGCAGTGTCAAGATAGCAATCGACAGCCACAGTCCAGCCATCAACAACCCAACCAATCAGGTTCTGGTAGGACTCCAAGGAGTTCACCAGAACAACCTGAGTCCAGTGAGCATGAGGAACATTCAGTAGTCTCACAGAGATATTCTAGAACTGGTCAAAGACACGGAGGGCACCAACAGAGAGAGTCAGTATATGGGCAACATGGTTTACATCAAGGTCCTGTTCAGGACAACAGTAGACAGCCTCAGTCCAGCCATCAACAGCCCTCACAATCAGGCTCAGGTAGAACTCCAAGGAGATCACCAGTCCAACCTGAGTCCAGTGAGGGTGAGGAACAGTCAGTAGTCTCACAGAGAAATTCTAGATCTGGACAGTGTCAAGGAGGACACCAACAGAGAGAGTCGGTTCCTGGGCAACAAGGCACACATCAAGGTTCTGTTCAGGACAACAGTAGACAGCCTCAGTCCAGCCATCAACAGCCCTCACAATCAGTCTCTGGTAGAAGCCCTAGGAGATCACCAGTCCAACCTGAGTCCAGTGAGGGTGAGGAACACTCAGTAGTCTCACAGAGGCATTCTAGATCTGGTCAGAGTAAGGGAGGACACCAACAGAGAGAGTCAGTTCTTGGGCAACATGGCGCACATCACGGATCTGTTCAGGACAGCAGTAGACAGCCTCAGTCCAGCCATCAACAGCCCTCACAATCAGTCTCTGGTAGAACTCCTAGGAGATCACCAGTCCAACCTGAGTCCAGTGAGGGTGAGGAAAACTCAGTAGTCTCACAGAGACATTCTAGATCTGCTCAGAGTCACGAAGGACACCAACAGAGAGAGTCAGTTCATGGGCAACCATCACACTCAGGGTCTCATAGTACTCCAAATAGTACTCCAGTCCAGCCTGAGCTTAGTGCAGGTGAAGATACTTCAGTAGTCTCACAGAGACACAGCAGATCTTCCCAGGGTCATCATGGTCTTCAACATGGAGAGTCGGGTCATGGACAAACTGGTAGTGCTCAAAGACAGTGGCATGATAGCAATCGACAACCTCAGTCCAGCCATCAACAACGCCTCCAATCAGGCTCTGGTAGGACTCCAAGGAGTTCACCAGTCCAACCTGAGTCCAGTGAGGGTGAGGAATACTCAGTAGTCTCACAGAGACATTCTAGATCTGGTCAGAGTCACGGAGGACACCAACAAAGAGAGTCAGGTCATGGGCAACATAGCACACATCAAGGGTCTGTTCAGGACAGCAGTAGACAGCCTCAGTCCAGCCATCAACAACCCTCACAATCAGTTTCTGGTAGAACTCCTAGGAGATCACCAGTCCAACCTGAGTCCAGTGAGGGTGAGGAACACTCAGTAGTCTCACAGAGACATTCTAGATATGGTCAGAGTCACGGAGGACACCAACAGAGAGAGTCAGTTCATGGGCAACATGGTACACATCAAGGTCCTGTTCAGGACAGCAGTAGACAGCCTCATTCCACTCATCAACAGTCTTCAGAATCAGTCTCTGGTAGAACTCCAAGGAGATCACCAGTCCAACCTGAGTCTAGTGAGGGTGAAGAACATTCAATAGAGTCACAGAGACGGTCAGCTTCTGGTCATAGTCATGCAGGTCAACAACAGGGAGAGTCAGTTCATGGGAAACAATCACACTCAGGGACTCGTAGTACTCTAAGTGGTTCTCCAGCCGAGCCTGAGCTCAGTGAATGTGAAGATACTTCAGTAGTCTCACAGAGACACAGCAGATCTTCGCAGGGTCATCATGGGCTTCAACATGGAGAGTCTGGTCATGGACAACCTAGTAGTCCTCAAAGACAGTGTCAAGATAGCAATCGACAACCTCAGTCCAGCAATCAACAACCCTACCAATCAGGTTCTGGTAGGACTCCAAGGAGTTCCCCAATCCAACCTGAGTCCAGTGAGTGTGAGGAACACTCAGTAGTCTCACAGAGACATTCTAGATCTGATCAGAGTCATGGACTACACCAACAGAGAGAGTCAGGTCATGGGCAACATGGCACACATCAAGGTCCTGTGCAGGACAGCAGTAGACAGCCTCAGTCCAGCCATCAACAGCCCTCACAATCAGTTTCTGGTAGAACTCCTAGGAGATCACCAGTCCAACCTGAGTCCAGTGAGGGTGAGGAACACTCAGTAGTCTCACAGAGACATTCTAGATCTGGTCAGAGTCTCGGAGGACACCAACAAAGAGAGTCAGGTCGTGGGCAACATGGCACACATCACGGATCTGTTCAGGACAGCAGTAGACAGCCTCATTCCAGTCATCAACAGCCTTCAGAATCAGTCTCTGGTAGAACTCCAAGGAGATCACCAGTCCAACCTGAGTCTAGTGAGGGTGAAGAACATTCAATAGAGTCACAGAGACGGTCAGCTTCTGGTCATAGTCATGCAGGTCAACAACAGGGAGAGTCAGTTCATGGGAAACAATCACACTCAGGGACTCGTAGTACTCTAAGTGGTTCTCCAGCCGAGCCTGAGCTCAGTGAAAGTGAAGATACTTCAGTAGTCTCACAGAGACACAGCAGATCTTCCCAGGGTCATCATGGGCTTCAACATGGAGAGTCTGGTCATGGACAACCTAGTAGTCCTCAAAGTCAGTGTCAAGATAGCAATCGACAGCCTCAGTCCAGCCATCAACAACCCTACCAATCAGGTTCTGGTAGGACTCCAAGGAGTTCTCCAATCCAACCTGAGTCCAGTGAGTGTGAGGAACACTCAGTAGTCTCACAGAGACATTCTAGATCTGATCAGAGTCATGGACTACACCAACAGAGAGAGTCAGGTCATGGGCAACATGGCGCACATCAAGGTCCTGTGCAGGACAGCAGTAGACAGCCTCAGTCCAGCCATCAACAGCCCTCACAATCAGTTTCTGGTAGAACTCCTAGGAGATCACCAGTCCAACCTGAGTCCAGTGAGGGTGAGGAACACTCAGTAGTCTCACAGAGACATTCTAGGTCTGGTCAGAGTCACGGAGGACACCAACAAAGAGAGTCAGGTCGTGGGCAACATGGCACACATCACGGATCTGTTCAGGACAGCAGTAGACAGCCTCATTCCAGTCATCAACAGCCTTCAGAATCAGTCTCTGGTAGAACTCCAAGGAGATCACCAGTCCAACCTGAGTCTAGTGAGGGTGAAGAACATTCAATAGAGTCACAGAGACGGTCAGCTTCTGGTCATAGTCATGCAGGTCAACAACAGGGAGAGTCAGTTCATGGGAAACAATCACACTCAGGGACTCGTAGTACTCTGAGTGGTTCTCCAGCCGAGCCTGAGCTCAGTGAAAGTGAAGATACTTCAGTAGTCTCACAGAGACACAGCAGATCTTCCCAGGGTCATCATGGGCTTCAACATGGAGAGTCTGGTCATGGACAACCTAGTAGTCCTCAAAGTCAGTGTCAAGATAGCAATCGACAGCCTCAGTCCAGCCATCAACAACCCTACCAATCAGGTTCTGGTAGGACTCCAAGGAGTTCTCCAATCCAACCTGAGTCCAGTGAGTGTGAGGAACACTCAGTAGTCTCACAGAGACATTCTAGATCTGATCAGAGTCATGGACTACACCAACAGAGAGAGTCAGGTCATGGGCAACATGGCGCACATCAAGGTCCTGTGCAGGACAGCAGTAGACAGCCTCAGTCCAGCCATCAACAGCCCTCACAATCAGGCTCAGGTAGAACTCCAAGGAGATCACCAGTCCAACCTGAGTCCAGTGAGGGTGAGGAACAGTCAGTAGTCTCACAGAGAAATTCTAGATCTGGACAGTGTCAAGGAGGACACCAACAGAGAGAGTCTGTTCCTGGGCAACAAGGCACACATCAAGGTTCTGTTCAGGACAACAGTAGACAGCCTCAGTCCAGCCATCAACAGCCCTCACAATCAGTCTCTGGTAGAAGCCCTAGGAGATCACCAGTCCAACCTGAGTCCAGTGAGGGTGAGGAACACTCAGTAGTCTCACAGAGGCATTCTAGATCTGGTCAGAGTAAGGGAGGACACCAACAGAGAGAGTCAGTTCTTGGGCAACATGGCGCACATCACGGATCTGTTCAGGACAGCAGTAGACAGCCTCAGTCCAGCCATCAACAGCCCTCACAATCAGTCTCTGGTAGAACTCCTAGGAGATCACCAGTCCAACCTGAGTCCAGTGAGGGTGAGGAACACTCAGTAGTCTCACAGAGACATTCTAGATCTGCTCAGAGTCACGAAGAACACCAACAGAGAGAGTCAGTTCATGGGCAACCATCACACTCAGGGTCTCATAGTACTCCAAATAGTACTCCAGTCCAGCCTGAGCTTAGTGCAGGTGAAGATACTTCAGTAGTCTCACAGAGACACAGCAGATCTTCCCAGGGTCATCATGGTCTTCAACATGGAGAGTCGGGTCATGGACAAACTGGTAGTGCTCAAAGACAGTGGCATGATAGCAATCGACAACCTCAGTCCAGCCATCAACAACGCCTCCAATCAGGCTCTGGTAGGACTCCAAGGAGTTCACCAGTCCAACCTGAGTCCAGTGAGGGTGAGGAATACTCAGTAGTCTCACAGAGACATTCTAGATCTGGTCAGAGTCACGGAGGACACCAACAAAGAGAGTCAGGTCATGGGCAACATAGCACACATCAAGGGTCTATTCAGGACAGCAGTAGACAGCCTCAGTCCAGCCATCAACAACCCTCACAATCAGTTTCTGGTAGAACTCCTAGGAGATCACCAGTCCAACCTGAGTCCAGTGAGGGTGAGGAACACTCAGTAGTCTCACAGAGACATTCTAGATATGGTCAGAGTCACGGAGGACACCAACAAAGAGAGTCAGGTCATGGGCAACATAGCACACATCAAGGGTCTGTTCAGGACAGCAGTAGACAGCCTCAGTCCAGCCATCAACAACCCTCACAATCAGTTTCTGGTAGAACTCCTAGGAGATCACCAGTCCAACCTGAGTCCAGTGAGGGTGAGGAACACTCAGTAGTCTCACAGAGACATTCTAGATATGGTCAGTGTCACGGGGGACACCAACAGAGAGAGTCAGTTCATGGGCAACATGGTACACATCAAGGTCCTGTTCAGGACAGCAGTAGACAGCCTCATTCCACTCATCAACAGTCTTCAGAATCAGTCTCTGGTAGAACTCCAAGGAGATCACCAGTCCAACCTGAGTCTAGTGAGGGTGAAGAACATTCAATAGAGTCACAGAGACGGTCAGCTTCTGGTCATAGTCATGCAGGTCAACAACAGGGAGAGTCAGTTCATGGGAAACAATCACACTCAGGGACTCGTAGTACTCTAAGTGGTTCTCCAGCCGAGCCTGAGCTCAGTGAAAGTGAAGGTACTTCAGTAGTCTCACAGAGACACAGCAGATCTTCCCAGGGTCATCATGGGCTTCAACATGGAGAGTCTGGTCATGGACAACCTAGTAGTCCTCAAAGACAGTGTCAAGATAGCAATCGACAACCTCAGTCCAGCAATCAACAACCCTACCAATCAGGTTCTGGTAGGACTCCAAGGAGTTCCCCAATCCAACCTGAGTCCAGTGAGTGTGAGGAACACTCAGTAGTCTCACAGAGACATTCTAGATCTGATCAGAGTCATGGACTACACCAACAGAGAGAGTCAGGTCATGGGCAACATGGCACACATCAAGGTCCTGTGCAGGACAGCAGTAGACAGCCTCAGTCCAGCCATCAACAGCCCTCACAATCAGTTTCTGGTAGAACTCCTAGGAGATCACCAGTCCAACCTGAGTCCAGTGAGGGTGAGGAACACTCAGTAGTCTCACAGAGACATTCTAGATCTGGTCAGAGTCTCGGAGGACACCAACAAAGAGAGTCAGGTCGTGGGCAACATGGCACACATCACGGATCTGTTCAGGACAGCAGTAGACAGCCTCATTCCAGTCATCAACAGCCTTCAGAATCAGTCTCTGGTAGAACTCCAAGGAGATCACCAGTCCAACCTGAGTCTAGTGAGGGTGAAGAACATTCAATAGAGTCACAGAGACGGTCAGCTTCTGGTCATAGTCATGCAGGTCAACAACAGGGAGAGTCAGTTCATGGGAAACAATCACACTCAGGGACTCGTAGTACTCTAAGTGGTTCTCCAGCCGAGCCTGAGCTCAGTGAAAGTGAAGATACTTCAGTAGTCTCACAGAGACACAGCAGATCTTCCCAGGGTCATCATGGGCTTCACCATGGAGAGTCTGGTCATGGACAACCTAATAGTCCTCAAAGTCAGTGTCAAGATAGCAATCGACAGCTTCATTCCAGCCATCAACAACCCTACCAATCAGGTTCTGGTAGGACTCCAAGGAGTTCTCCAATCCAACCTGAGTCCAGTGAGTGTGAGGACCACTCAGTAGTCTCACAGAGACATTCTAGATCTGATCAGAGTCATGGACTACACCAACAGAGAGAGTCAGGTCAAGGGCAACATGGCACACATCAAGGTCCTGTGCAGGACAGCAGTAGACAGCCTCAGTCCAGCCATCAACAGCCCTCACAATCAGTTTCTGGTAGAACTCCAAGGAGATCACCAGTCCAACCTGAGTCCAGTGAGGGTGAGGAACACTCAGTAGTCTCACAGAGACATTCTAGATCTGGTCAGAGTCTCGGAGGACACCAACAAAGAGAGTCAGGTCGTGGGCAACATGGCACACATCACGGATCTGTTCAGGACAGCAGTAGACAGCCTCATTCCAGTCATCAACAGCCTTCAGAATCAGTCTCTGGTAGAACTCCAAGGAGATCACCAGTCCAACCTGAGTCTAGTGAGGGTGAAGAACATTCAATAGAGTCACAGAGATGGTCAACTTCTGGTCATAGTCATGCAGGTCAACAACAGGGAGAGTCAGTTCATGGGAAACAATCACACTCAGGGACTCGTAGTACTCTAAGTGGTTCTCCAGCCGAGCCTGAGCTCAGTGAAAGTGAAGATACTTCAGTAGTCTCACAGAGACACAGCAGATCTTCCCAGGGTCATCATGGGCTTCAACATGGAGAGTCTGGTCATGGACAACCTAGTAGTCCTCAAAGTCAGTGTCAAGATAGCAATCGACAGCCTCAGTCCAGCCATCAACAACCCTACCAATCAGGTTCTGGTAGGACTCCAAGGAGTTCTCCAATCCAACCTGAGTCCAGTGAGTGTGAGGAACACTCAGTAGTCTCACAGAGACATTCTAGATCTGATCAGAGTCATGGACTACACCAACAGAGAGAGTCAGGTCATGGGCAACATGGCGCACATCAAGGTCCTGTGCAGGACAGCAGTAGACAGCCTCAGTCCAGCCATCAACAGCCCTCACAATCAGTTTCTGGTAGAACTCCTAGGAGATCACCAGTCCAACCTGAGTCCAGTGAGGGTGAGGAACACTCAGTAGTCTCACAGAGACATTCTAGGTCTGGTCAGAGTCACAGAGGACACCAACAAAGAGAGTCAGGTCGTGGGCAACATGGCACACATCACGGATCTGTTCAAGACAGCAGTAGACAGCCTCATTCCAGTCATCAACAGCCTTCAGAATCAGTCTCTGGTAGAACTCCAAGGAGATCACCAGTCCAACCTGAGTCTAGTGAGGGTGAAGAACATTCAATAGAGTCACAGAGACGGTCAGCTTCTGGTCATAGTCATGCAGGTCAACAACAGGGAGAGTCAGTTCATGGGAAACAATCACACTCAGGGACTCGTAGTACTCTAAGTGGTTCTCCAGCCGAGCCTGAGCTCAGTGAAAGTGAAGATACTTCAGTAGTCTCACAGAGACACAGCAGATCTTCCCAGGGTCATCATGGGCTTCAACATGGAGAGTCTGGTCATGGACAACCTAGTAGTCCTCAAAGTCAGTGTCAAGATAGCAATCGACAGCCTCAGTCCAGCCATCAACAACCCTACCAATCAGGTTCTGGTAGGACTCCAAGGAGTTCCCCAATCCAACCTGAGTCCAGTGAGTGTGAGGAACACTCAGTAGTCTCACAGAGACATTCTAGATCTGATCAGAGTCATGGACTACACCAACAGAGAGAGTCAGGTCATGGGCAACATGGCGCACATCAAGGTCCTGTGCAGGACAGCAGTAGACAGCCTCAATCCAGCCATCATCCGCCCTCACAGTCAGTTTCTGGTAGAACTCCTAGGAGATCACCAGTCCAACCTGAGTCCAGTGAGGGTGAGGAACACTCAGTAGTCTCACAGAGACATTCTAGGTCTGGTCAGAGTCACGGAGGACACCAACAAAGAGAGTCAGGTCGTGGGCAACATGGCACACATCACGGATCTGTTCAGGACAGCAGTAGACAGCCTCATTCCAGTCATCAACAGCCTTCAGAATCAGTCTCTGGTAGAACTCCAAGGAGATCACCAGTCCAACCTGAGTCTAGTGAGGGTGAAGAACATTCAATAGAGTCACAGAGACGGTCAGCTTCTGGTCATAGTCATGCAGGTCAACAACAGGGAGAGTCAGTTCATGGGAAACAATCACACTCAGGGACTCGTAGTACTCTAAGTGGTTCTCCAGCCGAGCCTGAGCTCAGTGAAAGTGAAGATACTTCAGTAGTCTCACAGAGACACAGCAGATCTTCCCAGGGTCATCATGGGCTTCAACATGGGGAGTCTGGTCATGGACAACCTAGTAGTCCTCAAAGACAGTGTCAAGATAGCAATCAACAAACTCAGTCCAGCCGTCAACAGCCCTCACAATCAGGCTCAGGTAGAAATCCAAGGAGATCACAAGTCCAACCTGAGTCCAGTGAGGGTGAGGAACACTCAGTAGTCTCACAGAGACATTCTAGATATGATCAGAGTCATGGAGGACACCAACAGAGAGAGTCAGTTCGTGGGCAACATGGCACACATCATGGGTCTGTTCAGGACACTAGTAGACAGCCTCAGTCCCGCCATCAACAGCCCTCACAAACAGGGTCGGGTAGAACTCCAAGGAGATCACCAGTCCAACCTGAGTCCAGTGAGGGTGAGAAACACTCAGTAGAATCACAGAGACATTCAGGTTCTGGTCATAGTCATGCAGGTCAACAACAGGGAGAGTCAGTTCATGGGCAACAATCACACTCAGAGACTCGTAGTACTCCAAATGGTTCTCCAGCCCAGCCTGAGCTCAGTGAAGGTAAAGATACTTCAGTAGTTTCACAGAGACACAGCAGAACTTCCCAGGGTCATTACGGTCTTCAACATGGAGAATCTGGTCATGGACAACCTAGTAGTCCTCAAAGACAGTGTCAAGACAGCAATCGACAGCCTCAGTCTATCTGTCAACAACCCTACCAATCAGGCTCTGGTAGGACTCC
This sequence comes from Tokudaia tokunoshimensis, assembly GCA_036184795.1. NCBI lineage: Eukaryota > Metazoa > Chordata > Mammalia > Rodentia > Muridae > Tokudaia > Tokudaia tokunoshimensis. The sequence continues at coordinate 66,773,964 of BTHU01000003.1, read as the reverse complement.
AAGGAGTTCACCAGTTCACCCTGAGTCCAGTGAGGATGAGGAACACTCTGTAGTCTCACACAGAAATTCAGCATCTCCTCAGAGTCATGCAGGACATCAACAGAGAGAGTCAGTTCATGGGCAACATGGGACACCTCAAGGGCCTGTTCAAGACAGCAGTAGGCAGACTCAGTCCAGCCATCTACAGCCCTCACAAACAGGGTCGGGTAGAACTCCAAGGAGATCACCAGTCCAACCTGAGTCCAGTGAGGGTGAGGAACACTCAGTAGTCTCACATCGACATTCTGGATCCAGTTACAGTCATGTTGGTCATCAACATAGAGAATCAGTTCACTTGCAACATGGTACTCCTCAAGGTCCCTTTCAGGTATCACACAGTACTCATTGGCAATCAAGGGACAGAACAAGTAAACAATCAATTAGATTAGGTGGCCAATCTGGATCAAAGCATTTTGCATCACCGATTAGTGGAGACCAATATGATTCCAGTCAAGCCTGGAGGCATGGCAGCTATGGCCGTGAAGACTATGACTATGGGCAGTCAGGGTATGGACCTTCTAGAGGCAGGAGAAATAGCAGTCACAATTCTAGTCCTTTGTGTTCAACACATATCTCTACAAATATTCAAGACTCAAGATATGGTCAGTCTTTCTCTTTCTGATCACATACGATCCAAAGCAAATGAAGGAATCAGAGTGCTAGTTTTTAAATAAAGAGAGTCAGAAATACTTCCTGGACAGTCAGTTGATTAATAAAATCTAACTGAGTCCAGTACAACTAGAGAGCATGGGTATAATCATGGCCATTCTGTATTAACACCTGAATATTCAAATGATAGTAATTCTAAATATGGGTTCATTAATAAAGGAAAACAACAAATTACTCAAAGCCAGACACAAGTCCAGTTTCATTTTGATAAAAGTCAATACATATTATTTCACAAACATTAAGAATCCCATTCAATTGGAAATCAGTCTGGATTCAGCCCTAATAAAAAGCAAGTATATAGACATAACCAATCAACTGATAGCTTCCAGCTGTCAAGTGACAGCAACAGTAGAAATCAATTATCTTTTTCCAGTAACTCTTTTCCCAGCCTACACTGTATTGGAACTGAGGAGTGTATATATTTACCAAGTGCAACCATATTGAGTGAGGGAAGACAAGAACAGGATCCAGGATCTAACCAATTTGGGATCATCAGAAAATACAATCAATGTGTAGATGAAAAGAAGAGAAGAACCAGATGTAACCATGAAATGGGGGAAATGAACTCAGGTTCTGCCTACTTAAGATACATTCTACTATATACATATATCCAAAAGCAGAGATCCTAATACTTTGAATGAGAAGTTATTATAAAACATAATAAACAGTAAGTACTAAAGCCAAGAAAAAATAGATGCTTAGTAAGACAAAACATTTTATGTGATTCCTTATTTTGGCAGTAGGTGTTATATTTCATATTAACTATATTACTATTTTAATGTTGTTTGGTGCAAGATCTATTTGTAGGACTCCATATTCATTGAGCTTCTTGGATAGAAGAAATTAAATGAAAAAAGTAAAAAATATTTGAACTATAGTCAGAAATATATGATTAAAATGTATATGATTTTGGTGTTTGGGATTTGAAATCATAACTTAAAACTTACTTGAGGTAATCATTTGGTTTTTCCACATGCTGTATTAATTTATGATTAAAAACCTGTACAAGAAGCAAAGGACATACTTTCAGAAGTCAGAGTTTTTCTTGTAATACTATAATAAATTTCATGTCCTGAACAAAGAATTTAATTGTTTCCTGGGTGGGGATTCACAATATTTTCATCTTTTGTGTCACCTCTGGTACTCTGTATTTCTACTGAATTTATTGTCTTGATTTCCTAGATAGAGGAATCAGAGAATTGTATTGGATCAAAATTGTCAATAAATGTTTCATCCGAATATGTATTTTTTCTTTCATCTTTATATCTCTATAAACATAACTCCCTTCCAAGCGGTCAGACGTACATTTTTTCTAAAGTACTATAATGCTAACAATATAGTAAAAAGGGGGAAAATCAACCACATCTACTCCTTTCCTCCTTTCAATTACTGTCCATATCATTTATAGAAATATTTTATACTGAATTAACTAGATATCCTTTAATTAATCACTATCAACACAGCCAACATTAAAGATAATTCTAAGTGACCATTTACCAATATATTACAAGCTCTGCAAATAAGATTTATTGTTATAGACTTTCTCTGTTAAATACATGAATAAAAATATCTATGACAGTGAAGGCTATGGGAACCTTACATTTCCTATAGAATAAAAGCAATTAATACATTCCCAACTAGGTGAAAATTCATGAATTTGTATACATACAAGATATTACCTTCAGCAGAACGTTTATTACTACTATTATACCAGTGATAATGTCCAGAATGTCAAAACTAGTTAAGAGTTTTAAATTTTTTCTGCAAGTTTATAGTTTCAAAGAAAACACTAATCAAGGAATATTTAGTAAAAGACTTTTACTAAAACAATTTCCTAAACATAATTTTATGTTCTACTTTATTTTCCTCCTAATTTAAGCTGTTTTCTTGACCTTTGTTGTGAAATGCAAACTAAAGAGAAATCCCTGGGTGAGTATATAAAACCACTAACCCTGGCATTTCAAATTGGTGGAATTGAGGTACTATGCCATAATCTCTCCTACAAGGAAGAACCAAAAGAGCAAGTTTAGATATATTCTTAGGTGAGTGGCCATGGAAGAACATAGAGTGAAACATTGTAAGAGTCAGAGACTGGGACAGAAGCACAGTGAGAAACAAAGATTCTGGTATATGCTCTAGGACTTCAGGCAACTGGTATTCTGCAGTCACATGTAGGTTGTGGCCTTTACAGGATAAGAGTGAGAGTCCTACCAAACTCTACCACCACGGATGTGGACAATACTACAATATTTCACAACACTCATAGAGCTTTACTTAGATAATAAACTAAAATCCATCCAATCAAAGTATAACACCAAATCATAACATGCAAACTAAGCAAAAGATCAAAAAGCATTCATTCATTTCAATGGATGGAGGATTAAAAACATCCAATCAATTCAAAATCCCTTCAGGATATAATCCCTGAATAAATTAACTATGAAATTATTATAACTCTGCATTTAAACACCGCTTTTAATAAACTCACAATGAGCATCAAAATGATAAAGAAGAATATCGAAGATCAAAAGCAACACAAAAGTGTCCAATTTACCATTGTTAAACACTATTAGAAATTTTTGCCAGAATGGTTAAGCAAGAGACAGAATGGGGCTAGAGAGATGGCTCAGCAGTGGAAAGGTGCACTGCTTTTCTAAAGGAACAGATTTCTCTTCCCAGTACCATACAAGGTGACTCACAACTTTTTAATTCCAGTTCTCAGAAATCTGATGCATTCTTAGCCTCAGACAACACCTGTACTCACAAGCATATATCAACACAGAGACACATATACAATAATCATATTTATTCATTGCCTGTGAGAGCCCAAACTGATGCTGTCACTATAGAAATCAGTGGGCTAGTTGGTCAGGATGCCAGGAATTGATCTGCCTCAAGATTCAGCTATATAAGTGTTGGTCATACACCTGAAAACTTGAAATCTTGCTATAGAGGTATTGCTCATTCATATTTGCTGCTGATCTATTCATAATAGGCAGAAATTGGAAACAGCCTAGATGTCCATCAACTGATGAATGATGAAAATGTGTACATTTACACAATGAAATATTATTCACTTGTTAAAAAAATGAAATTTGCAGATAAATGGATGGAGCCAGAAAAGATTATCCTGGTGTAATCCATACCCTAAACGATAAATTCTATATTTTTTCTAATAAGTGATTATTAGCTAAACGTGTGTGTGTTCCATATATATATGGAATCTAAATGAAGTCATCAAATAATGGAGGAGACACTGCTTCATCTAGACATCTTAAGCCACCAAATACAATCTCTGGTGCTGAGGATAGTTTACATCTTGTTGAGACATTGGCCAAAGGAACCTATGGAAGCCTCTAAACATCATGGCTATTACCAAGACTATTGGCTCTTCACTATAACCTGATGGTAAGGCGCATTGCTTAAGATAATACTTATATAGCTTACAGAACATGGAAAAGTTGATTGAACATATAAAAGTTGAGTGCCTAACTAGAAACATCACTCCTACCAACTGGTTTTCATGGTCCTGGAATTTACACTACCAGAAGAGAAAGGAAATCAAAATCACTGTCTATAAACTTTGTGACCTTAAACTAAAATATCTGCAAGACAAATGGGCGTAATTGTGACACAGCCACATTTTGATTGGATTTAAGGATCATTGAACCCATACCTGACACTGGTAAAGTGTCTAGATAGACTAGAGTGAGACTAGGTCCAGGGACAAAGGGAAAACCTAATACTATTATACTGCTAAAAGAATATAGTGGTAAAATTACTCCTAATAACATAATTCTATGTAGATCAGTGCCTCATTCAACCAACATCAAAGAAGCATCTTGCAGTAGATGGTTGTTAATACAGAGACCACTACTGGACAATGCATAGAGAGTGAGAGAATTTGGAGCACTCAGTCATACATGGGATCAAACCCCTCCCCTCAAGGATAAGAGAGCTAAGTGGGAAAAGAGGTTAAAAGACTGTAAGAGTGGTGAATGACTCCAAAGAAACCTTCTCTTCCAGCTGCAACAAGACTGGTGCACATATGAACTTACAGAGACTGAAGCAATACACACAAGACCTGTGCAGTTTCAAGCCAGACAGGGTCCCAGCCCTAATCAATAAACTGATAACTGCTAATAAAGAAAAAAATCAGTTTTCTACAATGGAGTATATCAACCAGACTAGACCCTAGGGTAGGCCTTAACCCCAGGGTGGCTGGCCAACAGTAAATAAACTCAGTGGTATTTTGGTAGAGATTTTGTTTCGTTTTTATTGGTTTTGGCATTTTTTTTAATTATTTATTTTATTTTATTTTATTTTAATTTACATTCCAAATCATTTCCCCTTTCCCGTTTCCTCCCTCCCCGAAAGTCCCATAAGCCCCCTTCCCTCCCTCTTTTCTCCATTCAACCCCCTCTCGTTACTCTGTCCTGGCGTTCCCCTACATCCAGTCTTTCCAGGACCAGGGGTCTCTCCTTCCATCTTCTTAGAAATCAATTGATATGCGGATTGTGTCTAGGGTATTCCGAGATTCTGGGTCAATATCCCCTTATCAGTGACTGCATACCATGTGTGCTCTTTTGTGATTGGGTTACCTCACTAAGGATGATATTTTCAAGATCTGTATTTCTTTAATTGTGTTTTTTTTCTAGTTTTGATTCTTGTTTTGTTTTCATTTTTGTTTATTTCTTTTCCAAAAGAGTGAGAGAGTATATAGAGTTGGGTGGGAATGGAGGTGGGATATGGGAGAAGTTGGGAGAGGAGGAAAATATGATCAAAATATAGTATGAAAAAATGATTACAAATAAAAAAGCATAAGATATCAGAGTCTGCATAAGGGAGAAGAACTATGCCTGGCTGAATGAAACAGTCTTGTAGGAGAGGGAATGTGAGATAAAGTAAAAATTGTTTTTAAAAGCAAAACAAAAGGGACATGAATAAGAAGACAGGAGATCAAATAAATGATCATTGTTTGTAGATAATAAGACTCTACATACTGAACATACCTAGAGTTCACCAAAAGACTATTAGAACTGATTCATTCAGCAAATTTGCAATCACAAGTTTAGTATACAAAGATTACTAGGTTTTCTATATATCAATAAGCTTTGCTAAGAAACCCAAAGCATACCTATAAATAAAATTAACTAAAAAAATTAAAAACCTCTACAATGAAAATTGCTAACAGTCTTAAGAGGGAGATCATATTTCCCCCTCTCCCAATTCCTCCCAGATGCCCCATCTTCATACCACCCAACTCTTTATCCTCTCCTTTTTAAGAAAAAACAAAACAAAAAAAAAATAAAAACAGAAGTCAAAACCAGAAAAAAAAACAATTAAAAAAATTACAAGCAAAAGACAAATACATTTTTTGGACAATCTTAGGGTTCTACCTAAGCTCCACCCCACAATTACCTGGCAACAGCCAGGTATGCCCCTCCCCACAGTTACCTGGCAACAGCCAGGTAGGCCTGGCCTACTATAAAAGAGGGTACTCGGCACCTCCTCTCTCTCTTACTCCTTGTCTTACTTTCTTGTCTCTTTTACCTCTCTCACTCTTAGCTTCTCTCTTGCCCTTCTTGGGCTCTCCTCCCTTCCCCCATCTCTCCACGTGGTTATGGCCAGCCTCTGCTTCTCTACTCTCTCCCTTTCTCTGCTTTTCTCTGCCTCCACTAACCCCCTTAACTCCCATCCCATGCCCTGAATAAGCTCTACTCCATACTAGGTGTGTGTCTGGTCCCTCGTGGGAAGGGATGCCTCAGCATGGGCCTGCTGGGGCACCCCCTTCCCCAACACTGCCCAATACCACATTCTCACACCTCTTTCTTTTTTAATGATCTCAACAGACAACACTAATACATTGTGCATAAACTATATGATACATAACAATAATAGTTTTAGAATTAAAAAAACATGAATTTGACAGGGAAATTTAGGTAAAAACAGGAATAAAAGAAGGAAGTAAGGAGAATAATATATCAAAATTCATTACACTCATGTATGAAATTTCCAAAAAGTTAGCTAAGGATGTCCATATATATACAGATAAGTGTAGTCTGCACACCTCCTTCAGAAATCTCCTCTTTACAATAGACAGAGACTACTACAGATGAGCACCATCACTCAATAAGCAGATATATGGATCCTAGTACCAATGGATACATTTACAAAACACTTACATACCTAAAGATCTGAACATTGTAGAACAGAGTGCAGGAAGATTATAAGAGTCAGAGGATCAGGGCTTTTTCTCTTAGATTATGTCTCCCAGTAACTTCAAAACTATACCTGAAAAGTCTTACCAACATGACTGCCCACACGAGTGCTGAACAAGGAATAGCAATGAATATGACACACTGGATGAGGAAAAGCCCATGAGGCCTCAGCCCAACACAAAGAACTACAGGCAACTGAGTAAAGCTGGGAGCAGGAGTGGGACAGGTGGTCGTCCCCAGAGAAGAGCACTCCAATTGTTTGTCCAGTGCAAAATTATCAGTCCTGAAAACATACTTGCAAGTAACACTATATAGACTTAACAGATTATATTTATATTTAAGAATATATATGTATATAGAAATACACAATTTCTATCACAAAAAAGAAACCATGAATTTGAAGGAGAGTGAGTAGAGGTATAGCAACGGTTTGGAAGGGTTTGGAAGGAAGAAAGGGAAAGAAGTGTTGTAATCAAAATGTAGTCTCAAAAATAAACAGAAAATTAAAATCTAAAGAAAATTATAAAAAATGCAAAAAAAATCTAATATTCAAGAATTGGGAGGATCAAGATTATTAAAATATTAATATATATTAATAATATTAATATAATTGCAGACTCAATGCTATCCCCATAAAATGCCAATAATATTCCTCATATAACTAGAAAAAAATCCCCAAATTATTGTGGAAGTACATAGTGTATCTGCAGAAAGCAGAGATGGTAATTGAGAGAAGGAAGGAAGGAAGGAAGGAAGGAAGGAAGGAAGGAAGGAAGGAAACTCAACAACAACAACAATTGAAACCCCACAGAGTTGCAGCCAGCATAAGCAAACAGGAGACATGGAATCTGCATAGCACATTGGCAGCAGGGAGCTTCTTTCTTCCCAACTTAGAACTGTGGGGCAGTGCCCAAGAGCCATCTTGAGAGGATCTCAGCAAAATCTTTGGGAGTTAAAGGCACCTACATTTTCCTGTCTCTGGAAAGGTCAGATGCACTAAATGTTGAAAGATTACTATTACAATGGAGGAAAGACATTGGGTCAAAAGTTAATGACTCCTGGGATGAGGTCATGTTCTAAAAAGCTCCATGTTTATGTTCTACATAATTAGAAGAGTCAGAACAACAAATGACAAACATTATTTGGATGAGAAAGAGAAGGGGGTTGGAAAGCACAAATGAGGTCACATGAAAGCTTAAAGCATAGTAAACAGAAAGGTTATGCAAAGGGAAGAAGGAAACAGTTCAAAATTCTGTGGTGAAAAGATAAAGCCAAAGCCACAATACAACATAAGCTAGGCTTCCTTGTTGAAAGCAGATTGTCAGTCACAGCTTCAGGTATGCCCAAAGTTCTCCTAAGCCTTAAGTCTAGTGGTGAGATTTGATATGACAATGAGTTCTCCTGTGTGGAATGACAGAATCAAAGAAGAAATCCATTTTGTCATTCCCAACATCTCAGAGTACCTACCTCATTGTAGTGTCTGGGTGGGAGCTAGAATGTTTTCTGTAGACACAGAAAACTTGTTCAATAAAATTGTACCAGAAAAGTCCAAATTTAGAAAAAGATGACAATATGCAATAGTGCTCAGAGAACTATTTAGAAAGAAGAGAACCAGTGCCAGGAGGAAGAAGCAGGGAAAGGAGGACAACAATGGGGGAAATATGCATAAAGTACATGTGTTGGTTGTTTTCTGTCAACTTGATACAACTATTACAGTCATCTGGAAAGACGGAATCTCAATTGAGAAACTACTTCCAGTGGATTATAGACAAGTATGTAGGGCATCTTACTGACTGATTGGTATATGATATGATATGATATGATATGATATGATATGATATGATATGATATGGCTCAGCCAAGTATGGGTGGTGCCATCACAGGGTATGGTTCCTAGGTACAAGAAAGTAAGCTGAGTAAGCCGCAGAGAGCAAGTCTGTAAGCAGTAGTCCTCCATGGTCTCTGCTTCTCTCCTCCAGGTTAATGCTTTGAGTTCCCTTGATGATGGACTGGGTGACTTGTAAGCCAAATAATTCCTATCCTCCTTCAAGCCCACTATCATCTGGGAGAGTCTTGTACATTATTCGCTCAGTTATGCAGCCAGCTTGATGTACAGCTGTGGCCCCCTTGGGACCATGGATTTTGTGTGCTGACCCCGAGAAAATACTTTCCAGAAGATTTCACTCCAGGGATGCTGGTCTCATAATCACAGCTGATTCTTCAGCCCCAGATAACCAGTATCAACTTCCTCAGTAACAAAGCTTTAATTTCCATAAACTCTTAATCCAAAATATCACATAAACAGCCCTGACAGTCTTTGCTTCCCTCTGAAACTTCACAAGCCAGACCTCAATTGTCTATACTGCTTCCAACCTCCCGTGGGCATTAATTGCCTTTTGTAGCTAAAAAGTACAAAATCTAGCCAGTCTTTTCCCAAACCACCATATTCAAGTTCATCACAGTAATATCTTATTCTCTTGTACCAATGTCTGTCCTAGCTTACTTGGCTATTGCTGTTACAAAACACTAATCAAAAGAAACCTGAAATGGAAAGGGAGTTGTTTTGCTTACAGATTACAGTCCATCATCAAGGGAAGCTTTAGCAGGAGTCCAAGGTAGGAATCTGAGACAAGAACTAAAGCAGAGACCATGGAGGAATGCTCCACCTTGGCTTTCTCTCCATGGCTTGCTCAGATTGCTTTCTTATATAACCCAAGACCTCCTGCCCAAGCGCAGCACTACTCACAGTGGGCTGGGTCTTCCTTCCCCAGCATTCATTATGCAAGATAATGCCTGCACATATGTCCATAGGTCAGTATGGATAAAGGCAATTCTTCAATTGGAACTCCCTCTTTCCAGATAACTTTAATTTGTGTCAAGTTAACAAAAACTCACACAGTACACTACATACATGTATGGAAATGATACAGCTAAGCCCAACATACACTTAATTATCCTAGTGCTTTTTAAAAATGGATCAAAAATCTTAATGAAAATCTGAATCTTTGAAACTACTAGAAGAAAACATACAGGAAACATTTTAAGATAAAGGTGTATGCAATGACCTCATGAAGAGAACTCCATTTGCTCAAGAAGTAATACTAAGAATTGATAAATAGAACTGCATCAAACTAAAAACAGTTCTACATAGTAAAGGAAGAAATTATCAGAAGAAAAAAATCAGCCTACAAAACAGAAGATAACTATTTATCCAACTAGATTAATAACTAAAATATAAATAGAACTAAAGAAACTTAAGTCCCTTAAAAGAAAAACTAGTTTAGTCAATAAATAGACAGGTGACCTGGGCCGACATTGCTTAAAGGAGGCTTCCAAATCTTGGGAGATAACTCAGGAGAGGAGGAGAAACAAATATAAGGTCAAGAGATGGGAAGAAGGACTGTGAAATGGTATCTTCTGAGCATAACACAACCAATGCAATTATAATCTCACAGCAGTTGTAGCTGCCTGCAATATGCTGGCTTAAGACTGGGCCTGTCAACAGGCAACCACAGATCTGGGAGGGGCTCTTAAGGTCTTACCCCTCCCTGTGGAACTATGGTATTCATACCTATTGGCTATTGATGGATCTTTAGAGAGGAGCAGGTATGACTTCAGTTAGTACCCACCAGGCTCCAATGCATACTTCTAAACTCATCATTATACAAATGGCTCTGGTTAAACTCAGCAAGATACAACGCAAAATGAAAAACATGAACAGAGGAAAGGAACTTGTAGGAAAGAAGGTGTGCTGAAAGGGACTGAGGTTGTTCAGACAGTGTCAGGGTGACATTAATCAGAATGTACTACATACATATATGATAAAGAACACATTTAATACAAGTATTTTAAAAATAGAAATTCAAATTATGTACTTACTTCAAAGACTTTCTATTGTAGGTAAAATGAATAAAAGTCAAAGAGATTGACCTTCCCATACTATACAATGCTACTGGAACCAGGGTATAGTTTTCTAATTCTCAATCCAAAGCACATTCTTAAGTCTGTACGTAAAAGTCTAAGAGTGCCTGAAACTCATTTGGTTCCACAAATCAATATTCATTTGCCTGTGTATGACAATGTATGAATACATAGGTCATATATATGGGTGTATCCCATAAGCCTCTCACCACAATTTGAAGTTTAAGCATACTTCAAAAATTTTAATATATTCCAGATACTAAGATACTTGATAATGTGTTTTAATAAAGAGTCCTTTGATAATGTGTCTTAATCAAATGGAAAACAATCTTTTCTAACAAATTACAACAAAAGCACTTTAAAATAAGAACTTTTGAGGCTACAACCAGAAGATCACAAGTTCAAGGCCAGCATGAGCTAAGTAGTAATTCCTTGTCTCAAGAAATAAATAATAAGCTCAGTGTAGTAACACACAGAATTTTTCATTTTATTTACTTTATTTCTTTTATAAAATATTTCTTTTATTTTTTGAGAATTCTCACCTGAGGAAACTTGAATGGCTGAGAAACACATAAAGAAATGTTCAACATCCTTAGTCATCAGGGAAATGCAAATCAAAACAACCCTGAGATTTTACCTCACACCTGTCAGAATGGCTAAGATCAAAAGTTCAGGAGACAGGAGGTGTTGGCAAGGATGTGGAGAAAGAGGAACACTACTCCACTGTTGGTGGGATTTCAAGCTGGTACAATCACTCTGGAAATCAGCCTGGCGGCTCCTCAGAAAGCTGGACATGATACTACCGGAGGACCCTGTTATACCACTCCTGGGCATATACCTAGAGGATTTGCCAGCATGTAATAAGGACACATGCTCCATTATGTTCATAGCAGCCCTATTTGTAATAGCCAGAAGTTGGAAAGAACCCAGAAGTCCCTCAACAGAGGAATGGATACAGAAAATGTTGTATATTTACACAATGGAATACTATGCAGCTATTAAAAACAATGAATTCATGAAATTCTCAGACAAATGGATAGAACTGGAAAATATCATCCTGAGTGAGGTAACCCAATCACAAAAGAACACACATGGCATGCACTCACTGATAAGTGTATATTAGCCCAGAAGCTTGGAATACCCAAGACACATTTCACATATCAAATGATGTCCAAGAAAGGAAGAACAAAGTATGGATACTCTGATCCTTTTTAGAAGGGGGAACAAATTACCCACAGAAGGAGATACAGAGACAAAGTGTGGAGCAGAGTCTGAGGGAAAGACCATCCAGAGACTACCCCACCTAGGGATCCATCCCATACACAGTTACAAAACCCAGACACTATTATTGATGGCCACAAGTACTTGCTGACTGGAGTCAGATATAGCTAGTGCATGAGAAATACAGAGGGGGACACTCTCAGCCAGCCATTGAACTGAGCACAGGGTCCCCAATGGAGGAGATAGAGAGAGGACCCAAGGAGCTGAAGGGGTTAGCAACGCCATAGGAGGAACTACATTATGAGTCACTCAGTACTCCCAGAGCTCCCAGGGAAAAAACCATCAACCAAAGAGTACACATGGAGTTGCCCATGGCTCCAGACACATAGGCAGTTTCCCTTGTTAGACACCAAAGAGAGCAGAAGCCCTTGGTCCTGGAAAGGCTCGATGCTGCAGTGTAGAGGAATACCAGGACAGGGAAGCGGGAGAAGGTTGATTGGGGAACAGGGGGAGAGGAGATGACTTCTGGGATTTTCGGTGGGGGAGGGGGGAACCAGGAAAGGGGACAACCTTTGAAATGTAAATAAAGAATATATCTAATAAAAAAGATATTTCTTTTACTTTTTGAGATTATAATTACATCATTCACCCCTTACCATTCTTTCTTCCAAGCCCTTTTATATATCCCTTTATATCCTCTCTTTCAAATCATGGCCTCTTTTTTCATTAGTTGGTGTGTGTGTGTGTGTGTGTGTTTGTGTGTGTGTGTGCATGTGTGCACACATATATGCTTAATCTGCATAGTGTCACTTGTATGTTTGTTTTCAAGGCTGACAATTTGGTATTGAATAACTAATTGGTGTGCCCTTCCCTGGGTTAGACTATTAAGCTCTCAGCATTCCACAGATGCTTGTCATTCTTTGTGTAGAATTGAGGCCTTATACGTTTTCCCCATCCATCTCTCATCTAAGAAACTTCTCTTTGCAACATATGGAGAACATACATAAAACCATAACCAATTAAAATGCAGATTTGTGGAGTCCAGTCCCACTGGGTACACCTACAAGACACACCAAAACAAAAGGCTTAAGGGTCATTGTGGGAGGAGTGGAAAGATTGCTAGGAGTCAGAGGATAAGGTGGTTTACTAAGAGATTGTGTTTACTGAGAATGTCAGAAGCTATACACATAAAGTTTCACCAACATGACTGCCTAAACATGAGCTGAAGAAAGATATGAATAGACATGACAAAACACACACCTTTAAGGGAGGCAAGGGCAGATAGATCTTGATGAGTTCAAGGCAAAATTGGTTTTCATTAAAAAATTCCAAGACATAGTGAGACCTTGTCTCAAACACACACAAAACACACACACACACACAACCAAAATAGTAATAAGAGTAGTAATATCTTGCAGAGAGCTATGTACCGCACTTCTAAAATAAAAGGGAAGCTAGAAGTGAGACAGCAAGTACTGTTTACAAGATAAAAGATTAGACAGTAGGGTGCCTATCATGCACAATTGGATTCATATGTGTTATTCTGCAAGGAAGATGGATAAGTCACAACAATATGAAATCATAGAATCTACCCTATACCTACACCTATGGGCAACGTACTATAGCTAAAATATGTCTATGTCCAAGAATACTCCATGTTGTCAACATACTTTTCCCAGATTTCTGGGACTCTGAAAAGAACAAGCACTGAACAGGAATATTGAGTGACCAAACTTATGGAAACAAAAATTAACCATCTTCTACCTGATATGACCTTAGATATGAAAATTATTTGTAAAAAATTGTTGAGAAATAAATTTAATCTCAATCAGGGGCTTTTACCCTGCCTTTGAATATTCAGTTCCCAAATAAAACATACATACAACTTTTGTATTTGCAATAAGTCTTTATCAGCACTAGAGCTGGGCAGATATCTATCCTCTAAGCTACCATGTCTATTTCCTTGCCAATAACTCCACTTTGTGATATGTCATGCTTTGTTGGGGTTGTTCTTAACTCCAATTTACCAGCCCTCATGGCCATTATTTTAAGATTCTTACCCATGGCATCTTCTCCTCTCTCCAGCTTCTCCTCTTCATAGTCTCCTCTGACCCATAGCCAGGAACCCCAAATTCCATCTATGTCTCTTCTGCCCAACTATTAGCTGTCAGCATCTTTATTTAATCAATAGTTTTAAATTGAGGAGCAAGGTCATATTGTATGTACAGATTCTCTCTTTCCTGGGGTCAATCAGGCCTTAGGGAACAGTATTTAGCATTACATTATAAGCAGCACCAGACCAACCCACTACAAAAGTTCTTTGTTTTATAAAAAAAGTTTTCATAAATATTTTGAAATTTTTGTGAAATGTTTTTGTAAAAAAATTTTTAACACCACCTTTATAAAATCAACTTAGTTTAAGTTTGTTTCCTGTGTATAAGCTTTTGAGTGCAACCTATGTGGTATATGCTAATGCTGCCAAAGATGAGTATGTAAGCTGTGAGGGAAATGTGAAGAGAAAGTAGAAAAGTAGAAATAGAGACATGGTGGATTAGACTGGAAATTAATCAAGCCACCAAAGAGAAAGTAGCTTTCTGAACAATTAACTTGCTCAACAGAATTAGGGTAGTTGAATTTGTTTTAAGGAAAATCTAAAATGATATCTGGAGTCAGCAAAAGAATATGAGAAAAACTGTTTACAAACGCAGCATATAGTAACCATTAAAAACTCACAGGTTTGAGGTTTGTATTATAAAGTCATCTAGCACAAGGGGGTGTGGAACTTAAAAGGAAAGTGGTGTCTATGCTCTAAAGATTGTTTAGCTGCATGAAATTCTCATGTTTTTTTTGTTTGTTTTTGTTTGTTTTTGTTTTTGTTTTGTTCTTCTATACAAAATGCAGACACAAATCTTGTGTCCTTCTTGCCTACAAATAAAATATCAGGGTGAGGGCAAATACACCTTCTCTTTGCAAACCACTCTAATAAATTTTGCCTTTACTGGATCTTTACAAAATAAAATCTTTAGGGAATGGCTAATTGTCAAACCTTAATAAGAACACAGACATAAGTGTCAAGATATGCAGCTTCCTAGGCTCAGGCAAATTTTTCAATATTTGTGTTATTTATCCCACTATGGATAAAAGAAAACCAAAATATGTTCAATGTCAATTCATTATTTTAGGTACTTTCTCTTAAAAACCCTTCCATGTCAAATATTGTATATACTCACTCTATAGACAAAACTGACAGTCTTACAGATTAAAATTTAACCCAAATAAGCACAAAGTATAAATCTAAAGTAGGACCCTAGTCACTCAAAAGCTCAGTTGCCTTCTACATTATCATACTACTTGACATAGAACTCTTAAGACCAAGAGAGCATACAATTAATTGCTGGTTTTTCTTACCTCCCCCCTTCCTAAGGATAAATTTACATTTCCCCTTTTAGAATACATAGATATGTAATAAGTAAGTAAGTATAAAATATAGATAGAAGATAGATAGATATAGAAGATAGATTTGTAGATAGATGGATAGATAGATAGATAGATAGATAGATAGATAGATAGATAGATAGATAGATAGATAGATAGATCGTAGATAATAGATTCAGACAGACAAATACTCGGCAGAGCTTTATATTTTTAAATATTAAAATCTTCTTCATACCTCATTTATTGGTGTCACTCTTTCCTTTTTGTTAAATGAGGTTTAATAAGGCAGTAGTCCGATCCATTGTCCTCAAATTCTCAAGATGAGATTTTTGTCAGATCTAATGTTGTTTGCTGCATTGCTGAGCTGCATGGAAATGTTAAGAACCAATCAACTAATAAACACAATCACATTTCATTCAAACTAAATTCATGCCAAGTAACTTTTAAGAATGTATGTCAACTTGAAATTATTTCTAATTGGTATAATTTCAGAGGATGGACAAGGATTATGCATGCATTCAAGATTTGAATATTTGGGGATTAAGGAAATAATCAATAACCTTGATTTACAACAGCTTTACTGTTAGTTTCCTTCTGAATTCTTGCTTCATTCTTATTAATACATTCCTGACAAGTTTTGTCAGGCTTAGCTAGCCAAGCCTGAAAGAACAGGTGGTTGAGCTCCACCTATGTGTGACAAGTATTCATTTCTGCAGTCTCCTTCAACTAGAAACCCAAGAATGTGGGCTAGACTGGTCAGCAATCCCTCTCTGTTTACTTTAATGACAGAATTCAGATGATCTAGATAATGTGGGTGTTGCTAATGTGACATTAGGGTCATTCATTCACTCATCTATTCACTGGGAAGAAGTTAATAACAACTTAATTGACAGGCATCAGCCTTGGTATTGAAGTTACAAATATGAGAAAGATGCTGTGTTGTCCTTTCAAAGTTAATGTATATCCAGGAGACCAAAATGTGAAAAAACATCAGATATGCATATTGTGGTGAGCTCTATAATAGCAATGCTAATGGAACTGAGTTTGCTGTAAGGTGATCAAAGCTAGTCCTGATTAAAATGATAAGATTTTTTTAAATCTCAAGAAAAAAAGTAACATGTACAGCAGGTCTCTAGAAATTTGCAGCCCAGGTTTACATGTTCCACAACTCTAAGAATGTCTTAAAGTGCATGTAACCACCCAAAGTAAGAAAGTTCACAGTGACAGAAAGGAACATGAAAATAATCCAGTATAGCAATGATATAAGTTACATTGTAGCAAAACAAGAAGAGATGTTAGGGCACTAGGCCAGGGTTGGATTACAATGAATTTTACAACTAAGTCTTGCTAAGAACGTAAGCTGTTATGAACAATGAACAATTGTCAGATAGGTTTTTAATGTCACATGATTATATTTTCACTTTGAAAAAATTTTATGGCAACTGTCTTTTTATGGACACAGCAAAATACAATGTTGTCACTCATTTCTGAAAAGAAAAACACTCCCGATAACCCAAATTCTGTGAATTACCTTTAAATTTAATTAGAATGTACTTCACAACACTAATCACACAGTATACATATTAAAATAAAAAATTTCAGAACTGGAAAAGATATGGTCCAAAGGCTAAATTTTAAATGGAGGATATACAAATGTCTTCTTAAAACCTGTAAACAAAGTTTAGATAATATAATGAATGGTGGAATTGGTGATGTGGAGGGGGAAAAGTATAAGCTTTAAAGCTTCAACACTAACTGAATAGTCAGCTGATAGGACCTAAAATTAGATCATCTAAGTTTTCAAGCTAGTTTGTTACGATGTCATTATTATCTATTTACTTTTAATCTTAAAGGATTTATAAGCATTATTAGCAGTAGCAAAAATCTCTTTATTTTAACCTTATCATCTGTTATAGTATGTTAAACATAAATAAAACATCAGACACTTTATAGAACTGTTAGATATTTTATTTAAAACTATAAAAATAGGGAGCCTCTCTTTTGAGTAAATTTTGTCTATTTTTCATTCAGCTATATACATTCAAAAGTAAGTAATAGTTTTCAAAAGTTAACCCTGAATATTCATATGTAATTGGTGATGATTTATTGTTGTTACTTATAATTATAAGTAACTTATAATATATAATATATATATATATTATATTATATAATATATATATTATATATATAATATATATTATAATATATAATATATATTATATAATATAAATATAAGTAACTTATAAGTTACTTATAATTATAAGAAAATTATAATTTCTTGAAGATTATCTGTATAAAATAAGCATACATTTTCCTTAAAATACCATTAATATATAAAGCAACCCACTTTGTCATTCCCAGAAAGATGGAACATGATCCAGACAAAGGGGGAACTTCTAATTTCTGCACCAATGCACTGGGAAAGCACTCACTCAGAGATAAGATGCAGAAGGAAGTATAATCCTGCTTATGAAAGTATTTCTTTTTTTTATTTTCTAAGTTTTTTTAATTTACATTCAAAATCATTTCCCCTTTCCTCCCTCCCCGAAAGTCCCATAAGCCCCCTTCTCTCCCTCTTTTCCCCATTCAACCCCCTCTCGCTTCTCTGTCCTGGCATTCCCCTACATCCAGTCTTTCCAGGACCGGGTCTCTCCTTCCATCTTCTTGGAAATCTATTGATATGCAAATTGTGCCTAGGGTATTCCGAGATTCTGGGTTGATATCCCCTTATCAGTGACTGCATACCATGTGTGTTCTTTTGTGGTTGGGTTATCTCACTAAGGATGATATTTTCCAGTTCTGACCATTTGCCTAGGAATTCATTGTTTTTAATTGCAGAGTAGTATTCCATTGTGTAAATATACCACATCTTCTGAATCCATTCCTCCATTGAGGGACATCTGGGTTCTTTCCAGCTTCTGGCTATTATAAATAAGGCTGTTATGAACATAGTGGAGCATGTGTCCTTATTGCATGCAAGTTAAGCCTCTGGGTATATGCCCAGGAGTGGTATAGCCTGATCCTCCGGGAGTGTCATGCCCAGTTTTCTGAGGAACCGCCAGACTGCTTTCCAGAGTGGTTGTACCAGCTTGCAATCCCACCAGCAGTGGAGGAGTGTTCCTCTTTCTCCACATCCTCGCCAACAACTGCTGTCTCCTGTGTTTATGATCTTAGCCATTCTGACTGGTGTGAGATGGAATCTCAGGGTTGTTTTGATTTGCATTTCCTTAATGACTAAGGATGATGAACATCTCTTTAGGTGCTTCTCAGCCATTAGATATTCTTCTGGTGAGAACTCTTTGTTTAGCTCTGTACCCCATTTTTAATAGGGTTACTTGGCTCTCTGGAGTTTTAACTTCTTGAGTTCTTTGTATATATTGGATATTAGTCCTCTGTCGGATGTAGGGTTGGTAAAGATCATTTCCCAGTTAGTTGGTTGCCGCTTTGTCTTTTTGACAGTGTCTTTTGCCTTGCAGAAACTTTGTAATTTAATGAGGTCCCGTTTGTCAATTCTTGATCTTAGAGCATAAACTATTGGAGTTCTATTCAGGAAATTCTCCCCTGTGCCGATATGTTCAAGGTTCTTCCCTAGTTTCCTTTCTATTAGTTTCAGTGTGTCTGGTTTTATGTGGAGATCCTTGATCCACTTGGAATTGAGCTTAGTGCAAGGAGATAAGAATGGGTCAATTTGCATTCTTCTGCAAAAACCTCCAGTTGAACCAGCACCATTTGTTGAAAAGGCTATCTTTTTTCCACTGGATGGTTTTAGCTCCTTTGTCAAAGATCAAGTGACCATAGGAGTGAGGATTCATTTCTGGCTCTTCAATTCTGTTCCATTGATCTACATGCCTGTCACTGTACCAATACCATGTGGTTTTTAACACTATTGCTCTGTAGTACTGCTTGAGGTCCGGGATATTGATTCCCCCAGAAGTTCTTTTACTCTTGATGGTAGTTTTAGCTATCCTGGGTTTTCTGTTATTCCAGATGAATTTTTTGAATTGCTCTTTCTAACTCTATGAAGAATTGAGTTGGGATTTTGATGGGGATTGCATTGAATCTGTATATTGCTTTTGGCAAGATGGTCATTTTGACTATATTAATCCTGCCAATCCATGAGCATGGCAGATTTTTCCATCTTCTGAGGTCTTCTTCAATTTCTTTCTTCAGAGACTTGAAGTTCTTGTCATACAGATCTTTCACTTGTTTGGTTAGAGTCACGCCAAGATACTTTATATTGTTTGTGGCTATCGTGAAGTATCATTTCTATTACTTCTTTCTCAGCCTGCTTATCCTTTGAGTATAGGAAGGCTACTGACTTGCTTGAGTTGATTTTATATCCGGCCACTTTGCTGAAGTTGTTTATCAGCTGTAGGAGTTCTCTGGTGGAGTTCTTTGGGTCGCTTAAGTATACTATCATATCGTCTGCAAATAGTGATAGTTTGACTTCGGAGTATATTACTGGTAGCAGTCAAATGTTACCATAACATGGGGATACAAAAAAAAGATCTAGTCTAGGAAGAAATCCAAGCATTTGCAAGTAATAATAATGGATTGAAAAAGCCCAACTTGGCTTAACTTTATGAGGCAAGGTCTTCCAGCACTAGTCAATTTTCGCAATGGGATCAACTCCATACTATTGCCTTGGTTGGCTCTTGCCAGCCTTCTCACTAAAGAAACTGATTACAAGAAAATTTATTTCACTGTATTACTGAATAAAAAAAGCAAATTAAAAGCTTTTCATTGAGTCAAACAAATAAGCCTGATAACTATCTCCAAGATGAAAATAAATCACAGGTTTTTTTCCCATACTTTTATTCACTTAATAAAGTTATTTTCAAAGAAATAATTCTCAGATTTTTCTGTAACAAATCTCTGTTGCACTTAAGAATTAATTGAGACACAAAGGGCTTTATTTACATGAATTACACAATCTACCAATTTTCTTCATAATAGGAATTAGAATATAAAATATAAAAAATATTCCTTTAATAGTTTATAAGTGCCCATCAGCAATTCTAGTACTTATGGGCATCAGGAGTTCGGTGGTACCTTGGCTTCCATAACAAGACAGTATATCACAAACAAAAGCATTACATGTTAGCAGAGCTTTATATACATATACACATATATAATTGTATATAATATATAAAAATTATATATATATATATATATATAAAATGCTAGAGAGAATAGTAGCCATATTTTACATTTTTAAAAATTTCATTGGTACCTGTATTAATAAATGAAAACTCTAGTATCGACTTCTGTGTGATATCCATTGTGATAAACTGAATTGAACTTATAAGAGAATGAGCATGAAAATGGTCAACAGCATATTAGTATTATTGTATAAGTAGTTTTGTCTCTACTTGTGCCACAGGAACATGTTTTGGGAAACATGACCACAAACAATTTTATTAAGCTTTTCATGCCTAATTACTAACTACTTGAAAATTGATCACAGTTCTCCAAAATGTCAAAAAAAAAAAAAAACCCCACAGGATTCTCTTTCTCTCTTAGAGAATTCAGTAATTGATGTAAACATCGTATGTTATGATGTATGACTATACATAGATAGAGAGGCCTTAGCATGGGTTATTCTACTGAGCATTGTATTGACTTTGGAAGATGATTGTTTTTTATGAAAATTTATGAATTTATTATTTTTAATTTATGAAAATTGTTAGCCAACCTCGGTTTTGTGTTAATTTGAATGTTTGAAAAGGGGAGAATAGTGAGAATTTTGCTTTCTTAAAAAATTCAGTTATGTTATATGTATAAATACCAGGTGTGGGCTAAGACACTGTTTCACAGCAGGTAATTGTGGATTCGCCTGGTGCACTAGCAAGGGTGCAATTTTTGCAATCTAAAGATAATTTTAATTCTGGAAACTCTGGAGAGGATATAAATAGAAGATCCCTGAGAAGATCTGGGGCAGTTGCTGTTCTCCCTTGTTTCTCATTGCTGCTGTTTTGGTTAGTCAAGAAGAAGCTGAAGATATCCTGTCAATGAAGATTGGAATTACATCAAGGAGTCCAATGCCCCCAATCAGTTGCAAGTAATCTACTTTGTTGTCTGTAAGAGGCATATGCTCCCTTTACCCTGTAACATTCTTCCTCTTCTACCTAGTGTTGAGGTGTTGGAAGGGATCAGGGAGGAATAAAGTTTGGAAGAGAGGCAGAGGTATAAAATAGCCCTATAAAATACCCTACTCCTCAAAGTACACCAACAAGTGGCACCCAAAGTGTGGCTAGGCAGAATGGGAAACTTGGTTTCTAATGCAGTGGAGGAGATGTCAGAGTATAAAGGAACAAATATACTGTTTCAGAATCTCAGCAAAAAGCTGGTTGCTGTTGCTGCTACTGCTGCTGAGTTCTATCCTGCTATGCTTCTGAAGAGGTCAACTCAGAAATTTAGAAAATTTCACCTGAACTCTCATATCCTGGAAAAGAAAGGTCATAAAGAACATAGGCACCCCTTCCTTCTGGAATCAAGGGGCTAAATTACATTCTTTAGACCACAGGGAGGAAGGACTGACTTTTAGTCACCTTCCCAGAGCCAACTGTTGGCCACTTACCTCATTCCCTAGAGACCAATCAGTTTAAAAGTCACACTGTTCTGCCAATGACATTGTGTCTAATGGCGCCTGCCCTGAGAACTGTATAAAAGCCTTCCAGATGGGCTGTGCTTGGTCGTTCTCTCCCTTCATATGCGGGGCAACCCCAACATGTTGGAACAATAAATTCCTCTTGTGTTTTGCATCGATTGCTGATTCCATGTTGTTCACTCAGTAGGTCCCCAGTAAACTAAGACTTGCCAGAGTCTTACCTTTGGTGCATGGGCCTGGAATCTGACCTCCTGTGGGGACACACTGGAGCAATGAATCAGAGGTTTTGAGCAGGTACCATTTTTGTCTATCTCGCTCTTTGTCAAAGTCTGAGTATGTAAGTCTGTTTGAACTTTCAGTTTGCTTGCAAGCATCTGGGAGCATCAAGTGCGTTGGACAGACATGCCTTAACCTTGTGACTGTGGGAGGGGGTACTGAAGGATGTTTCAGGCCCCTGCCAAGGGATCCAGGAAGGCTCTGCTCCTTCTGAAAATGGCAAGATAGTAATGGTGGGAGCCAAGTCTTGCTATAACCTGGTTTATCTGGCTCCAGTCATATGGACAGGAACACCTAGTTTGTTTTGGCATGGTTGGAGCTGGCCAAGCAACTCTGTTATCTGGATCCTGCTGCATGGGCAGGAGCACCTGGTGTTTGTAACTGGGCCCATGGAAGGGGTGAGATGTGTGTTGATTGTTTTTCTCTGTGTTTGTTGGTATCTTGTTCTGTGTTCTTGGACTTAGACTGATGACACTTTTGGACAATGGACAGACTAAAAGACAAGTTAATTGCTCTCTGCTTCTCCAAATGACTCATGTGTAGGGGCCTTCAACTTGAAGGTGATCAAAGCAGTAGAGGAGAGGGTCTTCAGGCCAGGATCCCTTGAACACCCAGACAAAGTGTCCTATATAGGTACCTGGAAGAATCTAGTGGAGGACCCTCCTTCACCCTCAAAGATAAAAGCCTTTGTTTTCCCAAGACCCACCTCACAGGTTCTAGACTTGAGGAAGGAGGAAATGTGAGAGGAGGGATCTGGATCTGAGAAGAAGTCAACCCTCCAAGACCCTTCAACATCGGACCTGTTGCTCCAAGACCCTCCTCATCCATATCTCCCTATCCTTGGCAGGATCCTCAACCTATATGGGACCAGGGAGAAGCAGGAGAAGACCTGAGAGCCACCTCCCCGATACCATGGTGCCTCTCTCACTAAGGGCATATGGGCCTCTGGAAAAGGGTAATTAGGCTATGCAATATTGGCCCTTCTCTTTGGCCAAGGTGTACAACTGGAAGGCCCAACCCCCATCACCGTTTTCAGGGGGCCTGTTAATAACTTTGAGACTGCTTTATTTATAATGCAGGAAGTCAGAAAGAATGCCCCCTCAGACACAGGGGCACCACTGATTGACCAGGCTATCGTGGACAGAAGGCTTTCCCTGACTAGACCTGACTGGGACTTTAATATGGCAAAAGGTAGGGGGCACCTGAAGGCCCACCACCAAACTCCATTGGCAGGTCTCAAAGGGGCCCCATGACGATCCAAAAATTTGACCAAGGTATGTGAGACTAAGCAGGGACCAGATGAGTCACCTGCAGTCTTTCTAGAGTGGCTCATGGAGGCATTCCGCCAATATACACCTATGACCTCAGCAGCAAGGAGCGTAAAACTACTGTGACAATGGCTTTTATGGACGAGGTTAATAGAGATATCAGGAAAAAGTTTCAGAGGATAGAAGGACAGGATAAGTCGCTGAGAGATTTAGTGCAGGTTGCTGAGAAAGTCTACGATATAGGGAGAAGGGGCAGAGAAAGAGAAAGAAAGAAAAGCAGCAGGGAAGGAATCTACAGAAAGTCCTACCTACAGTAGTTAGGGAAAGCAGAGATGAGAGACAGAAAAGGACCAGTGAACATACTTCAAGGAGAGAGGCCACTGGGCCCAAGAGTGCCCTAACAAACAGAAGCAGGGCGTGGGGGTGGGGGAGTGGGAGGGAAGAGCAAGTTCCAGGCCTTGGGAAAAGCTTCCCAAATGGCAAAAGTGTTAGCCCTAGGTGAAGACAGTGATTAAGGGAGATGGGGTTTGGACCCCCCTCCCCAAACCCAGGGTAACTCTGAGAGTGGAGGGGAAATCCATTCAATTCTTGATGGACACAGGGGCTCAACACTTGATCCTCCAAGCTGATCGCCCTGCTTCCAAGAAAAGATCTTGGGTCCAAGAAGCCACTGGCAACAAAATGTATTCATGGACTACCTGAAGAACAGTGGACTAGGGATAGGCTGGGTATCCCATTCATTTAGGGTCATCCCAGACTGTCCCTGCCCCCTGTTGGGGTGAGACATACTCTCCAAAATGGGGGCCCAGATACACTTCCTGCCCAATAGGCCTCAGCTAACTGGTTCAAAAGGAGAGAACGGACCGCTCCAACTGATCCCTGCCAAAAGCTGAGGCTACCTGGTTTACAGATGGGAGCAGTTTTCTCCATGAAGGTCATAGACAAACAGGTGCTACTGTGATGGATGGCACAAATGTCATCTTGGTAGAACCTCTACCCCTTGGCATGTTGATGCAGAAAGTGGAGCTAATTGCCCTCACCAAGGACTTGGAACTTGGAGCCAGCAAGAAAATTAACATCCAAATGGATAGCAGGTAGGCCTTTGCCACAAGCCACGTCCACAGGGATATATGCCAAAAGAGAGAACTGCTCACATCAGAGGAAACAAATGGGAAATCTTGGACCTCTTGGATGCCCTAATGAAGCTGGCAACTGCATTTTTCCCTGCTCAGGACAGGGCAAAAACCAGACAGATCAAGTGGCTCAAGAAGTGGCTATGCAGGAGCCTATCCCAGTTGTGGGCCTGCAAGAGATACCCGCTGGGAAATGGGACTGGACTAAGAGATGGCCTCACTTAAAATACACTGAAGAAGAAAGGATTCAGATTGCTAGCCACCCTACCAACTATTACCAAAGAGGGAAGGATAATGGCACACACAGGAAGCTAGAACTATACTCCCCAGAAAATAAGCAAAAGACCTACTAGGCCAAACACACAGATGGGCTCATTTAGGTGATAAAAAGCCTGTTCAAACAGTTAAGGGATCTAAAGTATATATAATAGAGAACAGTGTAAGGTGTGTCAGCAAGTAAATGCTTATGCAGCCAAGAGTAAACAGGGCAAAAGACCTAGGGGAGAAGGGTCTGGAGTAAGTTGAGAGGTCAAATTTACAGAAGTTAAACCAGGAAAATATGGTTACAAATACCTTCTAGTGTTTGTAGATGTTTTCTCTGTATGGGTTGAGACATTCCCCACCAAGCAGGAAACAACTACCATGGTAGCTAAGAAGATATTAGAAGAAATTTTCCTGAGGTTCAGAGTGCCCAAGGTAATTGGATCAGACAATGGTCCTACTTTTGTCTCTTAAGGTTAAATTACGGATTGGCAGATACTGGGGACTAATTGGAAGCTCCATTGGGCATACTGTTCACAGACCTCAGGGCAGGTAAAGAGAATAAATAGAACCCTATAAGAAACCTTAACTAAACTGATCTTGGAGCCTGGCTCAGACTGGGTGGTGCCCCTCCCCTTGGCCCTGTTCTGAGCCTGGAACAGCCCCTACCATCTTAACCTGATCTCTTTTGAGATCCTGTTTGGTAACCCAACTCTCTTGGTATCCACTGGGCCCTCCCAGGAGGTATCCCATAACACGAGATTTGGCCCAAACTCTCTGCCTTAAATGCTCCAGGGATGCCAGAGACCTCTCACTGCTTCCAGACTGGTGACTGGATCTATGTACAGAGGCATTGGGCACAGTCACTGGAACCACATTGGAAGGGACCCTTCCTGGCTCTGTTAGCCACTCCCACAGCCCTCAAGGTGGATGTTATTACAGCCTGGGTGCATGCTTCCCTTAGGAAACCTGCAGATGCACTGCTCCCTAGAGATCCCCGCTAGACAGTACAGAAGATGGACAATCTGCTCAAGCTCAAGATCACTCAACATTGATGACTGCCTGGTGGTTCCTTTGGATTCTGGTTCCTTCCCCCATCCTATGTGCCCGTCCTCCAAACCTGTTACAGCACTCACTGTCTCCCTTCTGTTGGGGTTGGGAATGGCCAGGGCAGCCACCAGGACCTCTACTCTGGTCTTACAAGGGGAAAACGATGACAGTCTGAGGGCAGCCATTGATTTAGATGTAGAGAGAATAGAAACTTCTATCAGTCACCTTCAAGATTCACTGACTTCATTATCAAAAGAAGTACTGCAGAATAGGAGGGCTATGTGCTGGCTTAGCTGAGGACTGTTGCTTTTATATAGACCATTCCGGGGTTGTTAAAGAGTCAATGGCTAAGGTGAGAGAAGGGCTGGCCAAGTGGATGAAAGATAGAAAACAGAGTTAGGGTTGGTTGAAGTCTTGGTTTAACTCCTCTCCTTGGTTAACCACTTCATATCCACCCTGTTAGGACATGTAATTGTTCTCCTGCTATTGTTGACTTTTGGCCTCTACATTTTGAACCACTTAGTCACTGTTGTTTAGGAACACATAGGTACGGTACAGCTATTGCTCTTACAGCAGAGATAAAAGAACTAGATACAGAAGATCAGGAGTATGAGCTATCAGAATACCAGCAATAGCTTCAGGATTGAAGCATGCACAAAGAAAAGAGGGGAATGAAGAGGTCAGTTCAGGAACTTAGAAAATTCCATCCGACCCCTCCCCTCCTGGAAGAGAAAGGTTATAAAGAACATAGGCACCCCTCCCCTCTAGAAGGGAGGGGCTAAATTACATTCCTTAAACCACAGGGAGGAGGGACCGACATTGGCCACCTACCTCAATCCCTAGAGACTAATCATTTTAAAAGTCACACGTTCTGCCAATCACATTGTGTCTAATGGTGCCTGCCTTGAGAACTGTATAAAAGTCTGCCAGATGGGCTGTGCTTGGTCGTTCTCTCCCTTCATGTGCAGGGTAACCCCAACATGTTGGAACAATAAATTCCTCTTGCTTTTTGCATTGATTCCTGACTCCATGTTGTTCACTCAGGAGGTCCCTGGTAAGCTAAGGCTTGCCAGAGTCTTACACTTCCAGAGAAGAATTTTTGTTTTTATTTTTTTCTGTTTCTTCCTATATTCTGTCTCAAAAAAAGATTATGAGAATGGCTGAACAATTGGAAAAACTGCAAGTGGAAATGTGTCAGGATCCGTCTAGGATATACTAAGGCTGACAGGTTAGCTTCCTAAAGGTAGCCCATCGTTTTGTTTTGTTTTTTTTCCATGGCTTATGATGAGTGAGGTCTGTGAGGCAAGGTCCCATCCCAGGATTGCTTTATTGCTTTTGCAGCTGATATGCCTTTTCTGCTATTATTAAGTATGTACGAGTGTGTGTGTGTGTGTGTGTGTGTGTGTGTGTGTGTGTGTGTATTACTAGGTATATATCACTAGGTAATAACCAATCCTTTTGGGCAGATTTCTGCAAATAAACAAATATACACTGTCTTGTAGTGATGCTATATAGACAAATAGATGTTTTATTAATTCTTAATGATGATCCTATAAGAATTCCTAAAATTATACTAGTAATTATTAAGCCCTTTATAATAGGACTGCTATTAAAGTTCTCTCTGATATTAAAAACTGCAACTAGAACTCTGCCAGTTTTCATATGTCATAAGTTAATTGCTTCTGAGATAGAGAGCAGGCTTTTACAACTTAAAACCTATTCCAAGAGGCTGCACAACAATTAATCAAAGGTCATAAAAGGGAACTAATGATTTATTATAGGTACAAGGACAGAAGATAAAATGTTGACTGGATTTATCTATACAAACCTTCAATAAAAACTTAGTCACAAAAATTACAGATTTTAACTTTCAATGAACCTCTAAAGTCAGTGACAGATAATGTATAGTCTTAATGAGGACATATATAAACAAACATCTTTGTTGTAAACTTCTTATTCAATTTATAACTTGAATTTATGTTTGAGCTTTTAGTGGACTTTTGTTTAAAAAGGAAAAAGGATGCTTGGGAAAACCATGTGATACATTCCCCTAGAAATAGTACAAAAAACTAGGAAGGATTACATAGCATTGGCATTGTTATATCAGAGCAGGGGGAGAGAACAAGATTAGGAAAAGGAAGGCGAAAGACAGCATAGTAGTATGACTTAGAAATTAAAAGGGAACTCAGAAATAAAGGGAGAATTTTAGAGAGAATTTTTAGAGGAGAAAAATTTTTTGAAGAACTTAGAAATAAAGATTAAAATCACTTTTCAATGTGTCTCCCTTTCGTCCTGTGATTTTCACTTACAGGCAGTCAGCCTAGAAGTTCCTGTGGAAATAAGAACAAAGACTAATGTTTTAAGATGAGGTGCTAAAGGCCAAACACTTGCAGTTTCTGGCCTCAGAGGAACTCGACAGGCAGGCCAGCTATCACTGCAAAGTAATTTAGACTTAAGATAGGTAAACGTTTTAATATTAAAAAGCAACTCTAATATCTCAAAAGACCAAGTCTTGGCTCTGCTGATGCCCATCCTCCTCCCCTCTATGAGAGAAGCAGAATGCCAGAGCTGACCTCTGACAGAAATGTGGGGGATATAAGATGCAACTAGAGAGGTTACAGGTAGAGGCTGAAGCTTGGGAAGTGAGTAGTGCTGGAGAAAGGGGAGTTAAAAGGTTCAGACCTGGTGATTGAGAGTGGGAACTTTCCACAGGTTGAAAAGAGGAAGCTAACTCAGCTAGAAGGCAGATAGTGGCCCTGACCTGTGCTGCACACTTACAGTTTCAAGCCCCCACTGCCTCTGCACAAGATGGAGAGCCAGGAGAAGGAGCCTTATCAGTGTCACAGGGTTAAAAAGAAACAGCCTATTTTGAGGGGAAAAGGTGGGGAGGGGTTGATCTTGAACCAAGTGAACCAGAGGGGCAGTCTGAAGTTCCAAGATTACTACCATTAGCTTTCCCCATCCTTGCATAAGGTCTCACACATCAAAATGCCAGGTGCTTCAATTGTGCTATAATCAATCATTTGAAAAGAAATTGTGACCAAGCCACTAAAAGTCTCAGAGCTCAAAATGTCCAGTGCATTGACTTTGAGGAATACAGTACTTTGGGTCATAAAAATGAACAAGGCATTTCTGTTGGTAATGGGTTATTTGTATCTTACTGGAAAGTCTACTGTCCAACTTTTCAGAGGCAACTTTTCATGGGGTTGGTAGATTTTTTTTGCCATCAGGAAGCAGCTTTAGGGCCCTAGCTCAAGGCTCCACAATAAAAAGTATGAGCCATATTAGACAAAAGCAGCTGAGAGTCACAGGTCATAAACAAAAATTAAAAAGTGGGGGGATAGAGGATGATAGGATGAAAGGTTAAGGTTATTTTTTTTAACTCTTGCTTAATGTATTGTACATATGAAACTCATTTGAAATGTAAAGTTCCACTCTTATGAAAGCTACTATTGCAAACTGTGTAAGATAATTAGAAATGTAAATTAGTAGTTAGTCATTTATAAATGATCTTACTTATAGTCTTGTTAGGTCGTAGTCCAGTTAATTAGAGAAATAAGTTTTATTTAGCCTCTTCTATATGTTTTCAAAGTTAAGCAGAAATCAAATAGCTAGAAACAACATTTGTCCCTGTAGGTATTCTGAGATACATAGGTAGTCTTCAAATACTTCAGAGATGTAAAGAATACAGCATTAATATGTTTTAAAAATAAAGGGTTTTCTGACAGACACATCGGCACCGGCAGCACCCCCAATCTTCTTCACAGAAGATGGTAAGATGATGGGCACCAAAGAACCTCCATATGTATTTTACTTCAAATGTGGCAATGCTGGCCAGTGAGCAAAAAAGTGCCCTTACCTTGACTGATGACAGCAGGCGATCTAAAATGAGAACAAGCAGGACACCGGAAAGTCAACTGTCCAACTTTACAGAGATAATATAGGCCAATCCTTCAAAATTCCTGCTTCACAGAAAAGTCTGTTAGATATTCTGGGCCTGTCAGCTGAAGATGAATGCTCCAGTAAGACAGAGGAGCCTTGGGGGGCTGTGCAGGCAGCAATTAGTCTGTCATTTCTACACTTTTGGGTGCTGCTTGATCAGCACTTCCTGTTTACTTGGGTAATCTTTATTCTTCTCAGGTCTCTCACAAGGTTGAAGGCTAGATAGTTATAGTGCTACAATTCTTTATTGAAGATTAAAGACATAAAAGCTTAAATTTTTTAGGATCTAAGGGAGTGTTTTAGGGTCTAAATAAATGTTTTTACATTGGCAAGTGAAAATTATGATAAGAAAATAATTTAATTACAAAACATTGGACTCACTAGAATGGGATAGATAGTGGAGTATTTTCTCCAATGCTCCCAAATACACATAGACTGGACATTGTAAGTGTAATTCTTGATTGATAGTTTTCATAATTGTTCTTCCTGTATGTAGTTTATTAATGTTAGAGCAAAAGCTTTTTTTTTTGGACTAACAGGGAAATGTAGTGAGAATTTTGGTATTAAAAGCACCTGCTATTAGCCCTGGGTATTATCATTCCATGAGGTCTTTTGGAAATAAAACCAGAGAAATAAGTTGGTGCAGTGGAATCTGAGATTTAAGGAGAAAACATAAAATCCCAACCTTTAAAATAGTATTAATATGTTTCCTTATGTTTCATTATAGGTATGCTACATAAACATATATGCCTCCTAGCAGAATGAGCCAGTTTCCTGCTGTGGATATATTTATACTAAATTTTCCTAACTTGTATTAATCAGATGCATACCAATTACTGTACATCATTGTTACTTCATGTAATAAATTATCTTTATCAAATACCAGGCAGATAAAAACTGCTTTTAATTTAGTTTTGAAATAATAAAAGAATACATTCTTCCTTTTTAATTAAAATATTTATAGATAAAGCTACAGCCTCCTCCGATTTTATCTCAAATCTAAGTCTGACTCTTAACTACCATGGAATAGTTACTGGAAAGCTAAGCTTGGTTCTTTCCAGGTGGCTACAAGATAATTTTATACACAAATATAAGCACAAAGACAAATATTTCACATTTTGTATGCATTTCTATCTAAAAGATGTCTTGCTATAGAACTCATTTTGTAATATACAGCTTTTGCTGAAAAAAAAAGTTAATTCATTCATTTAAATTGCTTATAGAATTCTATAATAGGGCTCTGCTAACTTTGATATAGTGACACCCCTTGGTGAGCATTCAGGTTTATTTTCAGAATCACAAACAATGCTGTATTAATATTGTGCTTGTTTCTCTTTGTTTATACATATGTTTGTCAAGGGTGTATCTAGAAATGGAATCCTTAGCAATAGGGTGTTTGCAATTTGAATCTTAATAGATATTACCAAATTGTCTTCTAATTAACATTGATTGACACTCCCATAGATGTATAGGAAAGTGACCTTTCCCCAGCAGAGCCCAAATTGCATCATCTTTCAGAAGTTCTACTGATCTCCAGCATCAACAATACCATCCATATGCCTCTGTCTCTGCC
Source organism: Tokudaia tokunoshimensis (assembly GCA_036184795.1). Classification (NCBI taxonomy): domain Eukaryota; kingdom Metazoa; phylum Chordata; class Mammalia; order Rodentia; family Muridae; genus Tokudaia; species Tokudaia tokunoshimensis. Next base: position 66,742,345 of record BTHU01000003.1, on the reverse strand, counting down.
TCTAATCATTTATGATTTCCTGAAGTCTTTTTTCAACTTTACTAGCCTTATTTTATAAGAAATTTTTAATTTTTATGTTTGGGTCTTCTACAATTTGGTATTTTCAGTTATTTCTGTACCTTGAATATGAATTTCTTTCTTGTTGAATATTGCTAATATTTTCTCCCAATCAAATTTTATTTTAATAATGCCTCTGTTCATGGAACTTCTGAAGCTTTAAAAATCAAATTCATGTACTTTTTTCTTCATAAGCATGGATTTGGGGCACATATGCATTAAAATAATTCCTATTAAAAATAAAATTATACTTTTTAGTTCTTTATAAATCATGGATATTAATTTGTTATTAGTTGAATAACTGGCAAAGATTTTTTTCTCCTACGTTGTAGGATGTCTCTTCATTCTGCTAATGATGTTTCCTTTGATGTTAACAAATTTTACATTTTGTCTAAACCTATCTTGTCAATTCTTGCTATTATTTTCTGACCTATTTTCCTACTCAAGAAGCCATTGCCTCTAGGGATATCTTCAAGTGTTATAATTTCCTTTATTTCAGTCAAAGTTTCAAGTCTTACATTAAAATACATTTAAAATAAACTTAAAATTGATGCATTCGTATACAAAGTGAGAGTCAGGAATCTCTAGTTTTCAACATATGGATATCCATTTTCACTGATACAATTTAGTAAAAAGGCTGCCTACTTTTTAATATATATTTTGAGTACCTTATTTGAAAAACAGATGCCTTTGGTTGCATGGGTTCATTTCTAAACGCTTTTGTCCATTGGTCTACGAATTTAATTTTCTGCTGATACCATGCTGTTGTTTCATAGTCCTTTGGTGGGAATATAAATTAGCCCAGCCACTAAAATTGAAATTCCTCAGTAGAAATTCCTCAGCAACTAATAACAGACCTAACATGTCACCTTACTATACTACTACTCCTGGAATCAGTCAGCATGTAACAAAGACAATTGGACATATAGGTTTATTGAGACATTATTCACAACAATTTTCACAATGAATTTATGAATGAAGAAATGTAGTACACAGGTATTGGAACAATAAAATGATATCAATTTCAGGAAAAATGGAACTTGAAACCATCATGTCTAATGAGTTACACAAAATTCCAAAAGAGTCTAATGTCTGTTTTTCTCATATGAAGAACGGTGACTACTTTGGGGGCGGGGACAAAAAGGTAATAGGGTATAAATATGGTGAAAGTACATCATGTTCATGTATAAAAATGTCACAGTGAAACCCATACTTGTGTAAATATATGGTAATAAAATATATTTCAATCTTCTACTTCATTAAATAATTTAAATTTGGTTATTTTTGTTCGCCCTGGTTTGGGCTTAGGTTGGTCATCTGTCCACCTGAACTTACTTCTGCGTAAACTGACTAGATTTGCTACAAGGCCCAGATCATGGAGGAAGGGTTGAGGGATATTCAAATATGAGGATGGCAGGAATAAGAATTTATTACCCTGACAATTATCAGGCTTCACTCCTTGTTTGACCTTATAAGGTTCCCCTATACTACCCTACAGCCCCAAATATGTAGATGAAGCATCTTCCAACACCCCAGCCCTAGCAAAGGCACACAGCTACAAAATCCTTGTCCCAGAGACCCTGGCCACCTCCCCAGGGATGTAAATACCCCTTTTCCCATACACCACCCCCAATAAATGAACCAGTTCTCTGAAGCAGTTCCCAGTGTGGTGTCCCTCTCACCCTATCCCCAGCACTCATCAGCAACAGAGATCCTGTACTGCACTCAACTTTGTCTAGCTAAGGTTCCATCCCTCTAGTCCAGCTCAGTTAACAACAGACCTGGCTACCCCAAGGTAGAAGTAGAGATAGGGTAGCAGATACCTACTGTTTATTTGATGTAGACATGCTGACAGAAAACTCTCATGCAATCTTGAATAATTAGGTATGCAATGCAACTTTTATTTAAAGTACTACCTGTGTCACATTTTATAGCCTTGTGTACAAATTTTGTTTGGAACTTTTTCCTGTATTCATCCTTTGCCTATCCACAGCACCATTCTTAGTAATCAAAATTTTTTCTATTCATTCAAATTTCTGAGAGCCCATCTTTCTCTACTTTGTTTTCTATTCCAAACACAGACAGGCTTTTATTGTACATTTCTATTTAGAATCATCTTGCTAGAGTCTGTGGAAAGTTCAAGGATTTAGGAAGGAATTCTATTAATTTTGTACTAATTTGGAGATAGAGGGCCATCTTTTTCCATATTTATTTGAAAGAGCATATCTTGGTCCAAGATGCATTAGCAGGTAAAAGCATTTGTCACACAAAACTGACAACCTGAGTTTAATTGCTAGAATCAACTATGGAAAGAGAGAACCAACTCCTGAAGATTTCCTCTGACATTCACATGAACACTAACACAGATAGGCATACACATACACACACATACACATACACACACACACACCCCAACAATACATTAAATAAAATAAAAAATTAAGAACATATGTACATACATCTTTTAGACTACAGTGTAATAATGATCTAATAGTAAAGTTCCAATGTACTTATACTTGTGTGTCTGTGATGGTCCATATTGGTTATTAGAATTTTAGTCACTCAGGGAACAATCTTCTAAGCATCACTATGAGAGTGTTTGTACATTCAGTTCAGTAGGAACATACAGTCATTAGGTGGGCAGCATCATATCATACCCTGGAGTTCCGTTTTGAAAACAAGCTGAGCACCTGCATATCTCTCTCTGCTTCCTGACTGTGGGTACAGTATGACCAGTTGCCTTTGTTCCTAACTATTAATTCTCACAACCAGAGACTGTAGCCTAGAACTCCAAACAAACAGTCACAATTTCTTAAGTCGATTTTGCAACAGCAAGAAAAATAACTGACACAGCATTGTTCCTTACAATTGAATTGTAAACACACCATGGTAGCCTATGCATGCTATCCCAGGATTTTAAAAGCTAAAACAGGAGGATATGTTTGCGACCAGCTAAAGCTAATATAACAAGATCCTATCTTTAAAAATAAGCCAACAGCAATTTTATTTCTCATAAGAAAAATATTCATTGTAAAAACTCAACCTATTAAGATAAAGGGTTTATCAGTGCCACGAGTCTGTTTGAACTCATGTTTGTTGCTCTAAATAGCAAGACCACACTTTTGCAAAACTGCATATTCAGAATAACTTATCAACCTCATCTAGTCAACAAGCAGAGACAAACATTCATGCCCGACATGGCTTCCCCGAATATTTCCACCATTTGGAAACTGACTAAATCCAAGTTATCTTGTATAGTGGTTATTATTATTCTTTGAGTTTGCAACATTCCCTTGTTCCTTTATATCTATTAGGGCTTTTTTAACCCCACTTCAAACTATTTAGTTTCCAAATAAAAGACACAGAGACCTTTAGATTTATAATAAGCCTTAAAGCACTACAGCTAGGCAGATAACAACCCTCTAAGCTATCTTGTCTGCTTCCCTGTCAAAGTCCTTAGATATTACTTGCCATGTATTCCATTTGGGCTGCTCCTGCTCCATCAGGTCAGCCCTCATGACCACATGTTCATCATGCTACCCAATGGTGACTTCCTTCTTCCCTCCCTTTCTTGCCCTCCTCCATGGTCTCTACCTCAGATTCCAAGCATGGGAATCTTTCCTCCAGTTACCTCTCTTCTGTCCAGCTACAGGCTGTCAGCAACTTTTATTATCCAATCAGGTATAACTGGGGGTTGGGGGGGGCAAGGAATCCATAATCAGGACTCTTATATGTGAGAATATGATCATCTTGGGGCAACCAGATCTTGGGATACAGAAGTTAGCATTTGAATAAACAGCAACAGATCAAATTCAACAAACTTGCTTCTCCCTCATGAGAGTTTCAGTAATTCTTTAAGCAGCACAGAATCTTAAGAATATCATCTAGACTTTAAGTCCCATCAAACTCTGTTCCAGATTAGCTTCCTAAAACTCTTCAGACCTTATTTGTCTCCCCAAACTTTTACAGCTAATTTCTTTCACCTTAATTCCTGTTCAACTTCTCATCTGACCAAGGAAAGACACAGAAGTTGTAACTCTTTAGATTTTGACCTATAGTAAATTAAAAAATCCAACCAAATTTCTTTTGAATTTTAGTTTAAAAATAAATTCTGCATATTATATCTCCAGATTAATATCTTGACAATAAGGTTTTTGAAAGAGAAAATAATTTACTTTTATTCTTTTACTTTTATTTCATTTTTTTCTAGAAGCAATCTATAATGCCCTAATCTTCCAAAAACATATTCTTAATTGAAATTTATCAATAATACTATAAAATACTTGTCAATATATATGTTGCAGTAAGTCAATCCAGCTAATTAACTAAAGTAGATACCACCCCACGTTTTATGGTAAGAATGTTTTAAATCTACTGGGATTTTGAACTATGCAGAACTATATCAAGCATGATGGTCACACAGAGTGTGCCAAATCACTAAATTAAGTCTTCCACTCTGAAACTCTTTGCCCCTTAAGAGTGGTGGGGACTAAACCCCAGGATATTACTCATGCTAGGCAAGCACTCGACTATAGCTAGATCTCTAGCATCAGCTTTGGATTCTTTTTCTTTTTCTTTTTTTTTTTTTTTTTTTTTTTTTGGTTTTTCGAGACAGGGTTTCTCTGTGTAGCCCTGGCTGTCCTGGAACTCACTTTGTAGACCAGGCTGGCCTCGAACTCAGAAATCCTCCTGCCTCTGCCTCCCAAGTGCTGGGATTAAAGGCGTGCGCCACCACCGCCCGGCAGCTTTGGATTCTTTAGGCACCATCTTCCCTTTGCCCCTCTCAGTCCCATCCATCTCAGCTATTTTCACTTGTTCTAAAAGATTGACTTTTACACATTCCACATGTACATACAATGTTTGGCTTTCTGTATCTATTTTAATACTTTTTCCATAATGCACTCCAATTCCTGCAACACTGTTTCAAATCACAGAATTTCCTTTTTGAACTATTTGATAGTATATATTGTATACCATCCGAGGTCAGAAATCCCAAGAATTACTTAGAGAGCTGATACAGCTCTTTTAGAATTTTTCTGGATTTCTGATCTTGAATTTTTTTATAGCAGCTTTTCCGGCTTTGGTCAGAAAACCTATGAGGTATCTAAATATCTTTTAGAATTTTTACTAGCAGAGAGAGATGTCTAAATCAGAGTTTATAGAACAGCAAGAAAAAGCAGAACACACACAGAGTGAGAAGCAGTCTGGAAAGCCATTTCGGCAGAAACTAGGCCACCAGCTTAGACTCATGATTTGACTTTGAGTTTTTTATTTTTGCCTCTCCCAAACACCACTCTCTCAGGAACCCCTCTCCAAGCTAAGACCAGTCCTTGGCAGAATATTACAAAATTAATTATTAATCCATACTAATTACAGGATATTGCCAAAGGCACTTTCCTAAAACCAACATGGTGAAAATAAAAGGATTTTTTTTTTTTAGGGTAGACTTCCACATCACAGTAAATTGCAGTGTATTCAAGGCAGGAACAGAAGCAGAAGCCATGAAGGAGTGCCATTTACTGGCTTGCTCCTTATTGCTTGCTTGGACTGATTTCTTATATACCCTGGGACCACCTTCCCATTGTAGGCGGGACTCTCCCATATCAATCATTAGTCAAGAAAATGTCCCACAGCCTTGCCCATAGTCCAATCTGGTGGGAAAACTTTCTCAACTGAAATTCCCTCTTCTAAATGAAAGAAGGCCTAGACTGCCCAGTAAATGCAGACATTGTGGCAAAGACCAGCACTGGACTAATGAACACAGATCAAGAAGGGGCAGGCAGACAAGGTAAGTCCTTGTTGGGAAAATATCCTATGGTGAATTTCAAAGGCCCCAACACGAAATTCAAGTTGGCCATTTTAAATCAACAGCTGAGAAGCTTATCCACAGAGCAATTAAACAGCACTGCTCTAGATATAGACATTAATGGCCCAGATATCAAATTCAGAGCCGCTTCAATAGATAAAACAGATTAGATATTAAAACTGAAGATTTGTTTGACACAAAAGAACATGTAGCGAAATGATTTTGAATGTAAATAAAAAAAAAACTTGGGAAAAAAAAGAACATGTAGCTATAAATTAACCAAAATTTTGAAGTACAGATTGGCTTTTTTTTTTGTACATAGATTTCTCATAGATTTATTTCTGTGTCATGTTATATATAGACCTATTCATATATACTTTTTATTTTTAATATACAATCTATATTTCCTTCCCCACCAAAATCACAGGAGGAGATATAAATCCTTCCAGGATTTTCGTTGGGCTCCCAAAGATGATTAGCTAACAAAGAACCATTTCAAAGATAGCTGTTCTCAGGCTCTGGGGTCACTGAAGCAGCAGTAACCCCAGGCCCAAGGAGATGAGAGAGGACAAGAGACAACTGTAGAGTGATGGGGTTCTGGGAGGAAAAAGTCCAGCAACTCCCAGGATAGCAGACAGGCACCAGAACCCTAAGGCTGGGATGAAGGTGGAGACCCCCTTCCCCATGGCTTTTCAGATGCCACCCACTAGGCAAGGGAAAGAGGAGGAACTGCAGATTAGGCATGCAGGGATTGGTATGGGTGGTGAAGAGCTAGCACCCTCCATAGGACTGCCAACCTGCTCAATGACAGGGGTAATGGTCAGACACAGTGCTGAAGAACGATGAGAGCAGGTGTGGCACGGAAGAGGTACGGAACACGTAAGAAGTACCAACATAACATGACCTGTACTGGCCTCCTCCCTACAGAGGATGTGGCTTATGCTTGGGTGTGGAGGAGATCATAGTCATGAGCTAGCATTATCAGCTGGCCAGGGGCACAGGAAAGATCTGAGGAATCCTAAGGGGTAGGCAGGTAGGCAGCTGGGGCCCCACATTCCCAGGGAAGAAACAAGTCCTTTCAGTTCAACTTGGACCAAATCTTGGATTGGTTATTTTAAGGAGGTGAATTTTTAATTTGTAGGGGTTGGAACATTTTCTCTGATAAACAAAGTATAACATGGCTTAAATTTTTAGGGACAGAAAATTAAATAGGAAAATAAAGGCCGTATGTGTCTAATATAGCCATGAATTCATGGGGACAAGATTGGTTACAATTGAAGACACAGATTAACATTCTGTAAATCTCAGAAATAAACCATAATACTTCTGAGAAAATATTGAAAGATAACATCAAAAACATTCATAGACTTTCCAAGTTGTCCATAAGCAGGACACAACAGATGTTGGCTCTTGAGTTTTATATGGGGGAGCCACTGCTGATAGAACACCAACTGCCTACCACTAAGGTGGTTGACTAACAAAAGTTACAGGCACACAAAGACCTAATCTATGAACAGTTGTAGGTTCAACATATAAAAGAGTCCACCAGCCATGGAATTCCCATTTTTGTTATTTAAAAAAAAAATCAGAAAAAATGGAGAAATAAAATAATTTAGACAATGGCCTCTTTATAGCCTGATTTTCCACTGAATTTCCCTGATAACTTCTGAGTGGAAGTTAGGAAATATGTTTGTCTTTGTTTCAACAGGAAATAAAAAGCTGTGGTTTCTTTCAAAATTAATAAAAATTAGATTTGATCAGGGGAGATGTGAAAATCTTGGCTTCAGATATGAAGAAAGAAGTCAGGAAGAATAGCAAAACAGGTGGCATGAATGCTGAATCCTCTACATGGAAACAGCTGTGCCTGGCTGAGACAATGCTACATAGCCAAGAAATCTTATTGGCTATAGAGTCCTCAGTATGTATTATTACATGCCATCTGTTTAGATGACATGGATGGAGATTTACATTACAGATTGGTTATACAGTCCAAACAGACTCATAAAGTTTGATTCCTTTCATCTGCTCAAAGAGCAGAGAATCATCTGTATCTGATTTGTGCACCCTGTACATTCCATACGTGTTAATGCAAAAGTGCATATTACCTTTAAAAGTTTGTATGTTTTCAGAGCAAAAGAACCAGGCTGACTTAATAATAGCTGTTTCCTCAAAAATACACACCTAGAAAAACTTCAAAATGACTAGCAAAGATGGTGACAGACTGCTTCAGCCAGGACTTCAGTTAAGCACTCCACTTTCCCATCCCACTGAGACTGAACAACAAATGGTATAGTTAGCTTTCCTAGGATCTGGCCAACATCCTAATTTTCTTAGCCCTTTCTCACCTACCACCAACAAGTTTCATCACCCCCAGACAGCAGGAAGCAGTCTTTAAGAGAACAACATTCTCACTTCTGAAAGCATGGGTGGGTTTTGCTCACTCAGTGGGTGATGGATGCTTGTCATCATTTGGGGGCGGGGTGGTCAGTCACAACTTGTTAATGGTCTTGGTCAGGGATGAAACAAAGGAGGTTAGATTCAGGGATCACTTGGTTTTTTTTTTTTCTCCCATCTTTCCTGCTTTCTTCCTATCTAGTGTTAGGAAAAAGGAGGCAGAGGGGGACAAAAAAAGCGAGGGTATACGAATAATAGTATAAAAGGGTAGGTTGTTGAATTTGCTTTCAGACTAGGAAGCAACAAAAAGCCAAATACTTTACATTGGTATGGATTTTTGTATATTGATAGAAATTAAAGGTTATTTTTGTTACAACACATTATATATGTTTCAAGTCTTGCTTAAAGTATTATACCTATGAAACTCATTTTGTAATGTAAAATTCTAGTACTTGAAGCTGCTATTGAAAGCTGTTTAGGATAATTTAAAAATGTGAATTAGTCGATCAATCAAACTTGTAGTCATGTTAGGTACTACTTTAGTTATTCACAGATATAAGCTTAATTTAGTCTCTTTTCAAAGTTAACCAGATGGCAAACAGCTAGACATAAGCCACATTTGGCTATTCAGAAATACTTTAGAAAATCCTTCAGAGATCTGCAGAATATGAAATTTAATATGTTTTAATAACATAAGGATTTTCATGACAGTGATTCATGTCTGCTCCTGGCAGCACCCAATACTACTTCAAAGATGATGAGCATTGAAGAAACTCCATAAGCAGTTTGCTTAAAATGTGGCAAAGTTAGCCACTGGACAAAAACCTGTCCTTGCTTCAACTGCTGACATCATGGTGTCCAAACTGCGGACAAGTAAGACATGGAGGAAGTCAACATTGAACTTTGCCAAGACAAAGTAGGCCCGTCCTTCATAATCCCTGCTTCAAGTCTGTCAAGATATTCTGAACCTGCAGGCCAAAGACAAATGCTCCCACATTGCAAAGGAATCTTGGGTGACAATCTAGGCAGTCAGCAGTCTCTGTCATTTTTACAAGTTTAGAAGCTGCTTGCTATGAATTTCCTATTTACTCAGGTAATATTTATCCTTCTCAGTTTTCTAACGGGATTGAAGACTAGATCGTTGTATTCTCACATTTAGCTTAAGTTTTGAAGGGTTTATGAAAAAGATATAAGGTCTAAAAAGATGGTTTTAGGTTGATAAATGCAAGTTATTATAGAAAGTGAGTTAGGTACAGAACTTTGAACTCATCAAGATAGAATAGAGAGCAGAGTACCTTCTCCAACATTGCCAAATACAAATGAACTAGACATTATGCATGTAATTCTTACCTGATAGTTTTCGTAATTATTCTTATTGTATACAATTTATTGATGTTAGAGAATGAGCCTTTCATTTGACTATAGGGGGTGGGGATCTTGGGGTGATATTTTTGGGCACTGTGTATAGATTGTTTTTGTATTATTCAGATGCTGATTTCTGTACCAGCAGAAATCTGATTACAGGCAGAGATCTGATTACAGACCAGACTTTGGAATTTCTATTTTTATGAAGCCTCACCTGTTTCAGTGTTTTGTAAACCTCTTCTCTATCACCCTCTGATTAGTTTAATAAAGAGGTGAAGGGGCTATAACAAAGCTGGACAGGATAGGCAGAACTTCAAGCAGAGTTAGGAACTCTGGGGAAAAGTATGACATAGGTGAGATGCGAAGTAGAGATTCACCAGCCAGATGTGGAGGAAGAAAAAGGAGGTAATGAGCCATAGGGCAAAATGTTGATTAGTAGAAATGGGACAATTTAAATATATGAGCTAGTTAGGAACTAAGACCAAGCTTTCATACTTAATAAAAGGTCTATGTGAATGGCTGACCAGTGACAGGCCCTATTTAGGATCCATCCCATGGTCAGGCACCAGTCCCTGACATTATTACTGATGTTATGTGTCCTTGCAGACAGGAATCTGGCATGGCTGTCCTCTGAAAGGCTCTACTCAGCAGCTGACTGAAACAGATGCAGATACTCACAGCTAGGCATTGAATGGAGGTTGGGGATCCCTGTGGAAGAGTTAGGGGGAAGGACTGAAGGAACTGAAGGGGACAGCAATGCCATTGGAAGACCAACAGTGTCAACTAACCTGAACCCCTGGGAGCTCCTCTGGAACTAAGTCACCAACCAAGGAGCATGTATGCACTGATCCGAGGCCCCTGGCACATATGTAGCAGAGGAACTGCCTTGTCTGGCCTCAGTGGGAGAGGATATGCCCAATGCTGTAGAGACTTGATGCCTCAGGGTGAGGGAGATACTGGGGGTGGGGAGGACTACCCTCTCAGGGTGAGGAGATGGAGGAAGGAGGGAGGGACTCTGCAGGGGATCAGGAGGGGTGGCATTTGGAATGTAAATAAATAAAATAAATAACTAATAAAAAATAAAAGGTCTCTGTGTTATTACTTGGGGAAGTTGGTACCTCAGAGACTACCCGGTTATAGTAGTATGTTGCAATATTTTGCACTTCCATGACTCTATCTGATCACATTACTCTCAACAACAGTAATCAGCATCAGTGTCTGTGATCGTTTTTATATACTTAGCCCAGGGAGTAGCACTATTAGAAGTGTGGCCCTGTTTGAGCAGCTATGGCCTTTTTGGAGTAGGTGTGGCACTGTGGGTGTGGGCTTTAAGACCCTCATCCTAGCTGCCTGGAGGCAGTGTTCTGCTAACAGCCTCCAGATGAAGATATAGAATTCTCAGCAACTCCTGCACCGTACCTGCCTGGATGCTGCCATGTTCCCAACCTTGATGATAATGGAGATAATGTAAGCCAGCCCCAAATAAATGTTGTCTTTTATAAGACTTGGCTTGGTCATGGTGTCTGCTCACAGTAGTAAATCCTTAACTAAGACAGTGTCCAAGTAACTAGAAGGTCCTAGTTAGCATGGGTGTTTAGGTGTGAGGAATGAAAAAGAAGAATTCTGTTCTCAAAAGAGTTAAAATACAGAAAGGGAACTGAAATATCTCCATTACAGAGCATCCAATCACCATTTGCAAATACCAGCTTTACAAAGTTGCTTACACCTGTGACTAATTTTATCTTTTGTATCTTTGTGTTGCCTAACAAAATGCAAATGGAAAACTACTGTGACTACTGATTCTTCTGTGGTGGTTAGGTACACAGAAACACAAGCATATGGGGATTTCCTCTGCCTGTTTGTTTGCTTGCTTGTTTGCTTGTTTTCAATTAAATAAAGCTTATTGGGTCCTACATGTCCAGTTTTGTAGATACTGGGGATACAGATTTTTTTCACATACTCCATGTCTTCAAATAACATTTTATAATAATAATGGGCATATGATACAGTACAATAAAGTATTTCCAATGATGCTAATGAGAAAGTCTGTGAAGAAAAGGAAAAAAAAATAACATGGCAGAAACTGAGAATGATGAAATAAACGGTGGGAAGAAATGTGACACATAAATTACAAAATTTCCTATAAACCCAGTGCAAGAAGAAACAGATAAATTCAACAATTTAACAAGTATTTAAGTATTTACCTGATAATCAAAGAGGTACTCTTCCATCTCCAAACCAAAAACATCACATCTGGATTGCTACAGAATTCTACCAAACTTTAATAAAAGATAGCTTGTGGCACAGGAGAGATGGTTCCGTGCTTAGGAGCGCCTGCTGCTCTTGCAGAGGACCTGAGTTTGGATCCAAGAAGCCATGTCCGTGGCTCACAAACATCTCTTGATAAACATGCACAAATGTGCACAAAACATCAGTTAAAGTAAGTGTCTCATGTTGTGTTTACCAGTTCAGTAAGACTTCATAGTTATGGAGTACTAACAATTGCCATTTACTATTTGTTACAACGTCAGGCCAAGAGCCACAACATTGACTTGTAATTCCTTAATACCCTCAAGAACCATGCAAAGCAGTGTCCTCACTTTGAATATGAGGAAACAAAGGAGGAGAGGTTAAGACATTTACTCAGTCACACAGCTTATAACCGGAGGAGCCAGTACTCAAATGCCAGGCTAGGAGGTTTGTGAGAGTACACTGTCATGGCCACAGTGGATTTTTATAGCATTAGCCCTAGCTGGGAGACTAATACTGGAAACATAGTGGTGCATAGAAATACAGTTCATTTCACAAAAGTAGTTTTCATGTACCACATTCAAAGAGTCTTTACAATCAGAAACTTCATAACTTGAAGTCTATTAAATCCATACTGTGAAAGGAAATGTAATCTCTTGTCTGTCTCTCTCTGTCCGTCTGTCTGTCTGTCTGACTGTTCAATATGTAGTCCCAGCTTCTCTGGAGCTCCCTTTGTAAACCAGACCTTCAACTCACAGAGATCCACCTGGCCTGCCTCTACTTCCTAAGTGCTGAGATTAAAGGTGTAGACCACTACACCTGGTATAGTTTTCTCTGAATTACTTTAAACATAAATATCATATAACATTGCCAGATTATACTTTGCTATGATAATTAAATGGATAACCTGGTTAGAGAAATGGTGATTTAAAAAATGGGGGGGGTCATTCTAGGAAATATGAGTTCAATGATTAAACAAATGTTGAAAAGACCATCCCCCCAATCCTAACAGATCTTAGCCTCTCAAGTACTGCCTGCCACAGAAGGGCAGAAAAGTCATCTTGAAAAACAATAACAACAACAACCCAAGGTAAAAGACCTGAGAGTTCTTAAAGGGCACAATGATTTTCCATCTACCCTATGAGATGGTGCCAAAATTCATTAGACCCAGCTATGTTAGAAACTGTCCCAAGTTACCTAGATATCCTAAAATAAGACAAATTCCTTGAAACAGCATTCTAAAAAACTGTGAAAGTCACACTTAAAAGGGATGCTGCTAAAAAAAGCAGAAATGTTGGTGTAATGTGTCCACCTACACATCAACAATATCACCATTGATGTCATAATCTATGAGGTCAACAAAAACAAATCATCAGATTAGCCAAGTCACAAAGTCAATCTTCCTAGTCTGTATCCTTTGGTCTCGGTGACTTTTTTATATACCTGGTAATTTAGAGTCCTGATGTTTTTAATTTTTGTTATCATCAGAAGTTGTATATAATATACCTGAATAACTCAAGAGTTATTCTGATGTTCACCTCCTGAACTCATCAAGTTCCCAGACTATTAAACTACGCAACCCTTCTGGACAACAGCTAAGCCATGCACACTATTCTGGTCCCTGCTCAGACTACATCTGGGTAAGAGGGGTGTGGTGTGACCAAAGGCTGAAGCTGACTACACCAATAATCATGGAGATTATCAATCAAACATCTGCCTATTCTACAACATGTAGGTGGTGAAATGTGATGTATGAGTAACCAAGAGACGAACAAAGGGAAAATAAAGTCTATGTTGACAGAAAGTAAGTGCTAAGTAAATACACAGTCTTCAGTACTAGAAGTTTATTGAGGCACCTATCACTCAGAAGAAGTAGTGAACTTCCATAGGAGGAGGTTAAAGACAGAAGTTACCTGAAATTCAGGAACAAGCATCAGGTCTCCTATGTTACTACTCTGCCCTTGATTCTTTGCACTCGTGATAACACACTTATCATCTGATTCCTTGTCTTTATGATAGAAACTCTTCTTTGTTCTTCAAAAGCTTGTATCCAAGATTAAAATCTTGATGTGATGAGCCCTAATGTCCTTCTAGCAATTGATGGGGTATCTTTGATATCAACTCCCAAATACCTGCTTATCTAAACCTCTTATTCTACCTCTGAATTCTGACACTATTGGGCTGTCCTCACTAAATTGCCCAACACAGCTGTTTGGCAGGGTTTTAACTAACTGCTTGCTTCTTATTCTTCACTCTGCTTCATCCTCCATATCCAGTGCCTCAGCAAAAACTGTTTCAGGAAACATCTCTTTCTTCCGTTCTATCATCAATGCCTTACTTAAAGACTTTATCTCTTTTCTTTTATTTAAGTAGTCTATGACCAATTTAACCTTCCACCCATATGCCTAAAAGTCATTTTTACTGACAATATCTGATCTTGTCAGAATTCTAATTTGAAAAATCTTCCATTGCTACCTAATATAAATAAGCAAATATCCACATCAGATAACATTCACATGCCTTGACCTAGCTTTTGGGGCATTCTTATATGGCCTTTTGGGCTAAATACCCCACTGTTCTTTTCCTTTATACTTCATTCATTTTATTTTATTTTTAGATATGTGGATGTTCTGCCTGCTTCTATGTCTGTGTAAAACATGTGTGCCTGGTGCTTGCTGTAGCCAGAAGAGGGTGTTAAATCTCCTAGAATTAGAGTTACCAATGATTGTGGGTGTCATGTGAGTGCTGAGACTAGAAGCTGGCCCCTGTAAGAGCTGTTAGTGCTCTTAACCACTCAGCCATCTCTCCAGCTTCCCATAAACTGATCTTCTTAACCACAGATCACACATCAGCTCCTCTTGACCTCTAAACAGTGAGTTGCCTTCTCATCTCTTCTATTCATCCTCAGATACCTTTATTATCACACACTGCTTACATGTCTGCTTTCCTCATTCAATTATGACCTCTTTGAGGACAGAGAGCATACCTTACTCATTTATAGTCCTGCGACAAGCACGGTGATGGATGAGTTGTCACGTGTTTGTTGAATGAGTGCATTGTCCCTGAATATTGTGACTTATCTCTTTCTGACTTTCTCTTAGTACCCTGCAGAGGCTTCCCACTCAAAAACATATTCTTACATATCTGTCTATGTACTTACCTCTATCCTGCTTTCTATCAATACTACCAGAATATCTTCAAGTGGAAAGGCAAAAGGAGAGTGGGAGCATATTTCAATCCACCTCCTGATCTTCCACATTCTCCTGTGATTAGTAAACTATGCTAGACCCTGTTTGGACAGATAACAGTTTTAAAGCCTCAAACATCTCTATAATGCCTTCGTCCTGGCTGAATTATTTTATTCAATATTCTGAGGCTTCATCAGTTACTAATCCTCACTGTTTGCTTCTGTAAGACATGGAATGCCTAATGGTCTGTTCTTCACTGATGACAACATTCATTGCTGATACAGTCACCTAAAGACCTAAAAATCTTATGGTTCAAGAATCAAGTTATAAGAGTTTCTCACCTTAATTGCACAATCATGTTATGAAAGAAAACAAAACAAACCACCCAACACCCTCCCCCTAAATGAACTCACTTAAAAAGGGAAAGAAGAGACAAAAGGAGAGGAGAGAAGGGGAGGGAAGGAGAGGGAAAAGAAAGGAGAGTACAGGATGAGATGGGACAGGACAAGACAGGACAGGACAGGACTGAAAATCTTGAGATCAATATTACTTTCTTCTACCAGTGTCCTGAAAATTCCAAGCATCAAACAGAGATGTATTCAGTTACTTTTCTGCTCCATCACTGAATTGCAAAGCAGGAAAATCAGCTCTAATATGCCAAGGAACCTGAGAAAATATTGACCTGGAAAAATTCTAACCCCAAAAGAACAACTCCCAGGAGATGACTTACAGCTCCTGTAGGAAATCATCTAACCACAAATTCCAACTCCCCTTCACTCCTACAGCCTCAGTCACACATCTCAAAGGGCTGATCCCTTGAATTGTGACAACCTGACCCACATCAGCACCCCAGAGGCCATATGGCAACATCTGTCTTTCCAGCCTACTGGATAGGGAAAGGGAGGGACAATCAATTCAATGATTGTGATTGAAATCCTGTAATTTATGATTTGTCAATAACTCTTGCCCTTAGAGGAGTTCTCTTCACCCCTTAACAAATCCTAACAGCTATAACATGTAACTACATACTCCTAACACACCTCTGAAACCATTCATTGCATGGTAACAACAAGACAAAGAATAGGGACGCTCTGAAAATAGAGATATCCCCTATATCAGAACTCTAAACACAATGTCATTAAAGACATCAAAGACAAGAGGCATGTATGGTAATGGGAAATACTGAAGACTAAGGAAAAAACCTCCTAAAATGCCAAATGTCCACCACAAACCTGTAAATACAGAAATTATTAAGAATAAACCATGTTCATGTCCAAAAAAAAAAGACATCAAAGAAAATCCTTTGGGTTCTAAAATCAAAAAGCTAGTATGCAGATGGGATCAGCTATGCTAGATTGAACTGGGACATAAGTTGGAATTAAAGTACTATCTTCTTTTTACATTACAAAGTGACATTGGATGTGATACGCCTGCAGTCACTAAACCACAACGATCAAATAGCCTTGGAGTTTTTGATAAATCAAATCATGTAAAGACATTTTCTTGAAACACAGAGAAATAGCTCTTAGAATAAAAGTGTACCCAAATTCCCATACTTAAGTCCCTCAGAAAGATCACTGTTTTGGGCTCATTTCCTACCAAGTGACACGATCTGGCTCAGTGCAAAGAGGAGGTAGAATGAAAGTCCTGGGTTACAAACGAGGGTCTTTACTCTTTTATTTAGCAGTCATCCAACACTAGAACTTCTAGTCTTCATCCACAGTATAAAAGAGCTAGATTATCTCATATTTAAGAAAGGTCTCTCACCTAGTAAAAGTCACCTACACAATAATTAGGAACTACTATCTCCAAAATTATTTGCTGTAACATTTTCACAATTCCAATGATGACAATTTTTTTTTTCTTAGACTAAGTTATCACTCTTATCCCTGAGTTCTACCCACTCTAGCACTATGCAATTTGAGCAAAACATTTTTCTCCACATGATAGCCACCAACATAACTGAAGACAGATATGGTATCATCCATTCATGGCATATCCATACATCAATCCAGTTAAGCCTATTCTCTTTACTACTTATCCACGTAATCATGGCATTTGTTTCCCTTAGAGTACATATCAAGTTACCCATCACTTTATTGAAATGTGATTTTAAAAAAGGGGGGTGAAACAAAATACTACAGAAATCATCTGATAAGTGATAAATAAGGAGGACCACCACAGACTTTGTTCTGCTTGATCTGCTTTTCTTAATGTAGCCTACTATTACACTGTCTATTAGCCATCATATCAGTGTCACTATTATAATAAAACTTCCTTAATTGTGAATCTCCAATGCTGTTATGATGTTTAATTTAGTACCAAAGTCAGATTTTTTTTTTAACTTTTGTTTCTGTAAAATTTATTTGATAGCATTTTAACCATTGGTATGTCATGCTAAAAATCATCTTGAATCTTTACTTCTAAAAATGCCTGCCATCTTTTTACCTATTCATCCAAGTTATTTATGAAATATATTAACTGTGACATAGTTTTAGAAGTCAGTCCTCTCAGGGAGGGAGGAAACGGGAAACGGGAAATCATTTGGAATGTAAATAAAAAAAACTTAGAAAAAAAAAAAGAAGAAGTCAGTCCTAGAACACGTCACTAGAGATTCCCCTACATACTGATATGAATCTATAATATTTGGGTCTTCTGAGTTTAGAGAAAATGTTCTATCTTTGGGTGCCTGTCCTTGTCACTCTTTGTATCTACATTCCCTGTTCTCTCATCCATAATGATATAGTCTTTCAGTTGCTTTTGCAATGATTTCCACAGATAATTTTGCTCAGGATTTGGGGAAACTTTTTGAAAAGAGAGAGAGAGAGAGAGAGAGAGAGAGAGAGAGAGAGAGCTATAAATAAGGTTGCTAAAAAATGAGGAAAATTCCAAGCAGAATGAGGTAGTAGAAATAGGAGCCTGGATGACCTGGGGTTGAGTCCTTGCTCATCTTCTCAGTATCAGTTCTCTCATCTCTGAAATAGGGATAATAAGAATGACCTCACAGGACTGCTCTGAGGCTAAGAAGTAATGCATTGAAAATCTTAGCACATTCTTATCACATAGCGAGTACACAATAGAGATTAGTCTTATGATTATCATTGTTACACCATGTTAAGACATAAAGACACAATAGCTACTGGCACACAAAGATAATCACACCCAAAAATTTAAGAAGAAGACCTGTATTCTGTGTTCTAAATGATGTTCAAAATGAAAAGAACCAGTAGTCCACAGAAATTAGGAATGAGGGCATTAAGCTTTATAAAGGGCATGAAAATATTGTATTTTTTTAAAATCTAAACAATATTGGCAATCCCTTGTTTGACCTTATTTGCTCATGTTTCAGATATGGTTAACAGCACCCAAGAAAACAAAACAGGATTCATACACAGTCAGTGCCAAAATGAAAGGAAACAGAAAATTGATGATAGAACCCAGACACAAAAAATAATTAGAATAAAATGTACATTTTGTAAGTGGTAAAGCTAGTGTGTGTAGAAAATGGCAACTTATCTAGAGATGACAAATAATGTTCTATGCACAAGGTGAGGATTCAAGAGGGTCCTGATGGTGACTGAACTTAAAACTGAGAAACTCTGACATAGTGAGAATAGCATACATAGATGTTCAGCAGGACTTATTTCTTTATCATGACTTTTCCACAATGTTTGTGGAGGAAGAGGAGCTTGAAGGATATGATGCATGCATTGTTGTGAAAAGGCTTTCATGTCAAGTAAAGAAATTTAGAACTCTCCAGGCAAGGGGCCTGCACAGAAAATAAAATTACAATCTGAAAAATGAATAAAAGAAATGGATCAGTTGTGATATTTATTACAATTGATAGATGTTACATCAAAGAACTAAAAACTGTCATATGGGAGATGCAGAATAAGTCTGCATAAAAAATATAAGCTAAAAATAGTATACATTATGTGATAAAATCATGAGAGATAAGAAAAAATTAAAAATGGCTTAGTCTACCTTGAGGTGTTTAATAGAAGGGGATGTAGCTAACCAATGTGCAGATGCTGAAAGACAGGGTATTTTGGTCAGGGATACAATAAACAGTTCAATTTGAAACAATATGGACTGTAGTATTGAGGGGACATCTAAATGGAAGCATGGCTGGTTTAGCATACCAGTGTAGGTATCAAAAGACAGACAGATCCAGGATAGAGGATAGATCCTCTATATTTTCAGGAATAACAAGAATAATAGCATCCCCCCATCTTTCTCACATGCTCACTCATGTCTGTTATGGTTCTCCACATGTGGGGTGACATGGAAGGGTGTTTCAGAGCATGATCCTTGAAAACATGGCAGGCTAATGGATCTTGACCAATAAACTTGTATTCCTAGTGATCACAACAACTTCTAACTTAAGAGTGCACATTCTTGCTCCATTTTGAAAAATCAAAATTAATGTGACTACTTTTCCCTAATTACTACAAAATTTATACTTACCTTGCAGCAAGTTCTCTTATTAGCCAGAGATGACTTTCATAGCAAAACAAAATATGAAGACAAGTACTGTACTTGTGTTACATTTATATATACATAACTTTTCTAGAAACAAGGAAGAATCAATTTACACATACCAGGTCAAAGTGGAAGCTAGAAAAACATAGGTATGGGTGATACAGACATGGACCTTTTGTAAAGATCCTTACTGAAACTCACCAATATTATAGAACTTACTTAAATCCAAATTTGGAGCTTGCTAAAACAAGTACACATGAGTACGTGAGGAAGCTGAGAAGTAAACACATGTCATTGGAGAAATAGAGGTGGAGATATGGGTGGATCTGGGTTTGGTTAAGAATGAATCAGACCATCCCACAGAGGGTGGCTCCTCCCTGGATGGACTTACTGTATAAAAAGGCCATTCACTCAGACTGCAGTACCCAGCAAGCTCCTTCAGCTGCATTCGATTCAGTCTTCTTCCAAACAAGGTAAGGGGGAATATAGCTAACTTTGCTAGACCAGCGTTAAGACAAGAGGATACCTGTATAAAATGTATTCTTAAGCAAAAGGCAAAATCATATATATATACATATATGCATGCAAATATGTGTGTGTGTATGTATGATTTGTGATATTATATATGTCTGTTTGATTTTATTTCCATAAGGCCAGTTAATGTTCTCTTTATACTGGCGATTTGCCCATGTTTTCATTAGTTTTCTTTGTCCAGATCTTAGAACAGAAAGCTAAATAAATCCTATAATTGAGAAATTTACATGTAGTTGTGAAAGATATTTAGCAAACAAGCAATAAATATGTCTACTAATGGCAAGAATTATGGAGAAAATGGAGAGTCATAGAACAGCATAATGGGAGGGCAGGAGTATTGCAGATTGAATGCTCTGCAAAATTATCTTTCCTTTGTTCTTTTTCTTTGCTTTGACCATTGAATAAAAATTTAGGTTAACATAGAATTGTACATAATACATGGATATATAATGCATTACATCTATAGGATGTATAATCAGAAAATATTTTATGTCTATTATCTCAAACACTTATAATGCTCAAACTTTATGAGATGAGAATAATAAAAATTAAGACATCTACTTGAAGCCAAAACCTAATTTACAATCATTACTCTATGGTTCTACAATGACAGCATACAATTATCATTACTATTACTATTATTATAGAATCAATATAATACAATAATATTCCATGGTTATTATCTTCAGACCACAGTGATTTGTCACTGTGCCAGTCAAACTCTGTGATCACAGCATTTCAAATCCACTTACCTTTGTCTCTCAATCTACCATGACCATTCTGGTTTGGTATATACTTGGATCTTACCTCTGGTTCTTATAAGAAAATGCCACACATTTCTTCATTTTTCAACTGATGAACACTTGAGTCATTTTTATGATAAAGATTTTAAATAATGATGATAGAACATTTTGTGTGATAATTTTGGCTATGCATGTGTGTGTGTGTGTGTGTGTGTGTGTTTCTGTGTTTCTGTTAGGTAGGAATATTCTAGGGGTAAACTTTTGGGTCTTAGCTACTACCAAACAATATTGCAAAGGACCTCTGTCAGTTTAACCATCCTTTGGCAGTATAAAAGACTTCAGTTTTACATATCTTCAATATTTGAAGTTATCATGTTTCTCTAATTGAGTCACTTGTGAGTATATTACATCCTCACACTATCATTGTTATTTTTTCTCTTCTTCGTAATTAAGGATACTGAACATCTATGAAATATTTATTAGCTATTTGGTATTTTCTGTAAAGTGCTTCTAGGAGAGATTTATTTTTCTATTGAGTTGTCTCCATTTCACTGATACTGTTTTTACATTAAGAATAGTTATTTATTGGTTAAAAATGCCATATTTTTCTCCCATTTTCACTTTAACTATATTAGAAATGAACAAAGAACTTTACCTTCAATGTAATCCAACTTTCAAATCTTCTTTATGATTAGTATACTTTGTTTGTTGGGACAGGTCTCACTATGGAGCCCAGTGACCCGAGACTTTCTATGCAGCCTAGGCTGACCTCAAACTTGTGATCCTCCCATTTTAGTTTTTCAAGTGCCAGCCCTTATGAGTGACAATTTTTAGTTCAACTTCAGAAGCATTTCCCATTCCAAAGACAAATATATTTTTCCATATAATCTTTCCTACTATTGAATCTACTGAAAAACATTTTTCCATACAGTAATCTAATTAACCCCAAACCATTTACTGGATAGGATGTCTATCCTCAGCTCAGAAGATGGCTCTGTCAGTAAACTGCTTCCCATGCAAGCATGAGGACCCAGGTTGAACCTAAGAAATTATGTAAGCCCTATCCTAGCACAGAGGCACGTTCTTCTAATCAGTGCTGGGGTGACAGACAAAAGCAGGTAGATCCTGGGACTCACTACTTAGCCTAGAGTATTCAATGAGCCCCAGTAACTCTATTTCCAAACTAATTCATTTTCTGATGTTAAGGCAAATGAATTTTGTGGATAAAACTTGCTTAGATTTGATATTAGCTTGGAAATTCTTATTTGAATAATGCTGGGCTCTGTTTGCCATTTTTTTCATATTTTTGCATATGTATTTATGAAATAAAAATAGTCCCAAAATTTGTTTCATGTAATATACTACTGAGTTTATACTAGATTCACACAAAAAAAGTGTCTGTTTCTTTTTCATTCTTTAGAGAAATTTCTGTGATGTTAGGATTATTTCCTCCCTAGATTTTAATAGATTTTACAATTGAAGCCACTTGACTAACATCTGCAGACCCACTGGAACTATATTCACTTAAACTGCAATTTTATGAATAAGCAGAGAGCTATTTACACTTTTTATCTATTGACTGTTTCATTAAGGTGTGAAGTATATTTCTAGATATGTCTGTTTCACCTACATCCCAAACTGATTCCAACACAGGCTTTGACACTATGCTTTCCATTGCTTCTATAAAGTTTGCAGCATCTATTGCAATGTCTCTCTCTTTTTATTCATGATTTTTCTCTTTCCTGAATAATTTGTAGGGTTATTGGCTTTATTAGACACTTTCAGGCTGGAACATTGACATTTTTACTTTTCTAAGATTTCTATTTCATTAATGTTAGTTGTCTTTATTATTTCATTCATTATAGTGTCAGCCTTATTTTCTTGTTCTCATTCAATCTTCTTGAGAGCAAGGCTAGAGTTACTGATTTTATCTTTTAAAATATATATTTATTTGAGCTATGAAAATGCATATGGAGTTAATAAATCCAACCAGTTTTATTAGATTGACTATCTCAACCTATTTTATGAATGCTGAAATATATTAGCATTATCACTTTATTATATCAATATACACTAAAATTTCCCCATATACTTATTCTTTGACTATTCCTCATCCTTCACTGATTCCCTATGCTCCCAAGTAAGATTATCCCTTACTTTGTCCATTAATGCATCTGCCACATGATGAGTTCCTTTCCAGTTTGAATATAAATCACAATAAACTAAAATGAGCATTAGAGTTCTACAGTAATAACACAACATACATACACACACATGCGCACATGCACACACACACCAGTTATTTCTGTTCTCAAAAGGAGTGCTGATCCAAAACAATCAAATGAACTATTAAACAAAGTAACATTTTGGTAAACAAACTTTTTGAACATTTTCTGACAGAAATCAACATTCCATTCCATTAAGGGTCAAATGCAGCAATGGCCCACTAATGATAAGATCATTCTACTGAAGCAATATCTGTATCTCTAACTTTAACTTGCATTAATTATACATTTTCCTTTCACTATCATTTTGACTGCTTTATAAGGCTTAAATTCAATTCTTTTACTGGGTAATCATAAGCTTGCTAAACTATATATTCAAACAAATCACATCAAAATTCAGTGTACATATTTCATTTTGTGAGTACTCCAAGGTCCATAAGGCTTTAGGCTAGACTACTATACTCATATTTGACAAACTTATGTTACCTATAGTATTCTGGTTTTGCCTGTTATATAAGTCTAAAAGTCCTCATTATAAGGCTTTTATATATGATAAATACTTATTTCATTTATTGACATGCCTACTACTTTCTGTTCATTGACAAGATAAGCAAGGGACATTAATATTACCCTGCTAAGAGGAATGGCTGATTTACCAAAAAGGAGTCTAACCAAGAGCAAACTGAGATGTAAGAGTTTAAGAAGCTAGTACTATGAATGCATTTAAAGCCATAAAATAGGCAGCGTCAGTTGCCAAAGTCACTTGATGTTTTACTCTGTAGACATTGGAGATGTTCTCTAGCAAGTTTCATTTCTAAAATGAGCTCATTAAAAAATACTATGAGTTTAAACTATAAAAAGGCATTGCAATGATAAATGCAACCTATAAAATAAAGTAAAAAGGAAATTATTTTTTTCACTTTTACAGGTGCACACACACCACTAAAAGATGTCCACTCTCCTGGAAAGCATCACTAGCATGATTGAAATATTCCAACAATACTCAAACAACGATAAGGAGGAAGAAACACTGAGCAAAGAAGAGCTGAAGGAACTTCTGGAAGGAGAATTAGAAGCAATCTTGAAGGTAAGAAACGTATAAGAGGACCAATGAGACAAAGATATCTGTGCATTAATAATAATCTAACCAAAGATTGTATAAAAACATTTTAAGTACTTCATTAGTAAAAGAAATAGCCATAATTAAGACAAGATAAATTTTATTTAGCTTTTTTTAAATGAGTACCTATGTGTTCTTCATACATAAAATATGATTTTTGAAACTCAAATACTATCAATATTTAATTTTAAAAAAGAAATGAATTCTAGCAACTAAAATTATCACAGTAATTTTCCCAAAATCAAGATTAGTGGAGTGTACTTTGAAAACAGATAATGAAATGAGTACAATTATGACACATGAAATAAAAAAAAAAAAAGAAGAGCTGACCTAAGGGAAAAGTGATATATATAGCTGATATGTAAACATTAATTCAGATTTCAGATACTACTATCAAAACAAAAAAAAAGGAAAAGAATAAAAATGCCCACACCCAAAAAAAACCTAAACAGCTAGGTGGAAATTTTGGTTCTAAGACATCATAAATGTATATTGCATTTGAATTATAAAGTTGAACATAGCTATTCTGAAGGAATAACTTTCTTAACAACTTACAGAATCCAGATGACCAAGATACCGCTGAAGTCTTCATGCAGATGATAGATGTGGACCACGATGACAAAATAGATTTCACCGAGTATTTACTGATGGTGCTAAAGCTGACACAAGCATATTATGACGCATCTCAGAAAAAAAGATTCCAAACACATGCATCAAAGAAGACAAATAAAGATTATCACAAAGGACTAGAAGAAGAGGAAGAAGAAGGAGAAAAGACTCCTAGACGGAGGCATGGCAGAACCGATGGAAAGAGAAAAAATGATAAAACAAAAAGCCCAAATGGAAGAGGAGGGAAAAGGCAAGGATCAAAAGGGAGAAATGAGGAAAAAGATACAAACAGAAGGAAAGAAACAGAAAAACACAGGCATCATCAGGACGCAAACAGAAAGCACAGGAGGGGTTCTGATTCTACGGAAAGAAGAGATAGTAGGAATAGGAAACAAAGACAATCAAAAGAAAGAAAATACGATGAAATATATGACAGGGAAATATACAATGAAAATTGGGAGGCAAGGTATAATGCGTCTTACTACAAGACTGAGGACAGTAAAACAGAGGAAAGAGATGGAAGAACAACATCAAGAAGAAGCAACCAGAATGAGACCGAGTCCTCCCATAATCAGGCAGGACACAGAGGCACTGCACGAGTCAGGCGCCCATCCGGCCCAGAGCAGTCTCCAGACAGTGCTGGCCGGCCTGGTTCCAGTCGCAGACCCCAGTCCACCCCACGACATGCTGACTCTCCCCGGGTCAGCTCAAGAACAGGCTCGGGAGGAAGAGGAGAGTCCCCCGACGGCACCAGGCACACCACTTCCACGAGGGACAGAGCCCGGCAGACCAGCCCCAGCCAGTCCAGTGACAGCGAAGGCCATTCTAGAGCCCAAGTCGATGTCGGCCGCGGGCAGACCTCATCCAGCCAAAGGAGGACAGGCTCCAGCTCCAGCTCAGGGGTCCAGCGCGGCTCCGGAGGTGGCCAGGCAGTTGACACCTCCAGTGGTTCCAGGAACCGTCAAGGCCAGGGATCTGGCCAGGGTCGCGTAGGGTCCCAGTCAGGCTCCCGAACCAGGGAAGCCCAGGGCAGCCTTCATCATGGCCAGGCATCAGCAGACAGCCCCAGGCACTCCGGGTCTGGCCGGGCGCAAGGACACGCCACCACATCCGCTGACAGGCGCAGGCCTCGCGTGTCCAGCGACAGTCAGGTCAGCGACAGCGAGGGCCACTCCGACGTCTCAGAAGGCCAGACAGTGGGAGCCCACGGTGGGTCGAAGGCCGGACAGAGGCACGAGCAGCGTCCCTCCCGAGGCCAGCAAGGCTCGGGACTCTACCAGGTGTACTACTACGAGCAAGAATACACCGAGGACGAGTCCGATTCCCAGCACCAGCACCAGCACCAGCACCGGCACCAGCAGGAACACGAGCACGAGCAGCCCGAGTCCGGCCACAGGGCAGCAGCGGTCCACTGGGAGAGGACACCAGGCAGCCCAGCAGACACGGGAAACGGACAGCGCCAGGCTCCGGGGCTCTCACCAAGGGCACAGCTCCTCCACTGGCCACCAGGATGAGACCTCACGAGGAAGTTCCAGAACCGGCGTCAGAGAGGGCCAGGGGCACCGCGGGGAGCCCGCCAGGGACAGCTCTGAGCAAGCCCGCTCCAGAAGGGGCGAGACCTCCAGCCGTGGACCCTCAGGACACAGCACCGAGAGGGACCACGAAGACCGCCAGGAGCAAGCCACAGACCGCTCTGGGCGCTCCGGGTCAAGGCAAGGCCAGGTAGGCTCTCAGAATGAGACCGAGTCCTCCCATGGTCAGGCAAGACACAGAGGCACTGCAGGAGTCAGGCGCCCATCCGGCCCAGAGCAGTCTCCAGACAGTGCTGGCCGGCCTGGTTCC
The DNA here is from genome assembly GCA_036184795.1 of Tokudaia tokunoshimensis. Lineage (NCBI taxonomy): Eukaryota > Metazoa > Chordata > Mammalia > Rodentia > Muridae > Tokudaia > Tokudaia tokunoshimensis. The sequence continues at coordinate 66,715,730 of BTHU01000003.1, read as the reverse complement.
AGTCACAGACCCCAGTCCACCCCACGACATGCTGACTCTCCCCGGGTCAGCTCAAGAACAGGCTCGGGAGGAAGAGGAGAGTCCCCCGACGGCACCAGGCACACCACTTCCACGAGGGACAGAGCCCGGCAGACCAGCCCCAGCCAGTCCAGTGACAGCGAAGGCCATTCTAGAGCCCAAGTCGATGTCGGCCGCGGGCAGACCTCATCCAGCCAAAGGAGGACAGGCTCCAGCTCCAGCTCAGGGGTCCAGCGCGGCTCCGGAGGTGGCCAGGCAGTTGACACCTCCAGTGGTTCCAGGAACCGTCAAGGCCAGGGATCTGGCCAGGGTCGCGTAGGGTCCCAGTCAGGCTCCCGAACCAGGGAAGCCCAGGGCAGCCTTCATCATGGCCAGGCATCAGCAGACAGCCCCAGGCACTCCGGGTCTGGCCGGGCGCAAGGACACGCCACCACATCCGCTGACAGGCGCAGGCCTCGCGTGTCCAGCGACAGTCAGGTCAGCGACAGCGAGGGCCACTCCGACGTCTCAGAAGGCCAGACAGTGGGAGCCCACGGTGGGTCGAAGGCCGGACAGAGGCACGAGCAGCGTCCCTCCCGAGGCCAGCAAGGCTCGGGACTCTACCAGGTGTACTACTACGAGCAAGAATACACCGAGGACGAGTCCGATTCCCAGCACCAGCACCAGCACCAGCACCGGCACCAGCAGGAACACGAGCACGAGCAGCCCGAGTCCGGCCACAGGCAGCAGCGGTCCACTGGGAGAGGACACCAGGCAGCCCAGCAGACACGGGAAACGGACAGCGCCAGGCTCCGGGGCTCTCACCAAGGGCACAGCACCTCCACTGGCCACCAGGATGAGACCTCACGAGGAAGTTCCAGAACCGGCGTCAGAGAGGGCCAGGGGCACCGCGGGGAGCCCGCCAGGGACAGTTCTGAGCAAGCCCGCTCCAGAAGGGGCGAGACCTCCAGCCGTGGACCCTCAGGACACAGCACCGAGAGGGACCACGAAGACCGCCAGGAGCAAGCCACAGACCGCTCTGGGCACTCCGGGTCAAGGCGAGGCCAGGTAGGCTCTCAGAATGAGACCGAGTCCTCCCATGGTCAGGCAAGACACAGAGGCACTGCAGGAGTCAGGCGCCCATCCGGCCCAGAGCAGTCTCCAGACAGTGCTGGCCGGCCTGGTTCCAGTCGCAGACCCCAGTCCACCCCACGACATGCTGACTCTCCCCGGGTCAGCTCAAGAACAGGCTCGGGAGGAAGAGGAGAGTCCCCCGACGGCACCAGGCACACCACTTCCACGAGGGACAGAGCCCGGCAGACCAGCCCCAGCCAGTCCAGTGACAGCGAAGGCCATTCTAGAGCCCAAGTCGATGTCGGCCGCGGGCAGACCTCATCCAGTCAAAGGAGGACAGGCTCCAGCTCCAGCTCAGGGGTCCAGTGCGGCTCCGGAGGTGGCCAGGCAGTTGACACCTCCAGTGGTTCCAGGAACCGTCAAGGCCAGGGATCTGGGCAGGGTCGCGTAGGGTCCCAGTCAGGCTCCCGAACCAGGGAAGCCCAGGGCAGCCTTCATCATGGCCAGGCATCAGCAGACAGCCCCAGGCACTCCGGGTCTGGCCGGGCGCAAGGACACGCCACCACATCCGCTGACAGGCGCAGGCCTCGCGTGTCCAGCGACAGTCAGGTCAGCGACAGCGAGGGCCACTCCGACGTCTCAGAAGGCCAGACAGTGGGAGCCCACGGTGGGTCGAAGGCCGGACAGAGGCACGAGCAGCGTCCCTCCCGAGGCCAGCAAGGCTCGGGACTCTACCAGGTGTACTACTACGAGCAAGAATACACCGAGGACGAGTCCGATTCCCAGCACCAGCACCAGCACCAGCACCGGCACCAGCAGGAACACGAGCACGAGCAGCCCGAGTCCGGCCACAGGCAGCAGCGGTCCACTGGGAGAGGACACCAGGCAGCCCAGCAGACACGGGAAACGGACAGCGCCAGGCTCCGGGGCTCTCACCAAGGGCACAGCTCCTCCACTGGCCACCAGGATGAGACCTCACGAGGAAGTTCCAGAACCGGCGTCAGAGAGGGCCAGGGGCACCGCGGGGAGCCCGCCAGGGACAGCTCTGAGCAAGCCCGCTCCAGAAGGGGCGAGACCTCCAGCCGTGGACCCTCAGGACACAGCACCGAGAGGGACCACGAAGACCGCCAGGAGCAAGCCACAGACCGCTCTGGGCGCTCCGGGTCAAGGCAAGGCCAGGTAGGCTCTCAGAATGAGACCGAGTCCTCCCATGGTCAGGCAAGACACAGAGGCACTGCAGGAGTCAGGCGCCCATCCGGCCCAGAGCAGTCTCCAGACAGTGCTGGCCGGCCTGGTTCCAGTCGCAGACCCCAGTCCACCCCACGACATGCTGACTCTCCCCGGGTCAGCTCAAGAACAGGCTCGGGAGGAAGAGGAGAGTCCCCCGACGGCACCAGGCACACCACTTCCACGAGGGACAGAGCCCGGCAGACCAGCCCCAGCCAGTCCAGTGACAGCGAAGGCCATTCTAGAGCCCAAGTCGATGTCGGCCGCGGGCAGACCTCATCCAGCCAAAGGAGGACAGGCTCCAGCTCCAGCTCAGGGGTCCAGCGCGGCTCCGGAGGTGGCCAGGCAGTTGACACCTCCAGTGGTTCCAGGAACCGTCAAGGCCAGGGATCTGGCCAGGGTCGCGTAGGGTCCCAGTCAGGCTCCCGAACCAGGGAAGCCCAGGGCAGCCTTCATCATGGCCAGGCATCAGCAGACAGCCCCAGGCACTCCGGGTCTGGCCGGGCGCAAGGACACGCCACCACATCCGCTGACAGGCGCAGGCCTCGCGTGTCCAGCGACAGTCAGGTCAGCGACAGCGAGGGCCACTCCGACGTCTCAGAAGGCCAGACAGTGGGAGCCCACGGTGGGTCGAAGGCCGGACAGAGGCACGAGCAGCGTCCCTCCCGAGGCCAGCAAGGCTCGGGACTCTACCAGGTGTACTACTACGAGCAAGAATACACCGAGGACGAGTCCGATTCCCAGCACCAGCACCAGCACCAGCACCGGCACCAGCAGGAACACGAGCACGAGCAGCCCGAGTCCGGCCACAGGCAGCAGCGGTCCACTGGGAGAGGACACCAGGCAGCCCAGCAGACACGGGAAACGGACAGCGCCAGGCTCCGGGGCTCTCACCAAGGGCACAGCACCTCCACTGGCCACCAGGATGAGACCTCACGAGGAAGTTCCAGAACCGGCGTCAGAGAGGGCCAGGGGCACCGCGGGGAGCCCGCCAGGGACAGCTCTGAGCAAGCCCGCTCCAGAAGGGGCGAGACCTCCAGCCGTGGACCCTCAGGACACAGCACCGAGAGGGACCACGAAGACCGCCAGGAGCAAGCCACAGACCGCTCTGGGCGCTCCGGGTCAAGGCAAGGCCAGGTAGGCTCTCAGAATGAGACCGAGTCCTCCCATGGTCAGGCAAGACACAGAGGCACTGCAGGAGTCAGGCGCCCATCCGGCCCAGAGCAGTCTCCAGACAGTGCTGGCCGGCCTGGTTCCAGTCGCAGACCCCAGTCCACCCCACGACATGCTGACTCTCCCCGGGTCAGCTCAAGAACAGGCTCGGGAGGAAGAGGAGAGTCCCCCGACGGCACCAGGCACACCACTTCCACGAGGGACAGAGCCCGGCAGACCAGCCCCAGCCAGTCCAGTGACAGCGAAGGCCATTCTAGAGCCCAAGTCGATGTCGGCCGCGGGCAGACCTCATCCAGCCAAAGGAGGACAGGCTCCAGCTCCAGCTCAGGGGTCCAGCGCGGCTCCGGAGGTGGCCAGGCAGTTGACACCTCCAGTGGTTCCAGGAACCGTCAAGGCCAGGGATCTGGCCAGGGTCGCGTAGGGTCCCAGTCAGGCTCCCGAACCAGGGAAGCCCAGGGCAGCCTTCATCATGGCCAGGCATCAGCAGACAGCCCCAGGCACTCCGGGTCTGGCCGGGCGCAAGGACACGCCACCACATCCGCTGACAGGCGCAGGCCTCGCGTGTCCAGCGACAGTCAGGTCAGCGACAGCGAGGGCCACTCCGACGTCTCAGAAGGCCAGACAGTGGGAGCCCACGGTGGGTCGAAGGCCGGACAGAGGCACGAGCAGCGTCCCTCCCGAGGCCAGCAAGGCTCGGGACTCTACCAGGTGTACTACTACGAGCAAGAATACACCGAGGACGAGTCCGATTCCCAGCACCAGCACCAGCACCAGCACCGGCACCAGCAGGAACACGAGCACGAGCAGCCCGAGTCCGGCCACAGGCAGCAGCGGTCCACTGGGAGAGGACACCAGGCAGCCCAGCAGACACGGGAAACGGACAGCGCCAGGCTCCGGGGCTCTCACCAAGGGCACAGCTCCTCCACTGGCCACCAGGATGAGACCTCACGAGGAAGTTCCAGAACCGGCGTCAGAGAGGGCCAGGGGCACCGCGGGGAGCCCGCCAGGGACAGCTCTGAGCAAGCCCGCTCCAGAAGGGGCGAGACCTCCAGCCGTGGACCCTCAGGACACAGCACCGAGAGGGACCACGAAGACCGCCAGGAGCAAGCCACAGACCGCTCTGGGCACTCCGGGTCAAGGCGAGGCCAGGTAGGCTCTCAGAATGAGACCGAGTCCTCCCATGGTCAGGCAAGACACAGAGGCACTGCAGGAGTCAGGCGCCCATCCGGCCCAGAGCAGTCTCCAGACAGTGCTGGCCGGCCTGGTTCCAGTCGCAGACCCCAGTCCACCCCACGACATGCTGACTCTCCCCGGGTCAGCTCAAGAACAGGCTCGGGAGGAAGAGGAGAGTCCCCCGACGGCACCAGGCACACCACTTCCACGAGGGACAGAGCCCGGCAGACCAGCCCCAGCCAGTCCAGTGACAGCGAAGGCCATTCTAGAGCCCAAGTCGATGTCGGCCGCGGGCAGACCTCATCCAGCCAAAGGAGGACAGGCTCCAGCTCCAGCTCAGGGGTCCAGCGCGGCTCCGGAGGTGGCCAGGCAGTTGACACCTCCAGTGGTTCCAGGAACCGTCAAGGCCAGGGATCTGGCCAGGGTCGCGTAGGGTCCCAGTCAGGCTCCCGAACCAGGGAAGCCCAGGGCAGCCTTCATCATGGCCAGGCATCAGCAGACAGCCCCAGGCACTCCGGGTCTGGCCGGGCGCAAGGACACGCCACCACATCCGCTGACAGGCGCAGGCCTCGCGTGTCCAGCGACAGTCAGGTCAGCGACAGCGAGGGCCACTCCGACGTCTCAGAAGGCCAGACAGTGGGAGCCCACGGTGGGTCGAAGGCCGGACAGAGGCACGAGCAGCGTCCCTCCCGAGGCCAGCAAGGCTCGGGACTCTACCAGGTGTACTACTACGAGCAAGAATACACCGAGGACGAGTCCGATTCCCAGCACCAGCACCAGCACCAGCACCGGCACCAGCAGGAACACGAGCACGAGCAGCCCGAGTCCGGCCACAGGCAGCAGCGGTCCACTGGGAGAGGACACCAGGCAGCCCAGCAGACACGGGAAACGGACAGCGCCAGGCTCCGGGGCTCTCACCAAGGGCACAGCTCCTCCACTGGCCACCAGGATGAGACCTCACGAGGAAGTTCCAGAACCGGCGTCAGAGAGGGCCAGGGGCACCGCGGGGAGCCCGCCAGGGACAGCTCTGAGCAAGCCCGCTCCAGAAGGGGCGAGACCTCCAGCCGTGGACCCTCAGGACACAGCACCGAGAGGGACCACGAAGACCGCCAGGAGCAAGCCACAGACCGCTCTGGGCACTCCGGGTCAAGGCGAGGCCAGGTAGGCTCTCAGAATGAGACCGAGTCCTCCCATGGTCAGGCAAGACACAGAGGCACTGCAGGAGTCAGGCGCCCATCCGGCCCAGAGCAGTCTCCAGACAGTGCTGGCCGGCCTGGTTCCAGTCGCAGACCCCAGTCCACCCCACGACATGCTGACTCTCCCCGGGTCAGCTCAAGAACAGGCTCGGGAGGAAGAGGAGAGTCCCCCGACGGCACCAGGCACACCACTTCCACGAGGGACAGAGCCCGGCAGACCAGCCCCAGCCAGTCCAGTGACAGCGAAGGCCATTCTAGAGCCCAAGTCGATGTCGGCCGCGGGCAGACCTCATCCAGTCAAAGGAGGACAGGCTCCAGCTCCAGCTCAGGGGTCCAGTGCGGCTCCGGAGGTGGCCAGGCAGTTGACACCTCCAGTGGTTCCAGGAACCGTCAAGGCCAGGGATCTGGGCAGGGTCGCGTAGGGTCCCAGTCAGGCTCCCGAACCAGGGAAGCCCAGGGCAGCCTTCATCATGGCCAGGCATCAGCAGACAGCCCCAGGCACTCCGGGTCTGGCCGGGCGCAAGGACACGCCACCACATCCGCTGACAGGCGCAGGCCTCGCGTGTCCAGCGACAGTCAGGTCAGCGACAGCGAGGGCCACTCCGACGTCTCAGAAGGCCAGACAGTGGGAGCCCACGGTGGGTCGAAGGCCGGACAGAGGCACGAGCAGCGTCCCTCCCGAGGCCAGCAAGGCTCGGGACTCTACCAGGTGTACTACTACGAGCAAGAATACACCGAGGACGAGTCCGATTCCCAGCACCAGCACCAGCACCAGCACCGGCACCAGCAGGAACACGAGCACGAGCAGCCCGAGTCCGGCCACAGGCAGCAGCGGTCCACTGGGAGAGGACACCAGGCAGCCCAGCAGACACGGGAAACGGACAGCGCCAGGCTCCGGGGCTCTCACCAAGGGCACAGCTCCTCCACTGGCCACCAGGATGAGACCTCACGAGGAAGTTCCAGAACCGGCGTCAGAGAGGGCCAGGGGCACCGCGGGGAGCCCGCCAGGGACAGCTCTGAGCAAGCCCGCTCCAGAAGGGGCGAGACCTCCAGCCGTGGACCCTCAGGACACAGCACCGAGAGGGACCACGAAGACCGCCAGGAGCAAGCCACAGACCGCTCTGGGCGCTCCGGGTCAAGGCAAGGCCAGGTAGGCTCTCAGAATGAGACCGAGTCCTCCCATGGTCAGGCAAGACACAGAGGCACTGCAGGAGTCAGGCGCCCATCCGGCCCAGAGCAGTCTCCAGACAGTGCTGGCCGGCCTGGTTCCAGTCGCAGACCCCAGTCCACCCCACGACATGCTGACTCTCCCCGGGTCAGCTCAAGAACAGGCTCGGGAGGAAGAGGAGAGTCCCCCGACGGCACCAGGCACACCACTTCCACGAGGGACAGAGCCCGGCAGACCAGCCCCAGCCAGTCCAGTGACAGCGAAGGCCATTCTAGAGCCCAAGTCGATGTCGGCCGCGGGCAGACCTCATCCAGCCAAAGGAGGACAGGCTCCAGCTCCAGCTCAGGGGTCCAGCGCGGCTCCGGAGGTGGCCAGGCAGTTGACACCTCCAGTGGTTCCAGGAACCGTCAAGGCCAGGGATCTGGCCAGGGTCGCGTAGGGTCCCAGTCAGGCTCCCGAACCAGGGAAGCCCAGGGCAGCCTTCATCATGGCCAGGCATCAGCAGACAGCCCCAGGCACTCCGGGTCTGGCCGGGCGCAAGGACACGCCACCACATCCGCTGACAGGCGCAGGCCTCGCGTGTCCAGCGACAGTCAGGTCAGCGACAGCGAGGGCCACTCCGACGTCTCAGAAGGCCAGACAGTGGGAGCCCACGGTGGGTCAAAGGCCGGACAGAGGCACGAGCAGCGTCCCTCCCGAGGCCAGCAAGGCTCGGGACTCTACCAGGTGTACTACTACGAGCAAGAATACACCGAGGACGAGTCCGATTCCCAGCACCAGCACCAGCACCAGCACCGGCACCAGCAGGAACACGAGCACGAGCAGCCCGAGTCCGGCCACAGGCAGCAGCGGTCCACTGGGAGAGGACACCAGGCAGCCCAGCAGACACGGGAAACGGACAGCGCCAGGCTCCGGGGCTCTCACCAAGGGCACAGCACCTCCACTGGCCACCAGGATGAGACCTCACGAGGAAGTTCCAGAACCGGCGTCAGAGAGGGCCAGGGGCACCGCGGGGAGCCCGCCAGGGACAGCTCTGAGCAAGCCCGCTCCAGAAGGGGCGAGACCTCCAGCCGTGGACCCTCAGGACACAGCACCGAGAGGGACCACGAAGACCGCCAGGAGCAAGCCACAGACCGCTCTGGGCGCTCCGGGTCAAGGCAAGGCCAGGTAGGCTCTCAGAATGAGACCGAGTCCTCCCATGGTCAGGCAAGACACAGAGGCACTGCAGGAGTCAGGCGCCCATCCGGCCCAGAGCAGTCTCCAGACAGTGCTGGCCGGCCTGGTTCCAGTCGCAGACCCCAGTCCACCCCACGACATGCTGACTCTCCCCGGGTCAGCTCAAGAACAGGCTCGGGAGGAAGAGGAGAGTCCCCCGACGGCACCAGGCACACCACTTCCACGAGGGACAGAGCCCGGCAGACCAGCCCCAGCCAGTCCAGTGACAGCGAAGGCCATTCTAGAGCCCAAGTCGATGTCGGCCGCGGGCAGACCTCATCCAGCCAAAGGAGGACAGGCTCCAGCTCCAGCTCAGGGGTCCAGCGCGGCTCCGGAGGTGGCCAGGCAGTTGACACCTCCAGTGGTTCCAGGAACCGTCAAGGCCAGGGATCTGGCCAGGGTCGCGTAGGGTCCCAGTCAGGCTCCCGAACCAGGGAAGCCCAGGGCAGCCTTCATCATGGCCAGGCATCAGCAGACAGCCCCAGGCACTCCGGGTCTGGCCGGGCGCAAGGACACGCCACCACATCCGCTGACAGGCGCAGGCCTCGCGTGTCCAGCGACAGTCAGGTCAGCGACAGCGAGGGCCACTCCGACGTCTCAGAAGGCCAGACAGTGGGAGCCCACGGTGGGTCGAAGGCCGGACAGAGGCACGAGCAGCGTCCCTCCCGAGGCCAGCAAGGCTCGGGACTCTACCAGGTGTACTACTACGAGCAAGAATACACCGAGGACGAGTCCGATTCCCAGCACCAGCACCAGCACCAGCACCGGCACCAGCAGGAACACGAGCACGAGCAGCCCGAGTCCGGCCACAGGCAGCAGCGGTCCACTGGGAGAGGACACCAGGCAGCCCAGCAGACACGGGAAACGGACAGCGCCAGGCTCCGGGGCTCTCACCAAGGGCACAGCTCCTCCACTGGCCACCAGGATGAGACCTCACGAGGAAGTTCCAGAACCGGCGTCAGAGAGGGCCAGGGGCACCGCGGGGAGCCCGCCAGGGACAGCTCTGAGCAAGCCCGCTCCAGAAGGGGCGAGACCTCCAGCCGTGGACCCTCAGGACACAGCACCGAGAGGGACCACGAAGACCGCCAGGAGCAAGCCACAGACCGCTCTGGGCACTCCGGGTCAAGGCGAGGCCAGGTAGGCTCTCAGAATGAGACCGAGTCCTCCCATGGTCAGGCAAGACACAGAGGCACTGCAGGAGTCAGGCGCCCATCCGGCCCAGAGCAGTCTCCAGACAGTGCTGGCCGGCCTGGTTCCAGTCGCAGACCCCAGTCCACCCCACGACATGCTGACTCTCCCCGGGTCAGCTCAAGAACAGGCTCGGGAGGAAGAGGAGAGTCCCCCGACGGCACCAGGCACACCACTTCCACGAGGGACAGAGCCCGGCAGACCAGCCCCAGCCAGTCCAGTGACAGCGAAGGCCATTCTAGAGCCCAAGTCGATGTCGGCCGCGGGCAGACCTCATCCAGCCAAAGGAGGACAGGCTCCAGCTCCAGCTCAGGGGTCCAGCGCGGCTCCGGAGGTGGCCAGGCAGTTGACACCTCCAGTGGTTCCAGGAACCGTCAAGGCCAGGGATCTGGCCAGGGTCGCGTAGGGTCCCAGTCAGGCTCCCGAACCAGGGAAGCCCAGGGCAGCCTTCATCATGGCCAGGCATCAGCAGACAGCCCCAGGCACTCCGGGTCTGGCCGGGCGCAAGGACACGCCACCACATCCGCTGACAGGCGCAGGCCTCGCGTGTCCAGCGACAGTCAGGTCAGCGACAGCGAGGGCCACTCCGACGTCTCAGAAGGCCAGACAGTGGGAGCCCACGGTGGGTCGAAGGCCGGACAGAGGCACGAGCAGCGTCCCTCCCGAGGCCAGCAAGGCTCGGGACTCTACCAGGTGTACTACTACGAGCAAGAATACACCGAGGACGAGTCCGATTCCCAGCACCAGCACCAGCACCAGCACCGGCACCAGCAGGAACACGAGCACGAGCAGCCCGAGTCCGGCCACAGGCAGCAGCGGTCCACTGGGAGAGGACACCAGGCAGCCCAGCAGACACGGGAAACGGACAGCGCCAGGCTCCGGGGCTCTCACCAAGGGCACAGCTCCTCCACTGGCCACCAGGATGAGACCTCACGAGGAAGTTCCAGAACCGGCGTCAGAGAGGGCCAGGGGCACCGCGGGGAGCCCGCCAGGGACAGCTCTGAGCAAGCCCGCTCCAGAAGGGGCGAGACCTCCAGCCGTGGACCCTCAGGACACAGCACCGAGAGGGACCACGAAGACCGCCAGGAGCAAGCCACAGACCGCTCTGGGCACTCCGGGTCAAGGCGAGGCCAGGTAGGCTCTCAGAATGAGACCGAGTCCTCCCATGGTCAGGCAAGACACAGAGGCACTGCAGGAGTCAGGCGCCCATCCGGCCCAGAGCAGTCTCCAGACAGTGCTGGCCGGCCTGGTTCCAGTCGCAGACCCCAGTCCACCCCACGACATGCTGACTCTCCCCGGGTCAGCTCAAGAACAGGCTCGGGAGGAAGAGGAGAGTCCCCCGACGGCACCAGGCACACCACTTCCACGAGGGACAGAGCCCGGCAGACCAGCCCCAGCCAGTCCAGTGACAGCGAAGGCCATTCTAGAGCCCAAGTCGATGTCGGCCGCGGGCAGACCTCATCCAGCCAAAGGAGGACAGGCTCCAGCTCCAGCTCAGGGGTCCAGCGCGGCTCCGGAGGTGGCCAGGCAGTTGACACCTCCAGTGGTTCCAGGAACCGTCAAGGCCAGGGATCTGGCCAGGGTCGCGTAGGGTCCCAGTCAGGCTCCCGAACCAGGGAAGCCCAGGGCAGCCTTCATCATGGCCAGGCATCAGCAGACAGCCCCAGGCACTCCGGGTCTGGCCGGGCGCAAGGACACGCCACCACATCCGCTGACAGGCGCAGGCCTCGCGTGTCCAGCGACAGTCAGGTCAGTGACAGCGAGGGCCACTCCGACGTCTCAGAAGGCCAGACAGTGGGAGCCCACGGTGGGTCGAAGGCCGGACAGAGGCACGAGCAGCGTCCCTCCCGAGGCCAGCAAGGCTCGGGACTCTACCAGGTGTACTACTACGAGCAAGAATACACCGAGGACGAGTCCGATTCCCAGCACCAGCACCAGCACCAGCACCGGCACCAGCAGGAACACGAGCACGAGCAGCCCGAGTCCGGCCACAGGCAGCAGCGGTCCACTGGGAGAGGACACCAGGCAGCCCAGCAGACACGGGAAACGGACAGCGCCAGGCTCCGGGGCTCTCACCAAGGGCACAGCTCCTCCACTGGCCACCAGGATGAGACCTCACGAGGAAGTTCCAGAACCGGCGTCAGAGAGGGCCAGGGGCACCGCGGGGAGCCCGCCAGGGACAGCTCTGAGCAAGCCCGCTCCAGAAGGGGCGAGACCTCCAGCCGTGGACCCTCAGGACACAGCACCGAGAGGGACCACGAAGACCGCCAGGAGCAAGCCACAGACCGCTCTGGGCGCTCCGGGTCAAGGCAAGGCCAGGTAGGCTCTCAGAATGAGACCGAGTCCTCCCATGGTCAGGCAAGACACAGAGGCACTGCAGGAGTCAGGCGCCCATCCGGCCCAGAGCAGTCTCCAGACAGTGCTGGCCGGCCTGGTTCCAGTCGCAGACCCCAGTCCACCCCACGACATGCTGACTCTCCCCGGGTCAGCTCAAGAACAGGCTCGGGAGGAAGAGGAGAGTCCCCCGACGGCACCAGGCACACCACTTCCACGAGGGACAGAGCCCGGCAGACCAGCCCCAGCCAGTCCAGTGACAGCGAAGGCCATTCTAGAGCCCAAGTCGATGTCGGCCGCGGGCAGACCTCATCCAGCCAAAGGAGGACAGGCTCCAGCTCCAGCTCAGGGGTCCAGCGCGGCTCCGGAGGTGGCCAGGCAGTTGACACCTCCAGTGGTTCCAGGAACCGTCAAGGCCAGGGATCTGGCCAGGGTCGCGTAGGGTCCCAGTCAGGCTCCCGAACCAGGGAAGCCCAGGGCAGCCTTCATCATGGCCAGGCATCAGCAGACAGCCCCAGGCACTCCGGGTCTGGCCGGGCGCAAGGACACGCCACCACATCCGCTGACAGGCGCAGGCCTCGCGTGTCCAGCGACAGTCAGGTCAGCGACAGCGAGGGCCACTCCGACGTCTCAGAAGGCCAGACAGTGGGAGCCCACGGTGGGTCGAAGGCCGGACAGAGGCACGAGCAGCGTCCCTCCCGAGGCCAGCAAGGCTCGGGACTCTACCAGGTGTACTACTACGAGCAAGAATACACCGAGGACGAGTCCGATTCCCAGCACCAGCACCAGCACCAGCACCGGCACCAGCAGGAACACGAGCACGAGCAGCCCGAGTCCGGCCACAGGCAGCAGCGGTCCACTGGGAGAGGACACCAGGCAGCCCAGCAGACACGGGAAACGGACAGCGCCAGGCTCCGGGGCTCTCACCAAGGGCACAGCTCCTCCACTGGCCACCAGGATGAGACCTCACGAGGAAGTTCCAGAACCGGCGTCAGAGAGGGCCAGGGGCACCGCGGGGAGCCCGCCAGGGACAGCTCTGAGCAAGCCCGCTCCAGAAGGGGCGAGACCTCCAGCCGTGGACCCTCAGGACACAGCACCGAGAGGGACCACGAAGACCGCCAGGAGCAAGCCACAGACCGCTCTGGGCACTCCGGGTCAAGGCGAGGCCAGGTAGGCTCTCAGAATGAGACCGAGTCCTCCCATGGTCAGGCAAGACACAGAGGCACTGCAGGAGTCAGGCGCCCATCCGGCCCAGAGCAGTCTCCAGACAGTGCTGGCCGGCCTGGTTCCAGTCGCAGACCCCAGTCCACCCCACGACATGCTGACTCTCCCCGGGTCAGCTCAAGAACAGGCTCGGGAGGAAGAGGAGAGTCCCCCGACGGCACCAGGCACACCACTTCCACGAGGGACAGAGCCCGGCAGACCAGCCCCAGCCAGTCCAGTGACAGCGAAGGCCATTCTAGAGCCCAAGTCGATGTCGGCCGCGGGCAGACCTCATCCAGTCAAAGGAGGACAGGCTCCAGCTCCAGCTCAGGGGTCCAGCGCGGCTCCGGAGGTGGCCAGGCAGTTGACACCTCCAGTGGTTCCAGGAACCGTCAAGGCCAGGGATCTGGCCAGGGTCGCGTAGGGTCCCAGTCAGGCTCCCGAACCAGGGAAGCCCAGGGCAGCCTTCATCATGGCCAGGCATCAGCAGACAGCCCCAGGCACTCCGGGTCTGGCCGGGCGCAAGGACACGCCACCACATCCGCTGACAGGCGCAGGCCTCGCGTGTCCAGCGACAGTCAGGTCAGCGACAGCGAGGGCCACTCCGACGTCTCAGAAGGCCAGACAGTGGGAGCCCACGGTGGGTCGAAGGCCGGACAGAGGCACGAGCAGCGTCCCTCCCGAGGCCAGCAAGGCTCGGGACTCTACCAGGTGTACTACTACGAGCAAGAATACACCGAGGACGAGTCCGATTCCCAGCACCAGCACCAGCACCAGCACCGGCACCAGCAGGAACACGAGCACGAGCAGCCCGAGTCCGGCCACAGGCAGCAGCGGTCCACTGGGAGAGGACACCAGGCAGCCCAGCAGACACGGGAAACGGACAGCGCCAGGCTCCGGGGCTCTCACCAAGGGCACAGCACCTCCACTGGCCACCAGGATGAGACCTCACGAGGAAGTTCCAGAACCGGCGTCAGAGAGGGCCAGGGGCACCGCGGGGAGCCCGCCAGGGACAGCTCTGAGCAAGCCCGCTCCAGAAGGGGCGAGACCTCCAGCCGTGGACCCTCAGGACACAGCACCGAGAGGGACCACGAAGACCGCCAGGAGCAAGCCACAGACCGCTCTGGGCACTCCGGGTCAAGGCGAGGCCAGGTAGGCTCTCAGAATGAGACCGAGTCCTCCCATGGTCAGGCAAGACACAGAGGCACTGCAGGAGTCAGGCGCCCATCCGGCCCAGAGCAGTCTCCAGACAGTGCTGGCCGGCCTGGTTCCAGTCGCAGACCCCAGTCCACCCCACGACATGCTGACTCTCCCCGGGTCAGCTCAAGAACAGGCTCGGGAGGAAGAGGAGAGTCCCCCGACGGCACCAGGCACACCACTTCCACGAGGGACAGAGCCCGGCAGACCAGCCCCAGCCAGTCCAGTGACAGCGAAGGCCATTCTAGAGCCCAAGTCGATGTCGGCCGCGGGCAGACCTCATCCAGCCAAAGGAGGACAGGCTCCAGCTCCAGCTCAGGGGTCCAGCGCGGCTCCGGAGGTGGCCAGGCAGTTGACACCTCCAGTGGTTCCAGGAACCGTCAAGGCCAGGGATCTGGCCAGGGTCGCGTAGGGTCCCAGTCAGGCTCCCGAACCAGGGAAGCCCAGGGCAGCCTTCATCATGGCCAGGCATCAGCAGACAGCCCCAGGCACTCCGGGTCTGGCCGGGCGCAAGGACACGCCACCACATCCGCTGACAGGCGCAGGCCTCGCGTGTCCAGCGACAGTCAGGTCAGCGACAGCGAGGGCCATTCTAGAGCCCAAGTCGATGTTGGGCATGGGCAGACCTCATCTTCCCACAGGAGAGCTGGCTCTAGCTCCAGCTCAGAAGGTCATAGGGCAGCTGCAGGTGGTCAGGGAGAATATGATTCTATTATTACATCAAAACACCTTGGTTTTAGACAATCACATATCTATTATTATTAGTGAAACATAATTCGCAACAAAAAATGCTTAAATGCCTATTCACATATTGGTTTTCTTCTTTGTAGTTTTCGGTAGTTTGGTTCCTTAATTTGCTAAATTATCACTAGGTGTTTCTTTTCACTAGTAGTTCCTTTTTATTCTATGAATATTTTGAGCATATAATCAGAATTTTCCTTTCAGTAATTTACTTAGGTCAGATAATCTAATTTTTACAATTATGTGTTTCATTCAAAAATAAATTCTTTCACCTTTAAATTATTTTATTTTGTTCCACTGAATACATTAATTTTGCCAAAAAGTTTTAAAATGCTCAAAATTTTTATTGAATCTTTTAAAGAGGGCAATCCCCTACCTTCAATATTAGTTTAGCATTTCTACCCCTTGGAATTGCTAGGGTCTGTCCTTTCTTCAGCTATCATTGAAATTACATTGGACATACTGTATTCAATACAATAAACTGTATAATCCTTGAAAATAAACAATTGGCCATACAGCACTGTTTTCCTGTCATGCTTTCTGTTTTAAATTTGAAGACTTCTTTTGTGTTTCAGAACTGAATCTTTCAAAGTTGACAGAATTGCTAGGTGACCATATAGTATTGTCAGCTGTGGAATTATTAATGATAAACTTAATAATATTTGCATATATTTCTCCAATGACATCACTGTTCCATAGTATCACTTTAGAAAGCTAAATAGCTCTTTTATAAATAGAAAATTAGCACTGTACCTTGAATTTATTCTCCAAAATATGATACTTCATTGCTTCATAGTCATACATCCTCTATTCGAATGAGTTTATCGCACAAATAACTTCCTGCAAGATAATAAGCATATACCAACTGTAGCAGTAGTAAGTTAATCTGCTCCAATCTCCCCAGCAGAAGGCACGAATTACTCATTACTACGCCAATGCTCTGGATTCTCAAATGAAACACACACACACACACACACACACACACACACACACACACACACAGCGTTTTATTTTATTGTGCCTTAAACCGAGCAATTCCTGATCAACTCTTAAATTTCCACATTGCTAATGCCTCCCCTTTTATACTCCTGAATTATCACTTACTAAAATCTATATTCCATCTTTGGTACTCTAGACCCAATTGGGGGTTCCTTGAGGATGTTCTTCCTCAACTCATACATGATTGTAAACTCTTTCTTCTGTAGCTCTCAAGCCTGATCCTTCTGCTTCCCTGGGATGACAGTACTAAATCCTTCTTCTGCCCTCAGTTCCCTTGCCTGGGAAAACAAAACTCCTGCCTCTGTCCCAGTGTCCAGCCATTGGCCACCTGCAGCTATATTTACCAATTGTAACCAACTGGAGGCAGGGACCCACAGTGTCTTACATGTGGGATTCTTGTGTAATTTGTGGAGATCCAATTAACACAATACAAGCAATAAATCAAATCCACAACGGACAAAAAACAAAAAACTTTTTACATCAAAGAACACTTTCAATCAACTGAAGAGGTAACCCACAGAACAGGAGAAAATCTTTGGCAGTTATTCATCTGACAGACACATATTTGTGAAAAGAATATATAAATAAAACTAAACGTTTGGAGAGATGGCTCAGTGGTTAGGAGCACTGACTGTTCTTCTGGAGGTCCTGAGTTCAAATCCCAGCAACCACATGATGGCTCACAACCATCTGTAATGAGATTGGATGCACTCTTCTGATGTGTCTGAAGACAGCTACAGTGTACTTAAATATAATAAATAAAATAAATCTTAAACTGTTAAAAAATAAAACTAAACATCAAGAAAACAAATGACCCAATTTTGAAATGGGCTATTCAACTAAAAAGAAACTTAAGAAATAAAAATGGAGCCAGGCGGTGGTGGCGCACTCCTTTAATCCCAGCACTTGGGAGGCAGAGGCAGGAGGATTTCTGAGTTCGAGGATAGCCTGGTCTACACAGTGAGTTCCAGGACAGCCAGGGCTACACAGAGAAACCCTGTCTCGAAAAACAAAAAAAAAAAAAAAAAGAAATAAAAATGGCTAAGAAACACCTTTTTAAAAGTAGTCAACATCTTTAGCTATCAGGGAAGTACAAATTAAAACTAAGATTTTATCTCAGTCCAGTCAGATTGACCATCATCAAGAATACAAACAAAAATGTTCTAGTGTATATATGATAAAACAAGAGGCACCTCTTGTAAGTATAAACCAGTACAGTTACTTTGGAAATCAGTCTGGAGCTTCTCCTTTTTTTTTTTTACAGGCTTTTTTTTAAAGATTTATTTATTATTTTATGTGTAAGGACACTGTAGCTGTCTTCAGACACCAGAAGAGGGCGTCAGATCTCATTAGAGATGGTTGTGAGCCACCATGTGGTTGCTGGGATTTGAACTCATGACCTTCAGAAGAGCAGTTGGTGCTCTTAACCACTGAGCCATCTCTCCAGCCCCAGAAATCAGTCTGGAGCTTCTCCTGGGCATATACCCAAAGACTCTGTATTATATTACAGAGATATTTGAACATCTATGGTCATTGCTGCCCTATCACAATAACAGTTGTGTTTACAAGGGTTTTTTGTCAGATTGGCACAAGTTAGACTCAACTGGGAAGAGGAACCTCAATAGACAAAATGGCTCTACCAGACTGTTTGCCTGCAAGTCTTTCAGGCATTTTCTTGATTAATGATTGATATGAATAGTCCCTGCCCACTCGGGGTGGTGCCACCCCTCGCCACGTTCTATAAGAAAACAAACTGAGCAAGCAATGGAAGCAAGCACATAAGCAGTATTCCACTATGACTTTTGCTTCAGTTTCTGTCCCTAGTTCCTGTCTTGAGCTCCTGCCCTGATTTTCCTCAAGATGGAATATAACTGTAAACAGAAATAAACCCTAATCTCCCCAATTTCCTTGTGGTTATGGTATTTATGACAATAGAAACCCAATAAGGACACCAGGAAATAGAAGCAGCCTAAATGTTCAATTGGTGACTGGATTTTGAAAAGAAAAGAAAAGAGAAAAGAAAAGAAAATGTGGTATACATACACAATGGAATTTTATTCAACTCTAAAGAAAAATGAAAACTTCAACAAAATGGATAGAACTGGAGATCACAGATAATAGACACATCAGACAGAGTGAAATAGCCCAGGCCCAGAAGGAGAAATACAGCATGCTCTCTCTCATATCCAGATCCTACCATGTATTTTTCAATGCTGTTTGTTTAACCTAGAGTACCTGTGGAAATCAGAAAACTAGTAAGGATACATTGAGAGGAATGTAGCTGAGGAAAGAGAAAACATAGAATATGGATAAAAGAGGGAAAAGAGTGATGGAAGAAGGATTTAGAGAAGGAGGGAGTAGGAGAAGAATTAATCCAAATAAAGTTTATAAAAAGGTCATATAAAAACTTAAAGTAATGCTATTCATAGAAGCAGTGGGTTTCTAAACCAAATCTCAACTGCAGATACCTCTGTAAGAGTTAATAGTTCAGGAGGCTTCGAAAGCCTCCCAAACAATGCAGGCTCTTGTCAGTACTTATGTTTGCCCATCATAACTCATGGATAAGACCCTATTGCCAAAGATACCACGTTTCAATTGCAAGATACAGAGAAATCAAGGCAGTAAGTGCAATGCAGGAGTTATGGAAGAAAAGGCATCAATGGTTTCACCCAGTTGTGAACCCTATGAACTGTCAGATAGGATGTGCCCACTGCTGCAATAGTGGCATGACTGTTATGTGAGCAAACCAACCACTCCCTGCTTAGATTTGAAGCCCACTTCACAGATGAAATCTACATCTGGTACAGAGACCCCGTCAACAATTCATGCCTGGGGCCTCATAGGCACAAAGGATAGCTACTACAATTGTCATGGCATCAAATTGTATTCTAAATATCTGTGTTTATACTTATAGACAAATAATACTCTCATCCTTAACTAGAGAAGTCACTCTCTAAGTGAACAGTAGTAAATGCAAAAACATATATATCCCTGTTGTGCTGGGGATAAGTCATTGAGGGTCCAGGCTTAAAGAAGTACCTTCCCTCCTTAAAGGTTCAGCAGAAGAGGTGTCAGGAAGAAGTTAAGGAAGAAGAGAAGGGCTATAAAATGCCATATAGACACCACAGTCATTATGTACATGAACTCACACTTGTGGCTATTTACTCTAGGCCCTACATGACCAGTCCTGCAAACAGTCAATCATAAATGAAGAGGAAAAAAAAGAGCTCATTTGGTCATCCCTTACTCCTGAACTAAACCCATTGTCATACAGCTGACCTAGTCAAGTTCACAGAATTTAAAAAACAAAACAACAAACCCAAAAATTTAAGAAAAATTAACAAGGAAGAGAATGCAGACAAGGATAGGAAAGGATTAAGAGTGGTTGGAAGGCTACTGACTTGCTTGAGTTAATTTTATATCCGGCCACTTTGCTGAAGTTGTTTATCAGCTGTAGGAGTTCTCTGGTGGAGTTCTTTGGGTCGCTTAAGTATACTATCATATCGTCTGCAAATAGTGATAGTTTGACTTCTTCCTTTCCAATTTGTATCCCTTTGACCTCCTTTTGTTGTCTAATTGCTCTAGCTAGAACTTCAAGTACTATATTGAAAAGATATATATAGAGAGGGCAGCCTTGTCTAGTCCCTGATTTTAGTGGGATTGCTTCAAGTTTCTCTCCATTTAGATTGATGTTGGCTACCGGTTTGCTGTAAATTGCTTTTACTATGTTTAGATACGGGCCTCGAATTCCTGATCTTTCCAAGACCTTTAACATGAAAGGATGCTGAATTTTGTCAAATGCTTTCTCAGCATCTAATGAAATGACCATGTGGTTTTTTTTTCTTTGAGATTGTTTTACAGTGGATTACATTGATGGACTTCCTTATATTGAACCATCCCTGCATCCCTGGTGGTGAATGATCATTTTGATGTGTTCTTGGATTCGGTTGGCAAGAATTTTATTGAGTATTTTTGCATCGATATTCATAAGAGAGATACAACCACTCTGGAGAGCAGTCTGGCGGTTCCTCAGAAAACTGGGCATGACACTCCCGGAGGATCAGGCTATACCACTCCTGGGCATATACCCAGAGGCTTTACCTGCATGCAATAAGGACACATGCTCCACTATGTTCATAGCAGCCTTATTTATAATAGCCAGAAGCCGGAAAGAACCCAGATGTCCCTCAACGGAGGAATGGATTCAGAAGATGTGGTATATTTACACAATGGAATACTACTCTGCAATTAAAAACAACGAACTCACGAAATTCCTAGGCAAATGGTCATTGAAAATATCCTTAGTGAGGTAACCCAATCACAAAAGAACACACATGGTATGCAGTCACTGATAAGGGGATATTAACCCAGAATCTCAGAATATCCTAGGCACAATTTGCATATCAATAGACTTCCAAGAAGCTGGAAGGAGAGATCCCTGGTCCTGGAAAGACTGGATGTATGGGAATGCCAGGACAGAGAAGTGAGAGGAGGTTGAATGGGGAAAAGAGGGAGGGAAGGGGGCTTATGGGACTTTCGGGGAGGGAGGAAACGGGAAAGGGGAAATGATTTGGAATGTAAATAAAAAAACTTAGAAAATAAAAAAAAAGAGTGGTTGGAGGGGTGATAATAATTACTATGTATAATATACATGAAATTGTCAGAGAAATGAAGTAATAAAAAAGAAATTATTAAAAATAATATGATGTTTAAATGCAATACTCAAAAAGATGATAAAATAGAATGATATTTAAATAGTATATTGGAAAGTCAAGAAAACTAAGGATATGCATTTATAAATCCCACATGTGGGCTATAGGACCACATATAGGAAAGAAATCATGCTACTAACAGTATAAAAATATCCTAAATAATCCTACTGAATGCACAGAAAAATGGCAAGGGATCAAATTCACTAAAGAGAAGCTTGCTGACATGAAGATATTCATAAATCTTCAACGAGAACAAAATAAGAGTTAAGGATACAGCTCAAGGATATGAATCTGTGTCTAGTATGCAAGAGGCTTCGACATCAATCAGCACCACAAAGGGAGAAAGGAAGAAAGGAAAGAAGGAAGGAAGGTATACAGGAAGGAAGGCAGCCAAGCAGGCAGGTAAAAAGGGGGAGAGGGAGAGGGAAAAAGGGAGGAAGAAAGGATGACAAAGAAAAGGAGAGAAAAACATCTCCTAGAATGAAAAAGATATTTGAAGTCTAGAGAAATGATTCCACAGTTAAAGAGGACTGACTGCTCTACCAGAGGACCTAGGTTTAATTTCTGGAATTACATATGGAGGTTCAACCCTCTGTCATTCCAGTTTCAGGAGATCTGACGCTCTTTTGACCAGTCGTTATCAGTACACATAAATAAAAAGAATAAATCTTTTTAAAAATGGGTTTTGGTTTGCTTTGAGACAGAGTCTCTCTCTGTAGTGCCTTCTGTCCTATAACTTACTTTGTAAACCAGGCAGGTCTGAGAGATATGCATGCCTCTGCCCCCAAGTGCTGGGTTAAAGGTGAGCACCACCACACACCTCTATTTTTAAAAATAGCTTTAAATCAATACTATTTCCTCAATATATGGTTGATAAAATATATCACTAAAACCACCTAGAGTCCAGTTGATTTTTCAGAACTTAAAATTCAGCATCTTCAGAAGATACAGGAAGATTCTGATTTTTCCTTGTTCAGTTTCAATATACTGGATTTTTTAAAAAAAACAAATCTTTCATGTAACTGAAGTTGTTCAATTTGTTAACAATAGAAGAAAAATAGTAGGAATTTAAATCTCACATCCTCCCCCAAAAATACTCAATGTAAAGTCCTAATACGGAGACATATCTGAATAATTTTACTATACTTAAAAGATATATTTTTTATTTTTTATTAAACAAATAAAATTTAAAATTTTTTTAAATCATCAAAATAATTTATAATAGTTAAATGCCTCTTAAATATACATGATATCTTCTGAAGCTAAAAGTAATATGCACTCAACCAGTTTTTAAAATCTATTTGGAACATTAAACACAATAGAAGTAGAAAAAAATCTCTTATGAAGTCCTCTATGAAAGGAAATCGTGAAAAGTTCCTAATTAGACCCTGACCCACCCCAAAACTGTATATCCTATCCAGAAGAAATAAAGGTGTGTAAGAACTACTCGGTCATCTGAGAACTTCTGTCTTAAGAGCTGTAACACTGCCACTTGGGAAGAGGTCTGCTCTCCTGAAAACACCACCAGAAGCTCCCCTGCACTCCTTGATCAGTCCAGTCTAGCCCAGCTCAGCACAGGGCAAAGAGGAGACTGAGGTGGCGCCAGCTGCAGCAGAGGAGGTGGAGGAGATGACTCCCTCTTCCTGCTCACACTCTCTCCCTTTGGGAGGAAGTCCTTCAGATAGCACCGGGCACGGCCAATGATAATATTTATAGCCAGGATTCATGGACCCGAGTAGCTTCTCTCATCAAAAACAGAGATACCAGAGAAGGAAAAACACCCTCCCGTGAATTTTTGCAGATTGTAGCTGCAATTAGGCAATGCATAGGACCACTTAAAATAGGACAGGATGATATCAACACAGCTCCTTAGGCCCCTCAGTCAGATGAACCCTATCATCAAGGTCCTAAAACCTACTCTATTTCAGATCTCACAGACCTTATGCAATTAATAAGGGAAATAAATCCATCTACCTACCCCAGCCTCCTTATGCCTTGGAGGAACCACTAAATATCTGTTCCTCCTGCCTCTCCCTCTCCCACTCAAGGGCAAGGCTCCATTTAAAAAAAAAAAGGATGGCGCACACCTTTAATCCCAGCACTTGGGAGGCAAAGGCAGGCAGATTTCTGAGTTGGAGGCCAGCCTGGTCTATAGAGTGAGCTCCAGGACAGCCAGAGCTATACAGAGAAACCCTGTCTCAAAAAATAAAAAACAAACAAACAAACAAACAAAAAAGGCACTTCCACCTGCCTCTCCCCTTACTCCACGTCCCCCCATCCAACCAGAGAAAGGTATCCCTCCTCCCCCTTCTCCAAGCCATAAAAGTGAGATACCTTCAAAACTCATAGACAAAGCCCCGACTAACTCCACAATCCCTTACCCCAACCATATACCACCCAACAACTTTGGAATTTTCTAGACTCTCTTGCAAAAACTAATCCCGCCTTCCATGCTACTCAGGAGTCTGATATGGAACTAGAAATCCACAATGCTCAAGTATTCCCAGTTAATATCAAGCCCACTAGAACTAAACCACTCAGGAGGTACCCACTCCAAGTCTCAAACTTAAAAGAACTCAGGCAGGCAGTGAAGGAAGATGGCATCCACACACCCTGGACAAAATCTCTTGTATAGAGTCATATTGCCAACTTAAATACCCCCAAGATTGGAGAGATATTTGTCATTCTTCCCTTCCTGGACCAATGTTTTTGGAATGGGGAGCCTTATTTCGAGATGAATAACATCAACAAGTCAGGCAAAACAGGGACAGAGATGACACCCCATGGGGTTTTAATGAAATAAAAGGCCAGGAAGACTTTTCTACTGGAGCACAACAAGCAACCCAGCCAGCAGGGTACTATGAGCAAGCCCACTTCTGTGCAACCCAAGCTTGATAGGCTCACTCCACTCTCAGGGTCACAAGACCCCGCCTCTTCCCTGCTCTCTCTCCCTCAAAAGTCTAGAGAACCCCTACCTGATTTTATTCTCAGAACTACAATGAGTCTAGAAAGAAAAATTTCCAACCCCAAAGCCAGAGAACTCCTCTTTAAAACCACTGTATGGGAGGGAACCTGCCAGCTTTCCTTCCGCGACCTCTGTTCCCGCGGACTGCGCTGGAGAGACAGGTACCCCAGGCTCCCTACCCCCAATATAACATCACTTGGGACACGGCCTGTTGGGGCTTCCGTCTGTGCCCGAGGGCGGTCGGCGCTGTGGTCATCTGGGTGCCAGATCGGCGGGCCATCGCGACTACAGGGTGAGCGGCACCACGGAGAGTGCCCTCCGCCATCTTTGCTCCAGTGACTGGGAAGTTGGGACCGCCAGGCTCAGAGACAGACAGGCATAATATCTCTTCGGTCTCGGGCGGCTTGTGTGTAACCTGCTCCCAGGTGCTGGGCTGATCTGCAGTGACCAGCGCGCCAGATCTGCTGTGGGACTTCTGCCTGGCAGAGGGACGCCCCCTCCCCCCCCAGGAGAGATCACACACCCCTGCACAAGGCAGGAGCCTGCCAGCCTCCCTTTGGCGACCTCTGCTCCAGGAATCCACTAGGCTGAGCCTTTAGATGTGCAAGGCCTCCCCAATATAACATCACTTGGGGCAAGGCACATTAGGGCTCCAAAGTCACTCAGGAGCAGGCAGGCCCCAGAAATCGGTGCCAGGGGAATCCTGGCAATCCGGGGAGGGGGCAGAAATAGCTTTGCAGGCTCACAGGAGGTCCAACCAACAGCCAGTGGCAGCAGGACCAACTAACACCAGAGGTATCCAGATGGCAAAAGGCAAACGTAGGAATGTTACTAACAGTAATCAAAGTAATGTGGGACCATCCGAACCCAACTCTCCAACAGCAGCAAGTCCTGGATACCCCACCACACCCAAAAGACAAGATCTGGATTTAAAATCACTTCTCATGATGCTATTAGAGGATCACAAGAAGGACACAAATAAATCTCATAAAGAGTTACAGGAGACCATGAATCAACGGTTAGAAGCCCTTACAAAGGAAACACAAAAATCGCTTAGAGAAATGCGGGAGAACATGGATCAAAAGATGGAGGCGCACAAGGAGACAACACAAAAATCGCTTAACGAGATGAATCAACGGGTAGATGCACTCACAAAGGAATCACAAAATTGGCATAAAGAAATGCAGAAGAATATGGGTCAACAGACGGATGCCCATAAGGAGGCAACACAAAAATTGCTTAAAGAAATGAATCAACAGTTAGATGCCCTTACAAAGGAAACACGAGAACTGCTTAAAGAAATGCAGGAGACAATGGATCAACAGATGGATTCCCATGAGGAGGAAACACAAAAATCACTCAGAGAAATGCAGGAGAACGTGGGTCATCAGGAAGAAATCCTGAAAGAGGCAATGCAAAAATACCTTAAAAAAATACAGGAAAATACAAACAAACAAGTGAAGGATCTCAGCAAATCAATCCAGGAACTAAAAAAGTAAGTAGAAACAACTAAGAAATCACAAAGGGAGACAACTTTGGAGATAGAAAACCTTGGGAAGAAATCAGGAATCATAGATGCAAACATCAACAATAGAATACAAGAGATGGAAGAAAGAATCTCAGGTGCTGAAGATTCCATAGAAAGCATCGACTCAACAGTCAAAGAAAATGCAAAATGCAAAAAACGCGTAACCCAAAACATCCAGGAAATCCAGGACACAATGAGAAGACCAAACCTAAGGATTATAGGTATAGATGAGAGTGAAGATTTGCAACTTAAAGGGCCAGTAAACATCTTCAACAAAATTATGGAGGAAAACTTCCCTAACTTAAAGAGAGAGATGCCGATGAACGTACAAGAAGCCTACAGAACTCCAAACAGACTGGACCAGAACAGAAATACCTCCCGTCACATAATAATCAAAACACCAAATGTTCTAAACAAAGAAAGAATACTAAATGCAGTAAGAGAAAAGGGCCAAGTAACATACAAAGGAAGACCTATCCGAATCACATCAGACTTCTCACCAGAGACTATGAAAGCCAGAAGATCCTGGGCAGATCTCATGCAGACACTAAGACAGCACAAATGCCAGGCTAGACTACTATACCCAGCAAAACTCTCAATCACCATAGATGGAGAGACCAAGATATTCCATGATAAAACCAAATTTTCACAATATCTTTCCACAAATCCAGCCCTGCAACGGATAATAGGTGGAAACCTCCAATACAGGGAGAGAAACAACACCCTGGAAAAAATGAGATAATAACCTTCTTGAATCAAATCCAAAAGTAGATAACCACTCAAACATAAAGATAGCGTCAAGAATGGCAGATGGCAATAATCACTATGCCTTAATCTCTCTTAATATCAATGGTCTCAATTCCCCAATTAAAAGACATAGACTAGCAGACTGGATACGTAAACAGGACCCAGCATTTTGCTGCATGCAGGAAACGCACCTCAGTGTCAAAGACAAACACTACCTCAGAGTAAAAGGCTAGAAAACAATTTTACAAGCAAATGGCCCCAAGAAACGAGGTGGAGTAGCCATCCTAATATCAGATAAAATTGATTTTCAACCTAAAGTCATCAAAAAAGACACAGAAGGACACTACATACTGATCAAGGGAAAAATCCACCATCAAGAACTCTCAATTCTGAATATCTATGCTCCAAATGCAAGGCCACCCTCATTCGTAAAAGAAACTTTACTAAAACTCAAAGCACACATCGCACCGCACACAATAATAGTGGGTGACTTCAACATCCCGCTCTCTGAAATGGATCGTTCAGGAAAGCAGAAAGTAAACAGGGACACAGTGAATCTAATTGAAGCCTTGGACCAAATGGAACTAACTGATATATATAGAACATTTCATCCTAGAGCTAAAGAATACACCTTCTTCTCAGCTCCTCATGGTACCTTCTCCAAAATTGACCATATAATTGGTCACAAATCAGACCTCAACAGATACAAGAAGATAGAAATAATCCCATGCCTCCTATCAGATCACTATGGAATAAAGGTGGTCTTCAATGACAACAAAAACAAAAGAAAACCCACATACACATGGAGGCTGAACAATGCTCTACTCAATGATAACTTGGTCAAGGTGGAAATAAAGAAAGAAATCAAAGACTTTTTGAAAGTTAATGAAAATGAAGGCACAACATACCCTAATTTATGGGACACAATGAAAGCAGTGCTAAGAGGAAAATTCATAGCCCTGAGTGCCGCCAAAAAGAAACGGGAGACAGCATACACTAACAGCTTAATGGCACACCTGAAAGCCCTGGAACATAAAGAAGCAAATACACCAAAGAGGAGTAGAAGGCAGGAAATCATCAAACTCAGGGCTGAAATCAATCAAGTAGAAACAAATAAAACCATACAAAGAATCAACAAAACGAGGAGTTGGTTCTTTGAGAAAATCAACAAGATAGATAAGCCCTTAGCCAGACTAACCAGAGGGCACAGAGATAGTATCCAAATTAATAAAATCAGAAACGAAAAGGGAGAGATAACAACAAAAACTGAGGAAATTCAAAAAATCATCAGATCCTACTACAAAAACCTGTATTCAACACAACTAGAAAATCTTGAGGAAATGGACAATTTCCTTGACAGATACCAAGTACCAAAATTAAATCAGGATCAAATAGACCATCTAAACCGTCCTATAAGCCCTGAAGAAATAGAAGTTGTCATTGGAAGTCTTCCAACCAAAAAAAGCACAGGTCCAGATGGTTTTAGTGCAGAATTCTATCAGACCTTCAAAGAAGACCTAACACCAATACTCTTCAAACTGTTCCACAAAATAGAAACAGAAGGAACACTACCCAACTCGTTCTATGAAGCCACAATTACACTAATACCAAAAGCACACAAAGATCCGACGAAGAAAGAGAATCTCAGGCCAATCTCTCTTATGAATATCGATGCAAAAATACTCAATAAAATTCTTGCCAACCGAATCCAAGAACACATCAAAACGATCATTCACCACGATCAAGTAGGCTTCATCCCAGGGATGCAGGGATGGTTCAATATAAGGAAATCCATCAATGTAATCCACTACATAAACAATCTCAAAGAAAAAAACCACATGGTCATCTCATTAGACGCTGAGAAAGCATTTGACAAAATTCAGCATCCTTTCATGCTAAAGGTCTTGGAAAGATCAGGAATTCAAGGCCCATATCTAAACATAGTAAAAGCAATTTACAGCAAACCAGTAGCCAGCATCAATCTAAATGGAGAGAAACTTGAAGCAATCCCACTAAAATCAGGGACTAGACAAGGCTGCCCTCTCTCTCCATATCTTTTCAATATAGTACTTGAAGTTCTAGCTAGAGCAATTAGACAACAAAAAGAGGTCAAAGGGATACAAATTGGAAAGGAAGAAGTCAAACTATCACTATTTGCAGACGATATGATAGTATACATAAGCGACCCAAAGAACTCCACCAGAGAACTCCTACAGCTGATAAACGACTTCAGCAAAGTGGCCGGATATAAAATCAACTCAAGCAAGTCAGAAGCCTTCCTATACTCAAAGGATAAGCAGACTGAGAAAGAAGTAAGAGAAATAATACCCTTTACGATAGCCACAAACCATATTAAGTATCTTGGCGTGACTCTAACCAAACAAGTGAAAGATCTGTATGACAAGAACTTCAAGTCTCTGAAGAAAGAAATTGAAGAAGACCTCAGAAGATGGAAAAATCTGCCATGCTCATGGATTGGCAGGATTAATATAGTAAAAATGAGCATCTTACCAAAAGTAATACACAGATTCAATGCAATCCCCATCAAAATCCCAACTCAATTCTTCATAGAGTTAGAAAGAGCAATTCAAAAATTCATCTGGAATAACAGAAAACCCAGAATAGCTAAAACTATTCTCAAGAGTAAAAGAACCTCTGGGGGAATCAGTATCCCGGACCTCAAGCTGTACTACAGAGCAATAGTGTTAAAAACTGCATGGTATTGGTACAGTAACAGACATGTAGATCAATGGAACAGAATTGAAGACCCAGAAATGAATCCACACTCCTATGGTCACTTGATCTTTGACAAAGGAGCTAAAACCATCCAGTGGAAAAAAGATAGCCTTTTCAACAAATGGTGCTGGCTCAGCTGGAGGTCAACATGCAGAAGAATGCAAATTGACCCATCCTTATCTCCTTGCACTAAGCTCAATTCTAAGTGGATCAAAGATCTCCACATAAAACCAGACACACTGAAACTAATAGAAGGGAAAACTAGGGAAGAACCTTGAACATATGGGCACAGGGGAGAATTTCCTGAACAGAACTCCAATAGCTTATGCTCTAAGATCAAGAATAGACAAATGGGACCTCATTAAATTACAAAGTTTTTGCAAGGCAAAAGACACCGTCAAAAAGACAAAGCGGCAACCAACTAACTGGGAAATGATCTTTACCAACCTTACATCCGACAGAGGGCTAATATCCAAGATATACAAAGAACTCAAGAAGTTAAACTCCAGAGAGGCAAGTAACCCTATTAAAAAATGGGGTACAGAGCTACACAAAGAGT
Source organism: Tokudaia tokunoshimensis (assembly GCA_036184795.1). Classification (NCBI taxonomy): domain Eukaryota; kingdom Metazoa; phylum Chordata; class Mammalia; order Rodentia; family Muridae; genus Tokudaia; species Tokudaia tokunoshimensis. The sequence continues at coordinate 66,686,598 of BTHU01000003.1, read as the reverse complement.
TCTCACCTGAAGAATATCTAATGGCTGAGAAGCACCTAAAGAGATGTTCATCATCCTTAGTCATTAGGGAAATGCAAATCAAAACAACCCTGAGATTCCATCTCACACCAGTCAGGATGGCTAAGATCAAAAACACAGGAGACAGCAGTTGTTGGCGAGGATGTGGAGAAAGAGGAACACTCCTCCACTGCTGGTGGAATTGCAGGCTGGTACAACCACTCTGGAAAGCAGTCTGGCGGTTCCTCAGAAAACTGGGCATGACACTCCCGGAGGATCCGGCTATACCACTCCTGGGCATATACCCAGAGACTTTACCTGCATGCAATAAGGACACATGCTCCACTATATTCATAGCAGCCTTATTTATAATAGCCAGAAGCTGGAAAGAACCCAGATGTCCCTCAAGGGAGGAATGGATTCAGAAGATGTGGTATATTTACACAATGGAATACTACTCTGCAATTAAAAACAATGAATTCACGAAATTCTTAGGCAAATGGTCAGAACTTGAAAATATCATCCTTAGTGAGGTAACCCAATCACAAAAGAACACACATGGTATGCAGTCACTGATAAGGGGATATTGACCCAGAATCTCAGAATACCCTAGACACAATCAGCATATCAATAGATTTCTAAAAAGATGGAAGGAGAGACCCCTGGTCCTGGAAAGACTGGATGTAGGGGAATGCCAGGACAGAGTAACGAGAGGGGGTTGAATGGAGAAAAGAGGGAGGGAAGGGGGCTTATGGGACTTTCGGGGAGGGAGGAAACGGGAAAGGGGAAGTGATTTGGAATGTAAATTAAAAAAATAAAATAAAAAAAACAAAAAACAAAAAAAACCCACTGTATGGGAAGGTATGACTTCTGAATCCAGACTAGTTTGCCAGAGTCTCCCGGAGGAGCATCATGATAGGTGGATTGTGGCAACCAGAGTCATACCAGATTATATCCATGGCTCAGGCATTTGTAGCAGCAGTAAAAACAGAAGGAATCTGCTTCAAATGTGGAGAGCAGGACATTGGAGGAATGAATGCCACAAAACTCTCTCCATATAACAGATCCTAGTCTCCCTAAGAAAATCTGTCCCCACTGCAAAAAAGGTTTCCACTGGAGAAGATACTGTACTGCTTTATATGATAAGTACAGTAAGCCACTGGAGCCTTTAAGCTTCAGACAGGGCAGCCCTCAGCCCTGACAGTAAGAGGGACAACTACTTTCACAGAAGCCTTATGGGTGTCCAGCATCTCAGAAGGCTCCCACCCAAAAACCATTAAATAGATAATAAACCATTCAAGTGCCTTGTTGATACTGGAGCAGACAGGACAATTTTAAGACACCAAGAGATCCCCCATGTGACTGGCAACTGATCCCTGGACCCCAACTCATAGGCATAGGGGGTTCCTCTCACACATTCATCACCAAACAGGCCTACAGGTGGGAAGCTTCTGGCCTCATAAGCCCCCTGGTGGCACAAGTAGCCACCAATCTTCTAGGAAGAGCAGACCTCTTCCCAAGTGGTGGTGTTACAGCTCTTATGACAGAAGCTCTCAGTAGTTCTCACACACCTTTGTTCCTTCTGGATAGGATTCTTCTGTACAGTTTTGGAGTGGGTCAAGGTCTGACTACAGGTACTTACCATTGGTTTGGTCTGAGAGCTTGGGGATACCTTATCTGTATGTGGGAGGGCTTGGGGTGCTGCTCGTAAGTAACTGATGGCTACAGACCTCTCTACGGGGGGCTGTGGGGGGGGGCTGTAGCTACGTGACAAGAGCCAGGGACCCAAGGAGCTTGGCCAAATGTCTGCCATTCCTTGCAGGTTATGGTCACCTGCTGGGTCACCAGGGTTTTAAGCCTGAGCTCAACCAGGGACCAGGTTGCCTGTCACAGCTCACCACTACACAGAGCCACTGGATACTCTATTCAAGATCTTGTAACTTAAGTCTTCCCAGCTTATTTGCCTTGTAAACAGGCTGCTTTTCACACTGTCAAAACTGAAATTCTGACAGAAGCTTAGTATTTCTACATTGTCAGTTAGTGTGTATCCCTACACATTATTTCCTCAACAAATAATGTGAGATAGCTAGCTTCCCTCTTAAACTGTAAGCAATGGTGCATTCACCTATGTGGGGAGCAGGTTTGTTCCTTCCTAAGGATTAGGAGTCTGGGGATATGCATCTTGAATTCTGTCTTTGTATATGTTCTATAATCCTTGATTTCTGTACTCATGTTTTGTTCCAGTTGCATACAATTCTCCTGCAAAATGGCAACACTATGAACACAAAATTCCATATAATGTTTTGCTATGCAGGATGGAATAAGAAGGGGCTAGAAAGAGACCTTGGTAGTTAAGTGTGCTTGCTGCTCCTTCACAAGATCAGAGTTCAAGTCCCAGAAGCCACAATGGGAGGCTCACAACCTCCTGTAACTTTCAGCTTTAACTCCAGCACCCTCTTCTGGCCTACACCAGCATATACAACCATGAACACACAGGCATACACATACAAATAAGTAAAATCATTCAATTAATTAAACTTTTAAAAGAATGAGAAAAGAATACTAGTTAATTTGTTCAGATATTATATTTTATAAATCAAGTGAAAAACCTGCGTAGAATTTTGGGATACTATACTACATTTTTATATATTACCACATATGTTGTATATTACCACACATATACACATACATACAATATCTTTCATATAGAGATAATAAAGACAGAGATACTAAGCTTCGTATTTTCTACCTATACAGTTATCTTTTAACTCACACATTAACACTTATCACTGTTAAGACTATTTCTGCTAGACATTCTCACTATTTTATTACAGTCCACAAAGGCTTCACAAGTTCTGAATCATAAAACCAACACATAAATTTTAGTAACCTAATACTGAACAAGACCTAGAAATCTAGCCATTGTAAGGGCAGAATCCTAGAGTCTCCTGAAAAACATCAGATATATCACAAGTTTTAAACAACATATATAGAATCATTAGAAAGAAAGAAAGGAAAAAACCCCAAGAACTCTGAAGACAAAAGGAGGGAGCAGGAGAGAGAGGGAGAATGCAATAGAAGCTAATACTGATTTGAAAGCAAAACCATGGATTTATGTCCATGTTTTTTAAATGCTTCAAAGAGTATTTAACACAAAACAGTTCCTTAAATAAACATTCTACAAAAGAAGAACCTATGGTTAAAACAGCTAACTTGGCTTACACAGTGGATGACAAGAGACCATGTCTTAAAGTAGGTGGATGCTTCAGTGCTTCTTAGAAGGGGTAACAAAATATTCACAAGAGGAAATATGGAGGCAAAATGTGTAACAGAGGGCTGGAGAGATGGCTCAGTGGATAAGAGCACTGACTGCTCTTCCAGAGGTCCTGAGTTCAAATCCCAGCAAACACATGGTGGCTCACAACCATCTGTAACAAGATCTGATGCCCGCTTCTGGAATGTCTGAAGACACCTACAGTGTACTTACATATCATAAATAAATAAATAAATCTTTAAAAAAAAAGAAAAGAAAAATAAGAAGAAGCTCTTGTCTTGAGACACCCTAGACTTAAAAAAAAATGTGGAACAGAGATTGAAGGAAAGGTCATCCAGAGACTGCCCCATCTGGGGGATCCATCCCATATACATTCGCCAAACCCAGATGCTATTGCAGATGCTGGGAAGTTCTTGTTGACTGAAGCCTGATATGGCTGTCTCCTGAGAGGCTCTGCCAGAGCCTGACAAATACAGAGGCGGATGCTCGCAGACAGCCACTGGACTGAGTGTGGAGTCTCTGATGGAGGAGTTAAAGAGGTACTGAAAGAGCTGAGGAGGTTTGTCGCCCCCTGGAGGAAGTGACAGTGTCAACCAGTCAGTCTACCCCCCACCCCACCCCACCCCACCCCACCCCACCCCTGTCACCGCCCCAGAGCTCCCAGGGACTGGACCACCAACCAAAGAATACACATGGAGGGACCCATGGCTCTAGTCACATATGTGGCAGAGGATGGCCTTGTTGGACATCAGTGGGTGGAGAGGCCCTTGGGCTTGAGGGTGTTCGATGCCCCAGTGTAGGGGAATGCCAGGGAGGGAAGACAGGAGTGGGTGGGAAGGTGGGGGAGCACCCTCATGGAGGCAGGAGGATGGGGGATGGGATAGGGGGGTTCTGAAGGAGAGACCTGGAAAGAGGAAAACATTTGAAATGTAAATAAAGAAAATATCCAATAAAAACAAAAAAAAGAGAAAAAATTAAAATAAAACCAAAAACTCACCAACATTTGAGACAGTCTAACAGAAATAACAACCATAATTAAGTGTAATGTGTGCAATATGAACATTGATTTGAGTGATATGCTAAGCACAGAGATAAAATGTGAACAGTCATTATAAGGAAAAATTAAGGAAGATACTAAAAAGATTAAAAGATGTATATATTCATTAAGGCAATAAATATTGACAGGCATCTATTAGGACCTAATCTAGATTCTGAATTTACAGTATTTAGCAGACAAAAATCCCTGCTCCCACAGAGCTTACATAGTTTTTAGTGAGATGATGACGCTAAATTAATTTCAGATGAAAATTAAGTACATAAAGAAAATAAATGGGGCTGGAGAGATGGCTCAGCTGTTAAGAGCACTGACTGCTCTTCCAGAGGTCCTGAGTTCAATTTCCAGCAACCACAACCACATGGTGGCTCACAACCATCTGTAATGGAATCCAATGCCCTTTTCTGGTGTGTCTGAAGACAGCTTCAGTGTACTCATATACATAAAATAAATAAATCTTTGAAAAAAAGAAAAGAATAAAAAAAACAAAGAAAGAAAGAAAGAAAGAAAGAAAGAAAAAGAAAATAAATGTGTCAAATTGTCTAAGTAGGAAATAATGTAGGAGGCATCATTTGAACATAAAGTAGACCTCAAAGCAAAGTCATCTATGTGGAGAAAGATGAATAAAAAAGAAAATTAGAGCATAAGGTCCTGAAGAAAGAACAAACAGAAACAGAAAAGGCACTTCATAATTCTGAGCTAAAAGGTCAATTTGTAAAATCTAGTGAGAAAGAGGAGAGGTACAAAATGAAATCAAGGTAAATGGACATCAAATCTCAAAGACAAATAGAAAATGGAATCTATCATTCATACAGTATAGGAGAAATTTGCAGTATGTTATAAAAGAACCAGTGCTCTGATTTACATTTTAAAACTTCAGGCTGAAGTTGCATACAATAGATTTTGAAATGAAAAAGAAAGAGTAAGGAAGACTTTGTCATGGTGACATGGACTAAGTAGATGGCATGAACTTGAAAGAAACTGGGGATATTTTGATATGAAAGATAATAGGACTTGCTACTAGACTATATATAAAAGTTGAGGGGAAAGGAATACAGGATAGTGCCTAACCGATTACAAGATGATAAACTTTTATATGTCTACTTATTTGGTAGTTATGAATGCAGCAGTATAGTTTGAAGAAAGAGAAATCAGAAGTACTTTTTTGGTTATGTTACATTTTGTACCTACAAGCATGTCAAAATGTCAAGCATGTAAGACAGATAATGTCCATGATGCCACATTCAATAGTCAATATCAATTTCTTGATATCATAGCAGCAGTTAAGTGCTAGTAGTGTAATTAACTTTCTTTTTGCTTTCATGATTCTATTTTCTGCTGGATTCTCTCATTTTACTGACACTACCTTGGTTTGCTTAGTTGGCTCTACTTCCTCAGTACTCCATCAACCATGTACCAACTCAGGTCCAAGCAGGGTAGGAAGATGAGATCACCTGGGTTTGTTAGCTTCCAGCTCTAGCCAAGAAAAACATGACTTTCATGTTCAGAGAGAAATCCTACATCAAAAGAACAGACAAAGAGTGATAGAGAAGGATACTTGGTGCTCTCTTCTGGCCTCTGGACATATGCACATATGTGTATACATTAATTATCAATTAGTTAAACTTTATTAAAAGACATTCTACCCATGAATACTTGAAGTCAGATTGGGGTATTCTGGGGACAGCAGAGAGATATTCTGATATTTTTAGAGATAAAAGCAGAATAAAAAGTATTTGTGAGATTAATTTGTCATAAAATAGGTGAGTTTTGTGTCTGCAGGCAAGTGGAAAACTACAAAAAGAATAAATTACTATTAAATGCAATTAGAAGAAATTTTGCCTTACTTGAAGTCTTTTGTACACTCATACAATTTCTTTGATAAAAATCAAGGAGCATATCTAGCACACACAAAAAAACAAAAGGAGACTTTCATTTAATTCCTGTTGTAGTATAATAAAACATTTTAAGTAAAAAAAAATGACAAAAATAATTATATTTATTTTCAGATAAATCCATATCTTCAACAGAAGAAAATACCTGAAATTCCAAAAAGGTTGTAAATAAATAAAAATGAATCTGAACAAATAACTTTTTAAATGCTTCTAATAATATCTCATAAATTTGAGTCACTTGATACTGGGTCATACAGTATTCTTCACACTTTATTTTGATAATAAGAATACTAAACAGAGAAAAAGCCAAAGTGTTGAAGCAGGTCCAGGAGAATAAAGATTTTTCAAGCTAAAATGAGCCAAAATATTTAGAGCCAAAAAAATCAAAGACTACATATAGTTATGATAGTTCACATCAATTCCAGCACTTGGGTACCTGAAGAAGAATGGCATGAGTTTGAGGCCAGGCTGGGCCACATGAGTTCTAAGCCATCCTGGGCTACAACCCAGCTATAGAACAATTTTTATCTTTAAAAAACAATGCAAAGAGACAAAACTGACTTGTGAAGATTATTCTTGTCAATAAAGATGTAAAGAGGCTGTTGAGAGCTGTTGTTTTGTAAGTTTCATCCAGCTACATCTAAAAAGAACATGAAACCAAGCTTTAGATAAGGGATATATCTCTATGGATTAAGTGATAAAGGATCAGCAGCATTTGAGTCATGGTTTTCATATGTGCATGTATCCATATATACCCGTGAGTACACTGCTTGCTCTACTCTGTTCCGCGTTGCTATCAGACCAAGGGATGGAGCACAGGGTCTTGCAAATACTCTCATACTGAAGCATACCCCTAGGCCCTTTACAGAGTATTTTTGAAAGTGACAATGCAATGAAGGTACACATTTTATATGGACTATGTAATCCACTAAAACATAAAAGACATCAACTTATGGCACTCTGCTGTGTAAACAGAGCTCTGAAATGAAATGCAGCGTTTTGAATAGATTTTTCAAAGAAAATTTGACATTTAAAGAAGTACCAAAAAAAAAAAAAACACCTTAAATCATATGTTTAAAGTAAATTGAATAATTCTAGAAATCAGTTTTAATACATTCTGCTTTTGTGGAAAAATTGTTTATTTCCAATCCTAAAGAATATTGCAATCTAGTTAAATGTCTAAATCTAGACTGAGAGTGACTGAGAAGTTCCTAAGTTTCTAGGCCTTGTTTCTACCTATTCAACACCCTGCTGCTCTTACAGGAAATAAAAACTTAAATGTGCAAATTTTCTTTTTAAAACTGAGGTCATCAAATATTGTTATCTACTCACTGGCAATCCAGATATCAACTAATGGTGAGTCTAAATCTACACATAGCTCATCCAGATACAATATCATAAATAGTCAAATATGCAGCTATGAATAGACAGAAGGCAGCTCTAGACAAATAGTATATAAAGTAGAAATTTCTGGTTTCTTTGGAAACAGTTATATCATGTGATATTTGCTGGGGCAGACAGGTTAAAGGATGTTTTGTTGAAGCAGACACAAGTAAAAGGGATGTTTTGCTGAAGCAGACACTTGAAAGAATGTTGAAGCAGACATGTTAAAGAATGTTTTTGCTGCAGCAGACATGTGAAAAAATGTTTTACTGTAGCAGACACATGTGAGATGTTTTGCTGAAGGAGGCACACGTGAATATGCTTTGCTGAAGTAGACATGTGAAAGGATGTGTGATGTTTAGAAAGAATATAAATATGAACCCACAGACAGTGGGAGAAGGCTCATGCATTGGTTTGCCTTGCTTTGCCTCAATAGTTTTCACTGACAATAGTCTTATATTGGCTTGCCTGACATCATGTTGCTGATCTTACCTTGCTGTGACTTCATAGAGACTAACTCACCAAAGAAATTCTCTCACATTACTACAACCGCTTCCAAGGACTTGGCCAATTGGTGGAGCCTTGCAATTAGTTCAGGATCAAACTGCCATTGCTGATATGTGAGGGGTGATTGCCAAATAAACTGGACTACTGCTGCTGATTCATGGGTGGTGACTGCTGAGTATACTGGACTTCTGATAATGAAGATTGGAATAGCCCCCAAAACTATTTCTAAACAGGTCCACAACCCCAGATTTTCTATTTTTTCTTTTCCACTATCTCTGGTGGGTGGTGGTGGGCTAGAAGGAAGGGTGAATCATTTAAGAATCCTTATTAAAGTAGGTTCTCGAAAAAGTCAAAGACTACAAGTATATTCTCAAGGCTAGACATAAACTCATGGATAGTTTGGTTCTAGTCATACAGAACCGTGAACACTCCAAAGATAACTACAGATGCTTGGAGACAAGTTCAACAACTGTCTGGAGCCTGTACGAAGAGACCAAAACCCTAAGAGAATACACAGAGAATCATTAACATCCCATGAAAAGCTTGGGTCTATGAGAAACAAGACAAGGGCCTACCCATTGTTTTTTTTAAAAGTGAAAAATTGGGGTCTATATGCACACAGTATAAGCAGAAAGCAGATATCAAGTCAGATTCATTATAGTGATAGTAAAAGGCACTTGGGAAATTGAAATGGGCTGTCAGCTTTTGTGCATAGTCACTCTGAGTGTGGTTATAAACAGTTATGGTTCAACACAAGCACAAGACAAGTGTGATGATTAATCTCCACTGTCAACTAGGAAGGATTTAGAAGCATTGAACAAACACATTTCTGAGTGCGTCTATGGGGATATTTAAGAAGGGTTTAAATTGAGCTAGTCCCACGAGTGAGAGAAGGAGAACCCCTCATATGCTACAGCACTTGGAAGAATGAGCCCCACTTGACTGGGCAGCACAGTTAACTAGGCCCCAAAGGTTTGGATACAGGTGAGCTGTCCTGAGGGCATGAGAATAGGAAAACTGGAGAGCTGATCCTGCCTCCTGCCAAGGTGGTCAAGCCAGATCAGTGCTGGAGAGCTTATACTGGTGATGCAGATAAGGGAGACACTGTGACCTGATCAGCTCTGCTACCACCCAGGTCCACCCCAAAATCAATATCATCTGCAAACATTTGGGAACAGTGAAAGGGCTGATCCTGTAGATCCAAAGCTGTGGGATCTCCATGACACAGGGTAACAAGAAGATAACCAGGAGGAGAACCAGTGAAGATCCAATATTGATGGTGTCACAGAAGTCAGAGGCCTCAAACCAGACCAATGACTCATGACAATGAACATTTACAAGTGAAGATATGTGGATAGAGGGAATATATTGTGACACACTACAGCTTCCACAATGAGATGTTTTCTATGCTTTGGAGTTTTTTGTTTGTTTTACTTGTGTGTCTGTGTGTGTGTGTGAGGTTTTCTTTTTTTTTTTATTTGGGGGATCACAAGAACAAAAGGCAGATATGAGAGGACTGGGAGATGATCGAGACTAAAGTACATGACATGAAACTCACAAAGAATTGATAAAAATTGAAAAAAAAGCCAGATAACCACCAACTGATGATTTGATTTTGCCTGTGGACCCTCATGATCCATCACAGAAGAAAAGCAAGGGTGCTTAAGATGAGGCTGTCTGGCCAGGCAGTGGTGGCGTATGCCTTTAATCCCAGCACTTGGAGGCAGAGGCAGGTGGATTTCTGAGTTTGAGGCTAGCCTGGTCTACAGAGAGAGTTCCAGGACAGTCAGGGCTATCTCCAAAAACAAAAAACAAAAACAAAAACAAACAAAAAAAACCACACACACACAAAAAAAAAAGACGTGGCTGTCTGTCCTTCCATTTGCTCTTCAACCCTATAAAAGATGACTTTCACACCTTCTTTCAGGTTTTCTTGGCTTCTCCTCCTCCATATACTTACTTACATGCCTTTGAACTTAAATGTTTTTATTTCCTAAAGTTAATTCCTTAGTTAGCTATCTGCCTATGCAAATCTGTTTCCAGTCTTTAAATTTATAAAATAAGGTAAAGAGGTGAAATGCACTACTTGCTCAAGGTTTTTTTTATTTTTTATTGGAAATTCTCACACAGACTGGCTGAAAGAGGAACTCAGAAGCCCGGTCTCTAACACTAAGATTCTGGTAAGCCACAGTGATCTCATGATACTAGAAAATCTAATGCACTGTTTTGAGTGTATGGAATATAAAATCAGCAAAAAACTACTACTTCAACTTCATATTTCGTAGTTATTCCCAGACAACATAAATCTTATGTAATATTCATATTTAACTTATACCACATAAGTATACTGAGGAGGAGAAATACAAACTATCCCTTAATAATGGTCTGTTAAATATTCTATTTTTCTGTGTCTCTGTCTATCTATTTATCTATCTATCTAATCTAATCTAATCTATCTATCTATCTATCTATCTATCTATCTATCTATCTATCTATCTATCTACCTAGCATTCATCCATCTATCTACTACCATCTATCTGTCTCGTAAGTACCCTCACGCATAGAGCTTAAGCTAGAAAGAATTCTTGGATACAACATGGGAGAAAGAGACTGGAGAGAACTTTCTGGATCTCCTGTATTCATCTCTGTATCCAGTAGATGGTGCTACAGTACACCTCATGGCTTCTAGACCAAGAATGAGTTTCACATTATTCTTGAGCAAATTTTCACTTTGGGGAGGCAAAATTTTTTCAGCACATAATGCTTTTATATACTTAAAAGTTCTGAATGTGATTTGAGGTTGATTCTTTTATTTTTTTTCATTATTTGACAATTACACAGACACATTTTTACTCATAGTCACTCCCTATTGCCCTCTTTCATTCTCCTCTCTTCACTAAAATTCTTCTTCCTACTTTTTCCCACTAAGCCCTGTCTTCTTTTGATGTCTTTTTAACACCTGCTGACTTTAATTATGGTTTGATGTATGCTTGTGTGAGCATGAATTGGAGGTTATTTATTAGAAAATGAGCAACTTCTCAATGGCTATACTATTGGAAAAATGGCATGCGTGCGCGCGCGCACGCGCGCGCGCACACACACACACACACATGCCAACACACAGTAACTTCACATAGTCCTTCAGAGAGGTGTGAACCTTGATAAGCCTTTCCTCCATGCAAGGTAAAATGGTGACAGGTCCAATCTTGTACAGGTAACCAGACACAGCTGCAGTGAGTTCATGACTGGGATGCCTATATCATGTGCAGAAGACACAATTTCATCCCCAAACTCTGTCTCTTACATTCTATCTGTCTGGGGAGCAAAGTTCTTTGGATGAAACATTCTACTCCCCAAGAACTATATCCAAAACTTTACCTTTTCTAAAACATAGCTGCCTGCTTGCCAATTCATAAGAACATGCAGATCTGAGTTTGAATCTTGCATCATTTGGTAGGCATTTTGAAGTTAAGTCATATTATTTAATGAAATGCTGTACATCAGCATACAATGCACTGTCCTTTTGCAGAAAGGATAAAATAATGTCTTTTCTCCTCTCAACCTATAAGGAGCAATAAAAAAAAAACAGATCCTGTACATACCATAAAAGCCTTTTCTTACTCAAGGTACGGTAGCAATACCAACATTCAGGAAGGAAAAGCAAGAGAACAGAGATTCAAAGCCAGCCTGAAGTTCTAGAATAGTCAGGGTTATGAAATCCTACAATAACAGAAAGAAGGGAAAGGAGGGAAGGTTCTTTTTTTTCTTGAAGCCTCTTATCACTGAAGAAGAAAAGCATTAACTAAAAAATTGTGGGGGAGAAATTTTCATGCCCAACCTTGCTACTGTGGAGTATACACTAAGGAAATCATGAACCTTAACTTTAGAACCTCTAGGACAAACTGATTAAAATCTCACACTGGTAATATCTAATACAGAAAAAAAAAAGAGCCAGAGCACAATTTCAATATGACTCTTACTTTGATTATAAAAAGCAGTAAATAATATTTGACAAAATGCAGCTTGGTAAGGACATTCAGAAAGGCTAGGTGGTTTTGAAATCAAAGTACTGCTTACAGTACATATGGCAGTCAGAATAATATCTAAACAACAAACTATTTCAGAAAGTACACACTGTCTTTTCATTTAGTTCAGATATTAAAAGTATCTGTCTTACATCAGGTCAAAATATGTTTCCTTTTATGAGTAACCATGGTCTGTCCCATTCCATATATACTGATCAATAGGTATGTGAGAGTTAGCAGCTCTGATGTCCCACATACTTCAGTCTTCTTTTTCCTGTAAGAGTCGACTCTCCTGGGAAAATCTCCCAACAAGCAAAGGGAACCATCAGTGATAACTGTTCCTCTTAGGCCGTATCAAGCTCATCACAGTTCATGTAAAACCAAAGTCCGTAATGCTCCAGTTCTCAACCTTCCTAATGCTGTAGCCCTTTAATACAGTTCTTCATGGTTTGGCAAGCCCCAACCATAAAATTATTTCATGGCTACTTCATAACTGTAATTTTGCTACTTTTATTAATCATGATGTAAATATCTGGGTTTCCCAATGACTTAGGTGAACCCTGGGAAAGGGTCATCAAATAGGGCTCCAGATGCACAGGTTGAGAAGTGCTGTCATAAAGAATGTTTTCTACATTTACAACTGGCTAAAAGATTATATGACATACAAAATTCTAAGATCAGTGTCCATAAGTGAATTTTATCCCAACATAACCTTTTATATAGATATCGTCAATGGGGACTAGCAAGAAGGCTCAAAGATTAAGAATGCTGGTTATTCTGTCAGAGTATCCAGGGTTTGATCCTCAGCATATGCATAGCAGCTCACAACCATATGTAGCTCGAGTTCTGGGGGGGAGGGGACGGACTGATATCCTCATCTAGCCTCCATGGGCAACAGACACACACGATACAAAATATCTATTTTAAAATAAATACAATTTTAAAAATATATTATTTACTAATAGCAGAGATGAATAGCTGCAAAAAAAAAAAAGGCATTTGGCCCACAAATCTGATCATATTTGCTGTCCAGCCATTTAAAGAAAATTTGCTGACACCTAAATTAGAAGAACACTGGCCTCAAAGGCATGTTCATCCGCAATAGTCTTCTTACAACTCTTTCCTGCCTCTGAAATAACAACTCTTTACTCAGCAAATTCCACCTCCCCTTGACTCCCACAGCCTCAGTCACACCTTTAAGAAGGTCACTGCTCCTATGCAGTGTAACAATCAGGCATCCAGGGAAATACAACTATGGAATAGACACTGAATTCACCCTCAGGGGAGCTGAAGTTGGAATCATGCAATCATGCAATTTGTCATTTGCCAATAATTGCTACCACCTGTTCTCAAATTTGATGACTATATTATACACATTTTAGGTTCCTTTAGCTTAGGATATCTTTAATAAAATTTATGTTATCCATGCTCAATGAACAGAACTTGAGGACAAGATCCCCAAGAATGAGCTTATTCTCAATACTAAGATTCAACTGCTAAGCTGGATATTGCAAGAAAAGAGACAGCCCTACTGCCAAAAAAAAAAAATGTAGGTTGTTCTGTGCAGAGGTCTGAAGGTATGGCCTTCCTGTATAAATCGACTCAAAGTGGCAAACATTTATTGAAAAACTTTACACACTAAGTAATAGCTTAGATCTCTAGCTGATACAGGGATTAGTAAAGCCCAGTTCCAGTTCTGCAGGAGTTATTGTCTAGAAATTATATAAGGGAGAAACAAATGTGAGAAAAATAATTAACCAAGTTACTAGGTAATCAAATTATTGGTGATGTATTTTTCTTTCTAGTATATTTATAGATACTGTGATTTTTCTTTCCTTATCAGTATTTTTAACTTCCTACTTTGGAGACTGAGTTAATGACTCAGTCAATAAAGTACCTACCATAAAAGCATGAGAACTTGAGTAGAGATCACAGCGCACACACACACACACACACACACACACACACACACACACACACACTCAAAAATCCCAGGAATGTCTGAGTCAGGAGGGCTCCTGTAATCCTACCATGGGGACAATGTATATCCAGAGACTGGAAGATTCCCCAGAACTCACCTGCTAAACAGTATAGCTACTTGGTAAGTACTTCATTCAATGAGAGATCCTGTCTCAAAAGACAAGATAGAAAATGATTAAAAGAAAAAAATGCCTGGCATTGACTTCTAGCTTCTACAAGCAAGTACACATGCCCCCTCATACACACAAACACATACACACAAACACAATATTTGTGTCTTCTAGTTTTTTCCACAATGTTAATATTATGATTAACTTAATATTTTATCAGAATGGGATGAAACATCAAGACCAGAGTTCAAGCTCTAGAATCAATGTAACAATACTGGGTATGATAGAGTATGTCTGTAACCCCAGCTCCCTGGAGGGGAAGACAGGAAGGAAGAACCCTGGCTAGTCAATCGAGTCTCATGGCAAGTTCCAGACCACTGAGAGATTCTTTCTTAAAGTGGGTGAAAGGAGCATTCAGATTAAACTTGATTGCACACACTTTGAATGCCAGCATGCAAGAGAGCAGAGATAAATGGATCTCTATGAGTTTAAAACCATCATGATTTACATAGAAAGTTCCAGCTAGGGTTACAAAATGAGACCCTGTCTCAATAAAAAAGATCAATGACACTCCTGATGGTGACACCTAAAGTTGTCCTCTGGCCTGAGCACACACACAAACACACACACACACACGCACATACAGATTAGCTTGAAAATAATGAACAAGTTATGATTCTCTCTTGAGTAACACTGTGAAGAATTCTTACAGAAAAGCTAAAATTAATTGTGAATAATAGCAATTTACTAGACAGATACTGCTAAAAGGTAATACAAGAAAGAAAAAAAAGATGAAATAACATGACATGTTGATGTAATTAACTCCATATGGGCATAGAAACATATATATATATATATATATATATATATATATATATATGTGTGTGTGTGTGTGTGTATATATATACATATATATACATGTGTGTGTATATATATATATACATATATATATATATACACAATGGAACTTAAGAGAAGCCACAGGCAAGATCATGAGGGACCTAGAGAATATATGTTTCTTCTTGCTAAGATTATATGGTGTTTAAAATGAAAGCTATATTCACAAATACTTGCATAAATTAGATAGGCTAAGTTAGACAAAAAGATGAAAAGAGGCTCTACAGCCACTACTAAATCCAAGAAGCAATAAAATCATGGATGGCACCTTGGCTAGAATCTCTCACACAAACTAATTTAATATGTATGCATCTGACTAGGATATTTCAGGTTCCTTCTGAACATCAAATTCCATTACTTTTTGACATTTGGATTCTGATGCCATTCCATTCAACTTTATTAAACTATACAACTGACTGTCAATGCAACATCACATAGGTGTGTGTGTGTGTGTGTGTGTGTGTGTGTGTGTGTACATGACACACACACGCACAGCCTTTCTGCAAAGTGTCCTGAGAGTTGAACAGGTGGGGCTGATACTAGCCCAGATTTGGGAGCTGCTATTGCAATCACAGGTTAACATGTAAGGAAGTAAGAAGGTAAACACCTGGGAAGTGAGAAGGAGAAGGAGGTGGACTTGTTTAGGAGTGAACTAGGACATCTCAAAGAAAGCAACTCCTCCCTCAGATGGACCATTATAAAAAGGCCAGTGTTTCCAATGAGCAGCACCCTGCAAGCAACATCAGTCTCCATCCCTACTGTTCCTCTGGTGAACCAGGTAAGTGAGCAGCTGCCCACTTCTACTCACAGTATTTAGATCTATTAAATACAAAAGTCCACATTGGATTTGAAAGTTTTCTTTTCAGAATATTATGAGGGACTCTAATATAAAACTACACTGTTTGTAGTAGCTCCTGTTTTTGAGATTTTTCCTCAAGAGTATACAAATTGAGTAAGCCACTAGCAGCTTGTCTCCTTTTACTCTTCTTTGTTATATAAGCAGAAGGTCCCGAGGAACAGTTGCTACACAAAGAATGAAAGCAAATGCTGTCTGATAGGAGCCTCGCTCAGCTTCCTATCGCCTAACCCTATAGCTGGTTTTGCTCGTTTTTTTTTCTTTCCTTGTCCTAGAAAACTTTGAGAATCTAAGTTAGGTGCTTTTTAGGTGGATTTAGGCTTTCTATGTAGGTGGCATACCTGTATCCTGTAGTGTGATGGTTGATACTTAGAAAGCAACTAGGAAGTGGATGATTAGCACATTTGGGTTTTCTAAAGATCCAGAACAAATCAGGTAGCCCAATAAAAAAAGTCTCCCCTACATTGATTCAGGAATGAAAGTAAGACATAGGGATCCTGTTCTAATTTCATCACTCTCTTGCTACATAGCTGGAACAAGTTATTCCACTCTGGATTCATTCCCAACTAGTACAGAAAGAAATTAATCATGCTGACAATAATTACAAATGACTGGAACTATTTATGTGCTCAGCAATAAATTAGAGATGGACCTCTTGTTCCCTCATCTAGGTTAACTTGAATTCGCAACAAGATGCCTAAACTCCTGCAAGGCATTGTCACCGTCATCGATGTTTTCTACCAATATGCCACTGAATATGGGAACTGTGACATGTTGAGCAAAAAAGAGATGAAAGAACTTCTGGAAACCGAGTTTCACCAAATTCTGAAGGTAAGAACTCTATACCAGGACTGAATTCTGAAACAATTCTCTTCTCTACTTTATGCTACTTTTTGTTTATGTATCAAATATCAGACAGGAGTCTCCTATTTGGTAATAGACAATTGAATTTGGCAGACTTGAAATCATCCATATACCATTGATTAATAATGTTTTATAATGTGATTAGATTTAAATGATCCTACCAAACAACAGGCAATTCACAGATTTAAAAATTTCATGCCTGTGAGAGTAATCTTTATGACAGTCAGAAAACCTTCAAAATATAATGAATTAATATTCTTACATTTGATTTCTTTAGTGTAGAGTCCAAAACATGACCTATTTCTGAGATTCTGGTAATTTAAGACCTCTTAAGTTAAAAGAAATTTATATTGACCTATAATTCACCAAAAGAGGAGAAAAAAATAACTTTAAACTTATCAGCCCTGAAAATAAACACGTGGGAACTTAAAATTATCCTTAAATTCAAACGCTTACTAGATAGCATTTGGATTCCTATGGCTATTTTACATCAAATATGAGAATCATCCTACCTCCTAAACTTGTTCTTTCTCTTTTAGGGTAAGTACTGATTTCCTCATTCTCAGAAGACACTGCCATCTTCTAATCTCCATCTAGTTTATAAAGAGATCTTTAAAACAGTCCATTTCTCTCCATCACAAGTGCTAGTCCTCCGGTTAAGGCTACATTCTATTGTAATTTCACCATAAAAGTCCTCCAGTGAACCTTATTGGCTCTTAATATAAAACTCAAAATTCCCCAACATGTTTTAAGAATTATTATCTAGTCTATATTAATCTCACTTGCACAATGTCTTTACTTCTTGTACTAAATTTAGCACTCTTGAATTTCTATCAATTCCTTAAATAAACTATACTTCTCTTTCCTTTCACACTGTGTTCATACCATCACATCTATGTGCATCTTCTCTGTGTTCCTCCTGCCTTTCTTCATTTAGCTAATTATAACCCATCCTTCAATGAATATCATATCCTCTCATTAAACATTCTTGAATCACAGCTGGCCCCCCTTTGATGCACTCATATTTGATACAAAAATTATAACTTTGTATATCAAAACATTAATTAGACTTTACATTTTAAATATTATCTATTTACTCATTTATTATTAAAAGGAGATCCCCTCTAA
Organism: Tokudaia tokunoshimensis; assembly: GCA_036184795.1. Lineage (NCBI taxonomy): Eukaryota > Metazoa > Chordata > Mammalia > Rodentia > Muridae > Tokudaia > Tokudaia tokunoshimensis. Next base: position 66,668,628 of record BTHU01000003.1, on the reverse strand, counting down.
TATAGTCTGGCCTTGAACTTGCTATGTACCTGAGAATGACCTTGAACTCCTGATCTTAGTGCCTCTACCGCCTGAGTGACAGGATTAGAGGCATGTACCATAAGGCCCAGCATAACACTTAAATCATTCACTGCTTTAGACCCTCCACAACCCTGAACCCAAAATTTCTATTTTAAAATCAGTACTTAGTAAATAAACTAACTGGGCAAAGAAAATTTATATATAATTAAGTAGATGTCTATAATTAATATTTATATATTAGCTATCCATCCCTGATTAACCATTACCTCTCTCTCTCTCTCTCTCTCTCTCTCTCTCTCTCTCTCTCTCTCTCTCTCCCCCCCCCCTCGCTCCCTTTCCTTCTCCCTCTTTCTCCCTCTCCCTGTCTCCCTCTCTTTCTTTCTAGCCCAAACAACTATTCCACCAAAATGTATGCAATATTCATATTTATACAGCCTTCCCACAAACGGTTAACTAGTTTTATACTATATAGTTACAGAGTCTTCACCTGTACCTTATTCCTTGACAGAATCCAGATGATCCAGACACCGTAGATATCATCATGCAAAGTCTGGATCGAGATCATAACCACAAAGTGGATTTTACTGAGTATCTTCTAATGATACTCAAGCTGGCTAAGGCTTGTAATAATATTATTGGCAAAGATTACTGCCAAGCTTCAGGGTCAAAGCAGAAAGAACACAGTCACCAGCACCAAGAGGAACAAAGTGAAAAAGAAACAGGAAACAGAGAGCAAGAAGCCTCTTCAAGTTATTCAAGTTCTAGTGCAGGAGAGAATGACTCTTATTCCAAGGGCGCAAGAGGAAGCAATAAAAACAAATCCAGAAAAATAAGAAAAGAAAAGGAGCAAAGTTCTGAACAAAGAACAAAATCAAATTCAAGTCATTTCAATAATAGTGAGGATTGTGAACAAGGCCAGCATGGGACAGGATTGGCCCACTCATCTAGCAACAAGAGACCCATCTCCAGGAAAGCTTCTGGCTTTCCTCAATATGGCTCTGAAGCAGGACAATCTTCTAGCTCAGGTAAACAAGGATCTGGTAAATGTCAATCTTCTGGTAATGGAAAATATGGTTCATCATCGGGAGGATTATCAGTCTCTGGTTTAGGACAGTCCATTACCTATGGTGAACAAGGAACAGGATCAAGTGAATCATCATGCAACAGGAAAAGCAGGTCTTCTTCAAGGGCATGTTCTGACTCCCAACAGCATAGATCTAGCTCAACAGAAGAGTCTGACTTTAGTCAAAATGGATCTGGGCAACGAAAATCATCAATCAGTGGACAAAATGAAAGCTTCTCTGGACAGGAAGCAGGAAGACATCAGCAAGGATGTGGTTTTAGTCATGGATCTGGCTCAAGTCACTCTACCAGCACAGGTCAGCTGGGTTCTCAGTACGGAGAGTCTTGCATCTCTGGTCAGCAAGGCTCTCAGTCTGGTCAGTCTTCGAGCTCAGGCACATGTAACTCAGGGTCACGCCAGTCTTCCCACCAGTGGAGACACGGCTCTAGTTCAGGACAGAATTCTGGTTTGGATCAATATGGATCCACATCAGGACAAACTTCTGGATCCACTAGACAGGGTTCTGGACAAGGTCTTTCCTCTGGGAATAGACACTATGGTTCTTCCTCAGGAAAGTCTTCAGGCTGTGGGTCAGGTCAGTCTACGACTTATGATCAACAAGATTCAGGATCACGTGAGTCTTCTACCACCAGGAGAAGCAGGTCTACCTCAAGGGAGTCTTCTACCTCTCAACAGTATGGAGGTGGCTCAGGAGAATCTTCTGGTTTTAGTCAACGTGGATCTGGGCAAGGTCGATCTTCTCAGAGTGGACAAAGTGGTTCTTTCTCTGGACAGTCAGAAGGCAGTCAACAGCATGGATCTTGCTGCGGTCAGTCATCTGGCTATGGTCAAAATGAATATGGCTCCGGTCAGTCTTCCAGCTCAGGTCATGCCTCTCAATATGGTCACTCTTCTAGCTTTGGTCAGCATGGTTCTCAGTCTGGTCAGTCTTCCAGCTCTGGCACATGTAACTCAGGGTCACGCAAGTCTTCCCACCAGTGGAGACATGGCTCTAGTTCAGGACAGAATTCTGGTTTGGATCAATATGGATCCTCATCAGGACAAACTTCTGGATCCACTAGACAGGGTTCTGGACAAGGTCTTTCCTCTGGGAATAGACACTATAGTTCTTCCTCAGGACAGTCTTCAGGCTGTGGGTCAGGTCAGTCTACAACTTATGGTCAACAAGGTTCAGGATCACGTGAGTCATCTACCACCAGGAAAGGCAGGTCTACCTCAAGGGAGTCTTCTACCTCTCAACAGCATGGATCTGGCAAAGGAGAATCTTCTAGATTAGGACATCATAGATCTCGGCAAGGACAATCTGGGCAAGGTCGATCTTCTAGGAGTGGACAAAGTGGTTCTTTCTCTGGACAGTCACAAGGCAGTCAACAACATGGATCTTGTTGCGGTCAGTCTTCTGGGTATGGTCAAAATGAATATGGCTCCGGTCAGTCTCCCAGCTCTGGTCAGCATGACTCTCAGTATGGTCAGTCTTCCAGCTCTGGCACACGTAATTCAGGGTCACGCAAGTCTTCCCACCAGTGGAGACATGGCTCTAGTTCAGGACAGAATTCTGGTTTGGATCAATATGGATCCACATCAGGACAAACTTCTGGATCCACTAGACAGGGTTCTGGACAAGGTCTTTCCTCTGGGACTGGACACTATGGTTCTTCCTCAGGACAGTCTTCAGGCTGTGGGTCAAGTCAGTCTACTACTTATGGTCAACAAGGTTCAGGATCACGTGAGTCTTCTACTACCAGGAGAGGGAGGTCTACCTCAAGGGAGTCTTCTACCTCTCAACAGTATAGACATGGCTCAGGGGAATCTTCTGGTGTTAGTCAACATGGATCTGGACAAGGTACATCTCGGCAAGGTCAATCTTCTAGTAGTGCAAAAAGTGGTTCTTTCTCTGGACAGTCAGCAGGAAGACAACAGCATCAATCTGGATCCAGGCATGGTTCTAGCTCAGGTCATTCTCCCAGCTCAGATCGGCATTCCTCTCAGTATGGTCAGTCTCCCAGCTCTGGTCAGCATGGCTCTCAGTATGGTCAGTCTTCCAGCTCTGGCACATGTAACTCAGGGTCACGCCAGTCTTCCAACCAGTGGAGACATGGCTCTAGTTCAGGACAGACTTATGGATCCACATCAGAACAAAATTCTGGATCCACTAGACAGGGTTCTGGACAAGGTCTTTCCTCTGAGAATAGACACTATGGTTCTTCCTCAGGACAGTCTTCAGGCTGTGGGTCAGGTCAGTCTACGACTTATGGTCAACAAGGTTCAGGATCACGTGAGTCATCTTCTAGCAGGAGAAGCAGGTCTACCTCAAGGGAGTCTTCTACCTCTCAACAGTATGGAGGTGGATCAGGAGAATCTTCTGGTTTTAGTCAACATGGATCTGGGCAAGGTCAATCTTCTCATGGTGGACAAAGTGGTTCTTTCTCTGGACAGTCAGAAGGCAATCAACAGCATGGATCTTGCTGCGGTCAGTCGTTTGGCAATGGCCAAAAGAAATATGGCTCCGGTCAGTCTTCCAGCTCAGGTCATGCCTCTCAATATGGTCACTCTTCTAGCTTTGGTCAGCATGGTTCTCAGTCTGGTCAGTCTTCCAGCTCTGGCACATGTAACTCAGGGTCACGCAAGTCTTCCAACCAGTGGAGACATGGCTCTAGTTCAGGACAGAATTCTGGTTTGGATCAATATGGATCCACATCAGGACAAACTTCTGGATCCACTAGACAGGGTTCTGGACAAGGTCTTTCCTCTGGGAATAGACACTCTGGTTCTTCCTCAGGACAGTCTTCAGGCTGTGGGTCAGGTCAGTCTACAACTTATGGTCAACAAGGTTCAGGATCACGTGAGTCATCTACCACCAGGAGAGGCAGGTCTACCTCAAGGGAGTCTTCTACCTCTCAACAGCATGGATCTGGCAAAGGAGAATCTTCTAGATTAGGTCATCCTGCATATCAGCAAGGTCGATCTGGGCAAGGTCAATCTTCTCGAAGTGGACAAAGTGGTTCTTTCTCTGGACAGTCACAAGGCAGTCAACAACATGGATCTGGTTGCGGTCAGTTGTCTGGGTATGGTCAAAATGAATATGGCTCACGTCAGTCTTCCAGCTCAGGTCAGCATGGTTCTCAGTATGGTCAGTCTTCCAGCTCTGGCACATGTAACTCAGGGTCACGCCAGTCTTCCCACCAGTGGAGACATGGCTCTACTTCAGGACAGACTTCTGGTTTGGATCAATATGGATCCACATCAGGACAAACTTCTGGATCCACTAGACAGGGTTCTGGACAAGGTCTTTCCTCTGGGACTGGACACTATGGTTCTTCCTCAGGACAGTCTTCAGGCTGTGGGTCAAGTCAGTCTACTACTTATGGTCAACAAGGTTCAGGATCACGTGAGTCTTCTACTACCAGGAGAGGGAGGTCTACCTCAAGGGAGTCTTCTACCTCTCAACAGTATAGACATGGCTCAGGGGAATCTTCTGGCGTTAGTCAACATGGATCTGGACAAGGTACATCTCGGCAAGGTCAATCTTCTAGTAGTGCAAAAAGTGGTTCTTTCTCTGGACAGTCAGCAGGAAGACATCAGCATCAATCTGGATCCAGGCATGGTTCTAGCTCAGGTCATTCTCCCAGCTCAGATCGGCATTCCTCTCAGTATGGTCAGTCTCCCAGCTCTGGTCAGCATGGCTCTCAGTATGGTCAGTCTTCCAGCTCTGGCACATGTAACTCAGGGTCACGCCAGTCTTCCAACCAGTGGAGACATGGCTCTAGTTCAGGACAGACTTATGGATCCACATCAGAACAAAATTCTGGATCCACTAGACAGGGTTCTGGACAAGGTCTTTCCTCTGGGAATAGACACTATGGTTCTTCCTCAGGACAGTCTTCAGGCTGTGGGTCAGGTCAGTCTACGACTTATGGTCAACAAGGTTCAGGATCACGTGAGTCATCTTCTAGCAGGAGAAGCAGGTCTACCTCAAGGGAGTCTTCAACCTCTCAACAGTATGGAGGTGGATCAGGAGAATCTTCTGGTTTTAGTCAACATGGATCTGGGCAAGGTCAATCTTCTCATGGTGGACAAAGTGGTTCTTTCTCTGGACAGTCAGAAGGCAATCAACAGCATGGATCTTGCTGTGGTCAGTCGTTTGGCAATGGCCAAAAGAAATATGGCTCCGGTCAGTCTTCCAGCTCAGGTCATGCCTCTCAATATGGTCACTCTTCTAGCTTTGGTCAGCATGGTTCTCAGTCTGGTCAGTCTTCCAGCTCTGGCACATGTAACTCAGGGTCACGCAAGTCTTCCCACCAGTGGAGACATGGCTCTAGTTCAGGACAGAATTCTGGTTTGGATCAATATGGATCCTCATCAGGACAAACTTCTGAATCCACTAGACAGGGTTCTGGACAAGGTCTTTCCTCTGGGAATAGACACTCTGGTTCTTCCTCAGGACAGTCTTCAGGCTGTGGGTCAAGTCAGTCTACTACTTATGGTCAACAAGGTTCAGGATCACGTGAGTCATCTCTCACCAGGAGAGGCAGGTCTACCTCAAGGGAGTCTTCTACCTCTCAACAGCATGGATCTGGCAAAGGAGAATCTTCTAGATTAGGTCATCATGGATCTTGGCAAGGACGATCTGGGCAAGGTCGATCTTCTAGGAGTGGACAAAGTGGTTCTTTCTCTGGACAGTCACAAGGCAGTCAACAGCATGGATCTTGTTGCGGTCAGTCTTCTGGGTATGGTCAAAATGAATATGGCTCCGGTCAGTCTTCCAGCTCAGGTCAGCATGGCTCTGAGTATGGTCAGTCTCCCAGCTCTGGTCAGCATGGCTCTCAGCATGGTCAGTCTTCCAGCTCTGGCACATGTAACTCAGGGTCACGCCAGTCTTCCAAACAGTGGAGACATGGCTCTAGTTCAGGACAGACTTATGGATCCACATCAGAACAAAATTCTGGATCCACTAGACAGGGTTCTGGACAAGGTCTTTCCTCTGGGAATAGACACTATGGTTCTTCCTCAGGACAGTCTTCAGGCTGTGGGTCAGGTCAGTCTACGACTTATGGTCAACAAGGTTCAGGATCACGTGAGTCATCTTCTAGCAGGAGAAGCAGGTCTACCTCAAGGGAGTCTTCAACCTCTCAACAGTATGGAGGTGGATCAGGAGAATCTTCTGGTTTTAGTCAACATGGATCTGGGCAAGGTCAATCTTCTCATGGTGGACAAAGTGGTTCTTTCTCTGGACAGTCAGAAGGCAATCAACAGCATGGATCTTGCTGTGGTCAGTCGTTTGGCAATGGCCAAAAGAAATATGGCTCCGGTCAGTCTTCCAGCTCAGGTCATGCCTCTCAATATGGTCACTCTTCTAGCTTTGGTCAGCATGGTTCTCAGTCTGGTCAATCTTCCAGCTCAGGCACATGTAACTCAGGGTCACGCAAGTCTTCCCACCAGTGGAGACATGGCTCTAGTTCAGGACAGAATTCTGGTTTGGATCAATATGGATCCTCATCAGGACAAACTTCTGGATCCACTAGACAGGGTTCTGGACAAGGTCTTTCCTCTGGGAATAGACACTATGGTTCTTCCTCAGGACAGTCTTCAGGCTGTGGGTCAGGTCAGTCTACAACTTATGGTCAACAAGGTTCAGGATCACGTGAGTCATCTACCACCAGGAGAGGCAGGTCTACCTCAAGGGAGTCTTCTACCTCTCAACAGCATGGATCTGGCAAAGGAGAATCTTCTAGATTAGGTCATCCTGCATATCAGCAAGGTCGATCTGGGCAAGGTCAATCTTCTCGAAGTGGACAAAGTGGTTCTTTCTCTGGACAGTCACAAGGCAGTCAACAACATGGATCTGGTTGCGGTCAGTCATCTGGGTATGGTCAAAATGAATATGGCTCAGGTCAGTCTTCCAGCTCAGGTCAGCATGGTTCTCAGTATGGTCAGTCTTCCAGCTCTGGCACATGTAACTCAGGGTCACGCCAATCTTCCCACCAGTGGAGACATGGCTCTAGTTCAGGACAGACTTCTGGTTTGGATCAATATGGATCCACATCAGGACAAACTTCTGGATCCACTAGACAGGGTTCTGGACAAGGTCTTTCCTCTGGGACTGGACACTATGGTTCTTCCTCAGGACAGTCTTCAGGCTGTGGGTCAAGTCAGTCTACTACTTATGGTCAACAAGGTTCAGGATCACGTGAGTCATCTCCCACCAGGAGAGGCAGGTCTACCTCAAGGGAGTCTTCTACCTCTCAACAGCATGAATCTGGCAAAGGAGAATCTTCTAGATTAGGTCATCATGGATCTTGGCAAGGACGATCTGGGCAAGGTCGATCTTCTAGGAGTGGACAAAGTGGTTCTTTCTCTGGACAGTCACAAGGCAGTCAACAGCATGGATCTTGTTGCGGTCAGTCTTCTGGGTATGGTCAAAATGAATATGGCTCCGGTCAGTCTCCCAGCTCTCGTCAGCATGGCTCTGAGTATGGTCAGTCTCCCAGCTCTGGTCAGCATGGCTCTCAGCATGGTCAGTCTTCCCGCTCTGGCACATGTAACTCAGGGTCACACCAGTCTTCCCACCAGTGGAGACATGGCTCTAGTTCAGGACAGACTTCTGGTTTGGATCAATATGGATCCACATCAGGACAAACTTCAGGATCCACTAGACAGGGTTCTGGACAAGGTCTTTCCTCTGGGAATAGACACTATGGTTCTTCCTCAGGACAGTCTTCAGGCTGTAGGTCAGGTCAGTCTACGACTTATGGTCAACAAGGTTCAGGATCACGTGAGTCATCTTCTAGCAGGAGAAGCAGGTCTACCTCAAGGGAGTCTTCTACCTCTCAACAGTATGGAGGTAGATCAGGAGAATCTTCTGGTTTTAGTCAACATGGATCTGGGCAAGGTCGATCTTCTAGGAGTGGACAAAGTGGTTCTTTCTCTGGACAGTCAGAAGGCAATCAACAGCATGGATCTTGCTGTGGTCAGTCGTTTGGCAATGGCCAAAAGAAATATGGCTCCGGTCAGTCTTCCAGCTCAGGTCATGCCTCTCAATATGGTCACTCTTCTAGCTTTGGTCAGCATGGTTCTCAGTCTGGTCAGTCTTCCAGCTCTGGCACATGTAACTCAGGGTCACGCAAGTCTTCCAACCAGTGGAGACATGGCTCTAGTTCAGGACAAACTTCTGGATCCACTAGACAGTGTTCTGGACAAGGTCTTTCCTCTGGGACTGGACACTATGGTTCTTCCTCAGGACAGTCTTCAGGCTGTGCATCAGGTCAGTCTACTACTTATGGTCAGCAAGGTTCAGGATCATGTGAGTCATCTTCCACCAGGAGAGGCAGGTCTACTTCAAGGGAGTCTTCCTCCTCCCAACAGTATGGAGGTGGCTCAGGAGAATATTCTGGCTCTAGTCAATGTGGATCTGGGCAAGGTCAGTCTCCTCACAGTGGGCAATGTGGTCCTTTCTCTGGACAGTCCTCTTGTCATGTTCAGGATCGACCTTGCTTTGATCAATCTAAAGGCTCATTTCAATCATCTAGCTGTGGTCAACATGTTTCTACTTCATGTCAGTCTTTTGGGTTTGACAAGCAAATGCATGGATCACATAAATCTTCTCCTTGTAGTAATCATAGGTGTACGTCTCAAGGGTATTCTAGCTTTCGACCATATGGGTCTGGTTCAGTAGAGCATTCTAGGTTTGGTAACCAAGTATCTAGATCATGTCAGTCTACTTACGGGCAAAATGAATCTAATAGTAACCAATCTTCGGGCTATAGACAATATAATACTACAGCAGGACAGTCATACTGTGGTGGTCCGTGTGGATCTAATTCAAACCAATCTTCCAGCTATGGAGAACAGGGACTTGGTTCAAGTCAATCTTCTCACTATGGCCAATTTGGATGTCCCTCAAGTCATTACTCTAACCAGAACCAACATGGAATTAGTTGTGGTCAGGGTTTTAACACTGATCAATATGGGTCTGGTTCTTCTTCTATCTCTAGACAAAATTGTTCAGGATCTGGTCTGTGCCCTACTTCACAGCAATATGGGTCTGGTTCATGTCACTCATTTAGCACTGGATCATGTGGTTCTGGATATGGTCAATATTCTAACTTTGAGCAACCGCAGACAAATAGGCAATGTGGAAACCAGTGGGAACCTGGCAGTAGCCCCTCAAATTGTAATGAAAATCAATCAATAAGAGTACATAGACAAGTAGAAACCTCCTCAGGTTGTGACTTTGGACAATTTTCACCTTCACAGGGACAGATTAGATCTGATACTACTGGTAAATTATCACTGTGTAATGTGGACAATAGACAAGGTAACTCTGACTATCAGAGAGTCAAGGAAAATACCTTTGGAATGAGAAATATAGTCTCGGATTCTCATAGTTTCAATAGTATCACTCCACTGTATGAGTATGTTCAAGAGCAGAGACGCTAATTCTCATAGTAAATAAAGAACTCTGGTAAAATTAACTTAAATGTAATTTAAGAAATGAGAAATTGTTGCAAATAAGAAGCTTATCATGAAATTTTTTTCTCAATCTGGACCTATCTGCTCTTGTTCATTTAAAATGAAAATTAGCATATATTCCTAGATATTGAGTTGCTTCCAAATAATTTATGATAGTTGGTGTACTTGGTTAGGATCTATTACAGTGGATAAATATTTGGTTTAAGGGAATTAAGTTTGGAAGAATAATTAGAAGATTTTGGAGTTAAATTAAGGTATTTATCTGAAAGATTATTATGTAGTTAAGGATGCTGCTAAAGCTCAGCTTATAGTTTTAAAGGGCAATATATTATAAATGTATTATTACTCCAGTTGACAAAGCTTTACCTTACATTAACATACAGTCTAACTTTTTAATGTATAACATATTAGATGGGAAGAACAAGACGTATATGTATGTGTGTTTCTATTCTTAGCTAAATTACCAAGATACCTTGGCACAGTTTAAATCAGTACGTGAGCAAGTGGCACTAAAATTTTGCTATAGATGCTTATTCCTAGCCGATGGAAAACAGGGTGCAGGACCAACGGATCCAAGTGTGGGCCTTACCTTTATGTCAGCAAAAGATATCCTGGCTTCCATTTGTAAAAAATTGTTTCAAATTAGAAAATTTTAGACATACTACAAACAGCTTTGAAGTATAAGTAGTATACTGGTCTTCCCATGTAGAGATATCATCAATAACAAGATGGAAAGGATGCTTGTCATTGTTAATAGGCCTTTGTTTGACTGTATTGTATTTCTTTCATGTCTTTGGATTCTAATAACTGGATTGCATTAATATTGACAATAAATTGGTGGTGATTACTGAGTTTTGTCTTGCCTCTGCTTCATTTTGCTTCTTTGATACAAACATTCAAACTAGAAACCAATACAAGGAGCTATTTCCAAAAGTCCCATACCTCACAAACAATTCAAATTAGAAAACCTTAAAATCTTAATAATATGGACTATTTAACTTTAAAAAAAAAAAAACGGAAAACCCAGGCCTTTCAGTTTTGTGTGTGATCTGGTTGGTTGGTTGGTTAGTTCGGTTTCATTTGATTTGGTTTAGTTTGGGACAGGGTCTCATGACTAGCTTTGCCTGGGCTTAACTCATTTGCCTGTCATAGCCTCCTAAATGCTGGGATTACAAGCATTTGCTACCATGCCCAGCTTTAACATATTGTTCTTCAGAATAATTTTTCATGTGACACAGAGAGCAAAAGCAAACTAAGAATAAGTGAGACTATATCAAACTAAGAAGTAAAATAATCCAGATTAAAAAGCAAGAGAAAAATATTTGAAATAATTGTGTCTAAAGAAGTTTATCTTAATATCTAAGATAAACTCAAAAAGACCCAAAAGAAAGAACAAAGTTTGCACATTTTAAAATGGGAAAGCCCTGAAGAAGTATTTTCCAAAGAAAACAAGTAGACAACAAGTATGTAAAAAACAAACTAAAATTAGACAGGCCTGTGGCCAGCATATTTATAATCTCAGCACTTGGAAGGCTGAGACAGGAGGACTCCACCTTGGGTAATAGCAAGACCATCATTCAAAAACAGGAAAAGAAAAAAGAAAGGGAAGGGAAGGGAAAAAAGAAAAAAATACAAAAGAAAGAAACGCTAATAGGACCCGCCAGGACCAGCCCATGCTGCACATCCTGTGCCTTGGCCTAGCATGGTGAGTCCACCTGACCCTATTCTCCCTATATCCTCCCCAGTTCCCATACCCAAACCAGGTTTCACACTGAGTGTCCCAGCTCAGTTTGAAGAGCCTTATAGCATTCCCAGTCTCCAGGCATGGTCCCAGTAGCAAACCTCATCTGCCATGCCCAGATGCTGAGTTCACTAGAGTCTATTCTACTCATGCTAGATCCAACCTCCAGACTTAGCGAAACTCAAACAATCTGTGTGCTGGTCCACTCTAGTGAGTCTCCTGGATCCTACCCAGCCTGTACCACATCCAACCACCAGGCCTTACCATGGGTATTTGTGTGCTGGCAAAGCTTAATGAGTCCCTAGAACCTCAGCTGTTCATCCTATCCCCAATCTCAGGTTAAGCCTCAGTCACACAATTAATTCCCTGGAACCTCACATGTCCATGCCATCCCAAACCTTCATCTTAGTTCCACAACCTGTATGGCAGCCTAAGTTGGTGAAGACCAATTCCCCAGCCCAGCCATGTAATATTCATATTCCCAAATAAATCTTGAGCAGTATGGATGGTATGTCAGTCAAATGAGATTCAGCCATTTGCCCAACTCATGTGTGTTTTTGTTTAACACAGAACTGGACTCAGTCTAATCAAAATTCAACAAGGAGTATCTGAAGGGTTAACCTACAAATTCCTCATACCTGATCTGAAATCAACCATGCTTGGACAAAAAAATAATAATAATAACTAATCACACATCAAACACACAACCAACAACATCCACATGCCCAAGTCTCATCACAAAAACACAAATAATATAAAAAGTAAGACAATCTGTTAACAAATCAAAGAGCTGAAAAACCCATACATGCCACTTGTCATCAGAAAACTGCACATTAAAATATTAAGAGATGTTATAGCATACCATTTGAATGACTAAAATTTAAAAACATTGGCAAAACCAAGTGCTAGTTCTGCTCAGGTAAAGGAAAGTTATACAGACACTACAACAAATACTTTTTATCATAAAGTTAATGTCATTTTGTGAGAGTAATGAAACAAAATAGAATCATTTCTATTAACTAAAATTAATTTCATAGGGCCCAATTCAGGCCCTTTGGCAACTTAACATTACACATCTTAAAACCTGTGGAGTTTCATCCCCAGGTAAGACTGTATCCCGTTCTCTAGCACTATAATTTCTGGCATCTCAAAACTCACTCAGAGTTTACTTTCCAGATCAGAATCATTTCCCTTATTTTGGACTGCAAATCTCTAGTGCCTAAGGATACAAGGGAGATCATCCCAAGGTTAGAGGCTGCCTCTTGTATGTAGGCATCCCAGTGCCCCCCACACACACACACACACATACACACACACATATTAGGATCCAAGTGGAATTCATCCCCAATTTAGAAGCCACACTTCCTGTTCTCTGGCACCCAAATCCTCACATCTCAAGTTCCACATTGGCTTCACTCTCCATCCTCCCAGGACCCAAGCAGAGCTCATTCCCCAGATCATAGGCCACATGTTCCACCTTCCAGCACCCTAACCCAAACATCTACTAACCCATAAGGAGTTTGTTACCTGTGTCAGAGGCTAGAAAGCTCACTCTCTGGCACCACAGTCCCCAAATGAGCTAAGCAGAACTTGTTCCACATGTCAGAAGCTACAACTCTGCACTTGGGCATCCTCAGGACCGAAGAGAGGCTTTCTCTCCAAGTCAGAGGTCATACCCACACTTTTCTCCAACATCTTAACCTCTACTGTTTCAGAAAACAAGTGGTACATCTGCCTCCACCCTGTACTCCACCCCAAATCTCAGCCTCTCAGTATCTGCTTGGGGTGCTTCCCATTCCTCAGGTCAGAGAACAGGTCCCTGTCAACCCACCCTTTCTCTTCTTACACATACAGATCACCTATACAGAGGCCAGGCCTTCTCCTAAGCTGAGCTGTGGTTGCCCAGGTAGCTCCATCCACAAGCCACTACCTAGTGGCTCCAAGATAGAACTTAAAGTATTGCCTAACTGATTTAAAAAAAAAAAAAAACAAAAACAGCTACAAAACATTAATAGCAGGGAGAAAATTAAATGCTCATTCAAAAGAGATGGCTAGAAACTCATACCAAACTTTCGGGTAGGGAGGAAACGGGAAAGGGGAAATCATTTGGAATGTAAATAAAAAAACTTAAAAAATAATAATAAAAAAAAAAGAAAAAGAAACTCGTACCAAAAGATACAAGCAATGAAAGATGCACAGATCCTAATGTAAAACTTAAAGTAACACAAAATATGAAGACACTAAGTGCTCCAAAGATAACCAACTCTGCATTCACATTCCCTAATGAGAATAATTAAGATAAAATTCCAGACAAAATTTTGAAATTAAAGAGTACATGAATGAACATCTCAATGAATTTTAAGAGGATAGAAATACACTACTCATTGAATTCCAAGAGAATAGAAATAGTTTAATGAAAGAAAGAATACAAATCAGGATATTTGAAAAAATTCAATAAGGAGATACAAACACTAAAGAAAACCCATGATGAAATAAAGTTGGATATTAAAAAACTCAGTAAGTAGTTTTAAAAATCTCAATGGAAAATCTCACTAATAAAGGATCAAGTGGAAGACAGACTATCAGGGTTCAAAGGTAAGCTAAATAAATGGGATCATTCATTCAAAAAATTTTAAATGTATAAACATAGTATAAGACATCTTTGGAACACCATGAAAAGAGCAAACTTTTGAATTATAGGCAGAGAAAGAGAAGAATTTCATTCTAAGGGCTTATAAAATAATTTCAATAAAATCATAGAAGAAAATTTTGAAATCAAGGGAAAGATATCCCTGACTGGTTACAACTGACTTTTCAGTGAAAACTTTAAAACACAGAAGGACTTAGAGTGGTACCTTTCAAGTTCTGAAAGAATGTAGGTAACACCCCTAGTTCCTACAGCAAAACTATCATATTTGAAGAAGACTTAAAACTTTCATTCATGATAAAAGACTTCACAACCAAAAAGATGGTTCTTCTACATGTCATTCTAGAAAGAATATTATGGACTGAAAAGAAAAAGGAGAAAACATCTAAGAGCTAAAAGGAAGAAAGTAAACAGTACTAGAACAAAACCAGAAGATAAAGTGAAGGCCAAACATCCTCCTCAAACCCATCTCAATACTATGCCTTTTTCTTTTCTTTAACAGAGTCTACTCAGTGCTACTCTGATGTGTATGGACATAGGGACATCTGCTAGAGCATAGCGAGCCAATCACCTGTCACATCCTCAATAGAGAATGACTCCAGTGCTACTATCTCTTCAGTAAGGGTGGGCACACTGTATACCAGTCTGACGTTCAGAGAGAGAGAGAGAGAGAATTTAAAAACTAAGCATGGTGACTCATGCCTTTAACCCCAGCACTCAGAAACAAAAATAGAATAGGTAAAATAGAAAAAGAAGAAAAACTTTCAAATTCCTTCAACTAAGCCAGTATTATTCTAACACTAAAATCAGATGAAGACAAAGAGGAAAAAACTATAAAACAATATCCCTAAATAACACATATGTAAATATTCTCAATAAAATATTTGCTAACTTAATATAGGAACATAGCAAAAAGTTTATCTCCATGACCAAATCTGTTTCTTAGAGATATGTGGAGATAGTTCAGCACATGCTAAGTGTCAAGTTACATGATTAGCTTAATACAGAAAAAGCCTTTGGTAAAAATCTAGCATCTGTTTCATAATAAAAGCCCTGGAGAGAAGAGGAATTAAAAGAACATATATCAACATAAGAAAGGCTATATATGGCTCAGCAGTTAAGAACACTGACTGCTCTTCTAGAGGTGCTGAGTTCAATTCCCAGCAGCCACATGGTGGCTCCCACCATCTATAATGGAATCCCCTCTTCTGGTGTGTTTGAAGACAGTGGCAGTGTACTCACATAAATAAAATAAATAAATAAATCTTAAAAAAAAAAGAAAGGCTATATATTACAAATCCCTCACCTATATCTGGTTAAATCAAGAAATACCCTAAGTATAAGCATATAACCCTTATATAAGCTGCACTGCCTACTCAGTGACACAAGCCCTTTCTACACAACTGTCCAGAGCCCTATAATATCCTGAGGCAACCCCATTCATCTGCCAACCCATTAGCTAAGGACTCTGGGAAGCACACACCTCATGGACGCCCTTTCCACCCATAGAAAGCATACCTTGAAAGCTAAAAGTCCTGTGGACACAGGCATCTCACAAAGGTAGTAGAATCATCCACCTGCAGAATCCAGATCCACACTCCCTGAGGATGGTCAAGAGCCACATACCTACTGATCCCAGACTCCTTATGGAACTGCACACCTTATACATGTCACATCACTACACACATACTTACTAACCACAGCCTCCCTATATGAAACTAAGATTACACACATACTTGCTAACCACAGCCTCCATATATGAAGCTAAGATTACCCTGACACCAAAAGCAACAACCCAAGAACAGAGATAGTAAGAGAGAGATTGGGGTGGAGAGGTGGAGAATTATAGGTCAAGCTCCCTGATAAACAGATGCAAAAATGCTCAATAAAATATTTGCTAACAAAAATCAAGAGAACATTTAAAAGACCACCCACCACAATCAAGTTGAGTTTGTCCCAGGAAAGCAGTGTTCTTTCAACACATATAAATCAGAAAGTGTAATCCACTACACAAATAGACACAAGGACAGAGACCACATAGTCATATCCTTAGATGCAAAAATTTCCTTTGATAAAATTCAAGGTCCCTTTATAAGGATAAAAATTCTAGTGAATATAGTGATACTGGGAACATAACACAACATAATTAAGGCAATATACAACAAGCTCACTGACAGCATCATGCTAAATTTCCACTAAACTTAGGAACAAGACAAACATGTCTACTTTCTCTAGTCCTGTCCTGTTCAATACAGTGCTTAAAGTCTAAGCTAGAGCAAAAAGACAAGGAGATAAAAGAGATACAAATTAGAAAGGAAGAAGTGAAATTATCCTTCTTTCCAGATGGCATTATTCTACACATAAAAAAGACTCTAAGAACTCTACCTAGAAAACTTCTACAGCAAAGTAGCAGGATATAAAATTAACAAAAATATCAATTGTTTTCTTATATACAAATGGCAGACAGAAAAATAAAGAAATCAGGGAAACGATCCCAGTCACAATAATTCCAAAAACAAAACTCTTGAAATAAACCTGACCAATTAAGTGAAATATTAATTCAATAAAAACTATAAGACACTGAAGAAAGAAATTTGAGAAGACAACAGACAATGGAAAGACCTCCCATACTCATGGATTGGTAGGATCAATATTGCGAAAGGAGCCATCCTACCAAAAGTAATCTCAGACTCAACACAATCAATATCAAATCTAAAACAATTCTTCAAAGAATTTAAAAAAAAAAACCTTAACATTCATATGGAAACACAAAAGGCCTAGGACAACCAAAATAATCCTAAACAATAAAAACATTGCTAGGGGTATCACCATCCCAAATTTCGAGTCACAGTACAGAGAAAGAGTAATAAAAATAGCATGGTTTTGGTGATAGAATTCAATGGAATAGAATTGAGGACCCACATATAAACAAACATTCCTTCAGTCAACAGATTTTTTTTTAAGCAAAGAAGCAAAAAACATATACTAAGGAAAAGATAACATCTTCACTAAGTGGTATTCAAAAAACTGGATAGCTACATTTAGAAGAATATAACTTATATTTCTGAACCTGCAGAGAACTGAATACAGGTCAGACTTTGGCGTTGTTATTTTTATGAAGTATCACCTGTTTCAATGTTTTGTAAACATCTTTTCCATCAGCTTCTGACTGGCTTAATAAAGAGCCAAATGGCCTACAGCAGGAGAGGAGAGGAAAAGCAGGACGTCTGGGCAGTTCTAACAGAACTAATTCCTTTTCAGCTTCAGCTGGTAATTTTCTTGGACTCTTAAGTCCAAACCACCTTGTAATGCTTAAAATAAATTACTTAGCTCTTAAGTAGTTAATTCAGAAAGGGGTAGCAAAGACCCCAAGAGATAGATTAAATAGTACTTTGTCAACTATAAATTTTTTAAATGCTTATCATCGAAACAACAACTGCTAAGAGAAATTGGATACAAAGCTGGATTATATTTTAGTTACTTTGCCATTTGCTCATTCTCCCACAGGGATTCTGATGCAGAGAGAAGATAATATCTTAGAATGGATATTTCAGCACAAAAACAGAGTGAAAAATTAAAGACCTATGTAGACTTGTTCCTGAATTAATTCTGAAAGGAAAACTGAGACTTAGTCAATTAACAGGAAGAGACCCAGAAGAAATTATGGTACTTTTACTAATGGTGAAATTGCCTCATTATGGGCAGTTGGCAAAAAGAACTTTGGGGGGGGGGGAGAATTAACAACAAAAACCCCAAAGCAAACAAGCAACTTCAGTTTATCAAAAGAACTAATTGAATTCTTCCTTGTATAGTAAGAACACCGATTTCTAAAGCTCCTACCTTTTATATAGATGCCAATAAATCAGGAACAGTGGGTTATAAGTCAGAAAATTGTCAGACTATTTTTGACACCAAGAGTAAAGGTGGGAACCAAAAGTGATAGTTCCTGACAATTTGATGGTCTTTTACTCTTTTGGGGCCAGAACTGATACTTCTGGCAATTGACTCCTGCTGGTTACAGCAGGGGATAAGAAAGTGAGAAGCTATCAGCCTGTGAGCAGCTTGGAGCTCATTAATTCTTTGTGAGCCAGCTAGAAAGAACTGAGACTAAGACTGGGAAACAGTAGATTTACTCATCTCTGCCTGTGGCTCTAGGTTACTTTCATCTCCACCTCGAGTAAGCAACTGTAACATATCAAACTTTTCCAAGGTGTTGTAACTATCCATATCAAATTTGACATTGGGTGCAATTTTCCCAAATTTATAGAGCTTCCTCTACAGTTACATTTCTCTTGAATTCATGAACAGTTTTCACTTTAATATTATCAATAGATTTCCAAGAAGATGGAAGGAGAGACCTCTGGTCCTGGAAAGACAGGATGTAGGGGAATACCAGGACAGAGAAGCGAGAGGGGGTTGAATAGGGAACAGGGGGAGGGAAGAGGGCTTATGGGACTTTCGGGGAGGGAGGAAACGGGAAAGGGGAAATCATTTGGCATGTAAATAAAAATTATAGAAAATAAAAAAAAAGAAATGAAAAA
This sequence comes from Tokudaia tokunoshimensis, assembly GCA_036184795.1. Lineage (NCBI taxonomy): Eukaryota > Metazoa > Chordata > Mammalia > Rodentia > Muridae > Tokudaia > Tokudaia tokunoshimensis. The sequence goes on along the minus strand of BTHU01000003.1, from coordinate 66,650,125 downwards.
AAATATTATCAGTAACATCTAGTTCCTGGATATCAAGCAGGCTCCTACTAGGTCTTTCCAGGTCACCAAATACCAAATATCAAGGAAGAAGGAAAGAGAAGGAACAGTAAATAGATAAGGAGAATGGTAAATACTAAGAATGGTTGCAGAAATGACATCATGAGGTGCTTGTGCCAAAGAAGCAGGCCTTAGGGCCTCTCAGTACTCATACTATGGCACACAAGAGGTCATAGCCTTGCACTTTGAGATATGGTACCCCCACCCCAGGTTTTTCTTCCATGTCAATGGGGATCCCAGGCATCCCGAGCTTAATGTGGGATGTCTCCAACAACTTAAGAGAATGCATGATGTTTTGGATGGAAGACTGTAAGTATAACCCAACAGAGAGTGGATGATGCTCTTTCATTGGTTCTCCTTGCAACGTTTCACTGGTCTTCACAGACAACACTTTTGCATTGGTAGGCCTTACAATGCTTTACTGGTCTTTGCTGATTTTTTCTTGTCCTGACTTCATAGAGAGAAGTGTGCCAAAGAACTTCTCATAGTATTCGGGCTGCTTCTTGTCACTTCTGCAAGAAGTGCTGAGAAGCAGAGCCTTACGGTCTCTTCTGGATTGAGCCAATACGACTTATTCATGCTTGGTGTACACCCATTGCACTGGACTGCTGCCACTGATTCATGTTTGAATTTTTGAACTGGACTGCTGATATGCTGACAACAAAGATTAGAATCACCCCCAAAGAAGTACTTCTAAACAGGCCCACAGCCTCCATTTCCTATTAACCTTTTCTCCCCCACCTAACTCTATTAGGTGGCTAGAAGAAAGATTGAAGCATTAAAGAACCCTGATTAAAGTAGGTTTTGAAAAATCTAAGCCTACAAATATCCCAGTTTTCTTAGGGTCTGCAAAACATGTCACCCTCAGATAACAGGAAGCATTTTAAGAGAATGACACCTCATTCTGGGGTTGGTCACTCAATGGGTGATGGATATTTGTAGTTGCTTAAGTGGAGTTGGTCACAAGCTGTTGATGATCTTGGTCAGGGAGGAAACAAAGTAAAGGAGCTTAGATTTGAGAATCTCTTTCTCTTCTCTATCCTTCTTTTTCTCCTATTTAGTGACAGGGGAAGGGTAAGGAGAGAGGATGAGAAGAAAAAGGGGGAAATAGGAAGGATAGAATGAAAGGATAGATCACTGAACCTACTTTTAGACTAGAAAGCAAAAACAAGCCAATGTAAACCAATGTAAAATATTTTGGATTTTTGTATATTGATAAAAAATGAAAATTATTTTTGTTACAATTATTTTTGTTACAACATGCTGTTTATAAATTTCAACTCTTCTTTAAAGTATTGTACCTATGTAACTCATTTAAAACTGTAATGTATGCCGGGCGGTGGTGGCGCACACCTTTAATCCCAGCACTTGGGAGGCAAAGGCAGGCGGATTTCTGAGTTCGAGGCCAGCCTGGTCTACAGAGTGAGTTCCAGGACAGCCAGGGCTACACAGAGAAACCCTGCCTCGAAAAACCAAAAAAAAAAAAAAAAAAAACAAAACTGTAATGTAAACTTCTAGTCCTTGAAAGCTACTATTACAAACTATTTAGGATAATTAAGAAATGCAAGTTAGGGCTGGAGGGATGGCTCAGAGGTTAAGAGCACTGGCTGTTCTTCCAGAGGTTCTGAGTTCAAGTCCCAGCACCCACATGGTAGCTCACAACCATCTATAATGGAATCTGAGGCCATCTTTTGTCATGCAGGCATACATGCAAATAAAGCACTCATATACATAAACAAATCTTAAAAAAAAGCCATGCAAGTTAGTAGCCAATAAAACTTGTAGTCATGATAGATATTAGTTTAATTAATTAGTGAAATAAGCTTTATTTAACCTCCTGTATTTGTTTTCAAAGTTAAGCAGAGAGTAAATAGCTAGAAACAATGACATTTTCCTATTCAGATCTAGACTGATAATCTCCAGACACTTCAGGGATCTGCAGAATATGGCATTTAGGATGTTTTAATAACATAGGGCTGTTCATGACAGTGAGATATTCAGCTTCTGGCAGCACCCCATACTACTTCAAAGAAGATGATAGGCATCAAAGAACCTCTAAGGCAAAGCTGGACACTGGGCAAAAATGCCCTTATCTCAACTGCTGACAGCACGCTGTTCAAACTGTGGACAAGCTGAAAACCAAGGAAGTCGACTGTCAAACTGTGCCAAGACAAGGTAAGCCAGTCCTTCATCCTGCTTACCAGATAAGTCTGTCAGATACTCTGGGCCAGGAGGTCAAAGATGGATGCTCCAATGTTGCAAAGAAATCTTGGGTAACTGACCAGGCAATCAATAGTCTCTGCCATTTCTGTAGTTTTGGAAGCTGCTTGCTCTGCACTTCCAGTTTACTCAGATAATATTTATCCTTCTCAGGTCTCTGATGGGGTTGAAGACTAGTTATAGTCTCACATATATGCTTAACTTGTTTAGGATTTAAGAAAATGATTTTTAGCTCTAAGAAGATTAGTTTTTAGGTTGGTAAATATGATAGAAAGTGATTCAGGTACAGAACTTAGAACTCACTAAAATAGGTACATAGTAGAGTACCTTCTCCATGTTTGCCAAATACAAATGGACTATACATGGTGAATGTAATTTTTACCTGATAGGTCTCATAATTGTTCTTAATGTATATAGTTTATTAATATTAGAGAAAGACCCTTCTATTGGACTAAAGAGGGGAGATGTTAGGGTAATCTCTTGTGCACTGTGTAACAATTGTCTTTGTATTATTCAAATGCTGTTTTTTGTACTGGCAGAGATTCGAGTATGGGCTAGACTGTGGTTTTGTTTTTTGTATGAATCATCACCTGTTTCAGTGGTTTGTAAACATCTTTCTCCATCACCTTCTGGTTGGTTTTATGAAGAGCTGAAACAGGAGAAAATAGACGAACTCCTGGCAGAGATAGGAACTCTGGGAAAAAAATCAGGTGTGGGAATTCACCAGCAAGACCAGAAGAAGGAAGAGGTCCCAGGACTAAAGTAGAGGTAATGAGCCATATGGTAGATCTTAGATTAGAATAAACAGATTAATTAAGTTATATGAACTGGTCAGGAAATAGCCTAAGCTAAGGCCTGAGCTAAATAAATAAGTCTCTGTGTCATTATTTTGGGTGCTGGAAGGTCAGAGACAGTGCAGCGGTATTCCTGGGCTCCTCCAGCATTTGTACTTATATGCACATAATCACATGCACACAGACGCATATACACACACACAAGCACACACACATGCACACAATTAATCATGAAAAATCCTTTAAAAATTTATGAAACTAGATCCTCATCTCTTATCCTGTATAAAACTCAATTCCAAGTAGATATGACATCAAATTAAGATCCCACACTGAATCTGTAAGGAGAAAGTAGTAAAGTGTACCAACCACAAACATTAAGAAAGGAATTTATGACTAGGATTCCATTATCCAGGGATTAAGACCAACAATCAAGTGGAAACTTGTAAAACTAAAAAGCTTCTATACAGCAAAGATGCTGTCATCTGATTGAAAAGGAGCCTACAGAAAAGGTAAAAATCTTCACCAGCTATACATCTCACAGAGGATTCATGTATAAACTACACAAAGAACTCAGGAAACTAAACATCAAGAAAACAAGTAAGTCAATTAAAAATCAGGACATGGAACTAATAGTAAATTCTCAAGAAAAGAATTTTCAAATGGCTGAGAAAAAAAAGTTAATGTTCAATGCCCTTATCCATCAGAGAAATCTAAATTTATACTAATTTGAGATTTCACTTTACATCAGTCAGAATGGCGAAGATCAATAAAACAAATGATAACAAATTATGGCATGGATATGGGAAAGCAGAACATTTATTCATTGTTGGCTGGAATGCAAGCTGACACAGCCACTACAGAAATCAGTGTGAAAACCCCCTTAGAAAGCTAGAAATACATCTACCACATGATCTAGCTATTCTTCCATTGTGCACGTTCCCAAAGGACTCTATATCCTATTACAAAGATGCTTGCTCATCCATGGTCATTGCTTCTTTATTCATAATACCCAGTAAATAGAAACAGTCTAAATGTCCATTAACTGAAGAAAAGGCAATGAATTTACTTATTAAAAAATGAAACCTGGGGGCTGGAGAGATGGCTCAGCTCTTTTGAGCACTGACTGCTCTTCCAGAGGTCCTGAGTTGAATTCCCAGCAACCACATGGTGGCTCACAACCATCTGTAATGGGGTCCAATGCCCTTTTCTATCGTGTCTGAAGACAGCTACAGTTTACTCATAAATGTAAAATAAATAAATAAATCTTTTTAAAAAAATGAAACAATGAACTAGATGAACTAGAAACAATCCTTTTTTCAGAGGGGGAAAAAGCATCAGTCTCACACAGGTGTGAACCCTGAAGACTGGCCTGGCACGGTACGCCCTCACCACCCTTTGCTCACACTGTTCTTCTACCCCTCTCTTCAGCAATGTTCCCTGGACCTCAGAGTAGGTGCCATAGACCTTTGCTATCTCTATAGATCTAACAGAGGATTTGTACCTAAACAATACAAGGAATTTAACATTTAAAACCTCAAAAAAATAAACACCCATATTTTAAAAATTAGTTATGGAATTAACTGAAAATGCTCAAACAAAGAAAGCACAATGGCTAATAAACATTTTTTTTTAAGTGTCCAACCTCTTTAGCCTTCAGGGAAATGCAAACCAAAGCTAATTTGAGATTCCATCTTAATCAAGTAAATGTAGCCTTTTTCAGGAAAAATGTTTACCCATTCTCTCCATAAACAGATACTTTCTTTAAGCCAGAAGAGTATAAGGGAAGAGTCTCACATGTGGTAACTTAATAGTAATTACCATAAAAGATTCTGCCAGAACTACAATCTATACACCTCAACCTTACCCAACAATCCTTCTGCAAGGGCATCTGCATAGCAGCTGTACATCTTTGTTACTAAATACAATTTGTTTCAAAGAATCTTATGAAGGTTCTTCCAGGGAAAATGGCAAAACGCATTTGTGCCCTTGAGTCTCCACTGACCATAAAGCCAGGGTCAGGGCCAATGGAAGAACCCAATGGCTCATACCATGGTTAACCTCAGCCCTAGCAGAACATCCTCACTACATCACAGCTTCCAACTCCAAGCTCCTGGGAAATTAGGACACTGAATTTTGGCAAACCTGCATCAGATGTTGAAACATCAGGAAAAATTTTTGCACCAAGAAAAATGGTTGACAAAGATAAACAGATAGAAGATGCTGATGAAAACTGGGATTTGCAGTGCATAAACTGGTCAAAGGACAAAGCATATTGTGTATCCTGTTAGCTTTCATTGTAAACTACAGGCCAAAAGCAATTACAAGACTTGTTGATGTGAGCATAGATAAGGCTCAGTATTGGTACCAGATACTTGCCACCTCATCACTAATTCTTGGCTGTTCCTCTGTAGGCATCACATTATCTAAAGTACCATACTATCTAAAACATGTGTGTTTACACTCATGCCATCTAAAATACCATGTAATTGTACCCAAAGAAGTTAATACTTATACTACAAAAAAAATCCATCTTTTTCAAAAATATACAATTTTTAAGTATTAAAAAGAGAAATAAAATATCAATTAAAACAAATTCAAGCCCTTCCGCGACCTCTGTTCCCGCGGACTGCGCTGGAGAGACCGGTACCCAGGCTCTCCACCCGATATAACATCACTTGGGACACGGCCTGTTGGGGCTTCCGTCTGTGCCCGAGGGCGGGTTGGCGCTGTGGTCGTCTGGGTGCCAGATCGGCGGGCCATCGTGACCACAGGGTGAGCGGCGCCACGGAGACTGCCCTCCGCCATCTTTGCTCCAGTGACCAGGTAGTTGGGACCGCCAGGCTCAGAGACAGACAGGCATAATATCGCTTCGGTTTCAGGCAGCTTGTGTGTAACCTGCTCCCGGGTGCTGGGCTGATCTGCAGTAACCAGCGCGCCAGTTCCGCGGTGGGACCTTCTGCCTGGTGGAGGGACCCCGCGCAGGGAGGGAGCCTGCCAGCTTCCCTTCCGCGACCTCTGTTCCCGCGGACTGCGCTGGAGAGACCGGTACCCAGGCTCTCCCCCCGATATAACATCACTTGGGACACGGCCTGTTGGGGCTTCCTTCTGTGCCCGAGGGCGGGTTGGCGCTGTGGTCGTCTGGGTGCCAGATCGGCGGGCCATCGTGACCACAGGGTGAGTAGCGCCACGGAGACTGCCCTCCGCCATCTTTGCTCCAGTGACCAGGTAGTTGGGACCGCCAGGCTCAGAGACAGACAGACATAATATCGCTTCGGTTTCAGGCAGCTTGTGTGTAACCTGCTCCCAGGTGCTGGGCTGATCTGCAGTAACCAGCGCGCCAGTTCCGCGGTGGGACCTTCTGCCTGGTGGAGGGACCCCGCGCAGGGAGGGAGCCTGCCAGCTTCCCTTCCGCGACCTCTGTTCCCGCGGACTGCGCTGCAGAGACCGGTACCCAGGCTCTCCCCCCAATATAACATCACTTGGGACACGGCCTGTTGGGGCTTCCTTCTGTGCCCGAGGGCGGGTTGGCGCTGTGGTCGTCTGGGTGCCAGATCGGCGGGCCATCGTGACCACAGGGTGAGCAGCGCCACAGAGAGTGCCCTCCGCCATCTTTGCTCCAGTGACCAGGTAGTTGGGACCACCAGGCTCAGAGACAGACAGGCATAATATCGCTTCGGGTTCAGGCAGCTTGTGTGTAACCTGCTCCCAGGTGCTGGGCTGATCTGCAGTGACCAGCGCGCCAGATCTGCTGTGGGACTTCTGCCTGGCAGAGGGACGCCCCCTCCCCCCCCCCAGGAGAGATCACACACCCCTGCACAGGGCAGGAGCCTGCCAGCCTCCCTTTGGCGACCTCTGCTCCAGGAATCCACTAGGCTGAGCCTTTAGATGTGCAAGGCCTCCCCAATATAAGATCACTTGGGGCAAAGCACATTAGGGCTCCAAAGTCACTCAGGAGCAGGCAGGCCCCAGAAATCGGTGCCAGGGGAATCCTGGTAATCCAGGGGGGGGCAGAAATAGCTTTGCAGGCTCACAGGAGGTCCAACCAACAGCCAGTGGCAGCAGGACCAACTAACACCAGAGGTATCCAGATGGCAAAAGGCAAACGTAGGAATGTTACTAACAGTAATCAAAGTAATGTGGGACCATCCGAACCCAACTCTCCAACAGCAGCAAGTCCTGGATACCCCACCACACCCGAAAGACAAGATCTGGATTTAAAATCACTTCTCATGATGCTATTAGAGGATCACAAGAAGGACACAAATAAATCTCATAAAGAGTTACAGGAGACCATGAATCAACGGTTAGAAGCCCTTACAAAGGAAACACAAAAATCGCTTAGAGAAATGCAGGAGAACATGGATCAAAAGATGGAGGCGCACAAGGAGACAACACAAAAATCGCTTAACGAGATGAATCAACGGGTAGATGCACTCACAAAGGAATCACAAAATTGGCATAAAGAAATGCAGAAGAATATGGGTCAACAGACGGATGCCCATAAGGAGGCAACACAAAAATTGCTTAAAGAAATGAATCAACGGTTAGATGCCCTTACAAAGGAAACACGAGAACTGCTTAAAGAAATGCAGGAGACGATGGATCAACAGATGGAATCCCATGAGGAGGAAACACAAAAATCGCTCAGAGAAATGCAGGAGAACGTGGGTCATCAGGAAGAAATCCTGAAAGAGGTAATGCAAAAATACCTTAAAGAAATACAGGAAAATACAAACAAACAAGTGAAGGATCTCAGCAAATCCATCCAGGAACTAAAAAAGGAAGTAGAAACAACTAAGAAATCACAAAGGGAGACAACTTTGGAGATAGAAAACCTTGGGAAGAAATCAGGAGTCATAGATGCAAACATCAACAATAGAATACAAGAGATGGAAGAAAGAATCTCAGGTGCTGAAGATTCCATAGAAAGCATCGACTCAACAGTCAAAGAAAATGCAAAAAGGAAAAAACGCGTAACCCAAAACATCCAGGAAATCCAGGACACAATGAGAAGACCAAACCTAAGGATTATAGGTATAGATGAGAGTGAAGATTTGCAACTTAAAGGGCCAGTAAACATCTTCAACAAAATTATGGAGGAAAACTTCCCTAACTTAAAGAGAGAGATGCCGATGAACATACAAGAAGCCTACAGAACTCCAAACAGACTGGACCAGAACAGAAATACCTCCCGTCACATAATAATCAAAACAGCGAATGTCCTAAACAAAGAAAGAATACTAAATGCAGTAAGAGAAAAGGGCCAAGTAACATACAAAGGAAGACCTATCCGAATCACATCAGACTTCTCACCAGAGACTATGAAAGCCAGAAGATCCTGGGCAGATCTCATGCAGACACTAAGACAGCACAAATGCCAGCCTAGACTACTATACCCAGCAAAACTCTCAATCACCATAGATGGAGAGACCAAGATATTCCATGATAAAACCAAATTTTCACAATATCTTTCCACAAATCCAGCCCTGCAACGGATAATAGGTGGAAACCTCCAATACAGGGAGAGAAACAACACCCTGGAAAAAATGAGATAATAACCTTCTTGAATCAAACCCAAAAGTAGAGAACCACTCAAACATAAAGATAGCGTCAAGAATGGCAGATGGCAATAATCACTATGCCTTAATCTCTCTTAATATCAATGGTCTCAATTCCCCAATTAAAAGACATAGACTAGCAGACTGGATACGTAAACAGGACCCAGCATTTTGCTGCATGCAGGAAACGCACCTCAGTGTCAAAGACAAACACTACCTCAGAGTAAAAGGCTGGAAAACAATTTTACAAGCAAATGGCCCCAAGAAACGAGGTGGAGTAGCCATCCTAATATCGGATAAAATTGATTTTCAACCCAAAGTCATCAAAAAAGACACAGAAGGACACTACATACTGATCAAGGGAAAAATCCACCATCAAGAACTCTCAATCCTGAATATCTATGCTCCAAATGCAAGGGCACCCTCATTCGTAAAAGAAACTTTACTAAAACTCAAAGCACACATCGCACCGCACACAATAATAGTGGGTGACTTCAACACCCCGCTCTCTGAAATGGATCGTTCAGGAAAGCAGAAACTAAACAGGGACACAGTGAATCTAATTGAAGCCTTGGACCAAATGGAACTAACTGATATATATAGAACATTTCATCCTAGAGCTAAAGAATACACCTTCTTCTCAGCTCCTCATGGTACCTTCTCCAAAATTGACCATATAATTGGTCACAAATCAGACCTCAACAGATACAAGAAGATAGAAATAATCCCATGCCTCCTATCAGATCACTATGGAATAAGGGTGGTCTTCAATGGCAACAAAAACAAAAGAAAACCCACGTACACATGGAGGCTGAACAATGCTCTACTCAATGATAACTTGGTCAAGGTGGAAATAAAGAAAGAAATCAAAGACTTTTTGAAAGTTAATGAAAATGAAGGCACAACATACCCTAACTTATGGGACACAATGAAAGCAGTGCTAAGAGGAAAATTCATAGCCCTGAGTGCCGCCAAAAAGAAACGGGAGACAGCATACACTAACAGCTTAATGGCACACCTGAAAGCCCTGGAACAAAAAGAAGCAAATACACCAAAGAGGAGTAGAAGGCAGGAAATCATCAAACTCAGGGCTGAAATCAATCAAGTAGAAACAAATAAAACCATACAAAGAATCAACAAAACGAGGAGTTGGTTCTTTGAGAAAATCAACAAGATAGATAAGCCCTTAGCCAGACTAACCAGAGGGCACAGAGATAGTATCCAAATTAATAAAATCAGAAACGAAAAGGGAGAGATAACAACAGAAACTGAGGAAATTCAAAAAATCATCAGATCCTACTACAAAAACCTGTATTCAACACAACTAGAAAATCTTGAGGAAATGGACAATTTCCTTGACAGATACCAAGTACCAAAATTAAATCAGGATCAAATAGACCATCTAAACCGTCCTATAACCCCTGAAGAAATAGAAGTTGTCATTGGAAGTCTTCCAACCAAAAAAAGCACAGGTCCAGATGGTTTTAGTGCAGAATTCTATCAGACCTTCAAAGAAGACCTAACACCAATACTCTTCAAACTGTTCCACAAAATAGAAACAGAAGGAACACTACCCAACTCGTTCTATGAAGCCACAATTACACTAATACCAAAAGCACACAAAGATCCGACGAAGAAAGAGAATCTCAGGCCAATCTCTCTTATGAATATCGATGCAAAAATACTCAATAAAATTCTTGCCAACCGAATCCAAGAACACATCAAAACGATCATTCACCACGATCAAGTAGGCTTCATCCCAGGGATGCAGGGATGGTTCAATATAAGGAAATCCATCAATGTAATCCACTACATAAACAATCTCAAAGAAAAAAACCACATGGTCATCTCATTAGATGCTGAGAAAGCATTTGACAAAATTCAGCATCCTTTCATGCTAAAGGTCTTGGAAAGATCAGAAATTCAAGGCCCATATCTAAACATAGTAAAAGCAATTTACAGCAAACCAGTAGCCAGCATCAATCTAAACGGAGAGAAACTTGAAGCAATCCCACTAAAATCAGGGACTAGACAAGGCTGCCCTCTCTCTCCATATCTTTTCAATATAGTACTTGAAGTTCTAGCTAGAGCAATTAGACAAGAAAAAGAGGTCAAAGGGATACAAATTGGAAAGGAAGAAGTCAAACTATCACTATTTGCAGACGATATGATAGTATACATAAGCGACCCAAAGAACTCCACCAGAGAATTCCTACAGCTGATAAACGACTTCAGCAAAGTGGCCGGATATAAAATCAACTCAAGCAAGTCAGAAGCCTTCCTATACTCAAAGGATAAGCAGGCTGAGAAAGAAGTAAGAGAAATAATACCCTTTACGATAGCCACAAACCATATTAAGTATCTTGGCGTGACGCTAACCAAACAAGTGAAAGATCTGTATGACAAGAACTTCAAGTCTCTGAAGAAAGAAATTGAAGAAGACCTCGGAAGATGGAAAAATCTGCCATGCTCATGGATTGGCAGGATTAATATAGTAAAAATGAGCATCTTACCAAAAGTAATACACAGATTCAATGCAATCCCCATCAAAATCCCAACTCAATTCTTCATAGAGTTAGAAAGAGCAATTCAAAAATTCATCTGGAATAACAGAAAACCCAGAATAGCTAAAACTATTCTCAAGAGTAAAAGAACCTCTGGGGGAATCAGTATCCCGGACCTCAAGCTGTACTACAGTGCAATAGTGTTAAAAACTGCATGGTATTGGTACAGTAACAGACATGTAGATCAATGGAACAGAATTGAAGACCCAGAAATGAATCCACACTCCTATGGTCACTTGATCTTTGACAAAGGAGCTAAAACCATCCAGTGGAAAAAAGATAGCCTTTTCAACAAATGGTACTGGCTCAGCTGGAGGTCAACATGCAGAAGAATGCAAATTGACCCATCCTTATCTCCTTGCACTAAGCTCAATTCTAAGTGGATCAAAGATCTCCACATAAAACCAGACACACTGAAACTAATAGAAGGGAAACTAGGGAAGAACCTTGAACATATGGGCACAGGGGAGAATTTCCTGAACAGAACTCCAATAGCTTATACTCTAAGATCAAGAATAGACAAATGGGACCTCATTAAATTACAAAGTTTTTGCAAGGCAAAAGACACCGTCAAAAAGACAAAGCGGCAACCAACTAACTGGGAAATGATCTTTACCAACCTTACATCCGACAGAGGGCTAATATCCAAGATATACAAAGAACTCAAGAAGTTAAACTCCAGAGAGGCAAGTAACCCTATTAAAAAATGGGGTACAGAGCTCCACAAAGAGTTCTCACCTGAAGAATATCTAATGGCTGAGAAGCACCTAAAGAGATGTTCATCATCCTTAGTCATTAGGGAAATGCAAATCAAAACAACCCTGAGATTCCATCTCACACCAGTCAGGATGGCTAAGATCAAAAACACAGGAGACAGCAGTTGTTGGCGAGGATGTGGAGAAAGAGGAACACTCCTCCACTGCTGGTGGAATTGCAGGCTGGTACAACCACTCTGGAAAGCAGTCTGGCGGCTCCTCAGAAAACTGGGCATGACACTTCCGGAGGATCCGGCTATACCACTCCTGGGCATATACCCAGAGACCTTACCTGCATGCAATAAGGACACATGCTCCACTATATTCATAGCAGCCTTATTTATAATAGCCAGAAGCTGGAAAGAACCCAGATGTCCCTCAACGGAGGAATGGATTCAGAAGATGTGGTATATTTACACAATGGAATACTACTCTGCAATTAAAAACAATGAATTCACGAAATTCCTAGGCAAATGGTCAGAACTTGAAAATATCATCCTTAGTGAGGTAACCCAATCACAAAAGATCACACATGGTATGAAGTCACTGATAAGGGGATATTGACCCAGAATCTCAGAATACCCTAGACACAATCAGCATATCAATAGATTTCTAAAAAGATGGAAGGAGAGACCCCTGGTCCTGGAAAGACTGGATGTAGGGGAACGCCAGGACAGAGTAATGAGAGGGGGTTGAACGGAGAAAAGAGGGAGGGAAGGGGGCTTATGGGACCTTCGGGGAGGGAGGAAACGGGAAAGGGGAAGTGATTTGGAATGTAAATTAAAAAAATAAAATTAAATTAAATTAAAAAAAAAAAAAACAACTTCAAAACATATCTTAGAAGATACTCATTTTTTGTCTTGAAGAATTGTGAACTGAGCTAATATAATGCCAGTTTGAAGTTGCTTTTGGACACAAATTTACAAATCTAACAATTATCTATGCCAAAATAAAGCTTTTTATCTGGAATATTTGTCCATACAAAATAAAAATAGAAACTCCTAAATTGAAACAAAAGACAATTTTATCTTGCCTCAGCCTCTTTAAAAGGCTATTAACCACAAGCAATATAATATTATTAATTATACTGTAATACTGCATAAAACAAAATCATGCTATGTATATGTATGTTTTATAACCTATGGACAAACATCAATAGTCACTGAAAACTTTATAAAATGTTTGTATCATGATTATAAGATCTTTATGTGAATAATAAATACCAAATTCATGATACTGAGTACTCTAGAGGGAGTAGAGAAAATGAGACTAAGAACATATAAGACCCAAACATCATGGATTCAGAAGATGTGGTATATTTACACAATGGAATACTACTCTGCAATTAAAAACAATGAATTCACGAAATTCCTAGGCAAATGGTCAGAACTTGAAATATCATCCTTAGTGAGGTAACCCAATCACAAAAGAACACACATGGTATGCAGTCACTGATAAGGGGATATTAACCCAGAAGCTCAGAATACCCTAGACACAATTCGCATATCAATAGATTTCCAAGAAGATGGAAGGAGAGACCCCTGGTCCTGGAAAGACTGGATGTAGGGGAATGCCAGGACTGCGAAGTGAGAGGGGGTTGAATGGGGAAAAGAGGGAGGGAAGGGGTCTTATGGGACTTTCGGGGAGGGAGGAAATGGGAAAGGGGAAATGATTTTGAATGTAGATAAAAAAAAAAACTTAGGAAAAAAAAAGACCCAAACATCACTGAATTAAGATGGCATTTGTTACATGATTCTCTGTACTTGTTTGTAAACCACAAAATATTTTTTAAAAAAAAATGAAGACACGTGTTAGAATGCCCACCAAGGACTCCTCAAGGAGAAAGTGCTCTACCCAGCTAGTCCTTGGGCATACTTGGTCTAGCATGCCCTGGTTTTTACATAAATTTCTAACCACATCAATGCATAATGATAGTCATCAGCTGAATCACACAACAAACATTCTGGCTGTCCTGCAACTTACCTGGGCCATCTGCCCGTCATTTTCCCAAAGGAAAAAAAAGCACTCGTTTCTGATTGTTTTTATACTTAAGCTTACACGAGCGGTAAGTTACAGTGAAAGAGATTTTCTGAATCTCACCAAGTCCAGGGTACTAATATTAGTGTGTTTCTGGGTTTACAAGGAAAAAGCACACCCAAACCCTGGCATTTTCTACACAACATTCCAACCTTATTTTTTGCCCTTAAAATTTCAAAAGGTAGGTAGCGAGAAAATCTTTCTAACAAAAAAAGCGAAGAATTTCAAATAAATAGTTAGCTGTATAGTTAAGCTTGTCACAATATTTCTCTCTTCTTGTTATGATTCCATAATCTCAGAGCCAATGGCTAAAACAAGAAAAAGGCTAAGTAACTTGGGCAGCACATCAAACCTTAACCAGGGTCTGGATCTCACCTCTGAAGATAAGAGAAGAGGATCTAGTCCTTTGGACTTATCGCCCTGATATACCCAGATGCAATCTGAAAGGCAGATTCATACCAAGGAAAAACTTGATTGGGACACTCTGCTAATTATAAATCAGAAACTGAAACCAGTTATCACAGGATATTCTCTCCCATTTGATCAATTCATTTAAAAAATAGCAATGGTTATTAGATGAGCTTTAGAGCAAAGGTATTTCAGTACTAATGTTTCATTACCATATTATGGTATCCTGATAACTTCAACAATTTTCCCTAAAGGGAAGAAATAACAAAAAAGTAATTTTATTGTTTAATAAGTGATGCTTAGAAGCTAGGAGGATTATTTTATGCACTGTGCTTGGTTTACTACTTATCACTTAGTTTTACCCTCATAGCAACCCAATGCTTCATGGTATTATAATCATTTTATTAAAGGGAAAACAGACTCTGAAAAGTTAAGTGACTTGCTTTTACTAACAATTTTACATTTAAATCTGTCTGCTACCTACACAGGTCTGCTTCCATTACACTGTCTTCACTCCAGTACTTAAAGTACAAACGTCTAAGGCCAGAGCAGCCTCCTCTTTCAGGACACTGCTGGAAACACTAATTAGTATCCATTCTCTTCCTACCTTCATATACTTAATGTCCTTGAGGGAACATTGAGAAACAACTTTACTCACTGACAATTCATTTAATAATTTCCAAGGGTGGAACCCAGCTACAGATAACTCATCTCACATTTTATTTAACTTAGCCTATTAATTGTACTCATTAACCTTAATTTCAGGTGGCATTCTGTGACCTGGTCCTCAGTGCATGCCCTATTTGAAGATCAACATTTACTACATTAAGTGGGTTGCTATGAGAGTACATTAACAATATATTGCTTTGTATTCTTTTTTTTTTTTTTGGAAGATCCTATATGCAACTGTCCTAATAGCCAAAATCTGTGCCCCACTTCCCTATCTACTCCTGTGCTCTCAGACTCCCCGACTCTGAGAACTGAATTCCACCCAAAAGGATCTCCAAGCAGCAATTCCATCCCTAGCTGGTCATTTTCTACAAGTCAAAACAAGAACATCCCAGGTATTGACTATTTTAAATCACAAGGTGTTCACAAATACAAATGGATCAATTATGCAATTTTTTTTTTAATTCACAGCTAAAGACAGAAACCCCACACTCAAAACCATTAGGAGAAAGTGAGCTCAGGAATCAAAGAACGTTTTCTCTGCGGATGAAGCATATAGGGGAAAAATATCCAAAAGTATGACTGGAAAAGCACATTATAAGAATGTTTTGGAGGATTTTAAATAGATTCATTTCAGATAGACAATGAAGAAAAAGTTCATTAAAAAGCACTGAACAGATGAATCAAAGAAGAATGAAAAGCGAGTATTTCAGAGAAAATTATGCTAAGAAACTGTCAAGATAAAAAAATACATTTTATAAACTAACAATAACACCATAACATATTGGTGAAGTAGGTAGATAACTAAATAAGTAGCCCATAAACAGATCCATATATGTACATGTAGATTTTATAGATTTGTAGACTATCTGATACAAAGTTGCTATGTAAAGCACCTAAAAGTGTATAATCAGAGGTTAGAAGATGGTTCAGCAGATTAGAGTCCTTGAGCACAAACACAGGAACCTAAATTCTAATCCTTAGCACACATGTAAAAAGTTGGGCATGGACATGCACCTCAGCATCACAGGAAGCAGAGACAGGAGGATAGCTGGGGAGCTAGCTAGCATAGCTCCAGTTCAGTGAAAGTTCCAGAGTGGTGGATAGCACTCCTGTCCTTCTCCCCATCTGCCATGTGTGTATCCTCATGTATACATGTATCTATGCTAAACACACAATGCATGCTCACAATTTTTTAAAAGTATACTCATATCATAGGTATTAATAACTATCTTTACCACTGCTTATAATCATTACAAATTAGTATGGAAAGAAAATATTATTTGGAAAATTTAGTGGTAAAGAAGCATGACTATAGGCAAGAAAGAAGGAAAATTTATAGAAAATAATGTGACCAAAACATGGAAGATACTGGATGAAGAATTAATGAATAAGTAATGCTTATAAACCTAAGAGAAGCAGATTATAAAATTAAGGGGGTTGTCAATACCAGGGAGGAAAATTTGCCAACTCAAAGAACTAGAAAAAAAATTACAGAAATGAAATCAAAGCCAGGCATGGTGGTGCACAAGCCTGTAATTGCAGCATTCAGGAAGCTAAGGCAGGAAAATTGCCATGGGTTTGAGAACTGCAGGGATACATAGTGAGACACTATTGTTTTAAAAACTGAAATTTAAAACATGGAATCAAGTTCATCAATGGAAAAAATCAGCTTTGGAAAAAGAAAACGGTCCCATACCGCTGAGAAAAAAGGAGGTAACAATGAAAAACACTTGCAGCATAGGAGGCTGAGGCAGGAGCATGAGTTCCAGGCTGATGTAAGCTATAAATGGAGTTCCCAACAAGTTTCATAGTAGTGAGACCCTTCTGCACTGAACAAACAAAACACAGACAGATGAAAGACAGACAGACAGACAGACAAACAGACAGACAGGCAGGCAGATAGACAGACAGGCAGACAGAATAGTTATAAGTTTGTTTGATAGTTTTTTCTAAAGGTAAGTTCTCCCTGGGATGAGCTGCAACAGTATTGCACAAGATAATTACTTTAAAAGGAAAAGGCTTGGACATCATCCCAGATGTATCTAGTCTGTATCTAGTGATGGACCCAGGAATCTGAATTTCAGTAGTTTATGGCCCCCTCAATCTCTTCAGGAAGAAGGAAAATAAAGGATTTTCCTACCCATTTGTCCGTAGCGAGAAAGCAAAACTGGTCCCCTGCCTGGACACTGCTCTGACTCTGCACACCAAATCCCATCACCACTACAGAGACAGAAAGCTTTACATTCTGAGATAAGTTAAAAATGGGAGAAAGATTCTACTTAACAGTAATCTTCCAAAAACAGTAAAGCTTTGAGGCCTTTCCTATAACCTGCTAATATAAGTGACTTTATCTCTGGCTTTTGTAATGCAACTCTGAGAACCATGTGGAAAACTTGCTATTTGACTTTCGTGAGGAAAAACTAACCATAGCCTCAGTAAAACCTACTGGGCTTGGTGTGAGTGTGTGTGCGTGCATGTCTCTGTGAGTGAGTGAGTGTGTGTGTGTGTGTGTGTGTGTGTGTGTGTGTGTGTGTGTATTTGAGGGAGTGTCTTTTTGTTTAAATGCCATGTCATTTATCCACATAAGCACCCTTCTCAAGACTAGGCTCCTAGTGCTTTTTAAACAATCTCCTTTTTTGAGCAAGGTAAAGTCATCCACCAAAAGCAAGGTAAGGAGGGAGGGGGAAGGGAAGAAAGGAGGCTTGAAAAGAATGGGAACACTCTGAAAACCCTACAGTGGTGGTTTGGGGAAGGTTGAAGGAGTTTTGAGGAAAGTAGAATGTCTGAAACCTGTAGAGGAGTTAAGGCACCATCAGATAACTTTAGCAGCGCCCAAAAGCCTGGCAAAAAGAAAGAAATAAATCTAAATTAATCCCAGATTTAAGGTTGTCAGGGAAGGGGCAAGGACACTCCATGGTTTCTACAGAGAGTTACAGAAGAGAGATGCTCCTCCATCCCAAACTGCATCTGTGAAGAGAAGGATAACTTCAGAGTAATTCTCCTTAGACAAGGCCCTAACTTTATGTGTTCAACTACAGCAGAAAAGGGATGGCTTGCTATGAGTGGCAACTTGTCAGATTGAAGGAAACTATGGGACACACTAGGAGCTACAGATAAAATGTCCAGATACTTATTTTTATTTTATTTTATTTTATTTTTTTTTGCCTTCACGTAAATCATCCAGGTAAAATTCCTTAAGCTTCTCAATGTGCAAACTGCAGCTGCCACAGAGCCAAGGACATGTATCACCTAAAAAACTCATTCTCAGTCAGATTCACTAGCCCACACTGGCATCATGATGCCCACACTGGCATCATCATGAACAACTGAGCTCCACCAGGAAGAGCAGAGCTGTACAGATAAAAGGAGACTAGAGTCAACGAGGGAAAATTCCATCCACCGTAGAGCCAGGGCCTGCTGCACGTATTCAAAAGAAAAGAGAAAAATCACGTAAGAAAGTTTCTTGGTACTGTAACTAAAGAGATGAGAAAGGTAATGCAGAAGTAGTTGTTATACTGCAAACACCATAAAGTAACCCTTACTATTTTATCTGATTGCCAGTTGAAGGAGTACAACATGGGGGTGGACAAGAATAAGAGGGAGGAGCTGGGTGGAGAAGGAAGTGAGAGGAAAAATTTGAGCTTAGTCCATTTATCATCATTAATCTGTGATCTCTCAAAGGAGGTGGTGTGGGCAGCAAAAGCTTTTGAACAGGACTTGTCTAGGTGAAGAGAGTCACTGTTCATGACAGGTAACTATCATTGCATCTGTAATCAAAAATTCTTTTCCCCTCCCTCCTTTCAAAAATGACTAGTGTGACTTGATTTGCTCTGCAGTGGCAGGCTTACCTACTGCTGACACCAACCACAATGCAACAGGATTGGGGCCCACAATTCCAAAAGTGTTATGATGGAATCTAAAGTATCTATTACATGAAAGCAGATGGGGTATGGCTGACAAACTGGAATCACTGTAGAGACCACATATAACTATGCAAGGTTTCCATTGCTCAGAGGTGCTCACTAGGAGCCAGTTGGCACAAAACTCCAACTCACTTACTTATCCTTCTATTCCTAGTTCAAAACTACACTCACCAGAGTGGACAGTTATAACTGTCCTCCAGTATTCTTAGCCAGTTGGTTCCAGGACTCACAGGTCTCAAAGTCTGCAGATGCTCACATCCCTTATAGAAAGTAATGGAACACTGCAGATAACCTACATGCATCCTCTTGCTTATATTTTATATCATCTCTAGATTATTTATAGCTCTGCATATAATGTAAATGCTACATACACACTTATTAGCCACTGTTGGGGAATAATGATAAGAAAATGATTCATGTATTCAGTATAAATATGATTGTATCTCAAGTGCTTTTTCTTATCTGAAGCTGAATGGATGAATGGGGAGCTCAGAGAGCTGAATGGATGGATGAGGAACTCCCAGAGCTGAATGGATGGATAGGGAGCTCATAGAGCTGAATGGATAAATGGGGAGCTCACACACTGACTGCTGACTGTACTTTTATTTTTATTTTGCCCTAGGTAACTTCCATTTGCAAAGTTATTTGCACAAAATGACTAGATCAATGCAGCAGTCTTTTTTAATTCACATAAACAACACAAATCTGGGGCATAACGTGCAGTTTAATCTCAGCACTGAGGCAGGACAGGCAGATCTCTTTGAGTTCAAGACCAGTCTGACATATGTTCAGGCTAGCCATACTACATACTAAGACGATATACTGTCTCAGTCTAGGTACAGTCTAGGTATGGTCCTACCTTAACCATGGCATTATATTCTGTATAAGAAGACAATGTATTTTTCAACACTGAAAATTGATAAAATTTGCAATATTCTATGGCATATTAAAGAAATTATCGTATATGTGTAAGGATTTGAAACCTATCATCAAATAAAAATCATTACCAATTGTGAACAGTACATGGCATAAATCCTAAAACTAACAAAAATTATATATACACATGTAAGCATGTTCAGTAAATTCCTAATGAAAATTGTTTCTGATGTTAGAACTTGGGGATAGAATATGAAGGATTTATATATGACTGCACTGTTTTATTCATTTTAATATATATCCTGAAACAAATGACAAGATGCCTAATTACATACAATGTTAGCATACAATTACTCAAAACAAAAATAAAAAGTATCTCTTGAAACAGAATTTCACTCTGCAGCTCTGGCTGGCCTGAAACTGACTTCATAGACCTAGAACTCACAGAGATTCACCAGTCACTACTACAGAGTGCTGAGATTAAAGGCATGTGCCAACACAACCAGCAAAAAATATTTCTTAATTTTTTAAAAAAAGGTCTAGTAGGAACTCAAAAATAAGAGAGTTAAAAGGCTATGCTGTCTGATTAATAAGTGGAATTTCAGAGTTCACAACTTCAGAGGTAGAGCAATTATAGATGATGACAAGGCCCTGGGCATAGCCATTTGAATGGGTAGCTGATGTGGAGTGCAGGGTATAGCCATTTGAATGGCTGGCTGATGTGGAGTGGAGGTGGAATCTGGTGTAGTGGAAAAAATGAATAATGCAGATGTGTCACCAACATGGTTGCTAAGATTTTCCAGAATGATGATGTTAGCCAGGGTGGGAAGAGACAATTGTCAACGTCGTCACTGAATATGATTATAGGATAAGGAGATTAATTGAAGGGAAAAGTGGGGATAAAGTGGGTGGAGTGTGCATCAATGTATGAGTAGTTGTTGAAAGAAGGCACAGTGGTAAGAAGAAAAAACAAAAACATATCCACACCACATGACGGAGGTGGGAAAGAAATACCTGCACTTGGATCTGCTGACTCAGGAAAAATCTAATACTAGTTAAAGTGAGGAGATGGTTACATCAAAAATCCCATTGTGGGAACTGTATGATGGCTCAGCAGTTATGAGCACTGGTTGCTCTTCCAGAGGACCCAGGTTTGACTCCTAGCATCCATGTGGCAGCTCAAAAACATCTGTAACTCCAGTACCAGGGGGAGGTGATGCCTTCTACTGGCCACTCAGGTACTGCACACATATGGTGCACAGACATTCACATGAACAAAACAGCTATACACAACATAAAATAAAAAGAAAATCCCATCAAAACTCCAATTTTCTAATTGACTGACACACAACTACATGTGCAATCATAAAAAAGCAGATATATATGTATAATATATATTATATATAGATATATTATATATAGATATAGATATATAGATATATTGAGTCCATATTGTGCTGGAAATAAAACTGCCAGTTGCATCACAGAAAACAAAATATCAAAAAGCCAAAGGCCGATCTATAAGATATTCAACTTTGGGAAATAAAGTTACCACTTTGTGAAATGACCTGAGGGTGCAGATAGTTTCAAATATTTTACATGAAGGGATGATTCCAGTTCAGAAAATGGTTTTAGTTTTGGAAACAGCTCTTGCTAAGATACAAAGAATAACTAGAGAGAATGGCCAACCTAAGAAGAGATTTGAGGTTGTAAAGTCCAAACTGGACCCAGAGAAAGGGGCAACCAATACACTGCAACTTCAATCTTTTCAAGACAGAGTTGGAAGAGTGAGCCCATTAGAATGGGAAAGCAAGGCCAGGATGCAAGAGAACAAGACTCAATGATACTTCCCAGCTCAATCCCACGTTGGGGCTGTTTCTCTAACATTAATACCAAGTGTGCCAAATTCTCTGCATTTACATCACCCTGAAGGACCTCTCTACAAGGATGAGGTCATATTAGTAACCCTAGGAAAAGGCAACACACACCATTGCTGTGCAAAAACCCCCTATACTTCAAGTCAGGCTTGTCCTGTACCCAGTTTTCACTTCCGAACTAGAGAATGTGAAGAACATAGGTCCCTCACACTACACCTTTCCTTTTTCTTCATATTCCCCTTTACTCTTGCTTGGGGACACTAAGAGTATACTATGTGAAGCAGAGAAAGGGGCTGGAACAACCTCAAAATAGTACATGTATGTGGCCACAGTTGTTTTTACAGCTCTAAAACATTTCACTTCCAAGCACCTGAAAATTTAGCAAACCAAAAAAAAAAAAAATTTAAGTAAAATTCATCTCGTTCTGTTAAAGAATAAGGCAGCAAGACTAAACCATTGGCCCAAGAAGGAAAGGTGGATTTTTTTTTTTTCCTTTGTGATGGTAGGGACAGAACCTAAGATGTCCTCATACCTCATACATCCCAAATAGGCTCTACCACTGGGTGACATTCCTCAAGCTAAATAGTAACTAACTTAAAGCTAGCCAAGTTGGCTAAAATGATCAAACTCCCCAACTCTGTATGAAAAATATACACAAAACTGATTTGTTTTCACCAGCAAAGAAGAAGAAAACACAATAATGAGAAGCTAAGAGAGCAGAGGTATGATGGGAAAGCACCAATAACGTGCACAGTTTGTCTGACTTTGAACAGCCTGCAGAGAGAAGCATGTCAATCTAGGTCTACATTCCAATGAAAATAATCCCATCTGCATCTGGAGCCTCCCTCTGGAGCAACTGCAATCTCCAGCAGGAATTCAGTCCTCATTCGGCAAACCCCAACTGCCCTTCAAACTACACCCTGTCACACCTTGCGAATGTCATTCTCTATGTGATTAGCAGCCCCAAATGAAAACATATTAATACTGAATGGCTCATTAAGCATTAATAGCTAAGAGCACTAAGCATTTCCTATGCGGTAGCCCTACTCTAAGAAGCTGCTGTACACTAACTCTTTGAGGTATTATTCTTACACATGTATTACAGAACCAAACAGTCTTTGTAAGCACAAACACAGAGAGTCACAGGGGAGCAGAGTCAGTATTTTGACCTTTACCTGATTCGTCACCTAAAAGACAAAACAACCAATACGATGGTTTTATTCAGCAATGCACATGTACAACCTCCAAGTGGCCCGTTCGAAGTGGCTTCCTGCTACTTTAGACTCACTGTTCATTCACTTTGATGTTTTCAGTCTTTATATCTGAAATTCAAGAGGGTACAAATTGGATCATCTTAGCCAACTAGAGTAAACAGCAGGGCTTCAGTGGGAATACAGTCCCCACAGTCAAGTACTGTGCGCATGTCTTCATCAAGGTGAAACCCACACTTCTGACTTTACAGACAAGATAAGCCATATCTGCCGGATCAGAATTTCAGCACTCAGAGGCAAAAAACAGAATAGGTTTGGAGAAATAGATTTCAAACCAAGTGTTTTCCCTCAAGCAGCATTCACTCGTAAGGTAAGCCAGAAGAGGCTGGGGGTCAGCAAATAAACAGTGGGTAAGAAATGGGACACTGTGGCAA
Source organism: Tokudaia tokunoshimensis (assembly GCA_036184795.1). Classification (NCBI taxonomy): domain Eukaryota; kingdom Metazoa; phylum Chordata; class Mammalia; order Rodentia; family Muridae; genus Tokudaia; species Tokudaia tokunoshimensis. The sequence goes on along the minus strand of BTHU01000003.1, from coordinate 66,626,739 downwards.
AATAACCAAGGAGATCTCTTTTATGTAGGGCATGGGAGGCCATAATAAGTCTGAAGTGCTCAGAGCCAGGGAGGTAGATATACAGGTCCTAATGACACGTGTCATTATGTCTTCATTTCAGATTCCGGAGAACTTCCAAATTTAAGAACATTCCTGATTCTGCAATGCAGGCTTCTCAGCCTTGGGCCCCAGGGCCTGTTCTAGTTCAGATCTGCCCATCTATCCTCTTTCACCTCCACTCCCAAACACACCCTCTCCATTCCATTTAAGTTAATCTCTCATTGGCCCATATATACCCACCTTCCCACCCTGTTCCTCCCCTTACACTTCTTAATTCTGTTTACTCTTCAAGACCAGGAAATTTCATCTTCCTCATTCTTCTGTGCTAAGTTCCCAAGTTCTCTCCTCATCTACTCCTTCTCTGACAATTACCTAAAACTACTGTCCTATCCCTCTGGTGTTTTACACACACCATCAGCTGGGACTCTGACTTTAACATAAGGGACCACACATTCTCCTCCCAGAATGTGTAGGCAGGAGAGAAAGGGAGTTGGTACTTGAAAGTTCTTACAGTCAGAGGCAGAGAAATGACTCAGGCTCATCCCCACCACGCAAAATGGGCCAAGAAGCATCCAAGAGACACACGTTCCAAACAGAAGGACACAGCGTCTCTAATCAAGTAAAAAGAATCCAACAACTAAGAGCACCAGTGACAGGAGAGTATGCGGCTGAAGAGGATTCGAGTGAAACATCTAATTGAGGAGCAGAGAACCATGCATCAATCCAGCCTTAAGGACTGCTCCTACACAGGGTGGAGGTAGTCAAGACCTCCTAACTTGGGAAACTGAGAGGATCAGTTAACAAATGGTAGCAGAAGGATCTTGGAGAAAAATTCAGAAACCAAGAGCAGAAATCAAGATTAAGAGCCTGGACTAATTCCAAACTGAAGAAAGATTGTTAGTGGGAAAACAAACGGGTAAAGTAGATGAAAGAGAGAAAAATGAAGGACAGAACTGTTTATGCACAAATTAGTTCTTTTAAGGAAGCGACTTTACCTTGTACTTCATTTCTACCACTCAAAGCCCTTACTTAGCAAAATAAATATACATATAGATTATATAAAAAAGAAAGACCTGAGACATTGGGCATCACTCAACAGGGAGAAGTACGGCAAGAAACATGAGCTTACAAGTTATGAATGGCTCAGGTTTCCTAGAGGGTTCTGCTCTCCTGACAAAGGGAGAAGCCATGTGATTTGTGAATGAACACAAGACTGAAAACGAGGAGGCAGATTTTGACCAGCTTTGTCAACAACTTCCTTGAAACAATCCATTTGATTTCCCCGGGACCTATTTTATCTATAAAGAGACTAACGTGACTGCTCAGTTTGCTTGTTTGTTTTTGTTTGTTTGTTTTTCCAGTTTCTGAAACACTCTTTTCTCAGATCTCTAAGTGGCTCTTCCTGTTTTTCCAGTCTCTGTTTAAATCTTGCCTTCTTAATGGGTATTTATTAAGTACCCTACCTAATAGTGGAGCCCACCTGTCCCACTCACACACCCTCTAATCTAAGATCTTTTTTCTTTCTGAAACACTTCAAATGACTGAACAATATACAGAAAAGCATAAAATTCCAATAAATATTTGCTAAATGAATCTAATATGAGGAAAATTTTGTGGAAAAAAAGAAACTAGAATAATAAACCATTTAAATTCTCCCTAAGGCCAGTTTCCAACCCATTGGTCTATCCCAATATTCCCTTAAGCCCTAAGGGTGTTCAATAAGCCCTCATTAAATTACTAATTAAGTTAGGAGACAGCAAGGGCAAACATCCCTAGTGTTCCCGTGCCACCTGCTGACAACCCTATTTAGTCTCTGTTTAAGCAACTGAAGTGACATGAGATGCTAGGGGTAAGAGTTACAGGGACCATTTGCCTAAGAATTTCGTGAATTCATTGTTTTTAATTGCAGAGTAGTATTCCATTGTGTAAATATACCACATCTTCTGAATCCATTCCTCCGTTGAGGGACATCTGGTCAGAACTGGAAAATATCATCCATCCTTAGTGAGGTAACCCAATCACAAAAGAACACACATGGTATGCAGTCACTGATAAGGGGATATTAACCCAGAATCTCGGAATACCCAAGACACAATTCACATATCAATAGATTTCCAAGAAGATGGAAGGAGAGACCCCGGGTCCTGGAAGACTGGATGCAGGGGAATACCAGGACAGAGAAGCGAGGGGGGGATGAATGGGGAACAGGGGGAGGGAAGAGGGCTTATGGGACTTTTGGGGAGGGAGGAAACGGGAAAGGGGAAATCATTTGGAATGTAAATTTAAAAAAAAAAGAAAAAGAAAAAGTTACAGTGAATACTTACTTTCCCCAATAACGACAACCATGCTTTTTCAGTAAAAACAGGAAGTATGCTAATGTTGGAAATTAGGTATCTCCAAAAGTCGGGGGGGGGGGGGACAGTTAAATGCCTTGCACTGAGGTCTTACGTAGCAGATATTAACTTAAGCGCTTTTATATATTCCTTCCTTCAGTCCTCACATCCAGTCCATCGATGTATTGTCGTCAGTTAATAGATCAGCATTAAACTAAAACATTAAACAAGAAAATTAAAGACAAGGTGTGCATGGATTGTTTGGGAGGTACTGAGGCACACGTGCTGGCCGGTATTATGATACCCAATTTATGTTTCACACTACTCCTGAGCCGCCAAGTCAGACCTCACAGCAAACACAACCAAGGTGCTGGCTCGGGATTCCAAAGTTCACTATTTCAGTTCTTTCAGTTTTGGTTGTGAGACAGGGAGACCTTGTAGCTCTAACTGACCGGGAATTTACTGTGTAGACCTCAGTGCCTTGCTTGCCTCTTCCTCCTCCCGAACGCTGAGATTGTAGCCAGTTTTCCTGACCTTCACCGGAGACTATTGTACCTGGTAACCAGTTCTGGATGGCTGGAGCTGAAAGCTGCAATAAACACAAGCACGGTTCCGGAAATGCAGCCCCTCAGTCCGGAAGTGACTTTTCTAGTTCCCTCAGTTACAGCGAATGACTCGGAGGGTTGGGGGCCCCAAGGCTGCTATCTTTGCCTTTTCCACTTGTGCTGCACAGAGTAATGGACATGTGCGGACAGAACTATGTCACCCCACAGCAGTCACCCCTCTGAGAAGGCCGGTGAGCACTGGAGCCTCTGTATTCCTGGGGAGTGTCCTGGTAAACCTACTAACTCCTGACAGAAATGGCCCTCCTGATTGGAAAGGCTGAGGAAGCTCTCTGTTGTGTGCTGCTTGCAGCTTCAAAACTTCCTCTACTTCCATCCTAGCCTCCTGTGAAGGAGACAGTGGCGCCCCCTGGTGACAAGCCGGATCTGTCGGCACCTTGATTATCCAGACAACCGAGTAGGAAAACGGTTATAGATGCTGCGTATCTGTTTGTTATTCTTGCGCGTTTTGCTTTAAAAAAAAATGTACCAATTACCACAAAACTGTAATCTCGGTTATTACTGAATACCAAGTTATTTTTAAGTAGGTAATATTAGACCAAAGAAAATATTAAGTATATAATACACATAATACAGCAAAAATGATGACAGCAGACGGGCCTGGTGTTTCATGCCTGAGGTACCAGGACATGGGAAGTAGAAGGACTGCAAGTATGAGAAGAAAAAAAGTAAGGTGATACTCAAAATCGCAAAAGAAGTAAGCTTCACAAGATCAAAAGGAATAAATTAGAGTGCTCTTTGACTTTGTGTGGACTTGACAGGTGTTTTTTTGAAATGAACAAAATGAATTTGTTAAATGTTAACATTTAAATCATTTAAACAGCATAATGCAGATTGTCATCTCTCCTCCCCAATAAGACTCATTCCATCAACTGAAGACCTGAGCAGAATGGCCAGCCTCCGTGAGCAAGAAGTAATGCTCCTGCAGACATCCATATGCCTTGTGTCTCTGTCGCTCCTGAGTCTCCACACTCTGTAGACTTTGGGCTTGCCCAAGTCACATAAGCCAATTTCTTTATAATATTTTTTATAGATATACACCCCATTGGGTTATTTTAGGGGGGAATCTTAGTGTAGAAAATGATTTCAAAAATCCAAAACAACTCTCACTCTTCTTGGACAAGAACGCTGCAGTGGAGTGTAGCTGAAGCTCTGAGTTCAGATCAGGAGAGCTGGACCATTGGCTTAGGCCTTCGAGAGCTTGCAACAAAATCTTCATCTTCTTCAGACTCAGGCCTTCCCATCCTCGTAGCTCTACTCAATGTCAGAAGAAGGAATTGTTTCTCATTTTATAAGACACATTACAAAAGTCTTGCAAATAAATAAAAACACAACACACCAAAATTATCCAGACCCAAAGTCTGCATAACTCAATAAACTTCTATACAGTTAGAATAGGTATTTGGCATATTAGCTGTGGAGCTTTACTTACTTACAGGTTCACCAATGTATAAAATACACATAACATATATATGACACTGAAAGTTTAAAAAAAAAGAAAGAGGCAAGGATTTTTGAAAAAACCAAAGACCTGAAGTCACTGTCTGTTATTGAACCACTGCTATTGTAAAGCATGACGTTTTGGAAACCCTGCTTTTTTTCTACTCTATTTTTCTAGCCTGTTCAGAATAGGGTAAATGAAGCAGTATGGTTTGCTAGAATTTTCTGCAAAACCCCATAATTCTTTCCAGCCCCTTCTAGCACCTATATTAAATAAGACAAAGAAAACATCTAATGAACAAGCCCACAGTTTGGTCCTAACAGGATGCATCCATCTTCAAAGTACTCTAAGAGTTTTAAGAAAGGGAAATGCCATGTGGTAAACACTATACAATTTAACTTCTCAGTGCAAAGTTGTTCCCTAGCCACCCAGGACCCTCTAATAATAATAATGAGTGTGTGTGTGTGTGTGTGTGTGTGTGTGTGTGTGTGTGTGTGTGTGTATCAATCAACACCTGTTTTAAAAAGTTAAGAGTAGTACTTGGAGCAGTTAACTATCTAGATTCATCAAAGCCAACTGCCTCTGGTTTTCAAGAAGATAGCTTGAGGGAATGGAGAGATGGCTCAGCAGTTAAGAGCACTGACTGCTCTTCCAGAAGTCCTGAGTTCAATTCCCAGAACCTACATGGTGGCATTACATCTGTAATGGGATCTGGTGTGCTCTTCTGGTGTGTCTGAAGACAACTACAGTGTACTCATTAATAAAATTAATAAATCTTTAAAAAAATAAAGAAGATAGCTTGAAAAGGATTAATACCATAACATGCTATGTGTCGGGCACAGCTTTATTCCTACATCCCTAGGGATTTTGCCTCTAGAATATAAAAGCAAGATTATTTTACTACCAAGTTCATGGGAGTAGTAAAATCATACCAATGTGGGCTGGTGCCAGGAATTCATATCTGATAGCAATTGTTTATTCCAAACCCAAGAATCTCTCAAGAATGGTTTACACAGCTTCCTGTACTGTGACATAGGCTGTAATTCCCCAAACTTGCCAGTAGGTGTCGACATTTACTAACCTTCTGGCTCCTGTGTTGGACATGGTAGTGATGGCAGATCAGGGCTTCTCCTGTAATACCTGTTACTGATAGCACTTAAATAAAAGAGAAAGAAGGACAGCTGCACTCTGCCCAGAAATGAAGCTGACACACAATACCTTTCAGGAATGAAGTCTCTTACAACGATTAGGCAAGATAGTGCAATATACTTTGAGAAGGAACAATGGTTGGAGATAGAGCTTAAATGGGCTTTCACTTAAACCACGAAGGAGACCTTTCACTCAGAGCAAGAATAAGAGGGGCTTGAGAGATTCCCCAGGAGGTAAGAGCCCAGTGGCTCACAACCATCAGTAGTAACTCTGTGTCCAGGAAGGACGCAGAGCATTCGTGACGTTCATGTACATACATGCAGGTAAAACACCCTTGCACATAAATCAATCTAAATAAATTTAGGTGTGTGGGGGGGAGTGAAACTAAGGTAAGAGTTCAAGCCCGAAAAGAGACAGATGAGAGTTTGGTTTGAGACCCAAGGACAAGGGACTGAGGTGCATATTTTACATATCAAAGCAGACCTGGCCTACAGACTCTCCCAGAATCCCTCAGTCCCTACCTGACATACCCTACCCTAACCCTGAACTTTCCAGCCCAGGAAATGGGCTGCCCTTACCCCAGAGGCTCCTCCCTATATAATCCAGACATTTTGGTGTCCTCTCTCTCCTGCTCTCTCTTCTTCACTCTGTCTCTGTGCACGCTGCCTTTCTCTCTTTCTCTTCCCCCTTCCCCACACCCCACCCTCCAATGGGGACTTCCCAGGCCTGAGTCCTCAGGGCCAGTGAACTTGCCCAAGAGCAGCTTCTCCATAAACCTGCATTTAATATAATCTAATATGGCTTGGATTGGCTTATTTCTCCAGTGGAGAATTGATAAATCCAACCTGAGAGGAGTGGGGTTTGGGGCTTGGGGATCGAAGTTCCAGTGAGGAGTCTTCTGAGGAATCTCCCTGAGAATTCTCTAGAACAATCCCCAAAACAAACAAGAAATCAAACTTTTCTAAGTTTTGGAGGGCTGGCAGGAAGGGGTCTATTCAACACAGCATGTTTGTGAAAGAGCAGCTTTCATAAATTTAGAGTTCTTAAGTCATGTAGCACAGTCACTTCTTAAATCTGTTGCAGAGAGAGCAGCAGGGAGGTGTGGCCTGATTCAGGCTTTGGGACACCTAAAGGGTCAGGCCTGTGTTCATAATTTTGTTTTTAAACAAAATTATAAATATAATTTTATCACTTATGTAAGATCAGGGTAAATTTACAACTAAAGTGGTAGATGTGCTTGCTTATTTTATATAAGGAGCTAATCTTGTTGAATGACTGTTGATTCAGGACAGAGCATCTTCAGTGCTTTTCAGTAGGTTGATATTTTGATTTTATAAACTAGTACTGAGAACTCCACTCCACAGACATGTAGAACAAATGACTGAAGTATATTTGGGACTATTTCCAATTCATCCTAACATGGGGCTTCCCTCTTTCCCTTTATAAACTGTCATTTGCCTAAGGGTCATATTTGTCTCCTCTCTATGCAGAGGCAATCCTTTGTCCCACTAGGGCATCCTCCCTAGTTCCTTTTCCTTCTCCCTGTCCTCTTATTTTCTGTTTTTGTCTCTTATTCCCAGTCCTTTGTCCTTCTGGGGCAAATAAATCTCCTTTGTACAGAGAACTTGGTCTTGGGGTATCTAGTGCCAACACAGGTCATTTCAGATGTAAAAGAAAGAGAAAACATATGGAGAAAGAATAGAATATGGAAAGAAAAAAGAGACACAAACATGGAACACCTCCGATGCTGCCCTTGTGTGTCTTCTTGATGAGCTGTAGAGGAGGATCAGCTGCATAGCAATCAGCTTTGGGGTGGACACCTCCACACCACATAACTTGACTTAGTGGAGTGAACTTTCCACACTCAGACTAACCTCACAGATCATGTAGTGGAGAGTTCAAGTCTCCACCCACAGCCTGATCTCAGTAGGAGAATGACTCTCCACATACACACTATGACCTCGGAGGGCACTTAGTGAGGAACTAAAGTCTCCCCATATCTACTGACATAACAAAGCAACTAGCAGTGGGTTCCCAAGTCTCAAAGCAGTCCCTGACCTGGGAGCATGACCAGAGGAGATAGTAGTTCCAACACTTCTCCTAACCTCAGTGCACAAAACCCAGAGGAGGCTGAAGTCCCCAGTGCCCTCTCTGGCCACAGTGCAAACAACAGTCGTGACCTCAAGATCAGTTTTTAGTATCCCAACTATCATGATACTTACATACTAATAATAAGTTCTTGTTCCTATTGTTTGAGATAACATGATATTATTGAGTTTCAAACCCAGGACAAGCAACTGGGACACCTATTTAACAGATCAAAACAGGCCTGGTCTCCAGGTTCTCCCAGAATCCCTCAGTTCCTAACCAGTTAAAGGCTATGGCTAGTAAAACCCTCCACCCCCTACCCTCTACCCTAAACTCTCCAACCCCGGGACTGGGCCTCCCCTTCCCCAGAGGTTCTTCCTTACATGACTCAGACACTTTGGTTATCTGCTTCCCCACCACCACCACCATTGGCTCCTACTTAATTCTCCCTCTCTTCCCCTCCACCACATCCATTTCCCACATGTTTCAGGATTATGATCACTCTGGACTCTCCCAGATGTCTCTGCCTCTAGCTATGTCTTCCTTATATCTACAACAGACTTTCACCTCCACCATACTAGGAGCAGTCATGCAATGTCCTTTCCTTTCCTTTTTATTTTATTTTTCCATTCATCTGGTTCTGAAACCCAGGACAAGTGGCTGAGGTGCATCTTTGGTACTGTAAAGGGTGTGTATCTACACATAAGCTAGCAAGGGTTTTATTCCTAAGGAAGGCCATCTTAAAGACAAACAAGGCTCATTCTTGTTTATGATTAAACCTCTGTTTTCCAAGATTTGGCTACACCCTACCTGTAATTTCAATGCTAATGGTTCTGTACTGTCTGTTCCAAGAGATGACAACCAGGTCTTTGTTTCAAAAAGCTGTTTATAACCATCTTGCAACCCTACCTTTTTTTAAAAGATTGTTTTAACTACCTTGTTCTGAGCACCATAAAAACCTTTCTCCAATCTCACCTTGGAGGAGGCAGTCCCTGTACATGAAGAAAAAAGGTTGCTTGAATTAGTTGCTTGCTTCAATTAATTTAGCTGTGATGATTTGGGTTAGTGGTCTTTCTCCTCCCGTCTTTGAGATTAACAAACCTCACATTCTTATGGGGTTAGATAATTCAAAATGGCACATATTTTAGGTGAGAAATGCACTGTTAGCCAGGGACACGCTCCTTTAAAGTCTCTCGATTTTGGTTAAATGGTGCCCGTTTCCCAAAACCACAGCAATCAGTATTCCAGGCTTGTTTTCCTAGATTCCTGTCACCATCCTCTGCAGATCCCCTAATGATGGCAGACCCTGAATCTTTATCAAGCTCCTCACAATCTTTAACAAAGTACTCACCAATCTTTTTTTTCTCACCTAGCAAGGACTAAGAGAAACTTTCAGCCCTTTCTGTTGCAGGATATTTCCTGTCCAATCACATTGGGGAAGTGGAAGGCCTGTGATTGGACAGGAAAAGGGAGGTGGAACTAGGAGCTGGAAAGACAGAAGTTTCAGGAGGAGGAGAGGGAAGGTTGAACAGAGATACCTTCGGAAGGCGGACCTGTGTGATATTTACTAGCCACAAATAGCTAAGTTCTTATAAGGTTAAAAATATTGAGATAAAGCTTTTATCGTTATCAATTGGCTCTGAAATTACTGTATGGGCACCTTATAAATTATAATATTATTTATACATAAATCTGGCTAACTAAGCTTTAAGAGTTTTGCTTTATGTGGTTACTGGAGTGTGGGCCCACCGATGGCGGAGAGGGAACACAGCTGAGACGCTGTGGGAGCTAGCTAGGAGAGAATAGATCAGCGGCAGCTTTCTCCTAGCTGACCCCGCCGAGACATGATTTTGTGGCCTGGTGGGGCAGGAGAGAGGGCGGGATCCTTTTTTAATATTTCTGGCAACACCTTTCTGTAACCATAACAGTTTGTAAACCAATGGCAGGTCTGAGTCTCACTAAGAACAAGGTTTCCCCCAGTAAAGCCCTGGCTGTCTTAAGTTGTTCTTTCCTAATCTTTGGCTATTTTGGTTTCTTTACTGTGCTCATTTTCATCCATTTGTTGCTCAAAACCCAAGAGGGACATAAAAGAACTCCACCCACCCACCCCCAAGGGGCGTGGCCTCTCTTAGCTGAATCAAACTGCCAATTTTACCCTCCTGGGTACGGATCACTTACCTGTGCTGACTTCTGCCACCCAACATAGATAGCTCCAAATTCTAGAGTCTGGTTCCGCCACTTGCTCTAACCATAGTTCCTTCCTACTTGATAAGCCTCCAATCTCCCTTCTACATCCTTTTTGCCTGCCCACCATGTGGGCATCTCTCTCCTATGCTCTTCTGTGCATCTCCATCGGGCTCCACCACATGGACAATTCTACTTACAGAGACACTTGCTCGTCTCCCGAGGTTGGAATCCTTCCTTTTCCTAATGCCTCTCTTCAGCTGCTTTCTCCTTTACCTGCTCTAACCACGTGCATCTCCCCATCTATGGGTGAGTGTTACTATGGCCCTGATTTGTCTACTTTTACCATGAAAGCCACACTGGGATGCCAGGAAGCTTTCCTCTTGCCCTACTGGGCCCCCATCACATGGAAAGGGATGCCTCTCCTCTTTAATTTCGGACATTTCTCTATGACAAGTCTCTCAGTCTACTTGGGGGCTCCTGGAATTGAAATTATTGTCCCTGCACTTACCCACCTCTACTCCCTTTACAGAGGAAACTAAGGATGACCCTCCCCCCTCCTCCATCTACCTCTCTCACTCTTTGATGATGGGCTTTTCTCACACAAAACCTAACTCCTCAACTCCACTTGCTTGCCTACTCAAATCTTAACACATCCTCAGACTTGGCAATGCCATTAAGCCTTGACATCTCATTTTTTGTTGAAACACGGACTGACCACAGTACAAATTTGACAGTGAGTCTCAATGACCAAAAGCTGACACAACTACCAATTCCGGTCTGATTCTGCCTATGTGCAGGTTCTCTTCGATCTCCATTCTCACCCTTCCCTCTGTACCTCATGCTAAGTTCAACAGGTTCTCCTGGCAAAAATCCTGAAGCTGACTGAAATCTGGGGCCCTCTCCTCCCACTCTTTTTGACTCTTCTTCAACCTCAACCTCATTCTCTGGCACCGTCTCAGCCAGCTCCCTGACCCAGTCCTAACTCAACCTCAAATACATTCCCCTCATCACCTCCTGCAGCTCACAACTGCTCTGGTACTGATGACCCTTACCTGCTATGGCAAGTGGCAGGTCCTAACAACCTTCTTCATGTACATGTCCCTTTCTCTATGACTAACCCAGATAGAAAGACCTTTGGTTCTTTCTCTGCGGATTCTGCTTACTTCACCAAAGAGTTCAGAAGCCTTACTCAAATCAGGTCTGGCACAACCTCTATGTTATTCTTTTCTCTACTCTCACCCCTGAGGAAAAAGAGAAGGTCTATTTGGCTGCTCAAGCCCATACAGATAAGGTTTCTTGTGCAGACAATTTCTACGCAGTGGGAGCAGGCACAGTCCTTCTGTCGGATTCCCACTGGAATCAGATTAGGGCTGAGAATCAGTCCCCAGGCAGAGTAATCTGTGTCAAAATGGTTGCTTGCCTCCTGGCTGACCTCCAAAAGGTCTCTCATACAGTAATTAATTTTGATAAATTGAGTTAGGCCAGAGGGAAATCCCACCAAGTTCATCGCCCAACTTAGAGACCCTCCTTCAGTACACAGAGCAAGATCCTAATCTCCAAGAGGGCATGTTTATCCTCATCTCTCACTTGCTCTTTCAGTCAGTTCCTGACTTTAGAAAGAAACTTAAAAGGCAGGATGAGGGCCGTCAAACTCCCCAGAGAGATCTGTTAAATATGTCATTTTAGGTGTTTAATGGAAAAGATGAACAGGAAAAGATATAAAAAGCTACCTGTGATTCAGACATGCCAGCTTTTGGCAACAGTCCCTAGATGGGGCATAGAAGAACTCCAACAGCTTGTTTCAAATGTGGCAAAACTGGGCACTGGGTGAAAAATTGCCCTTCATCCCGACTGTAACCAGGGCCCTGTGGACAAGCAGGACACTGGAAAGGTGATTACTCCCATTTGCCCAGACAAAGTAGATGGGTCTCCCAATGTCCTCCTCCACAGGAGAGTCTGTTGGATCTTCTGGGCTTGGTGGCTAAAGACTGATGTGGCCCTGAGACCTCTGCCCCCAGTGAAATCAAGATTACCATGGAGCAATCTAGAGCAACTGTCCAGGTGCCTGGACAGTCATAGCGCAGTCTGTCATTTTTAATAGATTTAATAGAGCTACTTGGTCTATACTTGCTGCTAATTCCAGTGAAACTTATCCTTCTCACAAACCTTGGTGGTCTTGGTGGGTGTTGTCTGTCAGCCCCACCAGCCAAGGGCTACAGGCCCTTTCCTCTCTAACCCTAACCCTCCCACAGACTCCTGGCCTGACTCTCCCTAACCTTGACCAACCTTCATCCTATAGACTACTGAAAGTTGGGAAATGGCTCTAGGAGTTTGGGAGCAAACAAGAGGACAGACCTTCGCCCCTGTTGCCTACCTTTCCAGGCAGCTAGATACAACAGTTAAGGGGACAGCAGCTTGGTTTCTGGGCACTAGCAGCAACTTGCCTACTGGCTCAAGATGCTTCTAAGCTCACTGTTGGTCAGCCTCTCTCTGTCCTCTCACCACAGGAGCTTCAGGATCTCTTATCACACAGGAGTCTCTCTATTCAGGCATCATCTAAGCTTCAGTTTTTTTGTGTCTCCCCTTCTAGGAAACCCCAATATCTCATTTGGTTCCTGCCTCCCACATAACCCTGCTACACTCCTTCCAAGGTCACTCCCTCCACCCATTCCTGCCTAGAATCACTTGAAACCCTTATTTACAGGAATCCACAACTTTCTATTCCCCTATGCACATCCTAACTATACTTGGATTACAGATGGAAGCCCACCTCTCAGCTCCCCTGGCTCCCGCCAAACAGGCAATGCCATAGTCTCCTCTGACCACGTTGTAGAATGTACTACCCTCCAGGCATTACTTCTCAGAAGGTAGAGCTCATAGCCCTCACTAAAGCCTTCACTTTAGCATGAGTCTAGAATACACAAATTCTACACCACCATGCTTCCATTTAGCAGGAGACAGGTTTTCTCACCACCAGAGGCACATCAACTACCAATGGGCCTCTAATCCTAAAGCAGCTAGAAGACCCTTGTCTCCCCAAGCAGACAGCAGTTATCCACTGCCTGCCTGTGTCACCAGGCACCTATATGGTATAGCTTTGGGAAATGCTTTCACTGACAAGACTACTAAAGAAGCAAGCCAACATTCTTACCTTCCTTCCTCTATCTCCTCCTGACCCCTCTGAGCTTAATCCCTACCTACTCTGAGTCCCAAGAACAGGCCCTCTGAGCTATGGCAGCTCATGGGTCCTCAGGGCTAGCTCTTTCTTCAGGAAAGGTACGATCTCCCTGAGTCCTCTGGACATCTTCATGCCAAGGCTCCATCTCTCTACTGATTCCTCCAACCTCTTTTCTACCCCAGCCTTTCTGTTCTCCTTAAGGCAGGATGAATGTGCCTCCAGCATTGGAACCTCCCCACAGGGAGCCTTGCAACCCACTCCTTCCTTTAACCCACACCAATTTCAGGGTAGTTTTCCATGGGAGGACTGGCAGATAGATTTCACATGCATGCCTACCAACAAAAAAACCATAAATATCGCTCAGTACACAACTACCTGGGCCAGGAGTCAACCATGCTGCAACTGGAGTAACCAGAGCAGGAGTTAGTATAGGAGTGAGTGGCTGCCTATAGACAAGAGCTGTAGTTCACACAAGCCAGAGAAAGACATATCTTTCAAGGGAATCTCATGCATATTCCAAAAGGAAAGGAAAGCAATCTCTGGGTCTTGTTTCTTTGAACTATTTTAGAAGCTTACTCATTCGCACACAATGACACACAAGATGTCCTTTTGTGGACCTCAAGGCCTTTTCTCCATACAGCCATCATACTCTGAGATTATCCTGTGGACTCAAGCCTCCATAGCTTTCCTTAACTCAAGCTCTTTAATTTAGAAAGACATCCAGGCTCTGCCTGAATGTGCCTTCTCTGTCTATCCTTGAAAATACTATACAGACAGAAAACTGGGTTAATCTTAGGAGATTCTTTATTTGCCTCTCAGGGATCCCTTGGAATCACAATTCCCTGTCACCCAAAGACCACAGTCTTCATGAAAACCAGGCTTTTACCAGTGTGTCCAGTTTTTACCTTGTTTCTGGTGTAGCTATAACTGTCTGGATGCTGTTGCTCTACTCTGTCTAGAGGAAGATGATTAAGAGTGAATCTGAGCCCTGCTTTTTTAATCTTAGAAGAACCTCTAAGCCTTCTACTCGATTCCCACCTTCAAAGTAAGGTAATATTACAATGATTAACCACTGAAAGTCACCATGGGAAATATTTCATATTAGGGTATATGCTTATACAAATGAATTCATAGTGAGTCTTTTTCAGAAAGGATCATGGGGCTGGGAAAATGGCTTGTTTAGTACAGAGACCACTATTTGTAGAGAGTTACGTGAGAAATATTCCACATAGTCTCAGATATTTGAACACTTAGTTGCCAGTCAGTGGTACTGTTTGAGGAGGTTTAGGTGGTAGAGTCTTACTGGAGGAAGATCATTACAGGGAGCAAACTATGAGATTTTAAAAGCCTCCCTATTTCCAGGATGTGCTCTCTCTACCCTATGCTTGCATTTGAAGGTGTAAGCTCTCTGCTTCCTGTGTTCCTATCACCATGCCTGCTGATTATTGCCATGCCTTGCCACCATGTGAACTCAAGCCAAAATCAACTCTCTCCACCAAAAACAAACAAAAAAACAAAACAAAAAAAAACCCCATAAATATCATCCTACCACTTTCTCAGGATAGGTAGAAGCTTTCCCTACTACAGCTGACACTGCAGACGTGGTATGTTCCCACCTCATAAATGATAGCTTCCCCAGATTCCAACTTCCTAGCTTCATACAATCAGATAATGGCCTGCACTCATTTTTAGAGTCACTCATTTAGTTCTAAGGGCCTTAGGGATACAGCTGAACTTCCCTACCAGTCCCAGTCTTCAGGGAAGGGAGAAAGGGCTGATGGAGATTTAAGACTCATTTATCAACACTGTCTTCTGAACTCCACCTTCCTTGGACTCAACTTCTACTTTCCTTTGAGCCCTCACTCTCAGTAGGGCCATACCCAAGTCCCCTCCTTTTCAGGCCTTTTCAGTTAATGTTCAGTCCTCCCTTTCTTCTAGGAAATTTACCTTCTTTGTGACTATTTACCCTCTCTCACTCTCTAGAGACACCTTCTCCAGAAATACACTGGTCTACTAATCCCATCACCCCAAACATATTACCAGCATAGTGGATTTATTTGAAAACATATCACCCACAGGCCTTCAACCCATGTTTGATGGGTCTACAATTGGTCATCCTTACTACACCAACAGCAGATAAACTTCAAGGACCCCCTACTTTCCCAGTCTCTTGACCAACAGCATTCCAGCCTTCCTTGACAGTCTCATCAGCAGGAAGTAGTGATGGAGGAGAATACACAACCCCTTTATCATCAACAAAAGGTTGGAAGAAATTCCTTTTCCCAAGGTCCCCAAATTTAGACAAAAGCCCCCACTCCCTCAGAGGTTTGAAGGAAGTTCCTGCTTGCTAAAAAGGATGTCACTTTCCTTATCTCTGGCAAGAGGAACTTGTGGCCCTTCCATTAACATGTGTCTATTGTGGCTATTAATTTTTCAAGGCAATGCTAGCTTCTAGCCTTCCTCAGACGCTGCTCAAAACCTCCCTTTTCCCCAATCCCATTTAACCCTGAAAACCTTTCCCCAGCCACTTCTTCTTTTCCCAGGAGACAGTCTTGGTAGTTTGGGATAAGTTTTTTTATTTTTCACTCAAGGAGCAGCTGTCTTGGTTTCTTTACTGTGCCCATTTTCATTCACTGACCTTCTGATCTTTCATGTACACTTGAGAGTTTGTCTCCTACAGGTCTACAGTACAGGAGGTTGTTAGAAGCACCTGAAAGGCTGTGTTTTATTCCTGCTAAAAGAAATATTTAAGGCAGTCTTTTTTAATCATTTACAAAATAATCAATTTTAAATCTCATTTTGTAAAGCCCAACCAACTCCATTTTTGAGAAGAAAATCCATTTTGTGTGAGGCCTAACTATGGGACCGTGAAAGGCAGCCTGTTTTCTGGTCGAGCTAGTTTTAAACCCCAGAGACCCACCAGATAATTCTGGAAGGGATGGAAGGCTGTTTGCTGTGCTCTCAGACACTAGGTTCCTGACACGAGGCCCCAGCTCCATAATTCTGTGGCCATCAGTCACGTAGGGCAACATGCCAAGCTCCTGGCATTCTGTCTGGACTCCACCCCCACAGTCACCTGGCAACAGTCAGGTATGCTCCTCCCCACAATTACCTGACAACAGCTAATTATAAATTTGACACTATAAAAGGGGGTGTTTGCCCCCTCCTCTCTCTCTTACTCTCTTGCCTCTCTCTCTCTCTCTCTCTCTCTCTCTCTCTCTCTCCTCTCTCTCTCTCTCTCTTGGGCTCTTCTTCCTTCCCCTTCTCTCCACGTGGCCATGGCTGGCCTCTACTTTTCACTCATCACAACTCTCTGCCAACAATAAACACTTTAAAGCCATGGACTACCTCGTCTCATCTGAACCCACTGTGCTGGAGCAATGGAGCAAGCCTTCCTCTAAGGAGCCATGACTAGTCTCATGCAGGCAGCCTCTCTGCTCTCCCAGACACAGTTTCCATGAACACTTGTCCCTGCGGTAACCAGCCGGAGCTCCTCCTTTCCCTCTTTCTCCTTCAGCCTCAGGGTAGATCCAGCCCCATGGGCCCCCACCCTGTTTTCAGCTCTTCCAGGACATCCAGCAGCATCTGCAGTGTCCAAAACTGAGAACCTGTCATCCTCAGCCTCTGTGAGGCCCTGCCGGTTCTCCGGGAACCCCAGTCTGCCCTTCCTCACCCCCAGAGCAGAGTCCTGCGGCTTCCCAGGTCCTCCTTGCCCAGTGGCCAGAACCCTGGCTGGACACGGGCCACCACTTTTAACCCACACTTAACTAGGAGCTAAACTCCAATTCCAGAAAGAAACCCACAAAGTCCACTTGAGTAAACATCCTATGGCAACCCCCTGCTTAGCAACAACAGCCAGTCAGGCTACAACAGCAGGATCAATGTACATGTAGATAATCCAAGACATCATGCAGAAAGTAGATACCGTAGCCATCCTGTTTGTCAAGTGGTTCTGCCCCCATGTTTGGTTCCTGCAGATTACACCAGAAATGCAGATTTTAAAATTTTAACTTGCTGACCTATATGGAAAGTCCCCAAGCTTTCTGTAACCACAATAAATACCCACACCCCTAGACTTGAGGCTCTCACTTCTGACCCACTGAGATGGGGGACAGTGGAGAGTCCTTGCTCACAAGCTCATAATAAAGACCGTTGTGTTTGCATTAGAATAGGATCCTCAGTGGTCTTAGGGTCCCTGCGACTTGGGCATAACAATTCATTTAGTTTTCTGTTTTTGTCTACTAGTACCTGACTGTGAAAAATTTACAATTTTAAGGTTTTTGTTTTGTTTTTTTGAGACAGGGTTTCTCTGGAATTTGCTCTGTAAACCAAGGTAAACTCGAACTCACAGAGATCTACTTCTGTCTCCCAGTGTTGGGGCTGAAAGCCACCACGCCCAGTGGTCACTTTCCTCTTCTCAAAACCTCAGGTTAACAGGTTTTTACATGATAATTTTCAAACCTACAGATTTGTCCATGTTGATTTTCATACCAGGGTGGTTATTTCGAGGTGCTTCCTTTAGGAGGTGCTGTAAGCTCATCAACTGAGATAGAAACAAAAACAATTTTATGGTTGGTGATCACCATAACATGAGGAACTGTACTGAAGGGTAGCAGTGTTAGAAAGGTTGAGGATCACTGCACCAGACAGAGGGGTTGCCAAGCCCCTCCATATGGTTAGTTCAAAAAAGAACTGCTGGATATGGGGTGTCTTATACTCTCAGGATTCTTGTGTTCTCTTTCAGGGTTTTGGTGCTTGTTAATTTTTGTCCTAAATCTCCATCTCTTTGAGCCTAGATTCTAGGTACCTGGAGCAGCAGTAAACATCAGGGGCACACTTTTACTCCCTGACCCACCATCAAGATGGAGAGAGAGTAAAACTCCATCCACTAAATTGGATAACTAATGTCATTCAACTTTCTCACCTCAATCTGCCCCATGCTATAGAAGATCAGAACCTTGTCAAAGGCACGAGGACTGTCACAAAGGACACACCTTACTCATCAAGACCCTTTACAATGCCCCCGAGCTATTTCTGACCTCAGGGTGAGTTACTCTGGCCTCAGGGCAACTGGCTGCCACTGTACCTCCTCTTCAGATTTTTTGCAATGAATGGAATGGTCAGTGCACAGTAATAACAACAATGATGATGACGTTAACAAGAATAGCAATACAAGTAGCTACTTGGTAGTTTCTTGTCCTTTGATGTGCCAAGGGAAGAAGACTAGATCTTGATAATGCAGTATCTCACTGTGACTGTCAGGTGCTCTGTGCCCACAGCCTCCATTATACCACTGGTATCAGGAGGAGCCATACAAACCTTGGCAACTCACAAATCTAGAGTCAACACCAGAGCTCTGTGGCACAGCCAGAAAGACAGGCTGATACACCTGTTCCACCTTTGATCCACTCTGGCATTCCAACAAGATATGACCTGGGACTGTAGCCTGTCCTGAGGGATAACTCTTGAATTCAATTTTGGAAACTACAAAACATCTGGAGATAGCTCCAGGATTGTGAATATTCTGGAGACTTCACCATGTGAGAAAAAGTTAAGAACAGAAGCCAGAGACAAAGATGAACATATAAGAGAGGGCTTCGCTGATTGTTTTCTGAAGCCACATATAAGGATTATTTTTTTAACCTTTCCAGTCCCCCCCCTTTTTTTTTGATTAATTATTTTGGAATCTCACATCATGAACGACCGTCATGCTCACCTCCCAGTCCTCCCATGTTTGCCCTTCCCCCATGAGTCCCTGACCCCCAAAAGAGAAAGAGGGGGAAAGCCCATTTTTATGCTGTCCATATACTCACTGGAGTATGATCACTTGGAGTGGCCAGCTTCCTCAAGGGAAGATGAATTTTTCTCTACCTACACCCCATCAGAAACCACAACTGAGGAGATCCTGGCCCAGAGAGGGGCAGGTCCAACTCAGCACAGCCCACGAACACTTCAGGCAGCAGCCCAGACTACGGACTTCAGTGGTAACACAAGCACAGACATCAACATCTCCTGGCTGCATCAGGACCACTGACCCACGCATGGTCCTTAGTTGCTTCATGGACCACGGGCTTCAATGTGGCCTCAGGTGGCCACACATGCCGCCACTCACATCCAGGTGGCACGCCAAGGCAGCAAAGCCAAGGCATCAGTCAGTGGCACAGACTACATACGTCCATATGGATCTCAGGTTTCATCTTGGCCTGGGCCAGCAGCATGGACCAGGGACATCATCAACACGGCATTCAGTGGCATCATGGACAAACGAGCACAAAGGGCCGGGCGGTGGTGGCGCACACCTTTAATCCCAGCACTTGGGAGGCAGAGGCAGGAGGATTTCTGAGTTCGAGGCCAGCCTGGTCTACAAAGTGAGTTCCAGGACAGCCAGGGCTACACAGAGAAACCCTGTCTCAAAAAAACAAAAAAAAAAAAAAACAAAAAAACAAACAAACAAAAAAAAAGAGCACAAAGGAGGCAGAAGAATGATAAAAAATACCTCTGGCCTAGAGAAAGGACTGAGTCAAACATTAACCATGCTTGATCCCTGCCCAGAGCCCCACCACCCTTGGGCTTAAGCAGACTGCCTTTGTTGTTCTCTTGACTCCTTGTCTCAGACAGCCCAGGGGCCTTTGAACACACCACCTTTCACAACCATTTCAGGCACACAGCTCATCTCTCCTCCCTCCCTCTTCCGGCTTCAGAGAGAGATAGATGGCTCCCCAAAAGGAAAAACCAGCCTGACCAATTCAGACGAATAACCCCTTAATCCTCTTGATTGCCAATGAAGGGCTTCATAATTATATTGCCTAGAACTGACTCAGAGCAAATTAACCCGATGTCCACAGTGATGGATGTCCTCTCTTCATTAATGACGTAACACTGCAAAAGGAATCAGCTAAAATGCAGAATTAAGGATTTAACTGAGATTCATCAAGAGCTTATTTCCAGACCCCAAAAAAAAATGAAATAAAATAACTGTATTAAAAATTCCATGTCATGGTTAGTGTCTGTTTCCCATCTGTCTTTCTGCTTGTTGTTCTGCTATAGATTAAATCAGAAGTGAACAAACTTTTTCTGTAAAGACCAAGCTGATAACTATCCTAGGTATTTATGATTCAGGAATAACACATGGGCACTCAAATGCAACAAGACAGAAATCTTCACAACTTTTGGCAAAATCTAAAACATAATAATCAGGTGAAAATTATAACACAAATCTGGCAATAATAAAGAATTCTTGAAGAGGTAACACTTAATTGCAGTGGAATTCAAAGTTACTGCCGTCAGCCACCAAACCCATGCAAAATTCCATGTGATAATGCCAATCAATGTATTATGAGGGTTTTGAACCTTCCATTTGAGTATTTCCGTTTTGATACCTTTTCACGCAGATATTGTCAAAAACTGATTATAAAATAAATGAATTGTAGTTAAGGATGCTTATCACTTGGAAGACAATTAATAGTCTTCAATTATGTTTATCTCTTTGCTTTATAGCATGCCATTACCATGACTACTGCCCAGTTCCAGTTGAAGAGTCGAAGAAATCTTTAATTGCACATCTAACTAGATTTTAGCTTAGAAATCTCTTTTACGCTTGTACCAAAAAAGTTGGTACAAGTTCAGAAAATATGTTAACCACCAACTTTTGTGGGACTAAAGCTTCTAGTTACTTTATTTCATTCTATTTTTGAGACAGGGGCTCATGAAGTACAGGTCAGCCTTGAACTCACTATGTAGCCAAGGACAACCTCGAACTTGTGATCCTCCTTCTTCCACCTCCAGACTGCTGGAATTAGCAGAGTATACCACCATGCCCAGGGTAAGTGGTTCTAGGGAATCCAACCCAGTACTGTACTAAACAGGTGCATCTCCAGCCTCTCATTTTAACTTTTAACAGCACAGGAGTTTTATAAAGCAATAGGACATTACCTGTGCTCAAAGAAAATGCTGACAAGCTATATCCATGCAATCTCATCAACATGGCTGCCTAAACATGTCCTGAACAATCAAAACACTGATAAACATGCTACAGAACTAGGAAAGCTCACAGGGCCTCAACTTTAGGCCAAGAATTATAGGCAACTAATTAATCTAAGACTGGAAGAAATGGTCTTCCTTGGGGAAGAGTCCCCTGACTGACTATCTAATAGCAAGTAATCTGTGCTGAGATTTCATACGTATGTATGTATGTATGTATGTATGTATGTATGTATGTATGTATTCAGATATCATTATATAGACCGATAAGGTGTACTTATGGATTTAGGAAAAAATATATGTATGTATATGTGTTATAACAAATAAAGAAAGGAAATACTTAAATGACTTGCTACATTCACTAACTAGCTGTAACTTCTACCAGGGTCTTCTCTTACTCTTCAGATGCTGTTCTCCAGCTGCAATCTTAGAATACATCATGGGTTCAGCTTTTACTGCTTAACCTAGCAATGAACCGTTTAGAGGTTCACTTTTGGCAGTCTAATTTTCTCTCTTTTGTGGGAATGGGTGAGGTATGTGAACTAAATAAATTCTACTGTTATGAAATATTTTGTTTCCAATGTCCTGTGTTTCTGATCATTGTTTTCTGAGACTTAGGGGATTTGTGACAACTCTTAATTCTGACATCAACATCAGTTACATTCTTTTTAGCACAGATTTAGTGCCATTACTTAGTAAACACAATGCTTTGCTGAACAATCTGAATCAGACAAAAACTCACAACCCCTGTACCTTAGAAGTGTGATATTTGAAATCAGTAGCTTGTTAAACTCTGAGTTAGACTGTTGCATTTCCTTGAACAGGATGGGGGTAGTCATCACTGTTTAGAGCTGGGAAATGGTCCAGATGAGTTTGAACTTCTCTGAATGTCTGAAAATGACCTAACAATCTGAAAACCTGTCACAGACAGTGGGTGTCGTATGAGTAAAGGCCACGAGCTGAACATCTCTACTAACCAGCTGTTAAATCACAAGAACCAATGAATCCTTGGTAGGAGAAGGACAGCGGGCAGAAGAGAGAAAAGAATGACTTTCTTCTCTCCAGAAGCTTGCAGTCAACTTGGCAAGATCAGATTTCCTAACGTGACACTAAGAGAATAAAACATACAATTTTAACGTCACTTCATATCTCCTGACAGTAACAAATACATATTTGGTAAAGGATTGGTGAATAAATTGTACACAGTGTGGTTGTCTCTAAACCTAACAGGAGCTAAGTATGGTAACAACCATTGAACCCTATAGACAAATCTTACGGCTGCTGTCCATTACCTTTATGATCTTAAATGAAATCTTTTATAACTTTTAGCTTTATTTTCTTCATCTTTAAAAGTGTATAATATTAATCTCAGTATTTCAGGCATCAAATGAGGTAAGAGTTGTAAAAAACCAAAGAGATCCACAAATAGCAATTATTACTGGAGAAAGGAAGGTCACAGGTGTGGTTAAGAGCACTTGCTCTTGAGAGGAACCAGGTTCTGTTTCCAGAACCCACATTATGGAAACTCCGGTTTCACTGGATCTAACATTCTCTTCCAGCTTCCTTGTACTTCCTTACACATAGCACAAAGCTGTGAATGTAGGTAAAAATATCCTTACACATAAAATAAAAATAAACCTAAACAAATGAAGATCAGTTGGAGCCTGAGGAATCAGAGAAAGTTCTCCATATCACACTTACTTTTCTACTGTGTGTGGGTTGAATCTTAAAAGAATTTTAAGAATGTAGAAAAGACTAGTAGGAATAATGCAGGAAAGAAAGGCAGATTTTAGCCTGGAAGATTTATTGAGTTTCCCAGTAAATCGTCTTTAAGAGTGATGATAAAATATGGTTTCCTCCACCCCCGTGGGCTGTTGCCCACCAGCAGAATGGAGAGGAGGAGCTGGGAAGCAGGGTTCTTGGGTGAGAGTAAGTACAGCATGGCTAGCTTATATAGCTCAAGTCAGTGGGGAGGGAAGGAAAAAGGGCAAGGGATAAAATGCATTTAATTTGCATATGTGGACAGATTAAAGACAGGCAAACAACGTTAATGATGTACCAATTCAAATACCAACATGTGCAGGAGGATGCAGATACTTTCTAAGAGTGATAGATTAGCACACTCTCTGTCATATAATTCCTGAGAAGCCAGTCCTCTGGATAGAAAACAGAAGCCTAACTGGTGAACATGATGTGGCCTTTGTCTCTATGGAATTGAGTAGGCCCAAGCCTGATTTCTGTAGGGAGTGGATCCACACCTGCTGGGGTCTCTGAAAGATATTTAGGTATGAGTATCACTCTACTGTCTCTCATCCAGCTTGGGACCTACACTAAAAGGATAAGGAACAGATGAGAGAGATCCCTCTGCAATGCTCTGTCTAAATTGACAGCTCAACCATCACCATGGGTATAACCACTGTGGGGTACAGAGCTAAGAAAGCCATCCACAGGCCTTGGTAGGGGGCACTTTTGGATGTACCTGTCATTGTGGTCATCTTCAGTGATTGCTGATGTTTGCTGAATGTTTATGAGCAGAGCTTTGTGCCATACCTTTCTCTAGACAGATCCAGAAAGTGTAACACAGCTGCAGTAAGCAGAGGTTACAGAGGATTGTCATTGTTACTGAGCTGTTAGGGTCAAAACCAGAGGCCTAAAAGGCTAGTCTTGGTCATCCATTTTTAATATGCCAATTAAAGAAATAAGTGATAGTGAAAATCAGAAAAAAAGGATATTTATTTTCCATAGCCAAACTAGCAAGAGGAACAAATAAAGCAGTTCCCAAGGCCATCTTTGAGATCCTGGCATGAGTCTTAGGTTTAAGTAGAGGCCAAGAGGCGTGCACAACTAGACAGTCCCAGACAAGTTGTGGTCCCTCTCATCATTGTCTCTGCTTCAGCCTCTCCTACAAGGTTGTGTGGTCAGTTGTCAGAACTTGAAACCTCTTTCTAGGAGACAAGCTCACCCCCTGGAATCAGGACCCCAGTCTTCTTCTCTCCCTTCATGAGTATCCTGGGAAAATTATAAGTCTTTGGAGATGATAATAATTGCAATAGCATGATACCCAAGAGGATGACACAAGTGTCTCCCTTTAGAATAGCTTTGCTTGTGCCATGGGGATCTATTTCCTCATTATAAACAAAGCAAATTTGACAGTGCTTTAAAGCTTTTTACTTACAGAATCCAGTCCTTGATCTAAATCTTTAACTTTCTTTCAAGTTAAAAGCAGATGTGTTGAATAGTTATAAATAGCAGAGACTAATCGCAGATCAGCTTACATAGCCCTGGTTGGTGCCAAGGACAGAATTTAGAGATCGATGGTTAGGAGACACATAGTACTAGTCTGTTCCAGAAGTTCCCTGTGGGGTGGATTCTCTGTAGGGGAGAGAGAGGTCCTCTCTGAATGAGAAAGAAAGGAAGAAAGGAAGGAAGGAAGGAAGGAAGGACATGCCTGCTCCTAGATATAATGGAAGAGGTGTATTATACATAAAAGGGAGAGCATAGCCAGAAGCAGGGACATCTGGGAGATCCCTGAGCTGTCCTGACCCTGAACCATATGAGGAGATGGGGAGGGGAAGGGAGAGGGGAGAGAGGGCAACCAAGTACAGCAGTCACAGGAAAAGGGTAAAAAAAAAAAAAAAAAAAGGTGGGAAACCAAAATATCTGGATTATATGGTGAAGAGTCTCTGGAAGAAGGGCAGCCCAGCCCTTGGGCTGGAGGGTTCTGGGTAGAGGGCATAGTTTGGCAGCCATACCCTGTAATAAGTAGAGATCGAGAGATGCTGGGAGAACCTGGTGCCAGGTCCCCTTTGATATGTTAAATGGGTACCTCGTTAATCCATTTATCTGAGGTTTGTGGACTAACAATCTCTATTACCCCTTTAGTTTTTAATGTGAATTCTTTATATAGATTTAGGAACTCATCTAATATGTAAGAACAAATTAACAAGAGAAAGCTTTTATTGATTTTAAATGCATATGATGATATTTGCACAAGTGCACAATGCTACAAGATAAAGAGATGATCAAACCATGTTGTTTTTATAGTCTTCAGTGGAATCAGTGTATTCATGAATGCATGATAGGACAACGGGATGCCTGGACTAGGATGATTACTTGTTGGGACATTGCTGAGACATAAACAGGGAAGGGTAGGTCGTACAAGGGAGTATAAGATGGGTGTCACTTCATGGAACTTGTTATTTGGGTTCATTGCAGGCCCTGATACTAGTCTCTGGTGATTTAGGCTATTTCCAGTGTTGGTATGTGAAAGAATGAATGAATGAATGAATGAATGAATGAATGAATGAATTCATCCTAATGGCTTCCTGTAACCAGAAAACACAGGTGAATGGCCCTTTCTGAGATTAAACTCAAGTGATTTTTATCCTACAATAACCAATATACCAAATGGTCACATTTTAAAATAGTATGTCCTTAATTTCCTCACCTCCAAGCTCAGCTCAGAGAAAGAGGGGTGCTTCATGGGTGAAGTTGGAGACTGAGAGGAAAAGGGAACTCATTTTAGAGAAGACGGGCCTCTGGGCTCAGTATAGGCACTATTAGCCGGAAGCTGGGAGTTTTGGAGTTGTTCTGGTTAATTTTTGTCAACTTGACACAAACTAGAGTCATATAAGATGGAACTTCAACTAAGGAACTGCCTCTATTACATTGGCCTGTGGGAAAATCTAGGGGGGAGGGGGGATTTTCCTGATTAGTGATTAATATGGGAGGGCCCATCCTGTGAGCAGTACCCTAGGCAGGTGTTCTTTGTTGTATAGAAAGAAAACAGAGCAAGTTATGGGGAGCAAACTAGTAAGGAGCATTCCCCCATGGTCTCTACTTTGCTCCTTGTCTGCAGGCTCCTGACTTGAGCTCCTTCCCTGACTTCTCTTTATAAGAGATTAAAACGCAGAAGTGTAAACCAAATTGACACTTTCTTTTCCAAGTCAGTTTTGGTCAGTGTATTATCACAGTAACAGAAAGCAAACTAGAACAGAAGGGGAAATGGAATCAAATGATGAACACCCAGACACTGAAAGGTCCCCCTATTACCAAAACCTTAGGTGCCCACCCAGATCCTTGAGCGCTCTCTCTGTCTCTCTCTCTCTCTCTCTCTCTCTCTCTCTCTCTCTCACACACACACACACACACACACACACACACACACACACACACACACACACAAAACCAAGAGAGCTATTATAGAGTCTGCACCATGCCCCACTGTGACTGTGGCTGGCCACCAAACTTTCCTAACACCTGTCACATACATGCCTGACAAGTTCATCAGGTACCACATACCTTGAGCTTTGTTGTCATAAGCCCAATAAGAGATGGAGGTGGGGTCCAAAATACAGGGCCTTAATAGACTAGACAACTGTTCCCAGGTTTTCCAAACAGTAGGCAGCTCAAATCCAAAGAGAAGCAGAACTGCCTCCGTGGAGATATGTGAGGCTCTGCAGTGCACTGCAAGGTGCCTAATTCGGAAGGAATCAGAAACCTTCAAACTGCCACCTTGTATTTACTCTAAGATGCCACTAATCCCCTGGAACACTCCTGCATTCTTGCAAGTGTGTGGGTGGAGCTGCTATTATCTCTATTAAATTGAGGAACAAAGGCCAAGAAAGACTCATCATGATGACTGACAGAACAAGAAAGCAGAACACAAGAACAAGACAACCTCAGGTCCACAGCATCAGCGAAGGCTCCATGCCCTGCTGGTTGGGATCCAGTTCTTCCCCTGGCTGCTGCATGTTTGTAAACATGCCTCAGAGCAGTGGGGAAGCCACTGGCCATGTTTGGACCAAAAGGTCCACAAAGACATGGGGCTTGTATACCTTATTCATAATATGTCCTGATGTCACATGTTTATAGGAAAGACAGAGCCTGGAATAGGGTGGGCAAGAGGCTAAGAAGCACACACAGTTAAATATAAACACCAGGCTCCTGAGAGCCAAGAGGCCACATATCAGGAATGTTCTAGTCGGTGAGACTGAAAGGTGTTTTCCGTTTCAGTAGGCAATAGAGACAACAAGTGAGTAAATATGCACTACACTAGGGATGTGCGGAGATGCTAAGAAGAGAGATAGAGTAGAGGAGGAAGGGGACAGAAAATTAAGAAGTGATAACTGTTTCCTACAGGATGGTCAGGAAACCTTCTGAACAAAAGTGAATATTCAAACTATGTAGTCTGTGAATGTTCCAGACAGTGAGAAGAGCAAGCACAGAGGCCTTGAGTTAGGAGATCCCTATCATCACATGCCGGTTTCCTACCTCATTTTTTCCTAATTTATTTTGTTCTTAAATATGTAGAGGCAGAGCCCTTAAGAAACCATAGTTCAACAGGGAGAAAAGTAGACCTGACAGACAGATAACAACATAGAAATCTTGCATGAGAAGCAATAGCGCAGCACAGGAAGACGCAGCCAAGAGGTTTGCAAACAAATGGCGCATGGAGTGCATATCTTCACGAGGCAGTGCAGAGATCCCTGGGCACCTTGCCTACATCATAAAACACAGCTATCATTCCATATGGAGAATTTTGGCTGATTTAATAATGATAATAACAATAATAGCTACCATGGACTACTAAGTAGTCATCTACTAAGGATCACACTAAGATTTCCATACTCTGAGCTGGAATGTAGCTCAGTTTCACACTAAGGAAAACTGAGCTCTATCCCCAGTTCTATGTAAACTGAGCATGGTGGTACATCCTAGCACTCGGGAAAGGAACACAGGAGATCAGAAGTTCAAGATGACTTTTGGCTCCATAGCAAGCTCAAGGTCAGCCTACACAATGTAATACCAGGTGTTAACACACACACATACACACACACACACACACACTGAAAGCAGCTAATGAGCGTTAACACCTACTATGTTCCAACCTATTCTTGCTTGCTTTTGAAGTATTAGAGGTTCAGCCCAGGGTTTTGTGCATACCATTAAGCTACATCCCAGCCCTAAAAATACGCCAGTATGCCAACTCTATACTGCAGAAGCAATTAAGACACCCTTCAAAAAGCCAACCTCTTCTGTTTACAACCCAAAGGAGATGGAACTATATATGCAGTAGGAAGAGAAGAGGTACTTATGAAGTTTATTGTAAGTCTGGAGTCAAAAGACCGGCCAGTCATTGTGACCCACATTATTTCATACCCTCTGGGAAGACTTGGACAGAGAGACACAAACATGTGACGAAGACACTGTAGCAAAAGCAAACAAAAGGTGGAGTCCAAAAGAAAGATGCCACATGAAGCTGAAGCTACCGATCTGGAGCTGAGGACTCATGCAAAGGGCCACTTCTCGGTGACGGGAAAATGTGAGTGTATAACAATCGAATGACTGAGTCGAAGAAGAATCAGGAAGTGCAGAGTGAGGAGGTGGCAAACATTTACATTAGCGTGGCAGGTCTACAGCAGGACTCAGCCTTTCCTGCTCATTGAGTGAGTCCTTCCAGCTCAGTGAGTTTGAATAGCCAGACACAGAAGCCAATTCTTTGGACTCTAGATGATCTTTTTTCCCTACAGTATAGTTCATGTGTTTTACATTATAAATACTTTTCATTGAATGTGTTATTTGCATTTGCTCACAACTGAAACCCACGGTGCTTTTGATGGATTAAAAATAATCATCCAAAGTTCACAATTCCCACTTGAATAAAAAAAGAAAAAGAGAAAGAGAAAGAGAAAGAGAAAGAAAGAAAGAAAGAAAGAAAGAAAGAAAGAAAGAAAGAAAGTAAGTAAAAGGAAAGATGATTGCTCCTAGGTATGGTGGAAGAGAAAGTTTATTATCAACACATGCATGCAGTGGCGCATGCCTGTCATCCTAGCACTTGGAAGGCAGAGACAGGCGGATTTCTGAGTTCGAGGCCAGTCTGGTCTACAGAGTGAGTTATAGGACAGCCAGGGCTATACAGAGAAACCTTGTCTTGAGAAAAAAAAAACTAACACATGGGAGAAAATAGCCAGAGGCCAGGACCTCTAGAAAAGTCCAGAGTGTACAGGACCCTGAGCTGGGCCAGTGGGAAAGGAGGAAGGGAGGGAGGGTAGAGGGCAGGGTGGAGAACCAAGCAGGTCAGCCAGGAGGCCCAAAGGTACAAAAAGAGCAGGTAAACAAAATGGTTGGATTTTTTTGTAGGATAGAGCAGCCCAGCCCCCTGGCCTAGAGAGTTTAAGGTAAGGAGCAGCATATGCCACCCAGAAGGCATTAGAAGGGTAGGAACTGAGGGATGCAGGGGAAACCTGGCAGCCAGGATAGCTTTGATATAGTAAAAGGGCACCACAGACATTTGTCCTGGGTTTGAAACCTAACACCACTGAATGAATGACAGAAAAAGCACTGTCTCCCCCCGCCCCATCAAGTTGGCTGCCTCCTTTTCTGCAAGATGTTCTGCTCTCTGAGAACTTATCTGTGGAGTTAGGTGACTAATTGTGGGTTATGAAAAGCCAAATTATGGCAAAAGTAGCAATGCAGCTCAAAAATGCCTATTCTTCACTATCTTCATCCTCAACACTCGAGGCAACGGCAAAGATCACAAATCCTTCTATTGCTTCTCAGGCAAGGTAATCAGGGCAGCATCTCCGTCTGTGGGTGGCTAATGTATTAAATGATAATAATAATCTCTGCTCATAAAACTGTCCTGATACACTCCACCAACAAACAGAAGGTGAAATGACGTCAGCAGCACACCTGAGGATCTCAGCATCTCTGGTACCGAGTGAGTTTCTAGAAGGTTTACAATGGCTAAATAATCTCAGCAGAGAAGGGCTGTATGTTTCCCATGCAGACCTAGACTGGACAGTCTCAAACATAAGCATGCTGAATCCTTGCAACAATCCCAGGCAAATGAGATTTCCATTCATATCTGCCTGGTCCTCAGATATATGTTGTCTCTACCTTGAACTAGATTTTTAAATGTGACTACAGTTTAGCATAGGGCATAAACAGATTCCCAGAAAACATACTTGGTTAAAGAACTCAGATTTGCTTAAGACAGGATCTAACTACGCATCCCAGGCCATCCTTAAATCCAGAGTCCTTCTGCCTCCACTGAATACTGAGACTACAAGTATGTACCGGTCACAACCATAATAGACAAGTTGGATTCTAACTGTAGCTTTAGTGTGGACTTTTCGTGTATTCCTGTATGATCTTGTAAATAAATAATTTTGGGGCTGGAGAACTGGCTCAGCGGTTAAGAGCACCGACTGCTTTTCCAAAGGTCCTGAGTTCAAATCCCAGCAAGCACATGGTGTCTCACAACCATCCTTAATGAGATCTGACTCCCTCTTCTGGTGTGTCTGAAGACAGCTACAGTGTACTTACATACAATAAATAAATAAATCTTTAAAAAATAAATAAATAAATAAATAATTTTAAAAACCACATTTTTTTAAAGCCAAAACTAATTTTTTTTTCAGAGATAAGAAAGCTACTGAATGAAACCTACTGGACTTAAGTTATAGAGTTCTGGTCCCTTCCAAGCCACACCTCAACTCCATGCACTCACTTTCCATAGCTGAGCTTACAGCACAGGGTCAGGCTCTGAATACCAGCTTAAAGTGACTGCCAGTCTCTCCTCTTGCGTGCCACTGTGAGACTGCCAATGCTACAGAGAAATGGAGGCATATACTCAGACAAGCAGCCTGGCACCTGCTGGGTTTGTCCAGCCCTGTAATACATCAAAACAAAATCCTACCTGGTCCTCCTCCACTGCCTGTTACCTCCCTCATCCACACTAAGCTCTGAACTATAGCTAACACTCCCTCTGCTCCTGGTCCAGGAAGGTGCAAGAAACATGATTCTTTTCCTGTATCATAACTGGGGCCATGTGGATCATTTGTGACCACAACAAAAGAGTGAGGATTTAAAGGCAATGCGTAGGCTGGGTTCTCATGGCAAAGGAGTTTGGTAATTAAGCCAAGTCATAGCTGAGACACACAAAAGACTATGAGGATGCTGGAATGTTGGAATTAGGCACAGGGGCAGGGTATTTATCCAGGCTTGTCCCGCTGAAGGGAAAGAATCATGATGACGAAATTCCACTCTTATTCCAACCAGAACCCCCAGCTCTCCCAAAACCTCTTTCCGGAATCCTCTCCTCCCCTGACAGGTCTGTCTTTTTCCTTACTAAACATTTGACAAAAGAATAAATGAACAAATCAAAGAATAAACCAGGCAAGGAGAGAGACAGAGAGATAGAGATACAAAGACAGAGAGAGACAGAGACAGAGGAAATGCCTTTCTGGCCCCCAGCCACACTCTTCTTCCCTGTTTTTGCCTTTGCCAAGAGTGTATTAGGTAGACCTGACCAAGTAGGTTTAACACTCAAGCATTAACTGAACTTACTTATGGGACCAGGCAACAAATCACAGAAAATATGAAACACTGCCCTTCCCCAGTCCTATATAATGTCCACCAAAACCCCTAAGCTGTCCCCCCACCCAGTGGCCTCTGACCTCTAACTCACAGGCTGAACTTTGCTGGCAAAGGCTTCAGATTATTCTCCTTATGCAGCAAAGACAGTTTTACAAATGGCTTGCTCCTGGTACTCATTACTTTTTTCTTATTTTCTTTTTTCCTTGTCTTTTTACCATTTTTCTTTTCCTGGTAAGGTTTTGTTATTTTAGTTTAAGCTTATCTTGAACTCACTGTATAGCCCAGGCTGGCCTTGAACTCCTCACCTTCCTCCTGCCCCACATCCCCCACCCACAAGTGCAGGAACAAGTGACTAAGAGGCATGTGCTACCATACTCGGCCTGTTCACCTGCTCTTGTCTCTGTGATCTCTTGGAACTCTGGATTCAATGCCCTGTTATACTGGACAGCCAAGGGAATGAGACAGACATAAGTATGAGCTTAGAAAAGTGATTATCTGCTCTTGTGGAAGTCAAGGAATTTG
Organism: Tokudaia tokunoshimensis; assembly: GCA_036184795.1. Lineage (NCBI taxonomy): Eukaryota > Metazoa > Chordata > Mammalia > Rodentia > Muridae > Tokudaia > Tokudaia tokunoshimensis. The sequence continues at coordinate 66,594,795 of BTHU01000003.1, read as the reverse complement.
ATACCTGCCAAGGATGGCTTGGACATCAACCTGCCCGCATCAGAAGCAGAGCAAGATGAACTCTGGAGGGTCTTTGACACAGGTTCTCAACCTGTAGGTCAAGATCCCTTTGGAGTTGTTGAATGACCTTTGCACAAGGTTTGCCTAAGACCATCAGAAAATAGAGGTATTTACACTACAATTCATAACAGTAGAAAATTTACAGTCATGAAGTAGCAAAAAAATAATAATAATAATAATTGTATGGTGATGAAAGGGGGTGGGAGGGTTTTACCACAACATGAGGAACTGAATCAGAGTCACATCACTGGGAAAGTTACAAACCACTGGTCTATGAGTGTAATCCTCACCTAGCACTGCCTTCAGCCCTCTCACTAGCTTGTTCCAAAAGTGCCTTATACACGTTGGCCAGCATCACAGATGAAGCCAGCCATCTGCTATGAGTCACATAACATACCTGGGGACTGGCCTCCCAGTTAGGCCTGGGAGATTGGACATATAGCAATTTCTAAAGAACACAGTACTTCTGTTCCTTCTGTGTGTACACTCTTTACTATACCAGCAACCACTCCCTGGACTTCTTGACATCATTGTAGGCTGGCAATGGTCCTGCTTCCAACCCCAAAGGGATATCTTCTTGTCCCCTTTTTGTAAGGTACCTATGTTTTTCATAGTCACAAAGTTACATAGTCACAAGAGTCAATAAATTACAAACAGAATGAGTCATAAATGAGAATTCGGAGTGTACAGATTTGAAGAGGTGGAAAGTCACCCAGTTCAGCCTACCACTAATTGGACCCCAGTACTGTGCCAGGGTCATGGGAAATGCAAGGAGGGGACAATGAAGCCTCTGTCCTCAGAGAATTCATTGTCTATTTAAGAGGTAAGAATTACACATAGGAAATAGGGCTGAAGATCCACAGGAAACAGAAGCTTTAGGATTTATCATCCTAGTCTACCAGCAGCACATGACCTAGAGAAAGCCACCCCAGCTTACAGTCAACAAAGCCTGTCTTGTGGAGGACAGAACTTGTAGGAGACAGAGAAAGGAGTTAATATAAATCTTTCTTTCACAGAACTCAGATTCTGGTGAGGTTGAGATGGACAGAATCATCTGCAGAATTCAAAAGAGAAACAAGTTGGGGGTTATGAATAGAAGATTTCTGATGGAGTAGGTTTAGAAATGTCTAAGAGAAAAGATAACTCGAATGTATTTCCAATAAGTACAGTCTTCATACATAAATATAGACAGAATAAGGTTCAAGAGGAAGAAACAGTATGAAAAAAAATAGAAAGACAGCCAAGTTGGGTGTAGTTCTTCGCACCTGTGATCCCAGCACTTGGGAGTCTGCAGCAGGAGAATTGTGAATTCAAGACCCTCCAGTATAACATAATAAGAATCTCAAGAAAAAGAAAAAGAAAACAAGAAAGAAGGAAGGAAGGAAGGAAGGGAGGGAGGGAGGGAGGGAGGAAGGGAGGAAACAAAAAGTAAGAAAACTGAAAAGATCTGCTTGCTATGAAGGCCTTAAATAGTGTGTTAAGAGTTTTGTACTTTACAAATTGGTCATGGTGGCCCACACCTTTAGTCCTACTCAGCATTTGAGAGGCAGAGGTAGATGAATCTCTGAGTGCAAGGCCAGCCTGGTCTATATCTACACAGAGAAACTCTGTCTCAAAAAAGCAAAGAAATAATAATAATAATGATGACAACAGCAACAATAATGATTTTTTACTTTTCTATAAAATACTAATTCCTTTTATTCTTACAGAAAATAGCAATCCTGGAAATGAAGAGTCAGGGACACAAAAGCAGGCGACTATGATCAAAATACATTGTTTGCGTGTATGAAACTCTCAAAGAATTAACTAAAGTATATTTTAAATTAAAATAAAAATAACCCTTCTTGAGAAGAGAAAGTAAGTCTGGTAATATGAAAAATAAATTAAAGGGAAGACACAGACCGCAAGATTCCCTAGATATCTGTATAATAATAGTCCTCACAAACAACAATAAGAACCTGTGTGAGTGAGGGGAGTGGGGAAAACTGAAGTTTACACAGAGAGTCAGCAGGCAGAGAGGCCCAAGGAGCACAGTTCCTCGAGTTGTTAATTCAACCCCTTCCCTCAATTTATACATGAGGAAATCTAACCATGACACACACACTAGGGTCTTTCCCAAGTTCACAATGAAGCTGAGTCAGAGCCTTGAGGGATCTTTCAGTTTTCAAGACACTAGCTCTCTGGAGTACTGGGGTTATAAAAAAAGGTTATAGAGAAAACAGAACATCTAACTACTCTACAGTCTGGGCAGCAAATAGGAACGCATACACTTCTGCACATCACTTGGCCCAAGTTCATTTGAATAAGGCTGACAGCCCAAGTTCTGAGAAGCACTGAAAACACCCATCAAGTGGAACCCTAATAACACCTAGACCACACTGAAAACTTCACAGATTACAAAGCATACTTACCCTTACCCGTTTCCCTCGGCTCCATCTTTACCTGGGGATATATGCATTCCTTTGATCAACAAATCTTTATCAGGTGCCTATTACCACAGGTAGATGCTTTGGTAGCTACTGAGTTAGTTTATAAGTTGTGCAAGACCCTGGGAGGCACAGAACAACAGAGGTTAACTCCATTTCCCTGACCTTTGTTTGCTCTACCTCTCAGCAGCAAAATCAGGCGGGCTGCCCTTGAGATCCTCAAGCCAGGGCACTTAAATTAACCATCCCTTCCCATCTTGAAGCAACTCAAAACAGGCCTTTACTCAAAAAGTAAAAGAATCCCCACATGACCCAGCAACTTTACTCCCAGATAGATATAAAATGTAACAAAACAGAACCACACAAAAATACCTGATTGTTCACAGCGCCATTATTCATAAGAGTCCAAAAGCCTAGCCACCCCAAATGCCTATCAAAAGATGAATGAATAAACAAAATGTAGCTCATTCATATAGTAAAAGTATTGACCTGGAAATAGAAATGAATTACTAATATGTGCTACAGAACAAATAAACCTTGAAAACATTATATACAGTGAGAAAAGGTCCAATGTTCTATGATTCCATTTACTTGAAAGGATCAGAACAGGCAAATCCAGAGAAACCCAATGTTTAGTGCCTCTTGAAGAGAGAAGAATGAGAGATGAATAGTGGTGGACACAGGACTTCTTTTAGGGTACAAAAATGCTTTAAAATTGGGGGCTGAAGTGATCACTGCTCTTATAAAGGACCAGAACTCACTCCAAGAACCCATGTAAGTGGTTCACAACTACAACTCCAAAAGATCCAACATCCTCTGCTGGTCTCCAGAAGCACTACATTCACGCATGCATACTCACATTTATATATATATATATATATATATATAAAATTTTCAAATTAAAGTCTTTTTAAAAGTATCCTAATAGTAATGTATATTATTAAAGTGTTGAATTGTACACTTTCAGTGATTAATTGTATGATTGGGAATTATCCCAAAACTTTTAGAAGAGTTCTGTCTCTCTCTCTCTCTCTCTCTCTCTCTCTCTCTCTCTCTCTCTCTCTCTCTCTCTCCCCCGTCTCATTATGCAACTGAAGCTGATTTCAAACTCCCAGCAATCTTCTTCTTGCCCCAGCCTTCCAAGTGCTAGGATCACAGTTATGAATCACCATTACAAACTTCAAGTAAGACCATTAGTAACTAGGCTAGACGAAGTGATCCAGAACTGTATTTCTGGGTCTTAGGAGGCAAGATCCAGAGAATTATTGCTAATTCAAGGCTCTCCTCGTCTACATAGGAAGTTCCAAACCAGTTTGTTCAATAATGAGAACCTATCTCTAGCATCCATAAAAACAAAAACAGAAGAATAACCTTGAGTTTAAGGCCACCCTTCTTACACAGTGCATGCCCTCACAGCCTGGGCTATACAGTCAATAGCAACAAAATGAATGAACAAACAAACAAAACACCTCAGAAACTTGTTTGGAAAGACCCAAATGTTGCCACATTGAGGACATCCATTTAGGTCTGTAAATTATTAGCCATATTTTAGGAATCCCATGGGTCAAGTTCAGCAACAGCTTCAGATACTTTCTAGCCCATTTCAATTATCGGATGTGATAGAGCCTGAGTTATTGGGGAGAAGAGAAATGGTGTTCTCTTAGAATAGAATCCAGTAATATAAGAAGTGCAGATATATGCTGGGCATAAAGATCCCAGCTCTAAAAACATTTCCACCCCAGAACCCCTAGGCTGCTTCCCTTTGGCTCAGAACATACTTTCTGACAAGGCTAAAATATTGCTGAGACCAGTGGTACCTTAAAAATCCACTGACTTCTATGGAAGCCATTTAGGGAAACAGCCTATAATTAGCAGGAAGGTAGTTCACTGAAAAGAAAGACTTAAAATGGCAATTTATTTATGCAGATAATAATGGGTGACCTTTGATTATCATGAAATCTCAAAGAGTTTTTTGTCTATTAATTAGTCCTACTCCTCTCTGGAGGGCACTCATTTGCTCCATCTGCAGTTTTATGCTCCTGCCAAATGCCAAAGGCCTAGCAGGAGTGAAGTCTAGCATCACACAGGTGCCTTCCCTTCTCATCTCACTCACTAAAGAGGAATCCAAAATCTCAACAGAAGAAGGAAGGCTGAGAGTTGTGTGAGAGTCACCTCTGGTGATTTAACCTGAATCTACCTCAAAAATCCATTAACTCAAACTTACACCAGTCAGACTGAACAAGCACATCTTCACCCCAAGGTAAATGAACACGAAAGAATCACACAAAGAGATAATGAGATGACTTACCTACTTGGACACTTGCCACTTGACAGTGCAAGCCTATGACCTGAGTTCTATCTCAGGACCAATGTGAAGGTGGACAGAGAGAAGGGATGCCATAAAGTTGTTCTGACCTCCACATGCATATGAGCACAACAATATTTATAATCTAATAATATATAATAATTATAATAACCATTACTGTTATTATGTGCATGTGTGTATGTGTCCGTGCACTCATGTATACCATAGTGTATTTGAAGCAGCATGTATGTGGAACTTTATGGCATCTTCCCTCTCCTTCCACCTTCACGTGGGTTCTGGAGATAGAACTCAGGTCATCAGGCTAATAATAATAATGATGATGATGATGATGATAGTAATAATAATAATAACAGTAATAATGTTATAGGGACAGGAGTCTTCCCTTCAGGTTGCCATCTGCAGCAGGGAACCAGGCAGCTCCAAAGTCTTCTGTGCACAGACCGCCAGGAGAGAGTGATCTCCCAGCAACTCTTTCACTTCTGAGTGCAGAGGTGAGATCTCCACCTTCTCTGTGGAGGGGAACAGCTAGGAGTGCACGGGGCATATGATCAGTATTGCTGCTGGGACAGGAGTTTTCCCTTCTGGCCGCCATTTGCAGCAGAGCTCCACAGCCTTCTGTGCACAGACCCTGACAGAAGAGAGTTGGTCTCCCAAGAATTACAGACACAGGCTTACAGGCCCATAGGAGGGAAAAGCTCCAGCCAGAGACAGCAAGACCAACTAACACCAGAGATAACCAGATGGCAAAAGGCAAGTGCAAGAACCCTACCAACAGAAACCAAGGCTACTTGGCAACATCAGAGCCCAGTTCTCCCATCACAGCAAGTCCAGGATACCCCAACACACCGGAAAAGCAAGAGTTGGATTTAAAGTCTCATCTCACAATGCTGTTAGAGGACATCAAGAAGGACATAAATAACTCCCTTAAAGAAATACAGGAGAACATGGGTCAAAAGGTAAAAGCCCTTAAAGAGGAAACACAAAAATCCCTGAAAGAAATACAGGAGAGCATGGAAACAGGTAGAGGCCCTTAAAGAGGAAACACAAAAATCCCTTAAAGAATTACAGAAGAACACAAACAAACAAGTGAAGGAACTGAACAAAACCATCCAGGATCTAAAAATGGAAGTAGAAACAATAAAGAAATCACAAAGTGAGACATCTCTGGAGATAGAAAATCTTGGAAAGAATTCAGGAGTCATAGATGCAAGCATCAACAACAGAATACAAGAGATAGAAGAAAGAATCTCAGGTGCCGAAGATATCATAAAACACATTGACTCAACAGTCAAAGAAAATCCAAAATGCAAAAAACTCTTGAGCCAAAACATCCAAGAAATCCAGGACACAATGAGAAAACCAAACCTAAGGATTATAGATATAGAAGAGAGTGAAGATTTCCAACTTAAAGGGCCAGTAAATATCTTCAACAAAATTATAGAAGAAAATTTCCCTAACCTAAAGAAAGAGATGCCCATGAACATACAAGAAGCCTACAGAACTCCAAACAGACTGGACCAGACCAGAAAGTCCTCCCAGCACACAATAATCAAAACACCAAATGCACTAAACAAAGAAAGAATATTAAAAGCAGTAAGGGAAAAAGGTCAAGTAACCGATAAAGGCAGGCCTATCAGAATTACACCAGACTTCTCACCTGAGACAATGAAAACTAGAAGATCCTGGGCAGATCTCATACAGACACTAAGAGAACACAAATGCCAGCCCAAACTACTATACCCAGCAAAACTCTCAATTACCATAGATGGAAAAAGCAAGATATTCCATGATAAAACCAAATTTACACAATATCTTTCCACAAATCCAGCCCTACAAAGGATAATAGATGGAAAACGTCAACACTAGGAGGGAAACTACACCCTAGAAAAAGCAAGAAAGTAATCTTTTTCCAACAAACCCAAAAGAAAGTAACTACGCAAACATAAAAAGAACATCAAAAATAACAGGAAGCAACAATCACTATTCCTTAATATCTTATAACATCAATGGACTCAATTTCCCAACAAAAAACATAGTCTAACAGAAATATTTTTCATGTAAATCTTCAATTTTATCAGAAAATGTTTGTAATTCTTCTTTCAATCAATTTAGTAATATTTTTATGCCTACCATTTTAACCATATTATTTTCCATGATAATCTGTAATTTTAACATTTTTCTATATATTTCTTCAATCTTATCAGAAATATTTTCCATGTAAATCTTCAATTTTGTCAGAAAATGTTTATAATTCCACTTTCAATCAATTTAGGAATATTTTATGCCTACCTTTTTATCTGTATAATTTTTCCATGAAATAGTCAGTTTTAATGTGTTTTTCTATACATTTCTTGAATTTTATCAGAAATATTTTCCTTGTAGATCTTCAATTTTATCAGAAAATGTTTATAGTTCTACTGTCAAACAACTTAGGAATATTTTTATGCCTATCATTTTATCTGTATAATTTTTCCATGAAATAGTCAATCTTAACATGTTTTTCTATATATTTCTTCAATTTTATTAGAAATATTTCCCATGTAAATCTTCAATTCTATCATAAAATGTTTCTACTTCCTTTTTCAATTAATTTAGCAATGTTTTTATGTCTACCATTTTACTCTTTAATTTTCCATGAAAATTGTCAATCTTAATGTGTTTTTCTATATGCTTCTTCAATTTTGTCAGAAACATTGTCCATGTAAATCTTTAATCTTATCATAAAATTAAAAATAAATAAATAAAATAAAAAATAAGTAAAATAAATAAATAAATTCAATAAAAAATAAAATAAAAAATAATAATGTTATAATATACTTATATAATAGCATCCATTGTTATATTATATATTATATCATATATTAAAAATTATTTTCTCAATTCCCCCTTTTAATTTTTCAAAAGAGTACTTAATGCACAAGTAGAAATTTTACCTCATTTCACACTAGTTTCCAACACTGTCAATTGTAAAAGCAAAAGGGTACATTTTTCTATCTAGATTTCTATGTATAATCATCTGTCTTATCTCTCTAAAGAAAATTCATGAGCTTTCACTGTCAAGACGATGCCTGCAGGGAAGTGGTGGTGCACGCCTTTAATCCCAGCACTTGGGAGGCAGAGGCAGGCAAATTTCTGAGTTTGAGGCCAGCCTGGTCTACAGAGTGAGTTCCAGGACAACCAGGGCTATACAGAGAAACCCTGTAAAAAGACTATGCCCAAGCACTGGAGAAACACTGGAAATTAAATAATAGATGTTGGATTGGCTATGGAAATTCTGTTTCCATGCTAGATGTCTTCACAGGATATTGTTAGTGAGTTAATTTTTCTATTTCATTTTTGTGTCAGTAGGAAATTGTTTCTCTCCTTGAGGAATGGGAAGCAAAACAGGTCTGTGAATAGGGCTTTGGAATGAAGAAGACATGGCTTCAGACCTTAGCTAAGAAAGTTTCAAGTAGCACAGTGTCAAACACATTCATTTTCCTTCTCTGACCCTTGTTTTCCTCAGTTCCCTTGTTTAGAAAATGAAGATAAATCCTCCTCTGTGGTTTGTTCAGGAAGTTCAGCAGAATAACATATATAAAAGCTTAACTGAGCTTAGTACAGGAGACCTTAATAGAAGCTTGCCTCAAAGCCTCCTACCTTTGAGCATTAAAATACACTGAGAAGCAATAAGCAATAATGGTGTTAAGAATGGGACTGAGCAGCCATAACTGCTGCCTCCATTTTCCATAGAGGAACAAGGAGCCTTAATCATATTATGAATAAAGAAAAATTAATATTACATGACAGTTCCTGCTAGATCTGAGATTAGAATCACAGACTCTTAGAATATTGCTTCCAAAAGAAAGCTTCTACCTTAATACAAATGTCCATCAGCCCAATATTACCCAGTCTCACTAAGATGCCTAGGCTGACCTCAAATCTGTGATCCTCCTGCCCTAGCCTCCCTAGTACTAACATTATAGGCATGCAAATCCAATCATTTCTAACTCTCAAACCTACCCTTCTTCCTAAGTATCTTACTTCCCACTGTGGTTAAGTTTTTCTCTAATTTGTTTACATTTATTTTATGTGTGTGTCTATGAATGTCTTCACTTGCATGTATGTCTGTGTACCACATGCACTTCTGGTGGGCAAATGGGTGAAAGAAGAATCACATACCCTGGAACTGCTTGAACTGTTATTACAGATAGTTGTGAGCTACCACACAGGTGTGGGGAACTCTGTGGGAACATCAAGTGCTCTTAGTCACTGAGCCATCTCTCTAGCACTAAAGTCCTGTAGAATGAAATCTGGGGAGACTTTGTTGACACAAGCATGAGACTTTGGAAGCTTGGCATCCGTGAGAAACATCCACAGCAGCATGTGTAATCTCTGTGCTGGGGAGGTAGAGTCCAAGCAAATCCCTGGGGCTTGCTGGTCAACAAAGTCTAGCAAAAATGGTGAGTTCATCAGATGTGGTGGTTCACAGCTTTAATCCCAGCACTCAAGAGACATAAATAAGCTGTTCTCTGTGAGTTCGAGGCCAGCCTGATCTACATGATGAGTTCCAGAACTTCCAGGGCTACGTAAAGAGACCCTGTTTCAAAAGCAAACAACCACAACAACAACAAAACAACATTGTGAGCTCTGGTTCACTGAGAGATCCTATCTTAAAAAGTAAGATGGAGGGCGACTGGAGAAGACACCTAATGCTAAGTTCTGGCCTACAAGCACACTTGGTCACACACAGGCCCCCACACATAAACAAAGAACAGGGATTATGCTTTAACTCAGGGCCTACAAAATGGCCTTCTGTATGCTTACAAGTATCCACTGAATAACTGGATGATTCTGACCATGCTTGAGAGCTTAGGAGTAGAGCTTGAGTGCTTGGGATAAGTCTTGATGTCTCTACCCCCACTTTCTTTTTCACTCATCAAATCTATTCAAAATCCTACTCTTTATTTCAATATCATCCATCTATCCTCAGTTTGATTTGCTCCATCAAGGTCAAAGCCTTGGGGCTGGAGAGATGGCTCAGGGGTTAAGAACATTGACTGTTCTTCCAGAGGTTCTGAGTTCAATTCCCAGCAACCACATGGTGGCTCACAACCATCTGTAATGAGATCTGGTGCCCTCTTCTGGTGTATCTGAAGACATCAACAGAGTACTCATATAAAGCTTCGAATCAAAGCCATACTACTGATTACTGGCATTCCTTTTTCAGGTTTGTCTATACACCACAAACTACAGTGATCGACGTGTCCCAGGCTGCCCAGAACACCCTCACTTTTAGCACTCATGTCTAATCTTGGGGAATCCTTCAATTCCAGATTGAGACAACTAGTCACATGTTGTAGGGAACTTAAAAAATTTCCCCCAAACAATGCTGACAAAAATCAATTCATATTTATCTTTAATATAAATCCTTAAGTTGGGTCCTAGATATCTTCCATAGAATGTATAAAAATGTATATTAGCCTGGTATAGTGACATACCCATAATCCTATTACCCAAGGGGCTGAGATGTGATGATCGTCATAAGTTTGAGGCTGTCCTGGGTTACATTGTGAAACCATACCTCAGAAAAGAGAGATGGAAATAAAGAAATGAAGGAGAGGGAAGGGCAGGGGAGGAAAGGGGAGGGGAGAGAATGCAAGGGGAGAGGAGAGAAGGGAAGGGGAGGAGAGAAAAGAGTAAAGCAGGAAGGCACACTACGCTGGGAAGGTAAACATATACATTTGGCCTAGCTTCTGTTAGCTTTCTGAATTCTTTATCAGGTTAGTTGGGATAACTAGAATTCAGTTTCCTCATCTATAAATTAAGATGCTAAGACTAGATTTCCCTTCAGCTTCCAAATTCTTTATCTCTACTTCTTCATCACACTTTACTTTACCAGACATAGGCACCCACACTATTTCAAGCAGCATGGGAGTTCTCTATGCAACGTTGGTCTTTGCTTTCTCCCCCACAAAGAATGTCTTTGCTCTCTTCTCTTCCTACCTGAATGTTCCAAGGAACAACATAAACCTTGCTTACAAAGGTGGAGTTGAAGGAGCCACAGGACCACCTAGGAGTCTGCCTAGATTGTCAAATTATTGAACACTTAAAATGTCCTACCCTTGACTTTCAAGATCTTTTTTATGTAAAGCTTTAGTCCAAATAGACTAAAATCTTTCTGAACTTTTATCATTTCTTTGAAAAAATCTTAAAGTAAATAATAGCAAGTGTCATTGCAAATAACTGACTGGGAGATTAATTATATAATCAACTCTAGTATATAATCAATTATTTAATATATTATGTACTAATGGCACTTGTGAGACAAAGCAGAAAGGCAGCTAAATCTTGAACTCTATTCCTTACATGAGTTTTTCAATGTATCCACAATTCAACAATTCCCTTAATCCTTGAAGATTTATTAAGGATCTCTGTGATCAAGACACTGTACAGGTGTGTCACAGGTGTTACACGGATGGGGAATAAGTGGAAACCCAGGTCACTAACAATATTTCTATCTCACAGACTTCATAAACTTCCAGTTTGTCCTCCAATACTAACTTTTTAGTATGACTTAAAGATTCAAATGTCATGCCGGATGGAGGCGGTATACACCTTTAATCCCACCCAGTATTTGGGATGTAGAGGCAGGTAAATCTCTGAGTTTGAGGCTAGCCTGGTCTACAGAGTGTGCTTCAGAGCTGCCATGGCTACACAGAGAAACCCTGTCTCATAACAAAACAAAACAAAAACAAACAAACAAAACCAAAGCCAAACCACACTCAAGGGTCAGTTCTGTCTTCATCACCTGCCACATAATATGTCCCTAAAATTGATTGTACAACTACTTCTCCTACTAGCCCGCAGAAAAGAATAGTCATTAAAAATAGGTCAGTAGGATATACGAATACCTACTTTTACAAGAGAAGTATGAGTTTAACCAAATCTTTTCCAAGAATTATATCCTGACCAAATATTTAGGCTCCCTAATCTCTACTTGAGTGAGATTTTGTATGAACATCTTTCTTTGGAAGGATTTAACTATTGTCTACCCCCATCCACCTTGACAAGTAGCAATTTCTAAGGATCAATCCAGCCTGAACCTCTGTCTTCCTGTCAACCCACACAGCATGTAGCACATACACTCCCTTAATTAAGTAGGGCTGAAACTTGAAAAGTGTCACCTACTACAATGACAAACAGGTTCATGAGCAAACAATGGAAGTAAATAAAGCAAACGGTTTCCAGAGGGAGAAGTCAAGCTGGATTGAACTGGGCTGAGCTGGGTTGAGCCCAGAAATGATTCAGGCCCTACCAACAGAATGGGTGTCTCCTGGGATGACTTAGTAGGATAATTAAAAAAACCCTATAAATAGGATGAAGTTTCAGGTCTCTACCATCCTCCCTGGCTCCTGACTCTTCTGCTCATTCTTCCTCAAGCAGGTAAGACATGCATGCTGTATCCACACGTATGGCAGGCAGTATATATGTCTTATAGTACAATGCTAAGAGGTGAAGGGCAGGACTGTTTTGTCGGTGATACTCTTGGGCACTTTTCTGCTTGCTTTTCAGGACTCTTAGAACATGAGAAATGCTAGAGTGGCCTACCCCTAAATTTTTGAAACATAGGCTCTAAATAGCTCCAAACTGGGAGTCTAAATGACTGATTGATAGCTAAGTGTTCTGTAGTAGAGCGTTTACCTTTTGTACAAGTTAGGCAAGGCCCTGAACCACAGGGACTCAGCAATATTCAGGTTCACTCACTACAATAAATGGCCATGAAAGTCTCAGCTTGTCCCATGCAATCTCTCATCACTTACATACGCAGGCATCACTTTATGACTATGTTTTGCAGTTGGGATTTCATTTTCAGAAGCTTATGAGCATAGTTACTAGAATTTTCATGCCACAAGAAAGAATATTGGCCCAGGTAGTGATGGTGCACGCCTTTAATCCCAGCACTTGGGAGGCAGAGACAGGCGGATTTCTGAGTTCGAGGCCAGCCTGGTCTACATAGTGAATTCCAGTGAATTCCAGGACAGCCAGGGCTACACAGAGAAACCCTGTATCAAAAAACCAAAAAAAAAAAAAAAGAAAAGAAAAAAGAATGAATGAATGAATGAATGAATGAATATTGGCATACAGATTGCAGAAGGCACCAGCTTCCCAGTACAGCCAATGTTGACCAACCTGACTGTGCACCACCTTTCATGTGTGCGGTGTTATCTATTTGCTGTAACTGTATTTGTTTGTTTATTTGTTTAATGATTCCATTTAATAAGCAGGTAAAAGGATTTTCTAGAATTTAACCTCTCAGAAAGGTTTCTTGAACCACTGAAAAAGATATTTAACCTTCTTCATTGCTTAAAGAAGATTCTTTAGAAAATAAATACCTCTATGATGGCATGCATTTACTGTTATCCTCAGTCACTGAATAACAATTATGAACTACTGTGTTTACATCTGGTCCAACCTCAATGGGCTAACCTTCATTTTTCTTCTAATTTGAGAGTCTCAGCCAAGCAACTCCCGACCAGAGTAAACAGTAAGGCACACTCTACTATACATGTTTAATTTTTTAAAAGAATTAAAATTTGCCATTTTCTGGCAAAGAAAACCTTTCTGAATCACTATCATGATAGTATACGATATTTAGAGCCTGAGTGCTGGTCACATAATGACTAGCCTAAAATTATGGCTAAGAAGGGGGTCTGTGGTTTCTCAAACCTCTTTCCCAAACCTCCAAAAATCCATTATTCCTCTGGAAATGCTGACTCCAGGTTTTCATAACAAACATAAACAAAATCTTACTTCTTTCTTTTCTTCTTCTTCTTCTTCTTCTCCTTCTCCTTCTCCTTCTCCTTCTCCTTCTCCTTCTCCTTCTCCTTCTCCTTCTCCTTCTCCTTCTTCTTCTTCTTCTTCTTCTTCTTCTTCTTCTTCCTCCTCCTCCTCCTCCTCCTCCTCCCCTCTTCCTTAAGATTCGCCAGGGTTTGCCAAGATGCCTCAACTTCTTAACAGCATACTCAATGTGAGCAAGGTTTTCCAGAACTATGCTGAACATCATGGTGTAGGCGCTTCACTGAACAAGAAGGACTTGAAGCAGCTGCTCCTCGCTGAGTTTGGAGACATCCTTCGGGTAAGATACATAGATTCTTGGTCCTTTGGAGTGGAATGTGCATGACTCTGATGTCTGCACCCAGGAGATTTTACTAATATTTTGTTTTATCTGGTCATTCCCCATGAGTAATTTACTGGTAAGTATCTTCTGGTTCAGACAGCTTCTTAGTAGTTCACACACACACACACACACACACACACACACACACACCTCCCTCTTTGTATATGAACTTGGACAAACTACAGAACACCTCAAAGTAATGGGGAGTAACTTAAAAAAAAAACAACTACCATTCATATTTTCTATTTGTAACCCTGCACATACACCTTCTTATGCTTCTCATGTATTTATTCATTAATTCACTAAGGATTCATTGAGTACCTACCTCTATAACGTCACAATCCTAGTTACTGTAGATACCAACATGAAGAAAACTAACTTCTTTTCCCTCTAGAATGTCACAGTACAGTGAGAAAGAGGTATATAAACATGTAGGCTATACCATGTAAAAAAATAAAGTAACATTTTCAAATGATTCAAGTTAATTGTTGATAAAGTTGTCTGTTCTTTGTGGTAATACTCCATTGGTTTATCAAGGGATGAGATTCAGAGAACAAGCTTATCAAAGGCTAGAATAGAAGCAGAATCAAACCACTTTACATTAATGGTTTCTCCGAGGGGTGAGTCTGAGTAGATTGGGACATTAATGTTGATATACAATCCAGCAGCCGCTTTTTTTCTTCTCGCAGAGACCAAATGATCCAGAGACTGTGGAAATCATTCTGGAATACTTGGACCGAGACAGAAATGGATATGTTGATTTTCGTGAATACCTCTTGCTGGTGTTCCAATTGGTCCAAGCCTGCCATCATAAGCTAGATAGTAAGTTGTGGGGAGCTAGAAACTCTTCCCAGAAAAAACATGGTCAGGAAGAAACACAGAGCCATAAATTTTCAGACAACACAGGCAGACAACATAGGCAGAGAGATGAAGGAAAACGCCAGCACTCTCACCACAGTCAGTCTGAGGGACAACATCAAAATGTCCAACATGATCAGTCTCAGAAACAAGATAAGGACTCTGAGAGACATGATACAGATCCGCACTATGGTGAGTCAGAGACATTCCATGGGGACTCCCACTATGGTCATTCTGACAGACAAGACACAGATTATAGCTCAGATCAGTCTGAGTCAGACGATCAATCTTCTAGCTCTAGTCAAAGACTGGGTTTTAAATCTAGTCATGACCAGCTCAAAGGTCAAGGACACATCTTTGTCCTAAATCAGTCTGAGAACCCTGAGCAGGCTTCTCATTATGGCCAGTCTAAAACATTTGGACAACAAAGCAGCCATGGCCAGTCTGGAAGATTCCGAAAAGATTCTTATTCTAGTCAAACCAGTCAAGAAGAATCTGATTCTTATGAACAATATGGAAGTCAGCATCAGAAATTAGGCCACAGTCAGAGAGAGAGACAAGGCCAGAATTCTCAGTATGGCCAGACAAACAAAAAAGGGCATAGTTCATACCATGAGCAGACAGATGGACAAGGCCAGAGTTTCCATTACGGCCAGAAAGGCAGGCAAGACCAGAGTTTCCAACGTGGTCAGAAAGACAAACAAGGTCAGAGTCCTCACCAGGGTCAGAAAGGCAGACAAGACCAGAGCCCTCACCAGGGTCAGAAAGGCAGACAAGACCAGAGTTATAACCAGGGTCAGAAAGGCAAACAAAGTCAGAGTTCTCACCAGGGTCAGACAAACAAACAAGGCCAGAGTTCTCACCAGGGTCAGAAAGGCAGACAAGACCAGAGTTATAACCAGGGTCAGAAAGGCAGACAAGACCAGAGTTATAACCAGGGTCAGAAAGGCAGACAAGACCAGAGTTATAATCAGGGTCAGAAAGGCAGACAAGACCAGAGTTATAACCAGGGTCAGAAAGGCAGACAAGACCAGAGTTATAACCAGGGTCAGAAAGGCAGACAAGACCAGAGTTATAACCAGGGTCAGAAAGGCAGACAAGACCAGAGTTATAACCAGGGTCAGATAGACAGTCAAGACCAGAGTTCACACTGGCATCGGACAGACAGACAAGGCCAGACTTTTCATTATGGTCAGACAGGTGGACAAGGCCAGAGTTCTCACCAGGGTCAGATAGACACTCAAGGCCAGGATTCACACTGGCATCAGACAGACAGACAAGGTCAGAGTTCACACCAGGGTCAGACAGACAGACAAGACCAGAGCTCTCACCAGGGTCAGAAAGGCAGACCAGGACAGAGTTCACACCAGGGTCAGAAAGGGGGACAAAGCCAGAGTTCATACCAGGGTCAAATAGGCAGACACGGCCAGAGCTCACACCAGGGTCAGACAGACAATGAAGACCAGAGTTCACATTGGCATCAGACAGACAGACAAGGCCAGAGTTTCCAACATGGTCAGACAGGTGGACAAGGCCAGAGTTCACACCAGAGTCAAACAAGCAGTCAAGGCCAGAGTTCTCACCAGGGTCAGACAGACAGTCAAGACCAGAGTTCACATTGGCATCAGACAGACAGACAAGGTCAGACTTTTCATTATGGTCAGAGAGGTGGACAAGGCCAGAGTTCTCACCAGGGCCAGACAGACAGTCAAGGCCAGGATTCACACTGGCATCAATCAGACAGACAAGACCAGAGTTTTCATTTTGGTCTGACAGGCAGAGAAGGCCAGAGTTCTCACCAGGGTCAGACAGACAGACAAAGCCAGAGGTCTCACTGTGGTCAGTCAGAGACTGGAAAAACTGAAACTCAAGGGCAAAACAGGCACTTTCAAGGGACTGATAGAACAAGAAGAGATTCATATGTTGAACAATCTGGAAAGTCAGGAAAACTAAGTCAACAGAATTCAAGAGAAGAAGTGAATCAAACCCAGAGACAAAGATCCCAGGATAGAAGGGAGCAGCAAATCCAACACCAGGCATGGAAGTCTAAAGAAGATAATCAACACAAACTCTTAGCTCAGATACAGCAAGAACCATACTCCCATGAAGAGTATGATTGGCAATCACAGAGCAGCGAGCAGGACCCCTGGGAAGAGGAAGAACCTCAAGACTGGGATAGACACAGTATTGAGAATCATGAAAGTCTGTATGAGATGCAGAACTGGCAAATTCATGAAGAGGAACAAAGCCATCAAACAAGTAACAGGCAAACCCATGTAGATGAGCAGAACCAGCAAAGACAACACAAGCAAACTCATGAAGAAAATCATGATCATCAACATGGTAGTCAACATGAAAATGAGCAAAATCACAGGAGACAAGAACATCATCAACAGTGGGATAAACAAACCCATGAAGAAAATGAGAAGTATCAAGGAGGCCAAGGCCAATCCAGAAGCTTCCCCAACAGAGAAAAATCCCACATGAGTGAAGATGACCAGTGTGAAGGGCCCCAGGGAAGACATTTCCATCCAACACATGGTGGTGGAAGGTCCCAAGGAAGAGAAAAATCTGGAAACCACCCTACTAAACCAGCCAAATCCTCCAGCCCTTTCTATGACTATGTCCAAGAGCAGGCAGCATATCAGTACTAGGCTATGTGAGCATCAGGGCTAAAGTAGTTTGAAGCTAAAGAAGAAACCTACATGCCAATTCATCTTTACTTCTGTTTCAAAGGTTGAAATTATATGTCATCCTTCTCTCTTTTGTCTGTCTACAAGAATTCTTTTGAAGACTTGTACTCATTTTTTGAAATTTCAATTCCTTGAATAGCAATTGCATGATTAATTGGCTGGGTGGAGTAAATTAGGTGAACTAATCAATCTTTATTTTGATCACTTTGTGGATTTAAATCATTGCTAGTTTATTTTCAGTTTAGGTGATACCTGGTTGAATAATTGAATGGCAGAGCACTCTCCCTGAAATTCAAAACAGGAAAAAGAACACTGAAAACATCTTATGTTTGAAGAAAGGGTTTTTGGACTTTGGTGGACTTTTGGCTCTTGTGGGTAAAATATCAGGAATCAGAAGCTTCATGGTCTAGACGTGGATGAAACAGTGAGAAGCCCCTAGGGAAGCTAGAAGTCACAGAGAGATTCTCTGATATTAGCATCTCTGATGCCTAGGCTCCTTTTCCTCCATTGATGGGTCATGAGAACTGACCAGACCTACCAAACCATCACACAGAAAGACAATATATATCATCTGTTTGAGGATCCCTGGTAGGCCAAGCTAACTGTTCTGAAAACCTTTCCAACAAAGACCATGTGTAGAACATGAAATTATATTAAAATACTCAATAAATGTTTGGTGAGCAATAATATTGATGGCTTTTTCCTTTCTTCAGTGTGGAAATATGACTCACCTATGGATCATATTCTAAGAATAAATCTTCATTTCTTTCTTTTTTTTTTTTTTCTCCAAGACAGGGTTTCTCTGTGTAGTCCTGGCTGTCCTGGAACTCACTCTGTAGACCAGGCTGGCCTCAAACTCAGAAATCCACCTGCCTCTGCCTCCCAAGTGCTGGGATTAAAGGCGTCTGCTACCACTGCCCAGCTTAAATCTTCATTTCTTGGGGTTGGAGAGATTGTTCAGCAGTTAAGAGAACTTGCTATTCTTGCAGAGTACTGGGCTATGGTTCCTACACCATGTGTTGGATCATTCATAACTCCAGTTCCAAAGGATCTGACACTTTTCTAACCTCTTTGAATGAAAGGCAAATATGTAACAGACATAATACATACAGGCAAAACACTCATAAATGTAAAATAAAATAAAACAAATGGAAAAGATTTCATTTCTTATCTTCTAAAATATCTTAGACACCCAAGAATGATGTTTCATCCTTGTTATCACAGCACTCAGAAGGCTGAGGCAGGAGGATCTTAGTGAATTTTAGGCCAGTCTGGTCTACATAAATTTTCAGACCAGTATGAAAAACAGAATAAGACACTGTCTCAAAAGAAAAAAATTAAAATCTATCTGTTCTCTGAGTTTCTGAGCACTTATAACAGAAATCATTAAAAATGAATAATAACTAGCCAAAATGAACTTATCTCTTCATCTCAATGTAATTTTTATCTTTTATCTCTACCAGAGAGTTGTTATATTTCACTCTTGCCAACTCTATGCCCTCCTTAACTCCAACATTCCTGCTTGGAGAAACAGGAATGGACATCCAGAACTCTTAGTGTAAGGAAGATAGGAGCTAGGGGGTCCTGAAAGCCACTGGGAGACTATAATCCATTAACAACAGACCTTTCCCTCAAGGTCAGAATGCAGTAAGACAGAGGGACACAGAAAATTATCATGTAAGACTATTGAGGTTTGTTCTGTTGCTATGCATTGTAACACTAAATTCTAGGCCTACAGTGACTTCTCATGTTTACAGTCTTCTGTTGTGCAAATGTTGTTCCTTGGTTTAAAACTATTGGTTAAATAAAATAGGCTATACCCAAGTACTGGAAGGATTAGAGGTAGGTGGGTTTGGAGTGACCTAATTGGGGGAAAGTGATGGAAAAGGGAAGAGAAAGGAGGAAAGGGGAGAGGAAGTCACCAAAACATAGCCAAGAGAAGCAGCAAGTGTCTGGGGTAGACTGCTGGGGAGGTAGCCAGGCCTGCAGATTAGGGGTTCCCCACCCCGAGTAATTGTCAAAGCCAAATAAAATAACCAGTCTGAATCTCATTTATTTGTAAACTGCTTGGGAATAAGCTTAAATTGGTTACTACACAAGACCCAGTGTCATAAGTACAAGAAAATCCCAGTTCTAACAAAGAGGGGAGTGGGTGAGACAGGCTTTTACAGAGGGAAGGAAGTCATCTAAGCAAGGACTGTGGTCATGGGAGAGGTGGGCCGCCACAAAACCTTAGTCACAATCTTCTGCTGCTGCTATCATCATCATCATCATCACCACCACCATCATCATCATCATCATCATCATCATTATTATTATTATTATTATTTCACTTTACCTCACTGACCCTCCTCCCAGTCACCCCTCCCACAATCATCATCATCATCATCACCATCATCATCATCATCATCATCATCATCATCATCATCATTATTATTATTATTTATTATTATTATTTCACTTTACCTCACTGACCCTCCTCCAGGTCACCCCCTCCCACAATCCTTCCCCCACTCCCCTTCTCCTCTGAGAGAGTAGAGGCCCTCCTGGCTATCCCCCCCTCCCCCAGCACATCAAGTCTCTGCAGGACTAGACCCATCCTCTCCCACTGAGGCCAGACAAAGGCAACCCAGATAGAACATATAGGCAACATGTTTTGGGATAACTCCGGTCCATTTGTTCAGGACCCACATGAAGACCAAGTTGAACACCTGCTACATATGGGGGGGGGTTATGAGGGGGGTGGCAACTGGGTCCAGCCCATGCATGCTCTTTGGTTGGTGTTTCAAGCTTTGAAAGCCCCAAGGTTTCAGGTTAGGTGACTCTGTCGGTCTTCCTGTGGCATTTCTATCTCCTTCTGGGCCTGCAATACTTCCCCCAACTCTTCTATAAGAGTCCCCAAGCTCCATCCACTGTTTGGCTGTGGGTCTCCGCATCTGTCTGAGTCAGCTGCTGGCTGGAGCCTCTCAGAGGACAGCCAGGCTAGACACCTGTCTGCAAGCATAACAGTATTATTAATAGTGTCAGTGATTGGTGCTTACCAATGGAATGGGTGTTAAGTTGGGCCGGTTGGTTGCTTTTTAAATAGCATTTTTTTTCAATAGTAAGAGGAATTTCTTCACAAATGTTCTTTAACTTCCTATCAGTTAATCAAAGAGGAAATAGAAAGAAGGGTGACAAAATTCAGAGTTCAGGGAGGCAGTCAGTCACTGGTCATCATATTGCTCTAGTCAACTGCCTAGGAGAAATATTTCACTGTAACCCTTCCCTATTCTCCAGTCAAACTCAAGAAGTCCTTTCCTTGATCACAAAATATAAGACAGACCAAATCTATCATTCTTTTTACCCCTACTCCCAGCACCTAAGCCACATTGCTTTCCTCCAATACAGCTTCTCAATGAGGAGGCTCCTTATCCCTTTTAAAAATGCATGCTGTGTCATGTGATTCCCTGCTAAAGGTTCTCAGGACTTTGCCACTATCTTGAGAATAAATTCAAGCATCTTCCCCATCCCTTCCTACAGAATGACCTTGCCAGACTTCGTCTCGTAACACCTTCCTCTGAATTCACTATTTTCCAATTGCCGCGGCCTTTGTTCCATGATTCCAGTAAAGACATTGGCTCCCACTTGGAAACTCTTGAACCATACATTTCTCTAGTTCAAAATGGTCTTCTCATTAACAAGTTATGAGTCCAGATTCTTGCCAGGAGCCAGCCCCGGCAGAGGTGTTTCTTTCTTCTTGGTTCTTCTTGAGGCAGCTGAGGGAGGAAGAGCGTCAGCGGGGGTAAGATTCTGTTTTACGAAATTCTGGGGGTAAGACTTTGTCCTGCGGAAAATTTAGGGTTGTTGCATGATAAAAGTTTACTTATCTAAGTCTAAGTTACTATGCTAATGTAGCTGACCTGTCTTCTATAATCCTCTGGGGCCAGAAACTGCAAACACCTCTTCCTCAAACTGCTAAAGATTAGGTAAATTGCCTTTGCACTGTCTCCACAGGAACTGCTGGGCTCTAACTTTCATCCTGCTAATCAGAAGTCACAGGGAGAAAAATGGGACACTTAGAGAAGTGGTTAATGAGTTTATTACTAAGTTGTAAAAAGTTTCCTATGAAAGCTATTTAAGAGGGAAAAGTGGAAAGATCCTAAGTGGAGAAAGGAAAAAATTTCTTCTAAGTGGGGAAAGGTAAAAAATGAGAGAGAGAGAGAGAGAGAGAGAGAGAGAGAGAGAGAGAGAGAGAGAGAGAGAGAGAGGGGGAGAGGGAGAGGGAGAGGGAGAGGGAGAGGGAGAGGGAGAGGGAGAAGGAGAAGAAGAAGAAGAAGAAGAAGAAGAAGAAGAAGAAGAAGAAGAAGAAGAAGAAGAAGAAGAAGAAGAAGAAGAGAAGAAGAAGAGAAGAGATTGAGAATGAGAATGAGATGAGATGATTCTCTCTTTTGTCTTCAGTACTTATACTTCAGAATACATGATCACATGTTACAAAGTTCATCACAAGTTCACACAAAAATCAAACCATAAATTGAAATAGAAGTTTACAACAGAGAATGTTTACATGCATATCCATTAAGGAGTAATTATTTATATATGTATGTCCTACTGAAAGGACAACATAAACCCCATTTGTCTCCACTTAAGGACCAGGCCTGATTTGGAAAAGAAGGCCATAGGCACCAGCCCCAAGAACAGACCATAAAATCCAGAAACAAGGTCATAAATCCCCTCCCCCCAAACAGTGTGTGTTTGTGTGTGTGTGTGACAGAGAGAGAGAGAGAGAATGGAGAGTGTGTTCTGTGGGTAGAACTGTAAGGTAGAGCATACAGAGCCATCGTGAAAACCAGTATAGCTTTTCCTCAAAAATTAAAGACAGACATATGATTCATCAATCTTAGTTATGGTTATATCTTTTTTAAAAGTACAAAATCAGTATTTTGAAGAAATATCTGTAGTTGCATATTCATTGAAGCATTTTTCACAATAGACAGGATATAGATTCAACCCAAATACTCAGCAGGAGATGTAGAAAGGGTGAAATTTATGTATGTGTGTATGTTTGCCTATGTATATGAATATATGCTGTACATAAATATATATTATGTATAAAATCATACTATTTAGTGACAAAAAAAGGAAATTCTGCTATTCATGATAGCATATATAAAACTCAAAGGTATGAAATAAAGTGAAATGAAAGAAATACAAAGACTTTAATAATAATATTTTAATAATAACATCTATAATAATTAACATTAGTTACCAACTAATTATTAATTAGCAACTAATTATTAATTAACAAATATCTGGTTATATAAGTGAGTGATGTATGGTAATAATATAATATCTATAATGATATATAGTAAAATAACGATAATAAACATAATAATAATATCACTTTTCAGTAGACTCTTTAAAAAGTGATCTCATAAAAGGAACACAGAAAGTCTGGTTGCTCAGCACAGGACTGGGAAGGGTCTGAAGTCAGGTCACAGGGACTTTCAGCTATGAAATGAACAGTAAGTTCAGAGACCTGATATTAATACTGAGTGCTGACTATAGTTAACTAGATTTTATTGCTTATCAGGAATTTATATAGAGAGGACACCTTAAACATTCCTACTCACACAAAAATAATAAATATACAAGGGTCATATACATGTGAAATAATTTTATAAAGATAATTATTTCATAATACATGTGTATACCATGTCACCACAGTGAATACTTTTAAATTTTATAATTTTATCTGTTGTACTGCAATAAAGCTGGAAAAATAAAATAAAACTAGTAAATAGCACCAGAAAGAGAAAAGAAAGGTGCGGGAGAGAGAGAGGAAGTGAAACATTAGGTATCGAGCTTGGAATTTGAACAATTGAGATCTAGTTCGGACAAAGTTACTAACATCACAGCAGACTTTGAGCCAATCAAAATTATTTGCCTGGACTGGGCTCCAGTTTTCTCAGCCTTAAAACACAAGGTTCTGGCACAACACAACTTATAGTGTCATACTGTAACATGGCGGTTTTGTAACTAAATGTCTAATCAATCCTCTAATGTGGTTATGGTACAATGACTATAAGTAGAGGATGAAAACAAAAACCTGTGAGGCAAGATAGAAAATAATGTTCTGTGGGAATCTAGTGGCACCTACTGGTCAGAAGATTCCTTGCATCCTTCCGTAATACCTGGACAATAGCATGCACTGTTGAGAATAGGGTTTTCTCTGCCTTTCTAGAGCAGGTAAGATTGCTGCCATAGCCTTGCAACCAGTTTTTCCTGTGACGGCTGCTTATGTGGAAAGGGACACAGCTGTTGCTTGATTGATGTCCTTGACAACTGTTTTATATGGATTTTACTTTTGAAAGTTTTTATTCTGTTGTTCAAGGAGAGTATTGTTTTGTGTCTCTGTCCTAAATCCAACTCTGTCAAGCCTTGCTTGCTCCAGAACAAAGCACATATTCTTTGGTTTATTCAAAAATTAAATCACTTTAACAGTTATTAAGCATTGTTAATCCTTAAGTGTTCAAAAGAATTCTGTAGAGGGAAGAGCAGCATTTTAGAGTTAAAAAAAAATGAGTTTCAGGTATGGCCCAATAACTTAACTTTCTGTGTGACTTGAACCTTGATTTCCTTGCATTAAAATTTTGGCAATGTATAATACTATCTGCTTTGGGTATCTACAAGGGTTCATGAGATCCCTGCTATGGTGCCAGGCATGACCTAAGCACAAGAGAATTGTTAGGATACAGCTCATGGCTGTAAAGAACATGATGTAACTTGGGGGCACCTGCTCAAGGCTGTATGCTATTTTCCCCATGTTTGCCAAGGGCTGCAACAGAAAGTGGCAAGGCAGTAAGAAAGAACACAGGGGTCTCATACTGGAATCTTAGTTGTTCATTTTTCTACCCCACCTTTCTGCTCCTACTATTCTCTACCATCTACTGTGTGACATTCTCATTTATTCTGTTGGTCAGCTCTGAAAACATACCTATACAGACTGAGGTTGTATTTATGTATATATTTAGGTATGTATACATAGATACATATATCCATGTAACAACAATTAATCAAACAAAAAGTCATGAATTTGAGAGAGAACAAAGAGACTTACATAATTATATTATAATCCCAAAAATTAAGTATTTTTAAATTCATAGTTTCTTTACTTTCTCACTGGTTCTTGAGATCTTCATTCTTAAGGCCTAACATGCAATATCTCTAATTACATATACACATTACATACACAACACATCAAGGCTTCAATTCAAAAGTCTCAGACTCACTCATTCACTCATTCAACAAACACTGAGGATAATCATCCTGGAACTTTTGCTGGCACTAGGGATATAGATCTAGGAATCCACCATCAGAGACTCACATTCTGTGAGGCAAGAAAACAGCTATAATTCCATGTGATGGCCGCAAAAGAAGAAAACAGTTGTGTATAATTAGGAGTTAAAAAAAAAATAACAAGTATTGACTTCCTTAGCACTGGGCATGAGTCAAGGACTGAGCACTTTACTCCCAGATCACCTGAGCCCTGCTGAGTTGGAAGCTTTGATTGTCTTCATTTTACAGATGAGAGAGCAGAGGCACAGATAGATTGCATACCTCAGCCAAATCATCTATCTTCTAAGTGACAAACACAGGACTCAACCGGAATCTGACTCTGGGAGCCCATGGTTTTACATCACTCATCGCCTCCTGAGCCAACGAAAAAAGAGCACTATGTCCACAGAGAAGAGTTCATGTAACTGAATGAAGTCACGTCTATCTAGAATAGCTTCATGTGATGTGATACGCAAACATGAATATAACCACACTGGGCCTCAAAGAGTGCACAGAACACTGAGAGAGATGGTAGTGCAAATAAATCAGAACACATTTTGTTTAAAGACTACTCTGCTGCAAAGCTGGGAAAGGGGGGCAGGGGAAGTAACCTGGAATCTGAGTTGGGGACTAGTGGTGAGACTTTGGCTGGAAGAGGTGAGGACTTGACCTAGGCCTGTAAAAATGAGTTGACTTTAAAGAAGCAAATGTGGGCGAGGAGGTGGAGTGAAGGTCACAGGGTTTAATAAGCCTGAAGATCTGACTAAGGCTTTTCATTGATTCTTATCGTAATAGGACAGAAACATACTACTTGCCTTAATAAAGTAGGCTAAAGAGACTTTAGGTTAAATCAACAGAAACAGTGACCAGATAGGTAGGAAAAAGAGCTGTGCCCAACTACTGCTCAACCCAGACATTATGAAGCTCTTTCCTGAGGAGAACTTATATTGTGTTAGAGGCATTGGTGAGTATATCAAAGCTGCCACACAGAATGAGGAGCCATTCTGCATTACTGCAGAGAATAGGACCAGAGTCCAGGGGGTACAAGCTGAAAGCATATGATCTTACTCAATTGTATAAGAAATGTCCCATTTGTAGCACCCACAAAGCAAAGTTGTCTTGTTCCAGAAGAAGAGTCACTAGTTCTGCTTAACAAGAGCCTGTGTTACCAAGGTAATCAAAAGAGGACTTATGCAAGGGACAGTGGTCCTAAATAATTTCTAGGCTGATTAAATGGTCCAGTTCTGTGATTCTGTGACTAAATGAGTCACAATGCAATGTCCCACATAACCCAGAATTCTCTGTTTTGGCAACTTTATCAAAGGGAATTTGGTTTTAAATGAGGGCTGTCCTTATTCTTGTGCCTCTCTGCCACCTTGGGTTTAGCCAGGGGAGTTTATGATTGAGCAGGTGAGAAGCAAAACAACACTGCTTTCCTGCTCCTTAGCCTGTCTGGGTGCTGACAAGTTAGTGAATCACCTCCATGTTGCTCCCCCAATAGCCTCCATGATCTCTCCAGCTGCTGCCCACGTGCCCACCTTGAAAACAGAAGATGAGAAGGGTGCCCACGTGCAAGGGAGCTCTGGGATCAATAAATTCAGCCAAGATCTTCTAGGAAATAGCTACACTTCCAACTGTTTGGTTTCGGACCCCAGGACAAGTGACCAAGGGTGCATATTTTACAATCAAAGCAGACCTAGCCTCCAGGTTCTCCCAGAATCCCTTGTCCCTACCTGGCAGATCTGCCCTCAACTAGTACTTTCAGCCCAGGGCTGGCTTGCCCTTACCCCAGAGGCTCTGACCTATATAATTCAGACCTTTTGGTCTCCTGGCTCTCCCATCCCACCCCCTCTACATGCACTCTTTCCCTCTTTCCCTTTCCCCTGCCCCTTCTTCCCCCTTTCTCTCCCCATGGAGACTTCGCTGGCCTTGGTCTTTGGGGCCAGTGAACTCGCCTGAGAGCAACTTCCCAATAACCCTGCATTTAATAAAATCTAATCTGGTTTAAATTGGCTCATTTCACCAGCGATGGGAAAATAACTTATCACCAACTTTATTAACTTCCTCAGAGAGTTTTTACCTCACATTTGCAAACAAACACGTCCTGACTCTTCTCTGCATTTGTGTTAAAGGGTCATTTATTTTTAGAAAATTTCTTAAAGCTAACAGCAAGTTTCAGATAACTAAGAACAGGATTTGAAGGAAGAGTCAGCAAATTACCCTAGACTACCTCTTCAGAACGTATTCTTAGAGAAAGAAAGGAAGGAAGGGAGGGAGGGAGGGAGGGAGAGAGAGAGAGAGAGAGAGAGAGAGAGAGAGAGAGAGAGAGAGAGAGAGAGAGAAAGAAAGAAAGAAAGAAAGAAAGAAAGAAAGAAAGAAAGAAAGAAAGAAAGAAAGAAAGAAAGAAAGAAAGAAAGGGAAGAAAAGCCGAAGTAGTTAAAGAAGTACTAGTGGTTTGGTTTTAGACCCCTGACAAGGTAGGTGCTTAGTTTACATACCAATGCAGGCCTGGCCTCCAGGTTTTCCCCGCATCCCTCAATCTCTACCTGACATACCCCACCCCCAACACTGAAATTTCTAGCCCGGGGGAATTGGTCTCTTCCTCTCTCTTCTTCTTTCTGCTTGTGTTTCTCTCTCTCTCTCTCTCTCTCTCTCTCTCTCTCTCTCTCTCTCTCTCTCTCTCTCTCTCTCTCTCTCTCTCTCTCTTTCTCCCAATCTCCCCGCCCCCTTCTAACCCCCTCTTCACTGTGACAAGTTCCCTGGCCTTGGTCCTTGGGGCCAGTGAACTCTTCTATCTAAAAGCAGCTTCCCATTAAACCTGCCTTTGATATAATCTAATCCGGTTTAAATTGGCTCATTTCAGCGGCGGCGGAGAAATGAGTAGCGGTATCTACCCATGATCCACGAGAACTAGTAAGACTTCACTCCGATTCAGGGAAATAAAAATCTTACCGAGAGACGAACAAGAGGGCTATAGTACGGAAAAGAATTCGATTCCTTGAACTATTATTGGCTCTCTGCCAGCTCAAAATATCATGGCCATTAGTAAATATGCATCACTTACCATTCATGAATTCACTCAACAAATGATGAGAGCTTACTCTGTTCCAAGAACCATCAAAACACCAGGGGGGAAATATCTAAAATATAAATTAACAAAAAGCATGATTTTCATGGAGTTTATATTTCCTAAGAAACAGCGAGTCTCGTAGAGCTTTCGGAGCCTGCTGTGGTTTAATATTAAAAAAGGCACAGAGACATCTATAAATAAATAAATCCTGTTGGTCTTTTGCTGGAGCAGTGTCTCAGCTAGCCTCTAACTTAACCAGTCTTGTCTCTCCACAGGGCTCCCCACAGAAGCTTACCTCCCAGCCTTGGGGCAATTATTCCTTCAGTCTCCAGCATCCCGCTCTAGTGTCTGTTTTGCAGGTTCCTCTTACCCTTGCTCTGGCTGGCAGTTCTTTATTATGTAAAAAGTCACATTCCTTATTCAACTTATTGGCTATGGGGGGGGGGGGCTGCATGACCTTCCCCCAGGCTGCTTTCCATACTTTACAGGCAGGGGAGGAAGTGGCAATCATTTGCATATCCTGATAGCCAGCTCTGGTAACCATTGAGAACACAGAGACACTTTTTCATAGCCAGTAAATATAGTACTTGTGGATCATCCTAACAACTGAGAAGTAAATACAAAAATTAAACATTGTACCAAATACTATGTGTCAGAGAAAAATAAAATTAAAAGAAAAGGAATGCTAAGGATTATGGTTTTAAATAGGATAGTAAAAAGATCTCCTGAGGGCTGGAGAGATGGCTCAGTGGTTAAGAGCACTGACTGCTCTTCCAGAGGTCCTGAGTTCAAATCCCAACAACCACATGGTGGCTCACAACCATCCGTAATGAGATCGGATGTCCTCTTCTGGGGTGTCTGAAAACAGCTACAGTGTACTTACATATAATAAATAAATAAATCTTAAAAAAAAGATTTCCTGAGAAAAGAACACTGTCACAAAGAGTTGAAGAAATTAAGAGAAGCAAACCAATAAGCACTTTTTGAGAACACTCCAGGCAGAGGTACAGAAGTTATCAAGGTGATAGGGTGCTATCCTGCCAGGTATGTTCAGGAAAGAGTGAGGTGGGAGGTGGATACATATAGAGGCTGTGTTGAGGTTTCTCAGAAAGCTAGAAATAGATTTGTCACATGATAGTGCTACAATACACTTGGACATATTCCCAAAGGACTCTACATCCTACAACAGACGTACTTGAACATTTATGTTCATTGTTGTTTTCTTCACAGTAGCTAGGAAATAGGAACAGCCTTAATGTCCAACAGCTAATGAATGGATAGTGAAAATGTGGTATATTAACATAGTGAAATATTAGCTATTAAGCAAGATAAAATGGTGGAATTTCTGAGAGAGGTGACCCAGACTCCCAAAGACAAAACATTGCATGCTTTCTCTTATTTGTGGGTGCTAGCTTAAATATTTAGATGAGTTTTATTTGGCATATCCAGAGAGATCAAGAAAGCAGTAAGGGTTAGGGAATGTGCTTCCAAGGAAGAGGAGATAAAATACAGTCATATGAAGAAGAAAGGGGGATAATGAAACAAGGATTGAATGGGGAGGAAGGCAGGGAGGAGGAGGGAGGAGCAGTACAGATAATTTACATGAAGACCTGTGATCATCAAATAGAATTCTACTACTACAGAAGCTTCCTAAAAGACATACATACACCTATATACAGGGTCAATGCCCTAGCTAAAAACCCCAGAATAACAAACTAAAAAACCCAACACTAGGAATGAATTACCTTTTTGCGAGTTTTTGGAAAAAGAGACTCCATAAACTCCCTAAACCATCAGAGGGTACTGCCATTCCTTTTGGTAGTCCTCCAGAACTTGACAGTAAGATCCTATTACTGAAGACATCACAGTCTTAAGACATAGGACACAAAGAAGTCAAGCGGGCATTGACCTGAAAGCTTTATCTTACCAGCTATGCATAGAGCTGGAAGATACTATGTATGCTATAGGTAGAAAAAAGTAATCATCAGTCTTACCCAGCCATAAGTCCTGTAATATACAGTAATGACAAGTCTAGCAAGATTACAATAGTGGCACCAGTCACTTTCCTATAAGGAGTAACCAATTACCTTATAAATGGATTTAAGACTTGTTCCACAACATGAAACCCATACCTGACACCATTATTGGGGCCATGAACCTGTAGCTCGACAGGCCACAGACCTTAGGGGAGAACCTGTTATAATTATACTTAATATACATAGTAATAAACTGATTCTAAATGACTTATCACTATACCCACAGAACAGCACCTATCTCAACTCTCATCAGAGTAGCTTCTTTTTGCTGTAGATGACAATTAACACAAAGACAAAGAGTAAGAGACTTCTGAGTGACAAGTCCTACATGGTACATCTATATACACTGCCTCCTCTCAAGGCTCAGAGGTCATCTCAAAAGAGAGGGTGAAAAAATTATAAAAGCCAGAGGTGGGAGATGACTACAATAAAGAGTTTTCTGCACATATCAGGGCAGTGGCATGCATAAGTTCAGAGCAGTTATGATAGCTTTGAAAGATAAATCCAGACAAAATTCCAGCATGGAGTGAGTAAATAGGCAGGAGATTCTACCCCTAGCTGAGGAGTTATTGGCAACTTGTAGCTTCTGGGAGAGGGTGAGTTTGTTTTTTTTGTTTTTTGTTTTTTTAAGGATATGACCTCTGATACATCAACTATGCTCTAGAGGATAGTCCCATACAGCAGCACAAATCTGATGCTATATCTAAATACATTCTAAATAATTATCCTTATGCCCACAGATAAAGTGTAGTTCTCAACCCTCTTCAAGGAAGCGTTTCTTTGCAATGGAGACCATTACAGAAAACCACAACCAATCAAACTTCAGAGTTGTGGAGACCAGTCCCAATTCATACATCTATAACATAACTACACATGAGGCTCAAGGATCATTATAGAAGGGGTGGAGAGATTGTAAGAGCCAGAGGAACAGGAAAATTGCTATGAGGCTGTATCTCCCATGCCCGTGAAGTCCCATTAACATGACTACCCAAATAAGACCTAAACAAAAACGACACCAATATACATGTTAACATGGAAGGGGAAAGCTCTTGTGGCCTCCGCCTGAACAAAGAAATAGAGGCAACTAAAGAATCCTGATAACAGGAGAGATAGTCTTCCCCAGGGAAGAGCACTCACTCTAGTTGGTTATCCAATACCAAATGGTCAGCCCTGAAAACATACATACAAGAATTAGCTAGTTGTACTTATGTATTTAGGAATGTACACACACACACATAATGAGAGAGAGAGAGAGAGAGAGAGAATCTTAAGAAGAGACCATAAAGTTGAGTAGTCAGAGAAAAGAGGAATGGTCTGGGAGTTGTGGGAAGGATGAATACGATTAAAATTCTTGTAGAAAATTCTCAAATAAGTTATTAAATAAATAAAAATAAAAACAAGGGCTGGTGAGATGGCTCAGCGTTTAAGAGCACTGACTGTTCTTCCAAAGGTCCTGAGTTCAAATCCCAGCAACCACATGGTGGCTCACAACCATCCGTAATATCTGATGCCTGGTGTGTCTGAAGACAGCTACAGTGCACTTACATATAATAAATAAATAATAAATCTTTAAAAAAAATAAAAACAAAAAAGTATTTTGTTTGAAAAAAGAAATAACTCTGTAGGCCCACTACTCATGGAGACTTGGATAGGCTTAAGGACTTTAGGTCTGCACAGCCAAAGGAGCCATTATACAATTGGCCTCGATATATTTCCATTTCCTGCACACATCCTGAATGTTTACTTTCTGTTGGAGCCCACAGACCTGTCTGGACTAGCAGTACTGACTCAGGAGACATGCCATGCCTCTGTAAGTTGTCACCTGATTCTTAGTCCTGTTCAAAGATTCAGAAGTCAGATCACCTGGTAGCAATGTCTTCAGAGACTCAGCACGTGATTAACCAGCATAGGCCAGCTAATGCTGGGTGGCTGCCGAAGAACATCAGCACCCTCAGAATAACAACAAAGTGTGGCTTTAGTCTTCTGTTAGTTTATAACGTAAATAAAAAATTAAGCACACCCACTTTAGGATGAGTGCCACATTCTTTAATGTGCTCTGTGTTATATCTATCTATATACAATTGTTTCCACCTCTACTGAGATAGTATTGACAAATATTTAAGACACACATGATTATGTACGTATGTATGTTTGTATGTATATAGTTAAACTATTCATATATGTATATATACATATATATATATATATATAGAGAGAGAGAGAGAGAGGGCAGGGGAGACATAGTTATCCTTTTCTTGTGAAGTGAGAACATGCAAGACCTACTCCTTGTAATTATAATATAGTTAGTACAGTCACTATGCTATACACTAGATTTCTAAAACTGATTCATCTTGTATAATTGAAACTTTTGTACCCTTTAACTAATACCATCCCATTCTCCATATTTCATTGTTACTATACAGAAATGAAGTGATTGTTAAATGCTTTCACATACAGTCTTCCCCATGCTGAGGCACATTCCTTCTGTATCCAATTTCTGGTCAGGTTTTGCTTTGTTTTGTTTTCCAAGACAGGGTTTCTCTGTGTAGTTCTGGCTGTCCTGGAACTCTCTCTGTAGACCAGGCTGGCCTCAAACTCACAGAGGTCTTGCTGCCTCTGGGATTAAAGATGTGTGTCATTATTACCTGGTTTGTTAACAGTTTCAGTCAAGAATTTATTTTGGATTTTGTTAGGGTTTTTTTGGATTTTTTTTTTTTTTTTTTGCTTTTGGTATGTGTTTGTGAACTTTTTCTTTTATTCCATCAATGTGATTTTGATCACATTTATTAACTTATTTGTGACAACCCAGAGATCTTACTTGATCATGAACCTTGATCTTTTTAGTAGTCTGTCAAATTTGATATGATATTATTATGTTGAGAACTTTTACATCTCTTTTCATCAGAGATATTGAGTTATAATTTCTCTTCCTACAGTGTCCTTATTTGACTTCAGTATAACACTGACCTCATAAAAGTGAGTTTGGGGCTGGAGAGATGGCTCAGTGGTTAAGAGAACTGACTGCTCTTCCAGAGGTCCTGAGTTCAATTCCCAGCAACCACATGGTGGCTCACAACCATCTGTAATGAGATCTGATGCCCTCTTCTGGTGTGTCTGAAGACAGTTAGAGTGTACTCATACAAATAAAATTAAAAAAAAATACTTTTTTTAAAAAAAAAAAGGTGAGTTTGTAACTGTCCCCTATTGGAACATTTGGAATGAGAGAAGCAGCTCTGCTAAGTTGTCCTCAGACTGCCAAGTGTATGGCAAGGCCCACCCCTCATACTAGATAAATATATAAATGATGCTATTTAAATTATTTTGTTTGATAGAATCAACTTGTTAAAACATCAGTGTGTGTGTGTGTGTGTGCGTGTGTGTGTGTGTGTGTGCGTGTGTGCGTGTGTGCGTGTGTGCGTGTGTGCGTGTGTGTGTGTGTGTGTGTGTGTGTGTGTGTGTGTAGGGGTATGTTTTTATTCACTTTCCTTGTTATTTATGTTCTCAGGTTTTTACTCCTTCATGATTGAGAATGAGTGAGTTCTACTTCTGGGAATTTGTCCATTTCTTCTGCAAACAGGCATCTATCTGCTTATGATTATTTGTAGCCATCTCGTGATCTTCTGTATGTCTGTATCATGAGCTTTAGTATGTTCTTTTCTGTTCCCAATTTTATTTGTTTGATTATTTTTGTTCTTTTTAACTCACCTTCGCTAAATCTTTAGATTTTCAGGTTCTTTTGTCTTTTCCAAAGAGCTCAGAACTTAATTTTGCTTACTTTTCCTGTTTCTGGTTTTGGTTATGGTTTCTGTTTTGTTTTATTCTGGTTTTTGTTTCTCCTTCATTTCTGCTCTGATCTCTATTCCTCTTCTTACTAACTGTGGACTCATTTGCTCTAATTTCCGAGTCCTCCGAGGTGTGGACTGCTGTTTTTTACAGAAATCTCCCTTCCATTCCTGTAAGAGATTATCATGATATACCTCTTCCCAAGAATGGTTTCTGCTGTACCTTCGCTGTGTTGCTTCCATTTTCATTTGTCACAGGCATTTTTTATTTTTTTATTTTTCTTTTGGTTCCATTTTGACTTAATGTGGGGGATTGTTACTCAATATCCCATATTTTTGAGTTCTCAGCTTTGCTTCTGTTATTGATTTCTAGTTTCAACTCTTTTGAATCAAAGATTGCCTGTGACCTAGTATGTGATCTATGTTGAAGAATATTTCATAAATGCTTAATACAAGAAATACATAATACAAAAAAAAATGGGTAGAGTCCACTGCTGTCTGGTGGAATGTTCTGCATGTGTGTTAGATTCATGGCGTTTAAGTTTGAATTGTTCTTGTCCTTCTTTATTTCTTATCTGATCAATCTCTCTGTTATTTAAAATTACACATTATTTTACACATATGTAGATGCTTTGACATTGAATATATACATATTCAAAATTGTTATTTCTTCTTGGTTTATTATTGATCTGCTTATTCTTATAATAATGACCTACCTTGTCTTTGGTGGAAATTTTTTACTTATTCTATTTTAAAGGTGAAATAAGTATTTCTCTTTTGGTTACTATTTATATTGAATATCTTTATATACCTTTGCTTTAGCCTGTGTGCATCCTCAAAACTAAAGAGGGTTCTTTCCTTAAAGATATCTTGAGTTGGGACTGCCAGGCTCGGAGACAGACAGGCATAATATTGCTTGGGTCTCGGGCGGCTTCTGTGTATGCTGCTCCCAAGAGCTGGGAAGATCTGCAGTAACCAGTGCTCCAGCTCTGCTGTGGGACTTCTGCCTGGCAGAGGGACCCCTCCCCCCGCACTGGGCGGGAGCCTACCAGCTTCCCTTCCGCGACCTCTGTTCCGGTAGACTGCACTGAAGAGACAGGTACCCAGGTCCTCCCCAATATAACATTGCTTGGGACACGGCCTGTTGGGGCTTCCGTCTGCTCCCAAGAACGGGACAGCGCTGTGGTCGTCTGGGCGCCAGATCTGCTGTAGGCCATTCCCTCTGCAGGGTGACCAGTGCCACCGAGAGAGTGCAGAGTGCACTCCGTCATCTTTGCTCCAGTGGCCAGGTAGTTGGGACTGCCAGGCTCGGAGACAGACAGGCATAATATCGCTTCGGTCTTGGGCAGCTTGTGTGTACGCTGCTCCCAAGAGCAGATCTGCAGTAACCAGCATGCCAGTTCTGCTGTGGGACTTCTGCCTTGCAGAGGGACACACACCCCCCACTCTGGGAGAGATCACACACCCCTGCATAGGGCAGGAGCCTACCAGCCTCCCTTTGGCAACCTCTGCTCTGGGAATCCATTACACTGAGCCTTTGGATGTGCAGGGACTCCCAAATATAACATCACTTGGGGCAAGGCACATCAGGGCTCCAAAGTCACTCAGAAGCAGGACAGGCCCCAGAAATCGGTGCCAGGGGAATCCTGGTAATCCAGGGGGGCCATAAATAGCTTTGTAGGCTCACAGGAGGTCCAACCAACAGCCAGTGACAGCAGTACCAACTAACATCAGAGGTTACCAGATGGCAAAAGGCAAACGTAGGAACGTTACTAACAGAAATTAAAGTAATATGGCACCATCCGAACCCAACTCTCCAACAGCAGCAAGTCCTGGATACCCCACCACACCCAAAAGACAAGATCTGGATTTAAAATCACTTCTCATGATGCTATTAGAGGATCACAAGAAGGACACAAATAAATCTAATAAAGAATTACAGGAGACCATGAATCAACGGTTAGAAGCCCTTACAAAGGAAACACAAAAATCGCTTAGAGAAATGCAGGAGAACATGGATCAAAAAATGGAGGCCCACAAGGAGACAACACAAAAATCGCTTAAAGAAATGAATCAACGGGTAGATGCACTTTCAAAGGAATCACAAAAATTACATAAAGAAATACAGAAGAATATGAGTCAACAGATGGATGCCCATAAGGAGGCAACAGAAAAAGTGCTTAAAGAAATGAATCAATGGATAGAAGCCCTTACAAAGGAAACACGAGAACTGCTTAAAGAAATGCAGGAGATGATGGATCAACAGATGGAATCCCATGAGAAGGAAACACAAAAATCGCTCAGAGAAATGCAGGAGAACTTGGGTCAACAGGCAGAAATCCTGAAAGAGGTAATGCAAAAATACCTTAAAGAAATACAGGAAAATACAAACAAACAAGTGAAGGATCTCAGCAAATCCATCCAGGATCTAAAAAAGGAAGTAGAAACAACTAAGAAATCACAAAGGGAGACAACTTTGGAGATAGAAAACCTTGGGAAGAAATCAGGAGTCATAGATGCAAACATCAACAATAGAATACAAGAGATGGAAGAAAGAATCTCAGGTGCTGAAGATTCCATAGAAAGCATCGACTCAACAGTCAAAGAAAATGCAAAATGCAAAAAACGCGTAACCCAAAACATCCAGGAAATCCAGGACACAATGAGAAGACCAAACCTAAGGATTATAGGTATAGATGAGAGTGAAGATTTGCAACTTAAAGGGCCAGTAAACATCTTCAACAAAATTATGGAGGAAAACTTCCGTAACCTAAAGAGAGTGATGCCGATGAATGTACAAGAAGCCTACAGAACTCCAAACAGACTGGACCAGAACAGAAATACCTCCTGTCACATAATAATCAAAACACCAAATGTACTAAACAAAGAAAGAATATTAAAAGCAGTAAGAGAAAAGGGCCAAGTAACATACAAAGGAAGACCTATCCGAATCACATCAGACTTCTCACCAGAGACTATGAAAGCCAGAAGATCCTGGGCAGATCTCATGCAGACACTAAGACAGCACAAATGCCAGCCTAGACTACTATACCCAGCAAAACTCTCAATCACCATAGATGGAGAGACCAAGATATTCCATGATAAAACCAAATTTTCACAATATCTTTCCACAAATCCAGCCCTGCAAAGGATAATAGGTGGAAACCGCCAATACAGGGAGAGAAACAACAGCCTGGAAAAAATGAGATAGTAACCTTCTTGCTTCAAACCCAAAAGTAGATAACCACTCAAACATAAAGATAGCATCAAGAATGGCAGGTGGCAATAATCACTATGCCTTAATCTCTCTTAATATCAGTGGTCTCAATTCCCCAATAAAAAGACATAGACTAGCAGACTGGATATGTAAACAGAACCCAGCATTTTGCTGCATGCAGGAAACGCACCTCAGTGTCAAAGACAAACACTACCTCAGAGTAAAAGTCTGGAAAACAATTTTACAAGCAAATGGCCCCGGAGTAGCCATCCTAATATCAGATAAAATTGATTTTCAGCCTAAAGTCATCAAAAAAGACACAGAAGGACACTACATACGATCAAGGGAAAAATCCACCAACAAGAACTCTCAATTCTGAATATCTATGCTCCAAATGCAAGGGCACCCTCATTCGTAAAAGAAATTTTACTAAAGCTCAAAGCACACATCGCACCGCACACAATAATAGTGGGTGACTTCAACACCCTGCTCTCTGAAATGGATCGTTCAGGAAAGCAGAAACTAAACAGGGACACAGTGAATCTAATTGAAGCCTTGGACCAAATGGAACTAACAGATATATATAGAACATTTCATCCTAGAGCTAAAGAAATACACCTTCTTCTCAGCACCTCATGGTACCTTCTCCAAAATCGACCATATAATTGGTCACAAATCAGACCTCAACAGATATAAGAAGATAGAACTAATCCCATGCCTTCTATCAGATCACTATGGAATAAGGGTGGTCTTCAATGGCAACAAAAACAAAGGAAAACCCACGTACACATGGAGGCTGAACAATGCTGTACTCAATGATAACTTGGTCAAGGTGGAAATAAAGAAAGAAATCAAAGACTTTTTGAAAGTTAATGAAAATGAAGGCACAACATACCCTAATTTATGGGATACAATGAAAGCAGTGCTAAGAGGAAAATTCATAGCCCTGAGTGCCACCAAAAAGAAACAGGAGACAGCATACACTAACAGCTTAATGGCACACCTGAAAGCCCTGGAACAAAAAGAAGCAAATACACCAAAGAGGAGTAGAAGGCAGGAAATCATCAAACTCAGGGTTGAAATCAATCAAGTAGAAACAAATAAAACCATACAAAGAATCAACAAAACGAGGAGTTGGTTCTTTGAGAAAATCAACAAGATAGATAAGCCCTTAGCCAGACTAACCAGAGGGCACAAAGACAGTATCCAAATTAATAAAATCAGAAACGAAAAGGGAGAGATAACAACAGAAACTGAGGAAATTCAAAAAATCATCAGATCCTACTACAAAAACCTGTATTCAACACAACTAGAAAATCTTGAGGAAATGGACAATTTCCTTGACAGATATCAAATACCAAAATTAAATCAGGATCAAATAGACCATCTAAACCATCCTATAACCCCTGAAGAAATAGAAGTTGTCATTGGAAGTCTTCCAACCAAAAAAAGCACAGGTCCAGATGGTTTTACTGCAGAATTCTATCAGACCTTCAAAGAAGACCTAAAACCAATACTCTTCAAACTGTTCCACAAAATAGAAACAGAAGGAACACTACCCAACTCGTTCTATGAAGCCACAATTACACTAATACCAAAAGCACACAAAGATCGGACAAAGAAAGAGAATCTCAGGCCAATCTCTCTTATGAATATCGATGCAAAAATACTCAATAAAATTCTTGCCAACCGAATCCAAGAACACATCAAAACAATCATTCACTACAATCAAGTAGGCTTCATCCCAGGGACGCAGGGATGGTTCAATATAAGGAAATCCATCAATGTAATCTACTATATAAACAATCTCAAAGAAAAAAACCACATGGTCATCTCATTAGATGCTGAGAAACCATTTGACAAAATTCAGCATCCTTTCATGCTAAAGGTCTTGGAAAGATCAGGAATTCGAGGCCCATATCTAAACATAGTAAAAGCAATTTACAGCAAACCGGTAGCCAACATCAATCTAAATGGAGAGAAACTTGAAGCAATCCCACTAAAATCAGGGACTAGACAAGGCTGCCCTCTCTCTCCATATCTTTTCAATATAGTACTTGAAGTTCTAGCTAGAGCAATTAGACAACAAAAAGAGGTCAAAGGGATACAAATTGGAAAGGAAGAAGTCAAACTATCACTATTTGCCGACGATATGATAGTATACTTAAGCGACCCAAAGAACTCCACCAGAGAACTCCTACAGCTGATAAACGACTTCAGCAAAGTGGCCGGATATAAAATCAACTCAAGCAAGTCAGAAGCCTTCCTATACTCAAAGGATAAGCAGGCTGAGAAAGAAGTAAGAGAAATGATACCCTTCACGATAGCCACAAACCATATAAAGTATCTTGGCGTGACTCTAACCAAACAAGTGAAAGATCTGTATGACAAGAACTTCAAGTCTCTGAAGAAAGAAATTGAAGAAGACCTCAGAAGATGGAAAAATCTGCCATGCTCATGGATTGGCAGCATTAATATAGTAAAAATGACCATCTTACCAGAAGTAATATACAGATTCAATGCAATCCCCATCAAAATCCCAACTCAATTCTTCATAGAGTTAGAAAGAGCAATTCAAAAATTCATCTGGAATAACAGAAAACCCAGAATAGCTAAAACTATTCTCAAGAGTAAAAGAACCTCTGGGGGAATCAGTATACCGGACCTCAAGCTGTACTACAGAGCAATAGTGTTAAAAACCGCATGGTATTTGTACAGTGACAGGCATGTAGATCAATGGAACAGAATTGAAGACCCAGAAATGAATCCACACTCTTATGGTCACTTGATCTTTGACAAAGGAGCTAAAACCATCCAGTGGAAAAAAAGATAGCCTTTTCAACAAATGGTGCTGGCTCAGCTGGAGGTCAACATGCAGAAGAATGCAAATTGACCCATTCTTATCTTCCTTGCACTAAGCTCCATTCCAAGTGGATCAAGGACCTCCACATAAAACCAGACACCCTGAAACTAATAGAAAGGAAACTAGGGAAGAACCTTGAACATATGGGCACAGGGGAGAATTTCCTGAATAGAACTCCAATAGCTTATGCTCTAAGATCAAGAATAGACAAATGGGACCTCATTAAATTACAAAGTTTTTGCAAGGCAAAAGACACTGTCAAAAAGACAAAGCGGCAACCAACTAACTGGGAAATGATCTTTATCAACCCTACATCCAACAGAGAGCTAATATCCAATATATACAAAGAACTCAAGAAGTTAAACTCCAGAGAGGCAAGTAACCCTATTAAAAAATGGGGTACAGAGCTAAACAAAGAGTTTTCACCTGAAGAATATCTAATGGCTGAGAAGCACCTAAAGAGATGTTCATCATCCTTAGTCATTAGGGAAATGCAAATCAAAACAACCCTGAGATTCCATCTCACACCAGTCAGGATGGCTAAGATCAAAAACACAGGAGACAGCAGTTGTTGGCGAGGATGTGGAGAAAGAGGAACACTCCTCCACTGCTGGTGGAATTGTAAGCTGGTACAACCACTCTGGAAAGCAGTCTAGCAGTTCCTCAGAAAACTGGGCATGACACTCCCGGAGGATCCGGCTATACTACTCCTGGGCATATACCCAGAGGCTTTACCTGCGTGCAATAAGGACACATGCTCCACTATGTTCATAGCAGCCTTATTTATAATAGCCAGAAACTGGAAAGAACCCAGATGTCCCTCAACGGAGGAATGGATTCAGAAGATGTGGTATATTTACACAATGGAATACTACTCTGCAATTAAAAACAATGAATTCACGAAATTCCTAGGCAAATGGTCAGAACTTGAAAATATCATCCTTAGTGAGGTAACCCAATCACAAAAGAACACACATGGTATGCAGTCACTAATAAGGGGCTATTAACCAGAATCTCGGAATACCTAGACACAATTCGCATATCAATAGATTTCTAAGAAGATGGAAGGAGAGACCACTGGTCCTGGAAAGACTGGATGTAGGGGAATGCCAGGACAGAGAAGCGAGAGGGGGTTGAATGGGGAAAAGAGGGAGGGAAGGGGGCTTATGGGACTTTTGGGGAAGGAAGGAACGGGAAAGGGAAAATGATTTGGAATGTAAATAAAAAAAAACTTAGAAAATAAAATTTATAAAAAAAAAAAAGAAAATAATCGATTTAAAAAAAAGATATCTTATAGTTTTATCCATTCAGGTAATCTGTTGATTTTAGAATTTAACCCATTTGCATTTAAAGCAATATATATATATATATCAACCAGGATTTAAACCTGCTACTTGGTGTTTCTAGTCTTCTGTTTGATAGCTCTCTTGTTGCTTCTCTTATCTGCTTTTGTGACTTGATATATGTATGCATGTTTGTTTTACTTTTTAATAATTAATAAATTTTACATTTCAAATGTTATTCCCCTTCCTGCTCCACAAGGCCCCTATCCTTTCCCCCCTCCTCCCTGCTTCTATGAGGGTGCTCCCCCATCCCCACCCCCACCCCCAACCCTAACCCCACTTGCACCTCACCGCCCTAGCCTTCCCCTACACTGGGGCATTGAGCCTTCACAGGATCAAGGGCCTCCCCTCCCATTGATGCCAGATAAGGCCATCCTCTGTTACATATGCAGCTGGAGCCATGGGTCCCTCCATGTGTATTCTTTGCTTGGTGTTTTAGTCTCTGAGAGCTCTGGAGATCTGGTTGGTCGATATTGTTGTTCTTTCTATGGGGTTGAAAACCCCTTCAGTTCCTTCAGTCCTTTCCCTAACTCCTTCATTGGGGTCCCTGTGCTCAGTCTGATGGTTGACTGCAAGCATCCACATCTGTATTAGTAATGCTCTGGCAGAGCCTCTCAGGAGACAGCTATATTAGGCTCCTGTCAGCAAGCACTTCTTGGCATCAGCAATAGTGTCTGGGTTTGGCAGCTACATATGAGATGGATTCCCCAAGTGAAGCAGTCTCTGGAAAGACTCTGCTCTGGAAGGAAAGGATGGCCTTTCCTTCAGTCTCTGCTCTACTCTGTCCCTGTATTTCCTTTAGACAGGAGCAATTCTGGGCTAATATTTTTGAGATGGGTGGGTGGCCCCATCCCTCAACCAGAGGCCTTGCCTAACCTCTGGATATGGTCTCTATAGTTTCTCTCTCCCCTTTGTTAGATATTTCAGTTAACATAATCCCCATAGGGGCCTGAAAGCCTCTTGCTTTCCTGGCATCTGGGAATTTCTAGTGACTGCCCCCAGTTCCCATCCCCCATTGCTACATGTCTCTGTTCAATTTCCTGACCCGCTCATCTCCCTGTCTCCTCTCAAGGCTCTTCTCATACCTGATCCTTCCCCACTTTTTCCCTCCCCCTTCTCTCTCCCTCCCAGGTTCTTCCTTCCCTCTTCCTCCTGTATTTTGTTCCCCTTTCTAAGTAAGACTGAAGTATCCACACTTTGGTCTTCCTTCTTCTTGAACCTCATGTGGTCTATGAATTGTATCTTGGGTATTCTGAGTTTTTTGCCTAATATCCACTTATCAGCGAGTGCATCCTCACTGATCCTCACTCAGGATGATATTTTCTAATTCCATCCATTTGCCTGAGAATTTCGTGAAATCATTGTTTTTAATAGCTGAGTAAGTACTCCATTGTGTAAATGTATCACATTTTCTGTATCCATTCCTCTCTTGAGAGACATCTGGGTTCTTTCCAGCTTCTGGCTATTATAAATAAGGCTGCTATGAATATAGTGGAGCATGTGTCCTTGTTATATGTTGGAACATCTTCTGGGTATATGCCCAGGAGTGGTATAGCTGGGTCCTCAGGTAGTACTATGCCCAATTTTCTGAGGAACCCTGATCCATGTTTTATTGATTTTTGTTGTCCTAAGTTTTGATTCCTTTCATTTTATCTTTCTAAATATTCTATTCTTTTTATTTAATGAAGTTTATTTAAAACATTTTCTATGGGCTAAAGAAATAGTTCAGCAGTTAATCTTATAAAAGGTTTATCCCTAGCACACATATGGTAGCTCACAATCATCTATAATTCTAGTTCCAAGGGACCCACCAGCCTCTTCTGACTTTTATGGGCACTGCATGCTCATGTGCATGGACGTACATACATATAACTCAAACATTCATATACATAAAAATAGTTTTTTAAAAATCAGATAAACATTATTTTAGACACTAACACAATCTAAGTACATGATTTTTGTACAAGAATGGATTTAGTACAAATTGTGCTGATAAAAATCCAAATGTAAGTAATCGAGGGGCCTCTCTCTACTTTTTGATGGTACTCAGAAATAAGCATTACCTAATTCTTAGCACTAAACAACGTTTCAGATCTTTGTCTGGTACTTCGGGAAATCATGCAGATAATTCAACAACAAAGCAAGAATCTTCTCATGCAGAAATATATAACTGGCATTGCTTCCATCTGTACAAATAACCACAGGAGACATGATGACCCACAAACATGGGTGTTTCCAGGTGATCTGAAAGAACATCTGCATACTGTGGTCTCTGTAATTGGTAAAGTAGTTAACTCCACAGTACACTGACACCTTCTTTCATTTCTGCAACTACTCCATTAATACCATATTCTTGTAATGCCTGCTTCCTGGCTATGTCTTGTAATTTGCATAATCCTTGCAGAACCCACATTCTTGGCAGGAAGATAAAAGAGCTGTTTTCCCCTTGTAATTAAGTCTTAGTCACCAACAAGCTATAGTTTTAGTTATTCAGGAATCTTTAACTTAAACTTCAACTCCTATTGCTAAACTTTGTTCCCTCACTCTCAACCCCAGAGATCATTAGAGTCTTTTCTTCT
Organism: Tokudaia tokunoshimensis; assembly: GCA_036184795.1. NCBI lineage: Eukaryota > Metazoa > Chordata > Mammalia > Rodentia > Muridae > Tokudaia > Tokudaia tokunoshimensis. The sequence continues at coordinate 66,551,065 of BTHU01000003.1, read as the reverse complement.
GAAATGCAGATGTTACCACAAAGAACTGCTATTTCCACTCCTGGGTATTTGCCTCCCCTTCATTTCTTTGCTTCTCCTTAGTCGTTCTGTGATAGAGACTAATGTCTTCTCTCCTGTCATAGTTGCTCTCATCTCTGTTTATGCTCCTGGTTGGCTTTCTGTGATTCTTAGGGCTTCTGCAGTATTCATATCGTTGAGTACTGAGCTGTATTCCAACCACTGGGAGTATAAAGTCAGTAAGTGTAAATATGTTTTCAATTTCTTGGAGAAAATGTTTAAAGTGGTGAACTCCCTCAACTTTTGTGTCTCTACAGAAGTCTTTACCACTCCTTCTCTTCTGAAGGGAAAGACTGGCCAGGTATAATGTTCTTATTCAGCAATTTTTCCCTTGTCAATGCTCTCCTTGGCTGCCGAGCATCTGCTGAGAAACCTGCTCTTGCCTTCTGAGCTCAGCCACTCTGTGTTTTAGCTCGAGAACACATTTTCTTTTACAGTTTCCCTCTCCTTGCTGAACACTTCATTTTACTCCTGTACCATTTACCCAATGGTTTCGTATTCACTGCACTTCTTTAGAATGAATCCCCCACACCAACCCCCAGGACAAAACCTTTATTGCAAAGCATAAACTGCTAACCTGGCCAATGGCTTCTTCCCTTGGCAGAAATGTAGTATGGGCTACCAGTTCCATAGGTGCAGCTACCCTTGCCAAAGGAGACAGATAGAGAGAACCCCAGGTAGCTGTGTGAGGGGACAAGTCCTTGTGTGAGGCCAAGCACCTGGGAGGGCAGGAGGATAAACAGGGACCAAGCTTCCATGGTATCAGTGTGGTTGGTCCTGGAAGCCTGGGGCAATGAGGGAATGAAGAAAAGACAGACACACATATAGAAAGACTGGGATGTGGTGGGCCATGCTTGCTCTGATAGAGCATGAACTGCTACAACAATGCAGAACCTCAGCACTGTAAAGCATAGAGAAGGGATGAGCTAGTCTCCTTAGGAAGTCACCATAGGGGAGCAGTCTCAGGTTGCAGGAGCAGGAAGCCACAGTTGCTAGTTTTTCATGTACTGCCAACATTCCCATTCAGTCATGAAAAGTTGTTAGTTTTGTTTGTTTGGTTGGTTGGTTGGTTTTGTTTTGTTTTGCCAATTCTGAGTCTAACCTGTATGGGGGAGGCTTTGAGTCTGACCGGTGGCACAGCTGTGCTGGTGTGAACAACACAAGTTCATTCAAGGCTTCCCCACAGACTTGAAGGAGGAGTACAAGATTCTGGACATACAGACTTCCATAGGCCATGAGCCAAACTGTAATAGTTATGTGGAAGGATGGCTTTCCTCAGGAGCAGTGGGGGATAAAGCCTCCATCCACTCCAGGATTGAGGAACAGAGATAGGTACAGGCCGGCCACTGGGGAGCCTCACAGGCATGGTTGGATGTGTTGCAGATTTCCTGGGTCCTTGGTGTTGGACTCCTGGAATCCTAGGGGCTGAGCATAGCCTCCTGAGCTTGGGAAAGAGTGTGGGGGAGATGAACCATAGTTCACAGAGGCTTCTGGAGTCTGTTACTGCACACATCCTACTGTTCCAAGGAAAGCTTCCTCCTGATCTATGGAGGAGATGGGACAGCTGGCAGAGGGGAGAGTAAAGGAAACTTTGATGGTAGGGTAGCGTTGGAGATAATACCCTTGCAGAGTGGGGAGGAAAGGCAGGTACCCCAGTCTTGGAGGCCAGCTGATGGGCATCTCTCTGTCAGTGTGCTGGGTGCCCAAAGTTTCCTAAGTTCATGACCAGCTGAGGTTCTGCTTCTCAGGGCTTCGTCACTGGGCCTTCAGGTAGGAGATACAGTTGGCTGCCATCTGTCATTTCTGGTTGCTATGAAGAAACTGATACTGGGCAAGATGGGACATTAGCCCAGAGGGTAGTCAGGGCACAGCACTATGTGCTTTTTCTTGCAGGTTCCAGATGAATAGGAGTACGTCATAGCAGGTATACATAGTGGCTAGCAGCAGGCATGAACATCTTGAACCACAAACTCAAAACAGAAAGGAAGAGAATTATTTTTGAGATTTTTGTCTAGCAGTTTGTAGATCTCTTTTTCTTTAGCATCCTTTCTGGTGTTTTGCTTTGTTTATTTGGCTAGTTCCATGATCCATAATCCATGTGGTCCTATGCTAGTGTCTGCATATCTGAAGAAATAGATATCTCTCCAAAGATGAGCTTGTACAGAGAAATTTCAAGACCAGTCAGCATACCTGTAGAATCTAGGTGTACCCGCCTAAAGGGTAGAGTCTGCTGCTGAAGTCCTCAAGTGCATTGATGTGGTACTTGAACTGATGTGTGAGTGGAGCCTGTATATACTGGCACAGACCTGGAATTTGGCTATACATGAGAACCATAGGGGCTGGCAATCAATCGGGATTCACAGAAGCCAGTTGGCAGATCCTGGGTCTAATCTGCCTTTGTAGTAGGCCTGAAACTTGGATCTTCAGCCTGGGACACTAAGAGATAACCTGACACTGGCACAAATAGAAACTTAGATTTTTAGAGCTCAGCTCAGGGTAAGGTCTATAGAGGCTACCCTGGAGATAGGGTCCAAAGAGACTGGCCTGCTGGGGTTCTTGGCAAAAATCAGACATTATTTCTTTCATTCACATTTTCCTGGGAAGAAGACATATTGCTCTGTTATGTGCTTTGTGTCTTTGGAGGAAATGTACCATGGTGTATTAATCAGCTTTCCATCCCTCTAACAAAATGCATTAGAAAATAGGCTTAAATGAGGAAAAGGTTGTCTGGGGTCTTTGTTTCCCAGATTTCGAGCCATGTTCACTCAGCCCTGTAGCCTTTGTACTGCGGACAAGGCCAAAAATCCAGTGTATCTTGTAGTGTGGCTCAGGCCAAACAAGAAGCCCCAGAACCGGAAGGAATTTCAGCCCCTGGTCCAACTTTGTACCAGGCAGAAATTCTAGAGTACAAAGACTGAAGAAGCTGGAGTTCTTTTTCTAAGATGTGCATCAGGAGAAAACATGTTCTACTCTAGGGAGTTTTTGGAGAGACCTTTCCACCTTCTGCTTCTCACTGACTCAATAGTACCTAGCCAAACCGAGAGCAGTTGTCCCCGTTTTACTGACCAGCACCCAGGTCTGCTGGATGTACCTCACACGATCTAACTTCCTTCCCCTAGTGTCTACCTCATAAAACTTCCTTCACAAACATATCTGTGGCCAGACTTGCCAGCCACATCAGTAATAACATGGAGACTTTTTAATAATTATAAAAGCTTGGCCTTCCTTAGCTCGGAAGACACTCTACTAGTTCATCTAAATAAATCTGACCACCTAGCCCCAAGCCACCATGTGACTTGTCCTTTTCTTCAGTCCCAGCATCTGTTTCTTCCTCTGTGTCTGGTTAGAGAATCACCCCCACCCTCAACAACCCCTCCTCTCCCCCCCCACATCCCCACAACCTCTACTCCACACACACCCCACACACACACACCTGTTTGGCATGCACATTCCTCTGATTCTTTCCCATAGTTCCTATTTCTGCCCAGAAGTTCTGCCTAGCCTCTCCTACTTTGCTATAGATCTTTCAGCTCTTTATTAAACCAATCTGAAGGTGATGGAGAAGATGTTTACATACAAATAGCAATACCAGGACTGGAGAGATGGCTCATCAGTTAAGAACACTGATTGCTCTTCCAGAGGTCCTGAGTTCAATTTCCGGCAACCACCTCGTGGCTCATAACATCTGTAATGGGATCCAATCTCCTCTTTTGGTGTGCCTGCAGACAGCTACAGTGTACTCATATAAATAAAATAAATAAATCTTAAAAAAAAAACAAAAACAAAAAACAAAGTCTGGCCTTAGGTAGATCTCAAATCTCTGCCAGTACAGAAATTAGCATTTGAATAGTACAAACACAATCTTTACACAGTGCACAAGATATTATCCCAACAATATCCAGACATCATACTTTATAAGTTCTCTTGGTATCACTTCATGACATTGAATTGATACCCAGAATTAATCGACACTGGGGCTGGTGATAAAGAAATCTATTCTGCCATCTTGTTGATGTCACCCTCGTGTGTGTGTGTGTGTGTGTGTGTGTGTGTGTGTGTGTGTAGCCTTTTATAATCTCACATCAAAATCTATATCAGCCCTTCAAGGACATCATTCTATGAATATCTCAAAGATAAACACATGAAATTTAGTGTTTGTTTTTTTTTTCTCCAGGGCATTCAGCACATCAATATAAAATGGCTAGAAATGAGTTTAGTTCTTCAGAGTCTAGCTCAGTCCTCTTGTAATCTAGCTAGGCCACCTTTGACACAGAACTAATACATAAGAAAGCATCTAAGGAGGAATCATCAAAATCAGGTAAAAACTGAGGTGTTCCTCACAAGAAGAACTCTGAGATATGTCTTTAAATCACAATGTATGTGGCTGGCACTCTAGAGAAAGGTCCTGGACATAGGACCAGCAAAGACACAGATGTACATCTACCAGGCTAAAGCAGCATGACACAGGCAAAGGGTTATGCTTGGGAGTAACTGAGGATCATTTTGTACAAAGCACACTTCTTTTTTTCAGAGTTCTCACACCATTTTTGTTTATAGTTCCCTCTTTTTCTGCGGAGACCCCTATTCCTGGAAATGTGAGGCTTTCCCCAGTTTTCAACCAGGCGTTTCTCAATGCTGGATGTCATTTTATAATCTAGAGTTTTAAAACACTGTTTCTGGGATCACATTGCTAGAATTCTAATTTTCTGTGTCTGGAAAATTAGAATTCTAGTTTTCTATGACTTTGTCTGTTGGAGTATTCATTCTCATAGGTGATTCCAATGTGAGGAAAACACTACATCCTTCCCCAGACAATCTCATTTTTATTTGAGATTTTAAATTGTTTTAGATTTATTTATCTTACATCTATTTGTGTTTCCCTGCATATATGTATGTGGACAAAATGCCTGCAGAGGCCAGAAAAGGTATCAAATCCTCTGGAACTAGAATTTCAACCAATTGTTATTGCCATGTGGGTGCTGGGAACTGAACCCAGGTCTCTGCAAAAGCAACAAGTGCTCTTAATCACTGAGCCACCTCTCCAGCACCTTTGCTTGAGATTTTAATCATCACACTCCTCCTGGTAGCTTCCAAATCAATATTAGCAGCCCAGATTTCTCTCCTGACATCCAGACTTGAATGTCCTACTAGCTCATATACCTTTTTGTCTAGACGTTTCACAGGCATCTTAAACTCATTGAACATGAAGCAGAAATTCACCCATGTTTCTCTCCACCATTTTTGCCTCCAACAAAACTCAGATTGAATTTAATTAGCAGCGTAATGGTGGTGGACATAAATAAGAAGTGGAAAGCTGAACTAAACTATTTGCATCTAAGCTAGAGAAAAATCATTTAAATGATAAAGACTATAACATACAGAAACTTCTTAAAGCTTTGGCCCTTAAAAATGTATTTGAGTGATGAAAGCCCCATCTTCCTGAAGGTATCAGATCCCAAGAGAATGAGTTTTGTTAGGAAGCATTTGACTCTGTTTGTTCTGACCTCTCTCTATCATGTGCCCTCATGCCTTCCACCCACTGCTATGAGCTAGAATCACAAAGTCTTATCAGACGCAGTCATCCAACATTGGATTCTTTAACCTCCAGAACTGAATCAAAATAAACCTTCCTTCTCTATAGATTACCCAGTCTTGGATATAGGATTACAGTAACAGGAAATGGACTAATTCACCTTGTTAAATTCCTACTTCCTTCCCAGCTACACAAGCCGAGACCCAGGCGTGCCTGATTCCTTCTTCCTCACCTTCTTCACCCAATGTGTCATCAAAACCTATGTGTTATTGTTTCTTAAAGTCTTTTAAACTAAATGATCTTCCTTTAGTCCAACTGCAAAATGCCTTAGTCCAGCCAGTCATTTCTCATCTATTTTACTAAATGACTTCAATGTCTCTAATTCTATTTTCTTTCAAGTCATTCTCAGTATGAATGACAATGATATTTCTTGTTGCAGGATTTTCCCTGTCCAATCACATTAGGGCAGTGGGAGGCCTGTGATTGGACAGGAAAATGGAGGAGGAGTTAAGAGTTGCAGAGAGAGGCAACCTCTCAGGGTAGGAGGAACCTAGATGGCCGCTGACGTGTACCTGTGTGGCGTTTTTTTTTTCAGCCACAAGTAGCTATGATTTCTCAAGGTTAGAAATATTGGAAGAAAGCTTTTATCATTATCATTTGGCTCTGAAATTACTGTATTGGCATCTTGTAAATTGTGATTTTGTTACATAAATCTGATTGGTTAATTAAGCATAAGAGTCTTGATTCTGCCAGGTAATTAGGAGTTGAGATGGCTGATCATGGGGTGTGTGGGGCGTGTGGGGCGTTGCGTGGTAGCAAGATGGACTCGGGAGGCAGGAGGGGGGGTCTCCGCCATAGAGATGGCTAGCAGAGGGACCACCAAGTGAGATGGCCTAGTGGACGCCCTGTGGCCCCACAGGACTAGAGAGTTGGCAGGCAGAGAGACCGGTGAGTGAGATCATCTGGTGGGAGCACTGTGACCCATTGATTGACTGGTGCGGGAATGGGGAATGTGTATGTTCATTTTTTAATATTTTCCACAAAAATTTCTTTCTTTCTTTTAGATTTTATTTATTTCTTTGATATATATGATCAGTACACTGTAGCTGTCTTCAGACACACCAGAAGAAGGCATCAGATCCCATTACAGATGGTTGTAAGCCACCATGTGGTTGCTGGGAATTGAACTCAGGACCTCTGGAAGAGCAGTCATTGCTCTTAACCAGCCTCTGACACTGACCTTTCTTTCTTTCTTTCTTTCTTTCTTTCTTTCTTTCTTTCTTTCTTTCTTTCTTTCTTTCTTTCTTTCTGTCTCTCTGTCTGTCTGTCTGTCTGTCTGTCTGTCTGTCTGTCTGTCTGTCTTTTTTGTTTTGTTGTTGCTGTTGCTGTTTTGTTTTTGTTTTTTGAGACAGGGTTTCTCTGTGTAGCCCTGGCTGTCCTGGAATTCACTCTGTAGACCAGGCTGGCCTCGAACTCAGAAATCCACCTGCCTCTGCCTCCCAAGTGCTGGGATTAAAGGCATGCACCACCACTGCCTGGTTATGACATTTCTAAAAATATAAATTTGATGATGTTATAGTGTCCTGCCAAAAAATCTTGACATACTTCTCCATAGTCTATTGGATAGAACCTTTAGTCCTTAATTTTGTTCAAAGAGTCCTTCATCATCTCCAGTGCTTGGGTATCCCAGCCTCACCTTTCATCATTCCCTGCACTCAACTTGTCCCACAGGATGTGGTGTAAGGTTTACCACTGAGCTGCTCTCCTTGAGTTCACTTTACGGATGAAGTAATATGCTCCCATAATACCTTCCACCACTGCCTTTCTTATCCTGGATTAAAATAATATGTTGATTTTGATGACTCTGTGACCACACTTTAATCTCTTCAAAGGCTAAGTCATAAATTAGTTCTCTTTATCTGGTTCTTTGCACATCACAAGTACTTATTTAATTAAGGTTAGGTGACTAAAAAAAACCAAAAAACAAACAAAAAACAAAAAAAACTAAATGATGTCTGGAGAACGTCAGCTATGAAAAAAATTGAAATGGCTGACAGTTTTATATTTAGTAATAGGTGTTCCTTGAAGCCTTCTTAACCAGAAGAAGGACATAAATACAAATAAGACAGGAGAAAGAACTTTTTGGTAATAAGTTATCTGATACAGATGAACCTTACAAAGTAGGCACTGCATATAGTGTTATTCTAGGGTTTGCTTCAGATCAAGGAGCCCATGAGGGTGACTTCATATGCTCTCTGACCTGTTCCACATAATTTGTTATAAAAATATTCTTTTTCATTTCCCTCTCCTGATGAAGCTTATAGTGATCATTTGCTGTTAAATATAAAATTGTCCTCCATTTCACGTTTTTTTTTGACAGCTGACCTTTTAGACTGTTGCAAGCTAAATTACCTAAACACTTGGAAACTTTCTGAAACTATAAATTATTATAAAAATGTAATAAATTAAAGTTATGTAAATAACAGGAGGTATGAGGCTAGCAAGGTACCTCTGCAGAACAATAAAGTAGAAACTTCCTTCAAATCTGAGGACCCAAGTTCAATTTCTGAGACCCAACTAATGACAGAACAAATTCCAAAAGTTGTCCTCTGACCTAGACACACATACACACACAAATATAGATAGATAGATAGATAGATAGATAGATAGATAGATAGATAGATAGATAGATAGATAGGTTAATGGAATGGGGTCATAAAGAGTTTTAGCAAAACCCCAGGCAGCACAGCCTTGTGAAAAAGAGCTTGTCCAATACCAGCTCCCTATTTCCCTGTCATGTGACTCTCAGGAGATCACCTGGCCTTTCTTATGCCAGAGCAAGACCTCATACATTAAATATACATAGGTTTATTATGCTAGCTTTATACCTCATACCAAGCATGATGCACAGAAGGCAGTCAATAAATTATAGCTTCACATCCTTCCTGAGCTGACACTCTACATTTAGCCCATGAGATATTATCCCATCATCTGACCAAGGTAACAGAATCAGAATCTTGAGTAAGTGGAGGCATACACTTACTCAGGCTTCTTCTGAATAGGAGAAAGGGGGGTGAGAAACTCTTCACAACCATCTGAGAACCACACAAAGGTAATGTGCTCAACAGTGATTTGGATAAATGAATTACGTCAAAGATTAACAGAGATGGGAGAGGACAACAAAATAGCTCTGGAACCTGAATTCTAAGCAGGTGGGACCATGGCAGAAAAGAGACTGGGTGGAGTAATGGTCAGGTAGTGAGATCAGGGGCAAAGAATCTCTCCTTCACATCCCTCTTCCCTTGTGCTCATGAGTCATCCTGTGCCTCAGGCAAGCCTTCTTAAGGTGGTCTCCACCTCACCCTCTAAAAATGGGCACCATAAGATTGTAAGTTCAGCAGCACACTGAAGCCCTTTGGATTCCCATAGCACAAAGCTGCTGAGATTTCAGATTCCCAACGGTCTGATATAAAAAGTAGCTGGAGAACTGAGGTTTGGATTTCTTGTACACCCAGTTAGAAAAGACCGCTGGAAGAATGAGCACCCACCAAATGAGTCTGAAGAATCTGTCCCCCAAATCTTGACTCCTTGTAAAAAAAATATTTAAGTTGGCAATAATCACGGTAAATATGCTAAAAGAGCAGAAGCTGCTGATAGATGAATAAAGTAAAGAAAGGGCAGAACTCAGTGCTCTTGGAATATCTAATGGAGAGTACTGTTCCACCTGAGGCTTGTGGAGTTTCCCACACAGGAATCTCTCCCTAACCTCAGTTTTCTCTTTGTGGATCTATTCCCAGGATTCCGAACTTAGCTATTAGGAGAAGAAAAGGACACACAGAACCTTAAATTCTCTACCATATTGTTTTCCTATAAACTGAACATATTCTAACGTTTATGATCTTACTTCTTATAGAACATGTGTGTACACATACATAATCTTAAAAAAAAAAGGAGGCGTCATTATTGTAATTTTATGACTAGATACCTCATGCTCAGAGAGTTTAGTTGACTCACCTAAGTTCACAGAGGATACCAATTCTGCAATGGGCCTGTAAGACAGAACCCCAGGCTCTTAATTTAACATATGGCCAGGCAGAATCCATTAAAAACTTAACTGTCCCCAAAGAAAACACATTCTTATATCCTCATACTATGTTACACAAAAAAGTTATCTACAGTAACTTACATCCCTAATATGTAGTCTATAATCCAGACCAGCTTAGCACATTATAGATGGTATAATGAACCAAAGGCAAGATTAAAGTTTAGTTCAGAAGATGTCTGGCTCATTTCCTGGTGTTTGTTACAGGCTCACGCCTAAGTGGTCCATAACGTATGGAAGATGTTTCACTTCTGTTTCCTAGGAGAATTTTGAAGGGAACAGTTTCTTCTGTGGTAAGTTTAGGGAACAAAATGAAGCTCAGTGAGTAGCCACAGAAATTAGGAAGAGGACAGCATGCTTCCTGTCTGAATGGGGCATTCATGCCCAAATATTCTGTAAATGTCAACAGTCACAAGGAAAATGAAAAAGAAAATCAGTCAGCAACCCACAAATTTTAGAAATGCTTTCTGGTAGAATTCTTATTGGAGTCTCACAAAGCATACTGCAGGTTCTGAAAAGCCTCTGCTACAAGAATAATGATAAACAAATAAGTAAATGACTTGTTTCCACTTAGCCTTGATCTCCTAGATTCATTAACATTGCAGTGCAAGTGCCCGAATCCTGGGAGGAGTCCATGAACCTAGAGCTATAGCTCTCTGTACAGAACAGCTAATGGCATCCCTGGAAACTTCTTCCTTGCCTCCTAATCTGCAAACTCAGAACTGCTCACCATCTGTGAATGCCTGGAGGTTGGAATCATTTCTTCAGATTAATTTCATCTTTTAGAGAATAGAGGGAAAGATGATACATTTTAAAAAAGGAGAACTCAGAAGCCAGGGTAGGGGGATAAATTCTCATCTGCTTTTGATACATCAAATTCTTGACACCAAGCGTGAAATTCATAGTGGGGGGAGAAAACAAATTTCAAACATCTGCTCGGATCCAGAGTCCTAACATCCTTTCATTGTTTTAAATCCCTACGGTTCCTATACCAGCAGACTGGTTCAAAGGAGAAAGCCCTTCCTAGACCATCCAACAAGCTGCAACCCTAGCTCAACCACTGGATGACCTAGGGCAGGCAACTTAACCTCTCGGTGGCCCCTTTTCCACACCTGAGAGCGGAGGTGGCAGCATTTCCGCCAGGCTGGGCTGGATGAAGAATGACCAATAAAAACGGGGTTGTAAAAACCCTTTGCAAATCACTCAGTGTCCTGTAAAAACTTAATGATTATAATCAAGCTGTTGCTACAAGTCTGCAAGCTCCCTCATGACACTCATCAGTCACTGCTGGTATCTGATAACAGAGGCACTCTCGAGGCTATGCCTCGACCGCATACTGCACAAACTGATGCGGACCAAGACGGGTTTCTTCATACAAATTTTTCAGGGGAGGGGAAATGTTTCAATTTCAGATTGTTGGGTCTAATCACCACCATGTTTGTTGGTTATAAGTTCCTCCTAGCTTCGAACCTTGAACCTCTGTGACTCAGGTTAAGGGGATCTCCTTTATGAAGCTGACACTGCCCCAGAAAGTCACCCTGCTTACTCCTTCTAACCACGAGGAGTATCTTGGTAAAGTCTAGATTTGGTCCTTCCGGTATCAAAGGGAGGAATATCAAATGACAGTCAAGAATATGGCTTTTACAGGTGTTAGGTTTGCGTTCCAATTCCAGTCTTGCCACTTGCCAATATCTTTGATCTTAGGTTCATCACCCAACATCTCCCAGTCTCTATTTCTTCATCTGGAAAGAGAAAAACCATGTCTACCAGCCAGAATTGATGTGAGGCTGGTAGGGTTCACCTACTTCTCCTACTTTTCCTCCCTGTGCTTAAGAAATCCAAGGTCTCATACATCCTAGGCAAGCACTCTGCCTATATCTTGAACAACATTCACTGTTGCTTAGACTGGGTTGCTCAAATGACACTGGATGTAGAGGACCAGGCAGAATGAGGCAGATGGCCACACTGGAACAAGAGTCTCCTTCAGAGCTACCTTCTAATTTGGGCAAAACCCAACCACTTGACTTCATCTAGGCTGGTGCCTCAGGCAGTTTCCTCATGGAGACAAAATCTGCTGATTCAAGCCCTCATTTAAATAATAATAGCAGAAGATGCCTAGACTAACTAGGTGATTCTCTTTGAATTGTTTTTGAGATACAAAGCCAGGGGTTCTTTTTGTATCTTTTTCCCAACTTTTGCTAATCTCCAGAAGGGAGTGCTGACTAGGCTACTGACTACTCACTTGCCTTTACCCACCCCATCTTCATTCTATCTGCTATAGCAGGATCCAGTCACCTATTCTGTCCTCCTAGCAAGATTTAGAAAGACAAAACTCCTCACCCCCTTACTAGTTGCTCTGACTTTTTCTTTTCCTTTCAAATATTCATCTCCTACATTTTCTTCTCGTCTTCCCATCGAAGAGTGATTCTGAACTCTAACAGAATACTTTTTGGGTGTGCTCTTGTGCATACTCTTGTATGTGATACACAAATTCAATTCACTTATATGATAGTATTATCAATCAACAATTAGTTCCTCGGTGCTGGTTGGCAGGCACTGGGGACAAAACATCAAGTAGACACAGAATCTAATTTCATCGAGCCTGCATTTTATTGAACTCAGTTCCTTCATAAGTTAATAAATAGATGGTTGAAACCATTGTTCTCTTCTAAGGTCAAGTGTTTTTAAAAGGACCAGAGAGACATAACCCTGTGCTAAAGGAGGATCAAGTCTCCACTGTAGGCAGCTGTCTTTATTTCAAAATGCATTTCACTTGATCCCACATGCTTTCCTCACGCTACCTGGAATGTCTCCATACCTCTTGTTGTGCCTAAAATCTATTATAAGCCTCCTCTCTTCACTGAAGCCTTCCCAGGGAACTTCCCTCAGTAGCAGTCTTTCTTTCTCCAACCTGTGGAGAGCTCGTAGACTATATTTGGTCTTCATGACTCTCCTAGTCCCTGAAGGTATAGGATCACATCTTTTCCAGGGCTAAATCTCTCCTTCTGATTTTCAGTGAAACTATTGTGGAACTCATGGAATAGATGGAGATACAGAAATCAGTCTTCTAGAGCTTGTATTCAAAGACTTCAGTGAGTTTTGCATCTTGAAAAGCCCAACAGCCAAACTCTATAAGTTAATTTTGAAAAACGCTGACTCTGAGAGAAAAGGTTATAATAATATCAGAAAAAAATCGATTTGCTCTCCTGTGTGAAGCATTATAACTTCCTCCTTTTTTTTTCTGTCTTAAAAAGCTTTATTTTAATTTGGTCCAAGACTTGAGAGAGGTTCCAGAGCTGTTACAAAGCTGCCTAGTGGCTTGAGAGGTTCATTCGGGTGGAGGTCCTGAGGCGGGCTGGTGCAGAGTGGGGAGCCCCTTGGGAGGCACAAAGGCCTCCTAGTTGTGCTTGAGACTGAGACGCTCAAAGAGATAGTCCCCCAGAGATGCCTGGGGCAGGCCAGTCTGCTCTGGTTGTGGCCCGGCCACCCTGTGGAGGTTAGTCAGGTGGTCGCCCATCTTCTTGGTGAGCCTCACCTCCTTATCCAGGAAGGGGCTTTCCAAGAAGTCACAGAGATGAGGGTCTGTGCGGGCAGAACCCAAGGCATGCAGATCCAGAGATGAGGGTCTGTGCGGGCAGAACCCAGGGCATGCAGATCCAAGAGGGCCTGGTTCAGGTTCTTCTCCAGGACCAAGGCAGCTTCCAGGGCCTCCTGGGTTTTACTCCATTCATCTTGAGATGGCTTCTCCACATCCTGGAAGAGTGCACAGCTCCCTCGATCGTTCTGCAACTTGAGGAAACGCTTGGCGCCCTCGAACTTCTCCCCGGCCAATTCACAGAAGTGGCCTACACCCTTCAGAACCAAGTCATCCTGAGCAAAAAAGAAGCAGAGAGAGAGAGAGAGAGAGAGAGAGAGAGAGAGAGAGAGAGAGAGAGAGAGAGAGAGAGAGAGAGGTGTAGGAGGTGGTTCGCAGCAGCTTCCACTTCAGTGGAATAATTCTGACGAATCTGAGAGGTCGCGGCTGATCCGGAGTATGAGCTAACCCCGAAATGGTGCAGACTGGTCTTAGGAGCCAAAGGCGGTGAGGAGGTGGTCCCGAAGGCAGCGACTGGAGAGACTAGTAAGGTGGCTGGAAGCTAATAAAGTGGGAGTCCCCGGGTCTGTTCTGTACAAACACTGTTGTAGCAAGACACAGACCCACGGGCCCTCCAAGACAGAGCTCTTCCTCCTTTTTTCTTAACACACACATGTTGTAATTCACTTCAAAGATCCCAGTTGTGCTGCCAAAAGCATGATTTTATTTTTGCAATTTGTAAGGTACTCTCAGAAGATGCCCTTATAGATGAACCTTTAATGATTCACCCTCTGTCCAGAACTGATGACGAGTCAGCAGGGAGCCAGAGCAAGGTTAGGCTTCGTCAGATACTCTGCAATCAGCATCCACACCATTCTTCACCTGGAGATAAACCTCCAACCACACACCTGACAGACTAGCTGAGTGGCTAATGGGAATTGCACAACCACTCTAGTGAGTTTTAAATTTAATATTTTAATTAAAAAATATTGCTCCAAATTGCTTAGGGAATAAAAAAGGGCAAAAGTCCTGGGTTTTCCACTCAGGAAGTCTCTTTCAGTTTGTAAGTATTTATTGGGCCCTTTACTCTATTCTAAGTAAGGCACAAGGCACTGGACTATGTTGCACATAACACTGTATAAGAACTGTTTCACAGCATTTGTACTGAATTGGGCATTGACAATAATCCAGAGAAAAAGCACACAGGAAGAAATGCACAGTGTATATGCAAATTCTACCATGCCATCTTCTGTAAGGGACTAAGGATTTGGGTATCACTGAGATCCTGGAACAAATTTCCACAGATACTGAGATACAGCTGAATAGGCTCATCAATAAAACATGGCCTTCTTTTTGGAATTAAGATTTTCTTAAGGCAACCTACCCACTCTAAATCATCAGGTGTTCTAGGCTTCAGCGAGGCCTGAAATGAAACACGGGCCTCAATAAATGTGTATGGACCAAAAGAGACTTACTGTGGAAGAACCAAGAAATATGAAGCCTGCCTTTGATCTTCAATAAAACTTAGTCATGTTCTCATTTGAGGCAAATGGATAAAGGAATTTGATTGGTCCTCCAACATCCCTTTATCCTTATCCTATTTGCTGACTTAATTTTAGAATGGTCTTAAGGGGGAAGAGGGCCAGGGGAATTTAAAAGGATGCAACAAGGAGAAACCAATAAGACAGAGAGTGGAAGCAGGATACTTAGTCTGGTATGGAACTCCAGAGAACCATGGTGAACCAGTGAACTCTGAAAATTCACTCTGAACCTAGCCCCTTGCTTTCTTTTACTTCCAATATTACTTGAGTCCTGGGTGGCAGTCCCAGAACTAAAGCAGAAGATGATAACTCAGTAACTGAGGACATCAAATTACAAACATCTGGGTCTAGAAGGAAGCCTGTCATGCAGAACTGACATGTACCTGCCGTGCTCCTTTCCACATTAGAAAGGCCACAGCCCAAAACAGTTTAGTGTTAAACTTTAGCATTCACATCCTTTATGGTATGCCTTTTTATCATTAATAAACTTCTCTCAAAAGATACCTGTTCCCTGTCTCACACCCCCAGAAGGGTCATCCTTCTAGTAGAAACATAGTTAAACCTAAGGAGAACATAGAGAGTCACACAGCACCTCAAGGAGCTACATCTCTTTCTCATACAGCATCTGGGACTCTCTATAAAATAGATATCATACAGTCTCTATGGCCTACCCAGATACCTGCTTCCTTCATTTAAGGTATTCATTAAATTATAAAAATTAAATATATCTGTCCCATTAGTGGTGAGATTTTTGTTTTGTTTTGTTTTGTTTTGACAAATCCCAATGCTCTGTAAATTGGAAGAGTCACTCAATGGGCTAGAGCTATGGCCATAGAAGAGGGAAAACAAAATTACCTAAAAATCTATGACCAGTTTACTGAGAAAGTCAGGCTCACTCTGCCGCTGTGACGGGAAGGCAGTAGTGTTATCCTTGGGCACCCGTGCCAGTCACCCTGCCTGGCATGATGTGAGATGAAAGCGTCTGCTGACTCTTGGAGGTATAATTACCTAAAGGGTGGGGGTGTAATTAAAGTAAGGATAATTTACCTTGAAGAAGATAAAAATTAAGAATATTAATGATCATAATAATTAGCTCCTTTATATCTAAGAATCACAAAATACTTTACAAACTGTAATTATCACAGCTCCCCTCTGAGGAAGGGATTCATATCTTATAGCTCCTCATTTAACAGAGGGGTGAAGTGGTGGACATGGAAGAAGGAAGAGAGGGTGGAGCATGGCTTCCTCCCTCACCTGCCCTGTAAGCAGCAAAACTCAAATGAGGCCCCAGAAGGACTGATTCCCATTATGGTGAGAGGCCTCATGCATGTGTCACTCAAGTCACTCAAAGGGATGATCCGTCCTAGTATAAGCAACTCATCTCATTCTGACCTGCTGGCCATTTAAACTGCCAAGACGCAATAAAATTATCAGTGAGGATTAAGCACGCAGTAGAAATAAAGGTACAGAACTGTTTTCAAGGAACTTAAAACCTAATTGAGAAGACAAAACAAGCATCCATTAAATTAGAGATGAATACGAAAATACTAACCAGTACCTGAGGTTACATGATGTTGACGATACTTCCTATAGAGAGACGTTGTCTCTACATGGAAGGTCATTGTATGTGAAGGTTGAGGATGGTTTGGGGGAGGAGGTAGAACTTTAGTGGAGCATCAAGTAAACTATATTAGGTTTTTGCCTGACAGATGGGAGTGCCAGTCACTGAATAATAGAAAATAGTAGGGAAATTTGAAAGAATTAATACATAAAGAAAAAGTCTCCGGAAAAGAAGTGTTCAAGTTTACCAAGAATCTCACTCCTTTCAAAGTCATTAAACATCATCCTACGCTGGATGTTTTCCCAGATTATCAACATCATGGTTCATATTAAAGTCTTGAGAAGTCTTTTGGCTGATAAGGACACTGAACCTTCTCCGTTTTATCTAACTTTTTACCTTGGAAATTGTCTAGTTGATTTCAAGCAGAGCCGAAGCCTGGTTAAATGCCACAAAATGTCAAGTCTATTAAGTTCCTGCATTCTAATAAGAAAAAATGTTGGGAATGAACTCTTGAGTAAGATTAAAAACCAGAAAAACCTAGTACTTTTCCTTCTTGTTTGTTACCACATTAGAGCTTCACCCCCAGGGATTCAGCACTGAGAAGGGCTTCAGGTGAATGATACTAAAATAAATGAATGACATAAATTTTATTTGTGGGCTAGTACAGTAAGATGACCCAGCTGGTTAAGACATTTGTCACTGAGCATAATGACATTACTTTGATTTGCAGGGGCCACATGGAAGAGAACCAATTCCCACAAGTTGTCCTCTAACTATTATTATACCTGTGTCATGACATGAGTGTAAAATAAAAGAACACATGTAGCTGTTCTTATAACACTGTTATAAGACTGGACTTATTTAGAAATGGATGAAGATGCAAGAAAGAGGAGGAGGAGGAAGAGGAAGAGTCAATTCTCTGAAACTTTCGAGATTTTAAAATATTTTCCTTTGTGTTGTACTCACTTTAGACAGGAAGGCAAAAGAAAGGTATTACTAAACTTAAGATTTAACTTTTTCCAAGATGAAAAACCTAGACTGGAAATTTCTAACAGAACATGGATGGATAAAAACAAGCAGACTCGTGAGGTGACAACAGGAAGGTCAGAAGTTAGAGACAATTTTGGACCATCTAGCAAAATCATGCCAGACACACAGAAACACAGACACAGACAGACACACAGACACAGACACAGACACAGACACAGACACAGACACAGACAGACAGACAGACAGACAGACAGACAGACAGACACACACACACAAACACACACACACACATACACACACACACACACACACAGAGGGGCAGGAGAGGGGGGAGAGAGAGAGAACAGATAAAAGAAATACAATGTGGTTATAGAGAATCCCTTGAAGGATAGATATCTAGGCAAAATATCAGAAATTTCAGGAAAATACAAAAGAGCTTTTGATGACCTGTAGTTAGTTTTGTGTGCCCATTGCTGAAGTTGGTCCAAAGACTAAGAAACCTGTATTAAAACATTAATTAGAACTGAGTCAGAGATGCCTTACTCTTTAAGGGTTTGCCATATTAAATCAATTCACTGAACCCAATAGATAATGACAGTTCTGATAAAACTTGGAAATCACAGACCTTGGTATTGAAGGCCTTGAAGAGGTAGAAATGAACTAAATTTGCAATAGTCTTTTCATCTCTTATCACCTCAGCTTTCTAGTTAATCCATGTCAGGGATGCCAGGAAACAGAGTAAGACATGGACATCAAGAAGGAATCTAAATTCTTCTCAAAATTCCCCAAACCAACACTTGCCTTTGGTGAAGACAGAATTTCAGAGAAGCTGCTGAATCATTTAATAGTCTCCATAAACCTATTATGAACCAAAGTATCATGTAGTATGAAATGGAAGGGTGGGAGTCACTGACAACCAAGAGTGAATCCAGCTCCTTACAATAAAATAGCACTGAGATTCACAAATGATCACCAGGGTTGAGAAAGCCCTGACAGCTCTAATGGGCTAGAATGACCTTAATGTGCTTCCAGAAGAAGCCAACTCAAGTGTTTAGATGTCATAACCATTAGTAACTTAGGCTAAATGGCATGATTATATCTACAATGATGCATTACATGAGCTCTTTTTCTCTAGGGGCTTCAATATGCTAGCAAGAAAAACAAATGAGCAAATTTCATTCAGATTTAATATCTCTAAGAATGAAACTTCACAATATGCTTTCTCATCAACAGTTCGACAAACACATACTTAAGATATTCTCCAAAATTAGTTACTTAAGAAGCAACCCCTAACCTGTAGGAAAAATAGGAGGAATAGAATGTAAAATAAATTTCCATCTGAGTTTTTAAAAAAGATATTTGCTCATCCCCCTCTTTATCTATACTGTCCACCAGCCAGGGCTTATGGCCTTCTCTTTAAGGTGTGCTACATACACCATAGAGAAGTTAGTTGGTTCTCAATTGTTTATGTAAAACAAAAAAGAATCCTGCTTGTTGTCAACCTAGAATTTGTATTTCCATAAAAACAAATAGGTTAAGAAGTAAGAAATATGTCTGAAGCATTAGGAGCACTTATTGCTCTTGTAAAGGACCTGAATTTAGTTTCTAGTATCCTTGTTGAGTGACCAGTCCCCGGGGAATCTGACATCTCTGGCATCCATAGGCACCTATACTTATATGTGCACATGCATACAAATACACATTTAAAACTAAATCTTAAAAAATGACGAGAAGTTGTTCTTTTTTGAAGTCATAATAAATCAAGTTTCAGAACACTCATCACCTTTGTTTTTTATGTTTTTATTTTAACAATTAAAGAAAATTAGAAAATCTGGAGAATATTCTCCTTCATGTATTAGGTGTGGCCCATACCCAGTCAGGAGGCAAGTTCTGTGAACCCTGTGCCAAATAGCTACGTGAGCAAATAGTGAGATAAACAAGCCATTCCTGGAGACAGAGGTGGAGCTGGGATTTCAATGAATCAGGTCATCCCACAGAGTGGGTGTCTCCTTCCTAAGTTGCTCCCTGGGGCACAATTTAAACCCCTATAAAAGACCAGGCTCCCAGTTACCTAGCACACTTGCCAGCAGTGTCAGCGAGCACTTGACTTCTTCCTCTGGTGAAGTGGGTAAGTTCCATTCTATGGGATGGTTTTCTATGATTCTTCGTTTTCTAGCCAAGGTACATGTTGGGAGAATAGAGGTAGGTCCTACCTTTCATAAGGGACCTCCACCTTCCAGTGTTGGCTAAGTCTCACTTCATCTGCCTCCTCTTGTTTTCTTCTTTTTTAGAAAGGTCTTGTTTAGCCCTGTCTGGCCTAGACCTTACTATGTAGACCAAGCTGATCTCAAACTCACAGGACTCTACCTGCCTCTGCCTCTGGGAAGCTAGGATTAAGGGAATGAACCAGCATGCTTGGCTTAGTCAATCTCCTCATGGTTGGAGCCATTAGCTGAACAAAAAGCAGCAATTTTCTCCCCAGGCTCTGAACTCAATACTTACAAACATCAAGAAATATCATGTGTGCCTCTTATGAGGCTCATTTTTCTAAAAAGCTATGATCTCAAAAGTGTGCAAACCCTTTTTATCTCTTTTTTATGCATCTTTATACAGTTCACATCTGAATTGAAAGATCAGATAGTGAAGCTGAAATGTTATAATGAACTCACCTAAGTGTGGTACTATGCAGGCAGCCAACAAATCCATCCAAATATTCTTTTAACACCACTCTGTTGTTGTTGTTGCTGTGTATTTTGCTTTGTTCTGGCATTATAGGAATTGAGCATTATCTTGAACATACTAGCAGTCATTCTACCACTGAACTACATTCCCAGAGTCCCTCCCCTTTTTATAGTTCAACACTCAAGTTATTTACTTGAGTTTAACAAAGCCAGTCCTAAGAATATCATCCAAAGTTCTCCAGGTTTGCTTGGCCCACTCACTCTGATTAGCCAAACAGAAAGGATCTCTCAAATAATTTTCAATAATAGAAGATTGGATAGCCATACTATGTCTGAGTTAAGGTAGATAGCATGCATTGTTTTTCTGCCTTGTTCTATCTAGAAGCTACAATGTTTTATTTGTATGACATAAATTAGTATCTTATAGGCTATACATTTAAGAAATAATTCACATTTCCTTTCCATTGTTCTGTTTGTTGCAATGTTTTTTGAGACACAATTAGCATACATGGTTACATATTTACTTCTGAAGATGCTCAAGTCTCTCTTCACATCTTTGCTTTTACCTATCCTCTTTGCTCAACTTTAAGAGTTGCTATGGATAGCAATATGTAGAACTTAAATTCTTGCCCTCATCTCCCCACTCTCTGCTCTGAAATATATTGAAACAAAAACAGGGGGAGGGAGGTCTATACTGATGGACAATAAAAAATTGACTGTAATATAGTTTGAAGATGATGTCTTGACTTAGAAATTTTCAATATTTCTCTTCCTCTTCCTGAATACAGTATTCAAAGATAAAATACTCTGAAAATGCAAGATAAAATAACTATGAGTGACACATCCAAAGATCTGTTTAAATCAATGTGAATGAAGTTTTCTCAAAATCAGAAGCAGAGATTTGATTTTGAATCCCATTTTACTGTTCTAGGTTTACTTGAATTTTAAGAAAAAAAATGTCTCCACTTATAAGAAGCATTGTCGATATCACTGAAGTTTTCAATCAGTATGCATCACAAAGTTCTGATGGAGCATCACTTAGCAAGAAAGACCTGAAAAACCTTCTTGAGAGAGAACTTGGAGATGTCCTTCAGGTAAGACCTCATACACAAAAAAGAAATCTATAGGTATGGGGGCTATCAATTTTCCTCCCAAGAAAGACCAGAACAATGAATATTGATTAATATTGTTTTAAAACATGATGGGGCTACATTCATTTTGGAGCCTGAGTTATTTAAATTTGTATTATAATCTGAGTACTAAAGATGTTAATAGCATATATTTAATGGTCTTGATGGAATTGTTGATAGGAATGAAGTGTAAGATAATAGAACATTACCACTAATGATGCCTAATCAAGTTAGTTGGACCTGAAGAGACTTTCTAACTTTCAGCAACAGAAATCTGCCTGTTTCTCAATTAAAATGGCATTGCTGTGAATATCTCAGTTCTTCTTCAAACATGGAAAAAAATTAAATCAGGAACACTGTCTATTTCAAGCAGAAATGTCTGTTGGAAATCTTCATAAAATTTCATTGTATTGATCGCACGGATAAAACCATTCTTATTCACTAATCTAGAAAGAATTTGTTGTTTTGATCAGCACACAATTACAAAAATTTCCAACAAGGGTATGTTTTTGAAATGAGTTGTTCACATATTTGGGAAAACAAGACAACATACACTGTGTATTTTCTTTTCTTTCTTTTTTTCAAGATTTATTTATTTATTTTATATGAATACACTATTGCTCCCTTTAGACACACCAGAAAAGGGCATCAGATTCCATTACAGATAGTTGTGAGACATCATGTGGTTGCTGGGAATTGAACTCAGGACCTCTAGAAGAGCAGTCAAGTGCTCTTAATGTATGAACCATCTTTCCAGCCCTACCGTACATTTTCTAATCGCTCCAACTATCCCCTACTAAAACAAACGTGAGAGCAAAAGTTTACTACTTGTAAATAATTAATTATAAAACTTTTATTTTACTCTTTTCATAGAGACCACATGACCCTGAGACGGTAGACCTGACCCTAGAACTTCTGGATCGCGATTGCAACGGGCGTGTTGATTTCAACGAATTCCTCCTGTTCCTTTTCAAGATAGCTCAAGCTTGCTATTATGCTCTCGATCAGGCCGCAGAGCTAGGCGAGAAGAGAGCCCTGCCCAGGGAAAAGAGGAACCTGTCACAAGATCGCAGGCAAGAAGACCAAAGGAGATTTGAGCCCCGGGACAGACAACTGGACGAAGAACCTGGGCGACGAAGCTGGCAGAAGAGACGTGCGCAGGAGGAGCGCGCTGAGGAGCAGAGGCTGGAACAGCGCGACAGGCAGCACCGCGACGAAGAGCAGCGACTGCAAAGGCGGGAACTGCGAGAACTGGAGGAGCGCCTTGCAGAGAAAGAGCCGCTAAGCTGGAGTAAGGGTCGTGACGCAGAGGAGTTTTCTGAGGTAGAGGAACATCAAAGGCGAGAGAGTCAGGAACTCAAGGGCAAGGGCCAAACGGAAGAGAGAAGACTGCAAAGGCGCCATCAAGAAGAGCTACGCGACCCCCTGGTAAGGCGCGAGCAGGAGCCGAATCGAAGGCAGGAGCTGAGGCGCGAACAAGGGCTAAGACGCGAGCAGGAGCTGAGGCAGGAGCTAAGGCGCGAGCAAGAGCTGAGGCAGGAGCTAAGGCGCGAGCAAGAGCTGAGGCAGGAGCTGAGGCGCGAGCTGGAGCTGGCTGAGGAGGACGAGCAGACGCGGATCCCGGAACCCGAGGAGAGCATCACCAAGAGGTGGCAGCTGCCGCTCGAAAGCGAGGCAGAAGCCCGTCAGAACAAGGTCTACTCTAGGCCTCGCAGGCAGGAGCAGAGGCTTCGCCAGGAGCTAGAGGAGCGTCAGCTCCAGGAGCAGGAGGAGCGGCGTCGTGACCTCCAACGGCAGCGTTCCGCTGAGGAGGCGCGCCAGCAGGAGGAGCGCCTGGAGCAGGAGCAGCGGTTCCGCGACAGGGAGGAGCAGCGCTTCCGGGAGGAGAAGCTGCAAGGAGCAGAGCTCCAAGACAGCATCCTAGAGGAAGAACAGAGGCGACGCCAGGTGGAACGCCGAGACCCAAACAGGAGCCGGCAACTGCAGGAAGAAAGCCAGAGGCGCCACACACTGTACGCCAAACCCAGCCAGAAGCAGCGTAGGGAGGAAGAGCTACGCGAGGAGCGGCTGTTGGAAGAAGAGCAGCATCAGCAGCGGGAGAGGAAATACCGCAGGGAGGAGGATCTGCAGCAGGAGGAAGAGCGGCTGCAGCAGGAGGAAGAGCAACTGCAAAGAGAAAGGAAGCGGCTGCAGCAGGAGGAAGAGCAACTGCAGAGAGAAAGGAAGCGGCTGCAGCAGGAGAGGCAGAATCAAGAGGAGGACCTGCAGCAGCTGCAGGATGAAGATCAGCGCAGGGATCTGAAATGGCAGTGGCAACCAAGGAAAGAAAATGAAGTTCGTAGTAACAGGCTCTTCACCAAACGCAGAGAGGATGAGGAAACGATCCAGCAGCTGGAAGATTCTAGGGAGCGAGAGAGACGTCAGGATCGGCGGCCTCTGCAAGACGAAGAGGAAGAGAAGAGAGAGCTGGAGCAGGAGAGGAGGCGCCGACAGCAGCGCGACCGTCAGATCCTAGAGGAAGAGCAGTTTCAGCGAGAGCACCAAAGGCAAGCCGAAAGACGCGATGAGAAGTTCCAGGAGGAAGAACAGCTCCAGGGAGAATTGAGAAGACGGCAACTGGAGAGAGATGGCAAGTTCCTTGAGGAGGAAAGTCAGTTGCGGAAGGAACAGGAAGAACAGAGGCGGCGTCAAGAACAAGAGAGAGAATTCCAAGAGGAGGAGCAGCGCTTCCAAGAACGTGAGAAAGAACTTCGGCAGGAGCGCGAGAGAAAAGCCCGTGAAGAACAAGAGCGCCGCCAGCAGCTTGAGGAAGAGCAGCTGAGGCGTCAGGAACAGGACCGAAGATTCCGCCTGGAACAAGAACGCCGCCAGGAGCATGAGGAAGAGCAGCTGAGGGACAGAAAGTTCCGCCGGGAGCAAGAGGAAGAGCAGCTGCGAGACAGACCATTCCGCCGGGAGCAAGAACGCCGCCAGGAACGCGATGAAGAGCAGCTGAGGGACAGGCCTTTCCGCCGGGAGCAAGAACGCCGCCAGGAACGCTATGAAGAGCAGCTGCGGGACAGGCCTTTCCGCCGGGAGCAAGAACGCCGCCAGGAACGCGATGAAGAGCAGCTGAGGGACAGGCCTTTCCGCCGGGAACAAGAACGTCGCCAGGAACGCGATGAAGAGCAGCTGAGGGACAGGCCTTTCCGCCGGGAACAAGAACGCCGCCAGGAACGCGATGAAGAGCAGCTGAGGGACAGGCCTTTCCGCCGGGAGCAAGAACGCCGCCAGGAACGCGATGAAGAGCAGCTGAGGGACAGGCCTTTCCGCCGGGAGCAAGAACGTCGCCAGGAACGCTATGAAGAGCAGCTGAGGGACAGGCCTTTCCGCCGGGAGCAAGAACGCCGCCAGGAAAGCGATGAAGAGCAGCTGAGGGACAGGCCTTTCCGCCGGGAGCAAGAGGAAGAGCAGCTGCGAGACAGACCATTCCGCCGGGAGCAAGAACGCCGCCAGGAACTCGAGGAAGAGCAGCTGAGGGACAGGCCTTTCCGCCGGGAACAAGAACGCCGCCAGGAACGCGATGAAGAGCAGCTGAGGGACAGGTCTTTCCGCCGGGAACAAGAACGCCGCCAGGAACGCTATGAAGAGCAGCTGAGGGACAGGCCTTTCCGCCGGGAACAAGAACGCCGCCAGGAGCGCGATGAAGAGCAGCTGCGGGACAGGCCTTTCCGCCGGGAACAAGAACGCCGCCAGGAGCGCGATGAAGAGCAGCTGAGGGACAGGCCTTTCCGCCGGGAACAAGAAAGCCGCCAGGAACGCGATGAAGAGCAGCTGAGGGACAGGCCTTTCCGCCGGGAACAAGAACGCCGCCAGGAACGCGATGAAGAGCAGCTGAGGGACAGGCCTTTCCGCCGGGAACAAGAACGCCGCCAGGAACGCGATGAAGAGCAGCTGAGGGACAGGCCTTTCCGCCGGGAACAAGAACGCCGCCAGGAACGCGATGAAGAGCAGCTGAGGGACAGAAAGTTCCGCCGGGAGCAAGAGGAAGAGCAGCTGCGAGACAGACCATTCCGCCGGGAACAAGAACGCCGCCAGGAACGCGATGAAGAGCTGAGGAGACGCCAGGGATTTGACAGACAATCCCGAGAGGAACAAGAGCTCCGCCAGGAACTGGAGGAAGAGCAGCTGAGGGACAGAAAGATCCGCAGGGAACAAGAGTTCAGACGCGACAGAAAATTCTGTGAGGAAGAAGAGCACCGCCAGGAACTGGAGGAAGAGCAGCTCCGTGGCCAAGAGCGGGGCCGTTTGAGTGTGGAGGAGCAGCTTCGCCGAGAGCGCGAGGAAGAGCAGCGGCGCCGCCAGGAATGTGACAGAAAATTACGCCGGGAACAAGAGCTCCGCCAGGAACTCGAGGAAGAGCAGAGGAGGCGCCAGGAACGTGACAGAAAATCCCGTGAGGGACAAGAGCTCCGTCAGGAACTCGAGGAAGAGCAGCTGAGGGACAGAAAGATCCGCCAGGAACAAGAGTTCAGACGCGACAGAAAATTCCACGACGAAGAGCGCCGCCGGGATCTAGAAGAAAGGCAGCTGAGCCGCCAGGAACGTGACAGAGAGTTCCGCCTGGAACAAGAGCTCCGCCAGGAGCGCGAGGAAGAGGAGCGCCGCCAGCAGCGTGACAGAAAGTTCCGCCGGGAAGAGGAGCTCCGCCAGGAACTGGAGGAAGAGCGGCTGCGGGACAGAAAGATCCGCCAGGAACTTCAGGAAGAGGAGCTAAGGCGCCAGGAACGTGACAGAAAATTCCGTGAGGAACAAGAGCTCCGCCAAGAACTGGAGGAAGAGCGGCTGAGGGACAGAAAGTTCCGCCGGGAGCCAGAACTCCGCCGGGAGCGAGAGGAAGAGCGGTTGAGGGACCGAAAGTTCCGCCGGGACCAAGAACTCCGCCAGGAACTGGAGGAAGAGCAGCTGCGGGACAGACCGTTCCGCCAGGAGCCAGAGCTCCGCCGCGAGCGCGAGGAAGAGCAGCGCCGCCGCCAGGAGCACGAGCAACAGTTAAGACAGGAGCGTGACAGGAGAGTCCTTGAGGAAGAAGAGCTTCGTCAGGAAAGCCAGGAGCTGCTGCACCGCGAGGTGGGTGGCAGGAAATTCCGGGAAGAGGAGCGACTCCGCCAGGAAAGAGAGGAACAGCAGCGTCGTCTCCAGGAGCGCGACAACAGAAGATTCCGTGAGGAACTAGACCTCAGGCAAGAAAGGGAAGAGCAGCAGCTGCGTTTCCAGGAACGGGAGCAACAGCTTCGCCAAGAGCGTGACAGAAAATTCCGTGAGGCAGAAGAGCTTCGCCAGGTAGAAGAGCCTCGCCGCCGCCAGGAGCTTGACAGGAAATTCCGGGAAGAGAGACACCTGCGTGAGGAACGCGAGGAACCGCAATTGCGCAGGGAGAAGCGAGATGCTCAGTACCCGGCTGAGGAGCAGTTCGCCAGGGATAAGATTCGTCGCCAGGAACAAGAACTACATCAAGAAGAGGAACAAAGACGTCGCCAAGAGAGGGAGAGAAAATTCCAAGAAGAGCAGATCCGTCGTAGACAAGAGGAGCAGAGGCGCCGCCAGATCCTGGAGCCGGGCACACGCCAGTTTGCCAATGTCCCAGTGCGTTCCAGCCCTCTCTATGAGTACATCCAAGAGCAGAGGTCTCAATACCGCCCTTAAAAGATGCTGCCAACATCCTGGCACCAGCCAAAGCTTCAAGCAAAAGAAAATGAGAAACACTGGGATATCCAGCGATAGCTCACGTGTTTCTGGTTGTGGGAAAACTCTCTGATCTTTTCTTACAGAATCTTAAACTATACCCATTTCATTTCTTTTAATTCCTGTCTTTCATTCTTCCCCAGGTAGTTCTGTTTTTTGCAAAATGTCTTTGTTCTTTAGTGCAGATATGATGTGCACTTTTAAAAAGAAGCCATTTAATTTTTTGAACGAATTTTGTTTGAGGAGCACATTGATTTATTGCCTTCATAAATGAAAGAATAATGTAGTAATCTGATGTTCAAAGTAATTGGGTCACTATTTTTAGTGGTGGATCATTTTGTCTAGAGTTTTCATTTTATGAGTTCAAATTGACATTTTCTTTGACCTAAATTTTATTTGTCTTTACCTCCAAATGGTTTTCTCAGGTTTTGTTGCATAATTGTGACAGATTCTATCAGCAGGCTGAAATTTTACCGCCCTCAAATAATGCAGGGGGAGGATGATTTATGCAAAAATACCATATAAAAATCAGTTCATAACTGGAACAAATCTTGTTAAGAGAAATCCTTGACAAAAGTTATAATTTGGCATTATATTTTTATATATAGCACCACCTAAAATCTCATGAAGCGAAAGCAAGGTGTTTCTCAAACAAACTCAAATTTAAAATTGTGATTGTAGCACTCTGTTCCATTTCCCCAAGTTTTGTTGGGTTTGAAATTTTTTCTACTTTTTTACATTTTGGTTTAGAGGAAACCTACTCAAGATTCTGTAAACATTTGTCTTGTTTGGGTCCAATAAGAGTTAACAGAATGATAGAAGAAGGAAAGGGGAAATGTATGAACAGAGGACAAATTTCTAGAGGTCTCTCAATTATCAGCTCACAGTCCTTTGAGGCCTTATACTACCTGGAAGACATTCTTGTTCAAATAATCAAACTGTTAAAAAATCAATAAATGTTTGGCAAATAATTTTTCTTGTCTGTTTTAATTATGTGTCTATCATAACTCATATATAATCTGGAAATTCATATATTTCCAGTATCTCATGGTATTTTTTACTATTAGCTCTGTCCAAATATGAAAGGAAGAAGGAACCTTTGATTTTTCCTACAAATTTTCTTAATTAAGGTGACTCCTATATTATTTAAGAATAAGACTTGGACAGCAAATTAGAATTTGGCATTATATTTCTATACTTATCACCACTTAAAATTTCATAAAGCAAAAGCAAGATGTTGTTCAAATAATTCAAATTTAAAACTGCTATTCCATTTCCCCAAGTTTTGTTGGGCTTGAGAATATTACTACTTTTGTATATATTGCTTTAGAGGGAACCTACTCAAGGCCCTGTAAACAACTGTCTTGTTTGGGGCCAAAAAGTTCTCAGTGAGTGTTGGACGAAGTTAAGGAGACCCTTATATTATTTCCAGTACCACACAGACTCTCAAGTGTTTTGTTCTTAATACTTCTGCTTTCTGTATCCTTTCTTTCAGTGACTTACACTGGCCATGGCATACTGCACTCCCAATGTTGCTATTTCTTTTTTAAATGGAGTAGCTACTTTGTGCTTAAGCCAGTGATGGAACATGACCTAAAATTTAGGAGCAGATCTATAGACATATTTAACGACCCAGTGATTTAAGCAACATAGTCCATGAGGTGCCTGAATCAGAAAATGCTAAACAGTAATTAGTCCAAATGTTACATTACTATCACACAATGCAGACACCCCTATGCCACTCTATTATTGCATTAAATTCTATTATTTAATTGAGTAACTAGTGAAGATTTTCAAAAAGACTTTATTAAGTTTATCACTATTTTAAGCCATGTGTGGCGCATCCCTTTAATTCCAGCACTCAGAAAGCAAAGGCAGGTGGGTCTCTGAGTTAGAGGCCAGCCTGACCTACAGAGCAAGTTCCAGGACAGCCAGAAATACACAAAGAAAGCCTATCTTAGGAAAGAGACACAGAGAGAGTGGAGGGGGAGAAAAGAAAATTAGTATTTTTATTTGTTCAAAATCATGGAAAATGTCCTAAAATTATAGTCAACATTTCAGCCAAAGGCTAAAAATGTAGCTCCTGAGTGTCATTTTGGTTGAATAAGGAGATTCTTAATTGCAAAGAGTCTATACTCTCTCACACTTTAACACAAATGTAAGATGTTCATCAAAAACAAGCTAAGGAATCCAAGTTTGCTCTTCCAAACTATAAAACCATTTTTCCTTCACATATATATTTTTTCTTCTTTTAAGTACTTTACAGAAGCTCTGGAAGAAATTCAGTATTCTTCCCTAGGATCCTCATATAAGAGTCTCCTAATAAATCCCCAGCTCCAGGACATTATACTTCCAGTTATGTTACAGTTCAACAGTAGTAACAAAAGCCATTCACACTTCTTATAGCACTTTACAAATGAGGAAAACATAAGTTTCTACAGAAGAAATTATTGTTTCATCAATTTTAATAATGCCCTTTTTTGACAAGTGTATCAGTAAAGCACTAGCTACTCATAGCACAATGGCAGGAAAACTTGGAGACCAACCATCTTTTTATAGCTGAATGATGTACCTATCAGGGCAGGACCTTGATGTTACTGGGCAATTGCATCTTTAACTTCAAACTAGAAGTTCCAGTAGCATTGCTTTAACTGCTACTAGGAAATAGAATGGTGAATTGTTGTGTGACAGACTTTTCCTGGTGAAGCACAACATATGTTTATTCACCCCAGAACTAGAACTCCTGGCAGACCAAAGAAACAGTTGTACCAGCACCCAACTTGGTGAACCATTGAGTTTTCTGGAGGTTAGTAACAGGAGTACTGGTGAGGGGTAACTTAGTAGGAGTAGAGATGACTCAAAAACAGCTATATCATTGAAAACTCACCTTCCCAACATGGGTTAAGACTCACAAAAGCTACAACTCTGGAGCTCTCAACACAGCTTGTCTGTGATTTCATAGTCCAATAATCTCTTCTCTCTGCAGTTCTGCTGATCAGAGTCTCTTTCCCTCAACAAGTCTTTACTGCTTTTTATACTACTGCCATCAAAAGTCTTACAAGTGTTGAGCATTGAATACACACAGAGACACAGACAGACACAGACACATACAGACATAAACTCACACACACACTCACACACACACACACACACACACACACACACACACACAGAGAGAGAGAGAGAGAGAGAGAGACTAGTTTATATGTTGTAGCCTTAACATTGAGTAACTTGGAATGTATCTTATTTGGAGATGTAATATTTAAAGAGGTAATTAACATTAGGTTGTTAGCTTGGGTCCTAATCTGCTATGTCTGCTATCCTTATAATAAGAAAATTGAGCACAGACACAAACAAACACAAAAAGTAAGGAGCTATGAAAACACAAAAAGAAGATCATTAGCTATAAGTCAAGGATGAAAGTATGGAACATATTCTTTCCTTATAATCGTTAGTACTCAGTCCAGGTAACACTTCAAGCCTTATAGAATGTGAGAAATAAATTTATTCAAGCCAGTAGTCTGTGGCACTTTGTTATGACAGACCTGAACAACTAATATATTACATAAAATAGAACTGTGATCTGTTGGTAGGTAAACAAATGTATTATAATCTTATCATTTTTTTATTTTGAAATTATTTTAATTTAGAAATAGTAAACCTCATAGGAAGGAGGAAAGAAACAAAAACCACAGTGCGTCCAGGCAATGTTTTACTTCATGAGCTTATCACCCCTCATTGGTTCACTTGTCCCATGATGAGAAAGGACTCAGCCACCCACAATGATGTTATTAATAGGGATATGGATCAATTTCACGAAGAAGCAAATGAATCCCATGATAGCAAATCCTATAGCTGTGGCCTTATCATCTTATCCTTAACATTGTGCAAACAGGTCTTGCTTGGTTGCTTTGATTTTCATTTTTTTTTGCATAATTATCAGTTTTCTCCATCAGGCTGAAAGTTATAGCCTTCAAATAATGTAGGGGAGAAACTTCTACAGAAAAAAAATCCTTATGACATAAGTTCAGAACTGAAAGAAATATCTGTTATGAGTAAGATTTAGTTGGAAAATTAGTATTTGGCATTATATTTTTATACTTAACATCAGTTAAAATATCATGAAGCAAAACAAAATGTTTCTCGAACTTCAGAATTCAGAGCAGTTTTGTGGTGTAATGAAAATAATCCTATAAGAAAATAAGAATCTAAGGTTCCTTCATTCACCATTCAGTCAATAAATATTTATTGAGCCCAGGATCTTTTCAAAGCTTTGTTCCAGGCAATACACATGCAGCGGCGAAGTAGTAATTCTGGGCTTTTCTTTCACTTTATTCTCTTGAGATAATTTTTATTTGTTATTTTATTTATTTACATTTCAAATGTTCCCCCTTTTCCTGGTTTCCCCTCTGCAAATCCCCTATCCCATCCCCCCTCGCCCTACCTCTATGATGGTGCTCCCCTCCCCACCCACCTATTCCCACCTCACTGCCTTAGCATCCCCCTATGCTGGGGCATGAGCCTCCACAGGATTAAAGACATTCCTTTCCATTGATGCAAAATAAGGCAATCCTCTTCTAAATATGCAGCTGGAGCCATGGTTCCCTCCATGTATACTCTCTGGTTGGTGGGTTAGTCCCTGGGAGCACTGTGGGGTTCGATTAGTTGATATTGTAGTTAGTTCTTCCTATGGGGTTGCAGTCCCCTTCAAGTCCTTCAGTTCTTCCCCTAACTCTTTCATTGGGGTCTCCATGCTTAGAAACTGGAAACAACACAAATGTCCCTCAACAGTGGAACAGATACAGAAAATGTGGTACATTTACACAATGGAGTATTACTTGGCTATTAAAAACAATGACTTCAAGAAATTTGCAGGCAAATGGATGGAACTAGAAAATATCAACCTGAGTGAGGCAACCCAATCACAAAAGAATATACATGGTATGTACTCACTGATAAGTGGATATTAGGAAAAAAGCTCAGAATATCCATGCTACAACTCACAGACCATATGAAGCTCAAGAAGAAGGAAGACCAAAGTGTGGGTGCTTCAGTCCTACCTAGAAGGGGGAACAAAATAATCAAGGGAGGTAGAGGTGGGGAAGGACTTGGGAGACAGAAAGAAGGGGAGGAGAAAGGGGGCAGGATCAGTTGTGGGAGAAGTACAGAGGATCAAGAAATTTGTAACAGAATTTGAACAGAAATATGTAGCAGTGGGGATGGGGAACAGAGGGTAGCCACTAGAAAGTCCCAGATGACAGGGAAGCAAGAGGTTCCTAGGATCCAACAGGGATGACATTAGCTGAAATACCCAACGAAGAGGAGATAGAATCTGTAGAGACCATATCCAGTGGATAAGCACGGCCCCTGTTGGGGGATGGGGCCACCACCCATCTCAAAAAAGTTAACCCAGAATGGTTCCTGTCTAAAGGAAATGCAGGGACAAAGATTGGACCAGAGACTGAAGGAAATGCCATCCAGAGACTACACCACCTAGGAATCTATCCTATCTGCAGACACCAAACCCAGGCACTATTGCTGATGCCAAGAAGCACTTGGTGACAGGAGCCTGGTATAACTGTCCTCTGAGAGGCTCTGGGAACCAATATAGATGTGGATGCTCACAACCAACTCTCTTAAGATCTTGTATAAGCTTCTTGAGCTTTTTAGGTATCCATTGAATTATATTCCATCAATAGGTTGAAATAGCTATCAACAACATTATCCCCAGGGCTGAAAACATTTACATTCTACTGAGAGTCAAGGGCAGATGGATCATGAGCTTAAGGTAAACTGAGCCATTCATAGTACTCAGGCTAACCTAGTCTGCAAAAAGAGCCCCTGACTCAAAAGAGAATTCTGACTGGAGCACTCAACTTGTTCCAGTGGGTCTCTCAAAGTGACTATAATGACTTCCATGCTAACTCCAACATTAGCTAACAGAAAACAGGAGAAAGAGTTAATTGACTACAGTGTTCCCCCCCTTTTTTTAAGAATTATTTATTTATTTTATGTATATGAGTACACTGTAGCTGTCTTCAGACACACCAGAGGAAGGTGTCAGATCCCATTACAGATGGTTGTGAACCACCATGTGGTTGCTGGGAATTGAACTCAGGACCTCTGGAAGAGCAGAGCCACTGAACCATCTCTTCAGCCCAACTACAGTGTTTCTAAGAACCTATTTCAACTTCAAAGAATATATTGCTGAGCCAAACATCCCTGAATTTCCTTCTATTTGCCTTCACAACTGCTACACAGAGAGAGCTCCTTCTTATCACCCAAGCTTATTTGTTAAGAGAAAACAGTTTGTTCAGGCATGGTGGCACACAGCTTTAATACCAGCACTCAGGAGGTAGAGGCAGATGGATCTTTGTGAGCTTGAGTCCAGCCTTGTCTATAAAGCAAGTCCAGGAAAGCCAGGGCTCTGTTACACAGAGAAACCCTGTCTCAAACACACACACACACACACACACACACACACACACACACACACACACACACATACACACACAGAGAGAGAGAGAGAGAGAGAGAGACAGACAGACAGAGACAGAGAGAGACACAGAGACAGAGACAGAGAGACAGAGACTATTTTAAACTGACTTCATTTTTTTAATCCTCTTACTACCAAAGATGATGACCCTTCTGTTTCACAATCTTAATGTGTGCATTTGATTCTCATTTTTTTCCTAAAGGACAACTGTAATCCTAGAATTTAATTCCATTAAACAAAACTTCAATAGCTATTAGTATACACTACAAGGCCCGTGTCTGCTTCATCTTCTATATTAATTACACATGGCTAATATATCCACTCGGTCTTGATAATTATTTTTTGAGCAAGTGTCCTAGATGTGTAATCTTCTGGAGATTATAATCTATGTAATATGTAACATATAATAAGCACATTCCCTTGTTAATAAAGAGCTGAGAGTCACATGTAATAATCTAAAACTAGTCCAAAAGATTCTAATCATTTATCAGTTTTTGAACCCTCAGGCTGCTAATGGCAAGCACATAAATTACAAAACCCTTTAGATTTGATTTTAATTACTCCCTTTTAAAAACTGTGTCACATTTTTAGCAAGATAAGATGTAGATCTTGAATTTTTAATTTAATGCCTATCTGTGATAGACACAATCTAGTGTCCATTACCTTCTCAACTGGGATCTCACAGTGTCCTTAGCACCAATTATGTGCTCAAACCTAATCATTAGGACAACATTGATCGTCCTTGCTTCATGGACTTATGGTAGAATTGTACCTGCTTGGTTTTCCTCCTTCCCTCCTATATCCAAGGGAAACTTATACTCAATTTATAAGACCCAGATTGAATTCCACCTCCTCCCTAAAATCTGTGCTAATCACTTTGATACTCAATATTTCTCTTCATTGAGACTCTAAGATATGTTATCTTCAGCTGGGCATAGTGGCACACTTATTTGTTTTTAGGACAGGGAAGGAAGAGGCAGGTGGATTTCTATGAGTTCAAAACCAGTCTACATAGTGAGTTCTAGGATAGTTAGAGCTACATATTGAGACCCTGTTTCACAACAAAACAAAACAAAACAAAACAAACACAAAAGATAAATTATTTTTACCATCCATTAACTGATTACAATATTCTGTCTTAGTTGGCTTAGTTTCATACTCCTAGTTAGATTGTTATAAGACTTCAATCATTTTGGCCTTTTAAATTAGTTTGTTATTTTTTCCATGATGAACAATAAGCAACACAACTCTTTGAAGTTCTGAGGAAATATGTGGACTTTCTCACTAGAAAAAAATATCATATTTAAAACTTTAGACTTGGTTCCAAATTATGATAAACTATTCTTAACTTTATGCACCAGGCAAAAAGTGGAAGAGTAGACATAGAAAAGGTGAGTTTCACGCCATCCTGGTGTCACAAAAACTAGAATAGAACAGACTGTAAAAGGTAGTTATTAATTTTACATACCACCACTTTGCTGAAGTAGGTTATCACCTGTAGGAGTTCTCTGGTAGAATTTGGGGGGCTGCTTATATATATTGTCATAGCACATCATTTGTAAATTGTGATACTTTAACTTCTTCCTTTCCAATTTGTATCCCCTTGATCTATTTTTGTTGTCTAATTACTCTAGCTAGAATTTCTAGTACTATATTGAACAGATAGGGAGAGAATGGGCAACCTTGTCTTGTCCCTGATTTTAGTGGGACTGCTTCTAGTTTCTCTACATTTAATTTGAGGTTGGCTGTTGGTTTGCTGTGTATTGGTTTTATTATGTTTAGGTATGTGCCATGAATTCCTGATCTCTCTAAAACTTTACAGATGAAGGGGTATTGTATTTTGTCAAACAAATCAGTAGCCATCCTTTATACAAATGATAAACAGGCTGAGAAAGAAATTAGGGAAAAACCTTCTTCACAATAACCACAAATAATATTAAATATCTTGGTGTAACTCTTACCAAGCAAGTAAAAGATCTATATGACAAGAACTTTAAATCCCTGAAGAAAGAAATTGAAGAAGATGTTAGAAGATGGAAAGATCTCACATGTTCATGGATTGGTAGGATTAGCATAGTGAAAATGACCATCTTACCAAAAGTAATCTATGGATTCAATGAAATTCCCATCAAAATTCCAACACAATTCTTCACAAACATGGAAAGATAAATTCTCAATTTATTATGGAAAAACAAAAAATCTAGGATAGCCAAAACAATTCTCAGCAATAAAAGATCTTCTTGGAGAATCACCACCTACCCCCTGACCTCAAGTTGTATTACAGAGCAATAGTGATAAAAACTGCATAGTATTGGTACAGAGATAGTCAGGTCAATCAATGGAATCGAATTGAACCCACATACTATGGACACTTGATCTTATGCTGAGGTCCTTGGTTCACAAAGTTCAAATCCAAGTGAACCAAGGACCTCAACATAAAACCAGATACACTAAATCTAATAGAGGAGAAAGTGGGAAAGAGCCTCAAACTCATTGGCACAGGGGGAAATTTCCTGAACAGAACACCAACAGCCCAGGCTCTAAAATCAACAATTGATAAATGAGACTTTATCGAACCAAAAAGCTTCTGTAAGACAAAAGACACTGACAATAGGATGAATTAGCAACCTACAGATTAGAAAAAAAATCTTCACTGACTGTACATCTGATAGAAGGCTAATATCCAAAATGTATAAAGAACTCAAGAAGTTAGCCTCCAAAAGAACCCAAATAACCCAATAAAAATGGAGTACAGAGCTAAACAGAGAATTCACAATAGAAGAATCTCAAATGAGAAGCACTTTAAAAAATGATCAAAGCCCTTAGTCATCAGAGAAATGCAAATCAAAATGACCCTGAGATTCCACCCCATACGGATCAGAATGGCTAAGATCAAAAACTCAAGTGACAGCACATGCTGTTGAGGATGTGGAAAAAGAAGAACACTCCTCCATTGGTGGTGGGATTGCAAACTGGTACAACCACTCTGGAAACCAATCTGGAGATTCCTCAGAAAATTGGAAATAGTTCTATCTGAAGACCCAGCTATGCCACTCTTGGACATATACCCAAAAGATGCCCCACCATCCCACAAGGACATGTGCTCCACTATGTTCTTAGCTGCCCTATTTGTAATAGCTAGAAGCTGGAAACAACCCAGATGTCCCTCAACTGAAGAATGGATACAAAAAATGTGGTTCATTTCCACAATGGAATACCATTCAGCTACTAAAAATGAGAACATCATTAATTTTGCAGGCAAATGGATGGAACTAGAAAATATAATCCTGAGTGAGGTAATCTAGACCCAAAAGGACATACATGGTATATACTCATTGGTAAGCTAATATTAGCCAAAAAGTACAGAAAACCTAGAATACAGCCCACACACTGTAAGAAGAAGACTGTGTAACAAACAGAAAGCCCAAGTGAGGATGCTTCCATCCTCACTTAGAAGGGGGAAGAAAATAACCATGGGAGGCAGACAGAGGGAGAGATCTGGGTAAAAGAGGGGAGGATGAGGGGAGGGAGAGAGGAAAGGGGGAACAGGATTAGGTGTATTGGTAGGGGGAGGGGAGAAAAGGGAGAAGCCCAGAGGGCCAGGAGAATGGATGAAAATATGCAGCCTCAGGGGCAAGGAGGAGGGGGGACCCTCTAGAAAGTATCAGAGATCTGAGAGGTACTATCAGGACTCAAGAGGGTGACCTTAGCCAAAATGGCCAACAATGAAGAGAGGGAACTCAAAGAGTCCATGTCCAGTAGATAAATAGGACCTCAAGTGGAGGGACAGTGTTACTAACCCACAGTCAACAATTCTGACCAAGAATTTTTCCTGTCTAAAAAAACTGCAGGGAGACACCAAGACCTGACACTATTAGTGATGCTATG
This sequence comes from Tokudaia tokunoshimensis, assembly GCA_036184795.1. Classification (NCBI taxonomy): domain Eukaryota; kingdom Metazoa; phylum Chordata; class Mammalia; order Rodentia; family Muridae; genus Tokudaia; species Tokudaia tokunoshimensis. The sequence continues at coordinate 66,513,788 of BTHU01000003.1, read as the reverse complement.
CTGTGCTTACAGATGGGAGCCTGGCAGGGCTGTCCTCTGAGAGGTCCTACCAGAAGATGACTGAGACTGTCACAGATGCCTACACTCAACAATTGGACTGAAGTTGGGGACCCCTATGGTTGAATTAGGGGAAGAATTGAAGAAGCTGAAGCGGAGGGCAAACCCAAAGACAGACCAGCAATCTCAATTAACCTGGACCCCAGGGAGCTCCCAGAGATCAAGCCACCAAACAGGCAGCATACACAGGCTGGTCCAAAGCCGGACCCCCTCCCTGACATATATACCAGAGGACTGCCTGGTCTGGCCTCAGTGGGAGACAGTGCACTTAATCCTAGAGAGACACAAACAAACAAGTGAAGGAACTGAACAAAACCATCCAGGATCTAAAAATGGAAGTAGAAACAATAAAGAAATCACAAAAATCTGGAGATAGAAAATCTTGGAAAGAATTCAGGAGTCATAGATGCAAGCATCAACAACAGAATACAAGAGATAGAAGAAAGAATCTCAGATGCTGAAGATTCCATAGAAAACATTGACACAACAGTCAAAGAAAATGCAAGATGCAAAAAGCTCCTAACCCAAAATATTCAGGAAATCCAGAACACAATGAAAAGACCAAATATAAGGATAATAGGTACAGAAAAGAGAGAAGATCCCCAACTTAAAGGGCTAGTAAATATCTTCAACAAAATTATAGAAGAAAACTTCCCTAACCTAAAGAAAGAGATGCCCATGAACATACAAGAAGCCTACAGAACTCCAAATAGACTGGACCAGACCAGAAAGTCCTCCCAGCACATAATAATCAAAACACCAAATGCACTAAACAAAGAAAGAATATTAAAAGCAGTAAGAGAAAAAGGTCAATTAACCTATAAAGGCAGGCCTATCAGAATTACACCAGACTTCTCACCTGAGACGATGAAAGCTAGAAGATCCTGGGCAGATCTCATACAGACCCTAAAAGAACACAAATGCCAGCCCAGACTACTATACCCAGCAAAACTTTCAGTCACCATAGATGGAGAAACCAAGATATTCCATGATAAAACCAAATCTACACAATATCTTTCCACAAATCCAGCCCTACAAAGGATAATAGATGGAAAATGCCAACACGAGGAGGGAAACCGCACCCTAGAAAAAGCAAGAAAGTAATCTTTTTCCAACAAACCCAAAAGGAAGTAACCACACAAACATAAAAAGAACATCAAAAATAACCAGAAGCAACAATCACTATTCCTTAATATATTATAACATCAATGGACTCAATTCCCCAACAAAAAACAGTCCACCAGAAATATTTTTCATGTAAATCTTCAATTTTATCAGAAAATGTTTGTGATTCCTCTTTCAATCAATTTAGTAATGTGTTTTATGTCTACCATTTTAACTGTATTATTTTCCATGATAATCTTTAATTTTAACATTTTTTCTAAATATTTCTTCAATTTTATCAGAAGTATTTCCATGAAAATCTTCAATTTTGTCAGAAAATGTTTATAATTCCAGTTTCAATCAATTTAGGAATATTTTTATGCCTACCATTTTATCGGTATAATTTTTCCATGAAATAGTCAATCTTAACCTGTTTTTCTATATATTTATTCAATTTTATCAGAGATATTTTCCATGTAAATCTTCAACTTTATCAGAAAATGTTTATAATTACACTTTCAATCAACTTAGAAATATTTTTATGCCTACCATTTTATCTGTATAATTTTCCATGATAATCTTCAATTTTAACGTTTTTCTACATATTTCTTCAATTTTATCAGAAATATTTTCCTTTTAGATCTTCAATTTTATCAGAAAATGTTTATAATTCCACTTTTAATCAACTTAGAAATATTTTTATGCCTACCATCTTATCTGTAATTTTCCATGATAATCTTCAATTTTAATGTTATTTTATATTTTTCTACAATTTTATTAGAAATATTTCCCATGTAAATCTTCAATTCTATCATAAAATTTTTCTACTTCCTTTTTCAATTAATTTAGCAATGTTTTTTATGTCTAGCATTTTACTCTTTAACTTTCCATGAAAATTGTCAATCTTAATGTGCTTTTTATATGCTTCTTCAATTTTGTCAGAAACATTTTTCCATGTAAATCTTTAATTTTATCATAAAATGTTTTTACTTCCTTTTTCAATTAAAAAAAAAAAAAGAAAAAGACAAAAAAAATCCTAGAGAGACTTGAGGCCCCAGGGAAGGGGAAAGCCTGCTGGAAGTGGGGGTGGGGCGCACACTCTCAGAGGCAATGGGGAGGAGAAATGTGATGAAAAACTGTGAGAGGGAGTCTGGGAACGGGAGGCAAGGACTGGAATGTATATAATTAAAACAAACAAAAAAGATAGTTATTAAACATTTCTGAGAAACCAAGTGAAATAATGCTAAAAAGTTATTTTGGTAGCATGTTCGTTAGTGATAGACAATGGAGTAGGGTGGAGACTCAACAAAAATAAACAGAAGCACGGGAAGACAAGTCTCAAGAAGAATTGTGAACTATCGCAGGCAGAAAGGTGGGGTGAGATCTGTGACTGGACTTCGCAAAATGAGATACTTGAGTTTGCTTGAGTGCTTTGATGAGAAATGACTAACAAAAAAGAGGATGAAGAACAAAGAAGAGATAAACCAGAAAATAATCTTAAGTACCTTCCCTCCTCCCTCCTTCCTTCCTTCCCTCCTTCCTTCCTTCCTTCCCTCCTCCCTTCCTTCCCTCCCTCCCTCCTTCCTTCCTTCCCTCCTTCCTTCCCTCCTTCTGCCCCTCCTTCCTTCCTTACTTCCTCCCTTCCTTTCCTCCTTCCTCCCTTCCTTCCTTTCCTCCTTCCTCCCTTCCTTCCTTCCCTCCTTCCTCCCTTCCTTTCCTCCTTCCTCCCTTCCTCCCTCCTTCCTTCCTTTCTTCCTTTTCTCCTTCCTTTCTTCCTTCCCTCCTTCCTTTCTTCCCTCCCTCCTTCCTTTCCCTTCCTCCCTTCCTTCCCTCCTCCCTTATTTCCCTCCTTCCCTCCTCCCTTCCTTCCCTCACTCCTTCCCTCCCTCCCTCCCTCTTTTCTTCTTTCCTTCCCTCCTTTCTTCCTCCCTTCCCTCCCTCTTCCCCTCCCTCCCTCCTTCTTTCCTTCCCTCCCTCCTCCCCTCCCTCCCTCCTTCCTCCCTTCCTCCCTTCCCTTCCCTCCTTCCTTCTTTCTTTCCTTCCTTCCTTTCTTCCCTCTCTCCTCCCCTCCCTCCCTCCTTCCCTTCTTCCTTCCCTCTTTCCTCCCTCCCTCCCTTCCTTCCTTCCTTTCCTCCTTTCTCCCTTTCTTTCCTCCTTCCTCCCTTCCTTCCCTCCTTCCTTCCTTCTTTCCATCCCTCCTTCCCTCCCTTCCTTCCCCCTTCCTTCCTTCCTTCCTTCCTTCCTTCCTTCCCCCTTCCTTCTTTCCTTTCCTCCTTCCTCCCTTCCTTTCCTCCTTCCTCCCTTCCTTTCCTCCTTCCTCCCTCCCTTTCTTCCTTCCTTCCCTCTCTCCTTTCCTCTCTCCTTCCTCCCTTCCTTCCTTCCTTCCTTCCTTCTTTCCTTCTTCCCTCTCTTCTCTGCTTTGTTCTATTTATTCTATATCCTGTTCTAAGGCTACAGAACATTTTTCTGACCTCAAACTTGTGATCCTCTTGTCTCTGCCTCCCAAGTGATGGGACTACAGACATGCTACCACACCAATCTCCAGATAGCAAGTTTTGTGAGAAGGTGGAACAGGGCATCCACAGAGAAAGGAAAAACTGGGGTTAGATTAGGACCTTTTTGGGAGGAACATAAAATATAAATGAATGCCAGTAAGTTTGTAATCTGATGGAAGAAAGTTATGGGATTCTTGTCTAATGGATTTTACTCTAAAAATGTGTGTGTATATATGCATGCATACATGAAGGTCAAAGAACAACCTCATGTGTCATTCTTTTGTTACTGTGGCCTTTTTAAAAGTTAGGACCTCTCATTGTTCACCTAGTATGCCAAGCTGACCAACTAATCTAAAGATCTGTTCATCTCAACTACCCCAGCACTGGGATTTCATTTGCCTACCAGCTTGCCTAGCTTTCATTTTATGTGGGTTCTGGGGATTGATATTCCTGCATATAAGGATAGCACTTTGTTGAGCTAAGCTATCTCCCCCAACTACAGGCAAGGTGGGGGTGCTTCTAGTAAAGATTACCAGGATAACACATTCTAAAATAATTATTCTCTATAAAATTATCAGACTAAATTTCACTGCTATTTTTCTTACTAATTCTGTTGGGATTTTTATAGTTTTATTTTATTTATTAGTTTCTGAAGCAAAGTCTCACTATACAGTCCAGATTATCCTAAATTTTGCAATCCTCCTGCCTAAGCCTCCCACATGCTGAGATTACAAGTGTGAATCACCACCCTCAGGTACTTCTTTAAAGTTTTAAACACCGACTGGTTCTCCAAATACTTTTGTAATGAGTGCAATGTCGAATAGACTTAAGTGACCTCATAGTTTTGAGGGGATGAACTGGATGTTTGTGTCACTTCAAAATTAATTCTTAACTCTCCAGCCAATGGTAATAGAGAGTGAGGCCCGTAGAAAGTGATTAAAGCACAAAGGCACTGCTCTAGTTAGAATTACTATTGCTGTGATGAAGCACCATGACCAAAGGCAACTTGAAGAGGAGAGACTTATTTGCCTTACACTTCCACATCACAGTTTGTCCTGAAGGAGGTCAGAACAGAAACTCAAACAGGGCAGGAATCTAGAGACAGGAACCAATGCAGAAAACATGTAGGAGTGCTGCTTGCTGGCTTTCTTTTCATGACTTGCTCAGCTTGCTTTCATGTAGCACCAGCGTCACCAGCCCAGGGATCATACCACCTGAAATGGGCTGAGTCCTCCCCCATAAATCACTGTAGTGGCTATTTCTGGTTGTCAACTTGACTAAATCTGGAATGAACTAATCAAGAATTGGAAGGCTCGGTGGCACATGCCTTTAATCTGGGCCACACCCTCTGCTGGAGACCTATATGAGGACATTGGAAGAAGGAAGATTCACTCTGGCTTTTCTTGGCCTGCCTTGTGGGACTAAGCAACTGCTAGATCCTTGGACTTCTATCCACAAATACTGCTGACTATTGTTGGGGAGTTGGACTGTAAGCTGTAAGTCATCGACAAATTCCCTAACTATTTAGAGACTACCCATACATTCTGTGACTCTAGAGAACCCTGACTAATACAGAAGATGGTACCAGGAGTGGTTCTAGAGGAGCAGAAGTATAAGAATGAATATTTTAAAAATCTGGAATTGGTTTGGTAATTCATAAGCACCTTCAACTACTGAAACCTCTCCAGATTCTCTTCCTCCTAGGAGTTTGGAGAATATTGAAGACCCGTGGTTGGAACTATATTTCAAGCTTAAAGAAGCTAATGTCTTTGAGTATCTTGATGAATTAGATGATTCAGTGGTGTACAATACTTTCTACAAGTTGAGGAAAAAAAATCAAAAAATGATTTTGCTGGCTGGTTTCTCTTAGCATTTCAGGAAAAAACAAGGAAAGGAAGAAGTCGTGTGATAAAATCGAACAGCTCCAGATGCAAGTAAACAATCTAAAAGTTGCTAAGTATGCCCTTGAAGAGAATCTTCTGTCTAGCAGCCATAGAGCTCAAGTTGCAGAAAATCAAACTGAAGCTCTCATTATAAGGTTGGCTGAATTACAGCGAAAATTCTGGTCTCAGCCTCAGAGGGTGTCAGCAGTTAAAGTAAAGGCATTAATTGGCAAAGAATGGGATCCTATAACTTGGGGTGGGGATGTGTGGGAAGACCCTGTTGAAATTGAGAATTTTGAATCTTCAGATTTTCAAGGATTTGCCCTACTTGAGGAAGTAGTACCCTCAGCCCCACCCCTTGAAATAATGCCTTCTCCATATAATGAAATTAATCCCTCAGAGCCTGATAAACCAGCAGTGACTTTTGATGAAGAAAATGCCAGACAAGACAATACTGATGTTTCTCAAGGCCCACCAATAGTTTCTTCTAGACCTATAGCCAGACTCAAGGCAAAACAGGTCCCTAGAGGGGAGGTAGAAAGTGTAGTCCATGAGGAAATACACTATACTTCTAAGGAGCTTAGTGAGTTTGCTAATTTATTCAAGCAGAAGTCTGGGGAATATGCATGGGAATGGATTTTAAGGGTGTGGGATAATGGTGGAAGGAACATAAAACTAGAGCAGGCTGAGTTTATTGACATGGGCCCTCTGAGTGGAGATTCTAGGTTTAATATGGAAGCTCGCACAGTTAAAAAAAGGTGTCAGGAGTTTGTTTGAGTGGTTGGCTGAAGTATTTATCAAAAGATGGCCTACTGAAAAGGAATTGGAGATACCTGATATCCCTTGGTTTAGTGTTGACGAAGGGGTTCTAAGGCTTAGGGAAATTGCAATGCTGGAGTGGATATGTTGTGTAAAACCTAAGGATCCACAATGGGAAGGTCCAGAAGATATGCCCTTCACCAGTCCTATAAGACGCACGCAACCTGGTGAGAGGGGCACCAGCACATTTAAAGAGTTTTGTTCTTGCCCTTTTCCTTGTGCCAGACCTTATGGTTGGAGATGCTGCTGCTCAATTAGATGAGTTAAATTCAATGGGTTTAACTGGGCCTCGAGGTAACAAGGACCAGGTGGCAGCATTGAATCACCAGAGACAAGGTGATCATAGTTATCATAATGGACAGGGTAGACAAAACAGTGTTTATAATGACATACCCCGTAATGGTCAGTACAAGAGAGGTGGAACTTATAATGGCATGACTCATTTGGACCTTTGGTACTGGCTAGTCAATCATGGTGTTTCCAGGCGTGAAATAGATAAGAAACCTACTGCATATTTGTTTGATCTGTATAAGCAGAAAAATTCTCAAACAAATGAAAGAAAGGCTACGTTGGATCATGGCAAAAGACAATATCAGCCAGTGAATCAATTTCCAGACTTGAGTCAGTTTGCAGAGCCAGAACCCCTTGAATGATGGGGTGGCCAAGTTCCTCTAAGGAAGAATCTTGATAAGACACCTAAAAGTTTTGCTGTTAGTCTTTCCCCAATTCTTCCCCAGAGGGACCTACGGCCTTTTACAAGGGTAACTGTACACTGGGGGAAAGGAAATAATCAGACTTTCAAGGGTCTATTGGATACCGGTTCTGAATTGACAGTGATCTCAGGAGATCCCAAGAAACATTGTGGCCCTCCAGTTAGAGTAGGAGCTTATGAAGGACAGGTGATTAATGGAGTTTTGACTGATGTCCAACTTACAGTAGGTCCAGTAGGTCCCCGAACACATCCTGTAGTCATTTCCCCAGTTCCAGAATGTATAATTGGGATAGATATACTCAGAAATTGGAAGAATTCTCACATTGGTTCCCTGACCTGTGGAGTGAGGGCTATTATGGTTGGAAAGGCAAAATGGAAGCCTTTAGAGTTGCCTCTGCCAAGGAAAATAGTGAATCAAAAACAGTATCTTATTCCTGGAGGAACTGCAGAAATTACTGCCACCATCAAGGACTTGAAAGATGCAGGGGTAGTGGTTCCCACCACATCTCCCTTTAACTCTCCCATCTGGCCAGTGCAGAAGACAGATGGATCATGGAGAATGACAGTTGACTATCAGAAACTAAATCAGGTGATAACTCCAATTGCAGCTGCTGTATCAGATGTAATTTCATTACTTGAGCAAATTAACACATCTCCTGGAACCTGGTATGCAGCTATTGATCTGGCAAATGCCTTCTTCTCAGTACCTGTCCATAAGGACCACCAGAAGCAATTTGCTTTCAGTTGGCAAGGCCAGCAGTATACCTTTACAGTTTTGCCTCAAGGATATATTAACTCTCCTGCCCTGTGTCATAACTTAGTTAGAAGGGATCTTGATCATTTGTCTCTTCCACAAAATATCACATTTGTGCACTATATTGATGACATTATGCTGATTGGACCAAATGAGCAGGAAGTAGCAACCACCTTGGATTCATTGGTAGCATATATGCATATCAGAGGGTGGGAAATGAATCCAACCAAAATTCAAGGACCATCTACCTCAGTGAAATTCTTAGGGGTACAGTGGTGTGGGGCATAGAGAGATATTCCTTCTAAGGTAAAAGATAAGTTATTGCACCTGGCCCGTCCCACCACCAAGAAAGAAGCACAACATTTAGTGGGTCTATTTGGATTCTGGAGACGGCACATTCTTCACTTAGGTGTGTTACTCAGGCCTATTTATCAAGTGACTTGGAAAGCTGCTAGCTTTGTGTGGGGCCAAGAACAGGAGAAGGCTCTTCAACAGGTCCAGGCTGCTGTGCAGGCTGCACTACCACGTGGACCATATGATCCAGCAGACCCAATGGTACTTGAGGTGTCAGTGGCAGATAGAGATGCTGTGTGGAGCCTCTGGCAGGCCCCTGTAGGTGAATCACAGAAGAGACCTTTGGGATTTTGGAGCAAAGCTCTACCATCATCTGCAGACAACTACTCTCCCTTTGAAAAACAGCTCTTGGCTTGCTATTGGGCCTTAGTGGAAACTGAACATTTGACAATAGGACACCAAGTTACTATGCGACCTGGACTGCCCATCATGTGCTGGGTGTTATCAGACCCTTCAAGTCATAAAGTAGGACATGCCCAGCAGCAGTCTATCATCAAATGGAAATGGTATATACATGATCGTGCCTGAGCAGGTCCTGAAGGAACAAGCAAGTTACATGAAGAAGTTGCTCAGATGCCTATGGTTTCTACTCCTGTTACAATGCCATCTGCTGCCAAGCATGCACCTATAGCCTCATGGAGTGTTCCCTATGACTGGCTGACTGAAGAAGAGAAGACTAGGACCTGGTTTACTGATGGCTCTGCACGTTATGTAGGCACCACCCAGAAGTGGACAGCTGCAGCATTACAACCCCTTTCTGGGACAACCCTGAAAGATACAGGTGAAGGAAAATCTTCACAGTGGGCAGAACTTCGGGCAGTACACATGGTATTACAGTTTGTTTGGAAGAAGAAATGACCAAATATACGATTGTTCACTGATTCATGGGCTGTAGCCAATGAATTGGCTGGATGGTCAGGGACATGGAAAGATCACAATTGGAAAATTGGTGAGAAAGACATCTGGGGAAGAAGTATGTGGATAGATCTCTCCAAATGGGCAAAGGATGTGAAGATATTTGTGTCCCATGTAAATGCTCACCAAAAGGTGACTTCAGCTGAGGAGGAGTCCAACAATCAAGTAGATAAGATGACCCATTCTGTGGAGAGTCAGCCTCTTTCCCCAGCCATCCCAGTCATTGCCCAATGGGCACATGAACAAAGTGGCCATGGTGGCCAAGATGGAGGTTATGCTTGGGCTCAGCAACACGGACTTCCACTCACCAAGGCTGACCTGGCTACAGCAGCTGCTGAATACCAGATCTGCCAACAGTAGAAACCAACACTGAGCCCCAGATATGGTACCATTCCTTGAGGTAATCAGCCAGCAACCTGGTGGCAGGTTGACTACATTGGACCACTTCCTCCGTGGAAAAGACAACGTTTCATTCTTACTGGAGTAGATACTTATTCTGGTTATAGATTTGCCTTTCCTGCATGTAATGTGTCTGCCAAAACCACCATCCGTGGACTCACAGAATGCCTTATCTATTGTCATGGTATTCCACACAGTATTGCTTCTGACCAAGGAACTCATTTCACAGCCAGAGAAGTGTGACAGTGGGCCCACAATCATGGAATTCACTGATCTTACCATGTTCCCCATCATCCTGAAGCAACTGGTCTGATAGAAAGATGGAATGGCCTTTTGAAGACACAATTACAATGTCAATTAGGTGGCAACAGTATGGAGGGCTGGGGCAGAGTTCTTCAGAAGGCAGTATATGCTTTGAATCAGCGTTCAATATATGGTACAGTTTCTCCTATAGCCAGGATCCATGGGTCCAGGAATCAAGGGGTGGAAAAGGGAATAGTCCCACTCACTATCACTCCTAGTGACCCTCTAGGAAAATTTTTGCTTCCTGTATCCACAACTTTAGGTTCTGTTGGCCTAGAAGTTTTGGTTCCAGAGGGGGGAGTGCTCCTACTGGAATCTCAGACTTCCCCCTGGCCATTTTGGGCTTCTAATGCCTTTAAACCAACAGGCTAAGAAAGGAATAACAGTGTTAGGAGGGGTGATAGATCCAGATTACCATGGCGAAATTGGATTGCCTCTCCACAATGAAGGTAAACAGGATTATGTCTGGAGTGCAGGAGATCCCTTAGGGCATCTCTTGGTACTACCATGTCCTGTGATTAAAGTCAATGGCAAACTACAACAGCCTAATCCAAGCAGGATGACAAAGGACACAGACCCATCAGGAATGAAGGTATGGGTCAATCCTCCAGGAAAAGAGCCAAGACATGCTGAGGTGCTTGCCGAAGGTGAAGGAAATACAGAATGGGTAGCAGAGGAAGGTAGTTATAAATACCAGCTAAGACCACGTAACCAGCTGCAGAAATGAGGATTATAAGTAATATGATTTCTTCTGTCTTATTTTGTTAAGGATACATTTGTCTTTCTTCCAGTTTCTTTAACATCAATTGGTATTGAGACACTTAAAGAATGTTTCCAAAGGACATTACCCCGTTGTAAATTTACAAATGCATTTGCGATTGTACGAGGAATAGTTATATCGTGTTAGGTGTATTCATGACCTTGTTATTGTTTCATGTGGACATGAGATATTATTTGTGTCAAGTTGACAAGGGGTGGATTGTAGTGGCTATTCCTGGTTGTCAACTTGACTAAATCTGGAATGAACTATTCAAGAATTGGAAGGCTCGGTGGCACATGCCTTTAATCTGGGCCACACCCTCTGCTGGAGACCTATATGAGGACATTGGAAGAAGGAAGATTCACTCTGGCTTTTCTTGGCCTGCCTTGTGGGACTGAGCATCTGCTAGATCCTTGGACTTCTATCCACAAATACTGCTGACTATTGTTGGGGAGTTGAACTACAAGCTGTAAATCATCGACAAATTCCCTAACTATATAGAGACTACCCATACATTCTGTGACTCTAGAGAACCCTGATTAATACAATCACTAATTAAGAAAATAGCCTATATGCTTGCCTATAGACCTGATCTTTTGGAGTCATTTTCTTAATTGAGATTCCTCTTCAAATGACTCTAGCTTGTGTCAAGTTGATATAAAACAAGCCAGCACAGGTACAGTACTTATGAGTGGAACTAGTACCAACATAATGTAAAGACAGTGGAAAGATGCCATTGATGAATCAGAAAGGGAGGGAGTCTTTGCCAGAATCTGATCATATGAAAACCTTATTTCAGGGCTTTAAAGTCTCAAACTATGAGACATAGATTTCTGTTGTTTATATGCCATGGTACTTTATAAGTTTATAAGTCTACAGTACTTTGCTATGGTAGCTTCATCTCACCAATTCCAGAAGGACGTGGCTGCATCCAGATTTAAGGGTGGGCAAGATGGCTAAGTGGTACAGGCACTTCCACCAAGTCTAATGACTTAAGTTTCATCCTTAGAACTTGCATGGTAAAAGCAAAGAATGGACTCCACAAGTGGTTCTCTGACTTCCACATTAATGTTGTAGCATGGTCATGCACTCAAGTTCATATACACAGACACACAGACACACAGACACACACACACACACACACGAGAGAGACTAAATAAATAAATAAATAAATGTCATTTTTAAAAAGATCCAAATTTGTTCATGTAACATGAAACAATTTAAATAATCTCTTCAATCTCAGTATCCCTATAATAACCCTAGCCTTTGGAATCATGAAAAGTAAAAACGACCTGTGCAAAGCATAAGGTGGATATTCCACAAATAAGGGGGATTCCACTGTCTAGTTCAATAGTCACGAACATAGGAGAAGTCTACAAGAAAGTAAGCCTTGTGGTAGGAATCAGCCAAGGCCTCTTCTGTAGTCTTCCTTAGTAAACACTTGCAAACAAACTTTTCCAGGCAGTGAGCTGGCCTGGCACACCGCAGTGATCAGGCCAACCATGACTGAAGTGTTAGTTCAACAGAAAACACTAGAAGACAATTGTTCTGTAAGACTTGTATCTTTCCCACTAAAGTCAGTGATTCCAGATAATTTACTCTCCTTTCCTCATTTATGGCTAAGGCAATGTAACTCAGACACTGTAGAAATTTACTGAAGGTCAGATAACAAATTAAGTTCAAAGTTGGACCCCACAGAGTTCCTCATTTGTTTATTCAAAGTCATTCCTTAAGTCATCCGATAAGCTCAAAGAGTGTGTGCTTAAGCTAACTACACTGTACACACTGCTTATACATATATTTGTATATATACATGCATATATACTTGTATATATACTATTAAGTGCTTGCATAACTCACGCAAACATTTTGCTATTTGAATATAAAAGGATGTGTTAGCTCTAACAAACATCAACCATTTCATTTACAAAATTGTTCTTGATAAGAATGACTTGTTAAGTGGTAATTTGAAGGAGCCAATGACTTTAAAAGTTTGTGTTTGATGTACACAAAGATTGACCCACAAAATATGCATTATGTCATAGCTAATAATAATAAAAACTTGGAAACAATCAAAATATCTACAAGTAGGTAATTATAAGTACTATCATACATTCATTCATATGGCTGACTACTGCATACATATCTGAACATTTTTTAAAATGGTTGATAAACTAGAAAACAAGAAGAAACACATAGAATAAGATGTAAACACTGGTAATGAGTGAACTGGAAGTGCTAGAGGCTGCTGTTTAACCCAGTCTGTCATTCTAACTGAAGTAGGCTTTCTTTCCCAACATTCAAGAAGAGCTCATTATCATAAGACTCTGTAACTAAGCCAGGCAGTGGTGGCGCACGCCTTTAATCCTAGCACTTGGGAGGCAGAGGCAGGTGTATTTCTGAGTTCAAGGCCAGCCTGGTCTATAGAGTGAGCTCTAGGACAGCCAGGGCTACACAGAGAAACCCTGACTCGGGGGAAAAAAGTAAAAAGAAAAAGGAATATGTAACCAAGCTCTTCTTCCATGGGATTCAAATGCAACTGGGACGACATGCTTGATGCTCACAAAATGCTTTGGAGGAGAGCTGATAAATCTCAGTTTACCTGTGTGTTCTATAACTAAACATTCCTAACTTTATTAAGTCAGTTCAGAATGTAAATGACAACATGTTACATAACAGTCAAATCTTATTAAACAGTGAATGAAATAAATGTTCTGCTCCATCCTAGGTCCATTCTTTGGTGAAATGCTGAGTCCCTCCCTCTGTCTCTCTGTCTCTCTATCTCTCTGTGTCTCTGTGTCTCTGTGTGTCTGTCTCTCTGTGTCTCTGTCTCTGTCTGTCTCTTTCTGTCTCTGTCTCTCTGTCTCTCTCTGTCTCTCTGTCCCTCTCTGTCTCTCTATCTCTGTCTCTGTCTGTCTCTGTCCCTCTCTGTCTCTCTCTCTCTCTCTCTCTGTCTCTCTCTCTCTCTCTGTCTCTCTGTCTCTGTCTCTCTGTCTCTGTCTCTCTGTCCCTCTCTGTCTCTCTGTCTCTGTCTCTCTGTCTCTGTCTCTCGGTCCCTCTCTGTCTCTCTGTCTCTGTCTCTCTGTCTCTCTGTCTCTCTCTGTCTCTCTCTCTCTCTGTGTGTGTGTGTGTGTGTGTATACATGTACCATTGTGTGCATATAGTTCATAGAACAACTTCAGCTGTCAGTTCTCAGCTTCCACCTTGTCTGAGACACAGTCTCTTTGTTGTTTGTCACAGAAGACAGCAGGCTATTTGCCTCCTGAACTGAGAGTCCCCCTGTCTTCACCTCTCAAATAACCACAGCAGCACTAACTTTATAGACACATGCCACCCCACTCAGCTTTTTCTAGGTTCTGGGGATTAAAAATTACATTTTTATACTTGTATAGCAAGATGCTTCACCGTCTTCCCAGTCCAAACATCTATTTTTGTCTTATTTTTCAGACAGTAGCCTTTGATAGTAAAAATTAACTATTTTGAATTATATCTAGAGTAGCAGGTGAACATCTACCTACTGAGCCATCTTTCCAATGATTGAGCAATCAATCCTTAACTGGAAGTTTTTAAAACTCCTTTTCTGTTTTCTGAATTATATCTGTTTTCTCTAGGATTGGTTTTTCCATCCTTGTCTTTATCTTTCATGCTACTAACATTCCTTTATGCAAATATTGTTATTTGCCCATTTATATCAATAAAATGATAATGGATTTCTCTTAGAAATGCATTTCTCTTAGAGTGCATTCATAAGCTAGTTTTCACAAAATTTGTAACAGGGTTGGATAAAAGTTTTCAATATACAAGTATTAAGTGGCTGACTGGCTGGCTGGCTGGGTGCAGAGTCCCTCCACACACCCAAATGTCATAGTGGAACATAATTTCCCAGAAAGCTCATGTCTGTATTAGGTGTCCTGACTCTCAGTCAGTCTAGAAATTGGTCAACATAAGCCGATAAAGCACCCCATTTCTGGTTCTCACTTACCTAGGCAGAGTCTGTCTCTCATCTCTAGTCCCACGAATCTCATATCTAAAATTTCTAAAAGATTTTTAATTCATTCTGGGAGGATTCAGTTAATAACTTAATAAGAAAAAACTTTACCAAGGAGGTTAGAGGGTAAACTCCCACATGTCTGTGGTATGTGTTTAAAAATGGAGGAGGGAGGGGAAAGATGCTATTACAGTACTCATATATGAAATCCTTAAAACAAACAAAAAACCCCCAAAATATTACCTCTTGGTAAAATTTACAAATATCCATTTAATGTATTCCACACTCTTCCACAAAATAATAAAATAAAATAAAATGGAAGAAGATGAAGAATGATCGCTTAGACACATCTCTTGCACAAATCTGTTTACAGCCGTGTATCCCACTTGTGTCTACCTTGTCTCCCAATTCTGAATTCTACCATAATCTGAAATAAACCTCATTACATTCTGAATAACTAAAATAAGATTGTGAAAATAAGCTGAAACTTTCACTTATTGCCAAACTTTCCATATAATCAATTAAAACTATAAATTGGTTTTTTGTTGGGGGAGGCTATTGTCTCCAAAGTAGTTATTATGTATGTTTTACTTGGTGCTTTTATTCAAGCTCTAGTTGTGACCTTTCAGAAAAAATCATTCTTGGAATTTATCCTTCCACCCTCTGCCTGCTCTCATCCCTCTAATCTCCCTCTCGTCTTCCTCACCCCTTCTCATTTTTATGTCACACTTACACAAAATTAGATGGGTGAGAATACTACTCAGGAATGATTCCAATGATCTGTTTAAGAAATAAAAGAGGCAACCAAGCTCTTCTTTTTGGTCATGGTAGCAGTATCTGTGGCTTATTGTCCTATAGTCTAAAGACTTTTAAACACAAGACAGAGCAATCACCTTACTGCTCTGACCTCACTCTCTAAGTTACCTCTCATTCATAGTATGAGTATTAATAGCATGGTTTTCAGTCAACACTGTAACAATAAAGGGTCTGTATAAGGAATCAGGAGCCTTCTCTTATAGTATTCTGAGATAAGGCAAAAGGCAACCTTGCCTTTTGGAATAGGAACTAGAATATAAAAGCCATAGACATTTACCAGTGGAAGAGCTGGAAAGCTAGGGGTTCAGAGAGCTTGCAGCTCTGGCAGAGGAGCAAAGCTCAGCTCCAGCACATACTACCCATATTAGGCAGCTAAGAACTGCAGCTCTAGGGAACCCAAAGACCATGCATACATGTTTGTGCATACAAACACAGAAGTAAGTGTTAAAATAAATAAAATAGAAGGTATCTGGCCAAGCAAAGCACAATGTCTTGCAACAGTAAATAATCTAGTCTTTGGAATTTGTCACCTCATCAACAGGAGACTGCTGTTGGTATTGTCCCTAAGCTAACTAAACTTGCTGACTGTGGGTGTCTTGTGTTTCCTCATGAACTACTTAATTTTCTCACAGCAGGGTTCTTTACAACGATTCAGCCTCTCTATGAGCAAATCCAGGAACATGAACTCATGCTTTAGGAGAGGTACTACTTAGTGTCAGGCAACTCTATTCATTAGAAGGTTCTTAAGAAGAACTTAAGTCTGGCTTCTAGAAAGTTCCAGCCATGTAATCTGTAATCTGTAATCTTTTAGCTGAAATTAGTCTTTCTTTTACAGAGATCAGGGATCTTTGAGTTAATAGGAAGTCTATGGTCTCAGAGACATATGTTCTGGAGACATTTAGATTCTGAATCTTGACATTTCCATTTTACTGGTCACACGCCTTAACTTCTCTGAGATCTATGAAGAGGATAATAACTATGTACAAGTACTCCCAGGCTTAAAATAGCCCGTGCAAAGCACCTGATAAGTCATGAACATTCCTTTCTCTTCCACACCCATGAATATGGCTGCTATTAGAAAACAGTTATTTGTAACTCCCACCCAGTTTTTTTTTTCCAACTGAGACACATACACAGGTTCCTCCAAGCACTTCTCACGAGACTGACCACCACACTCCAAGGCAAGGACACACAATATGGTTAATGCTAAATAAACCAGCCTCTGACGTCCTGTTTGAAAAATAGTTTGTATAGATAGAATGTTAACTAATCAAAACCAAACTGATCTCATGCCAATGTTAAGTTCGGGTAGCAGCGTTTTGCTGTGAGGAGGGTCTTGCTGAGAAACTGCTTGATGATGCAAACTCCAACTCTTAGTTAACCTGTACTTACCTTGCCAAGAAACTCAGAACAATGGTTTTGTTAAATAACAACTCCTCCTTTAGCCTCTGTGGTCTCACCTACCTCCCATCTTCAGCTTCTCATCGACTTCATCTTTGCCCTTTACTCTTGCTTATATGGATCTACCTGCTTCTTACATCCTTTGAAAAAGAGGCAAGGATGTCTCAAAACACACCACTCTTATTTAAAGTACCTAAGAAGATAAAAGAATTGCATATTTCTTTTTTTTTATTTTTTTTAATTTTTTATATTTTTATTTATATTCAAAATCATTTCCCCTTTCCTGTTTCCTTCCTCCCCGAAAGTCCCATAAGCCCCCTTCCCTCCCTCTTTTCCCCATTCAACCCCCTCTCACTTCGCAATCCTGGCATTCCCCTACAGGACCAGGGGTCTCTCCTTCCATCTTCTTGGAAATCTATTGATATGCGTAAGAATTGCATATTTCTAACAAGGACCCAGAACTGTATGATAATAAAAACATTCTTTCCCATGAGCATCTTAGACTCATTTCTGTCCTACCTCAGTTTCCATAACTCCCTGTCCCCATTACAGAGAGAAGGCACCAATGTGGATGCTCATGTCTGATCTTCTTAAAGGATAAAGATGCCCTTTAAAAGCAGATGTCAATCATATTTTTAAAATAGCATCATCTTGTGGAAGCAAAGTTCTGTATTTCTAACAATAGATTTACTTTTTTCTAATTAGGCCTTTGAACAAGGAGAACATTACATGAAAACAGCTGAATCAACCAGTATCTTCAACCTTGTCCCATGATTAAGCAGGGTTTCATTTTAAATACATGATTGACACCCCTTCCTCAAGGTTAGGTCAAACAGAGGCCAGACTACAGGCAGAGGGAGGAATCAGATGACTTCAGAGGTCCCTGCCAGCCTTATGATTTGTCAACCAGAAATATAATTATGTCCTCAGGTTAAGAACAGAAAGACTAGAAGAAAACAAGTCTCTTTTGCCACCCTGAAGCTCTGGAAATACATCAAAATTATAAGTTACAAAAGCTATCAGTACATAAAAAAAGAGATCTTTCCTCTTCTTTTTAATGAATCTGATAAGGCTTAGCTGAAGCAACCTAAAGGCAGAATCATCACAGGGAGAACTGAAGGCAGAGAAGGAGGAGGACAGGGTTTGGTGGTGATGAATCAGGTCATTACACCCAGAGGGTGTCTCCTTCTAACTAAGCAATTAGAGACTCAATAAAAAGGTCCCAGGGCCTGCGTGGTTCACAGCCCGCTGCCCCACACTACTCCACATTCCGCTTGCTCTCACTCCTGAAAGAGGTAAGTCTCATCCACTCCTGCATGCCTGGGCTTTGCTGATGCTGCTTGCCTTGCTTCTACATGAGACTTGTAGAGACTGTTCCGGAGGCTCGGAGAGAAGCCAACCCTTTTCAGAATGTTATGCTGGGAGTCCTGCCATCCAAGATGTAGTCTTTCAAAGAATATAAAGTGTATACCATAAATTCTACTTAATAAGGCGTGGGACTCAGATTTATATTAAGATGTAAAGATAGATTAATTTAAATGCTGACTAATGAGGTAGGTTCAGGACTTTTATTATCACTGAGTTCTCTGGAACAATGGCATTTGATCAAAATGTGTTACACAAGGGTTGGTTTTCTAAACATGACTTCTCTTCCTTCCAAAAGCTTCATTAATTTGATAGTTATATGTTCTTTCTTAGCAGATGAGGCTAGACTGATCCAAGGTGAGAACAAAAAAGATGGACACTCTCAGAGGGGTTCAGAAGTTTAACTGCACCCTCCCCCCCTCTGATTTCATTAGTGTGTGTTAATACTTAGGTTTGAAATCTTTTCTTTTCTTTCTTTTTTTCCTCTGTTCTTGATGTAAAGTGTTCCCACAACAAATGAGTGTTACTGTTTATTACAGCACAGAATAAAGTGACTGTTCTAATACCTGTTCTTTCTTGCAGCCTCTTCTGAGTTTGTAAAGATGTCGAGACTCCTGAGAGGTATCTTCTGTGTCGTTGAGATATTCCACAGGTATGCCAGTGAGGATGGCGACAACCAGGCAACACTGACCCGCGGAGAACTGAGACAGCTCCTTGAGGGAGAAATTGGGGACTTCCTTCAGGTGAGCGGCTCACTCTTTCCCCATTTGTCACTTTGTAACCCAAGCAGAATGAGCACAAGAGCTATCTGTCCCTATGTATTTGGCTAACCAGCTCTCTGCTTTCATTGACCTTTGAACAGTTTAGTATTTTTTGTTTGTTTGTTTGTTTTTAATTTAGTCTCAGCTGCCTCTCCTATGCAATTGCTTAGTCAGTCATACAAAGAAAGGGAGGTTTCCATTATGCAACTGTTGCTTCATCGAGGCAGACCTCCGCACACAGTCACAACCTTATTATGCTTCTAGCTCAGCACACACGTGATGTAATTGCTAGTGCTAGGCAGGCTTAATGCTGAGATGAAAAAAATGGACCCAGAATTGATGGGTTCTCACTGTTTAAGGAGTAAAGTTTAAAAAAAAAATTTTTTTAAAAAGATTCTCAGGAGATGTAAAGATATTCAGAACACATGACCCCTGTGATTAAACTTAGTTTCTTTTGTGTTTGCATGCAGCCACATGTCTTTCATGCTGTGGAGAGAAAGTTGAACCTTCTGGATTTTGACAGAGATGGTACCATCAGTTTTGAGGAATTTATTCTTACAATCTTCAGCTTATTGAATCCCTCTTATTTTGACATATCATTACTACATTCAGAACCAAGACTAATGTCTAAATCAGAGAAGATGGATGCTGTGAATTTTGGGGCAATCGCTGGAAGCACTCAGCAGGTAGTAGGGGTTGGGGCAACTCAAGAAAGACTCATATTTCCATCAGAAATGGCATCATCAGGTCAGCTCAGCAATGAAGAAGGTGAGGTAGGTGATGAGCCTATGGTGAGCTCATGTGAAGACATTAAGACCCACAGCCTGCCAAGAAATGTGTCTGAGCCAAATGACCCTGAGAACCAACAGCCAGAAGATGCTCAGGAAGACACACAAAATGTACTGGGAACAGAATATAATGGAGTCCAATTTAAGAGAAATACAGCAGTACAAGAGCCCAAACACAGCACCAGTCCAACACAGGAGACGCCAGGAGAAAGAAGTAAACCAGCCAGGAGGCAAAGTGACACCAAGATAAGTGACCATATGATTCAGATGCCAACTGAAGATGAGGAACGTGCTTCTTCAACACAAGATCCACTCCTGCAGGAAGAAGACAAAGCCGCCGGATCAGTGCACATTGATTTGCCAGTGGTAGCTGCTACCGGGAAACCATCTCAAACACAGAAATGTTTTGAGCCTATAGATGATACTAGACTATCTGAGACTCAAGAAATTGGAAAGGATGCTGGTAGAACACCACCCAAAACCACAAATTTAGAAGAGCCCAAGACTGACACTAGAGCATCTGAGAGCCACGGATTGCCAGCACGAGAAAGAGAACACAAAACAAGGGACCAGTCTGTCCAAAGTCAGAGCAGAAATGTTTCAGAAACATCTAGTAGAGGTGAATGGGAGGAGGAGGAGAGGAAAGAACATGAAAGAATAACGAGATCCCCAGCACCAGAAGCTGAAACATGGGATGAGAAGTGTCAAGAATTCTCAGGATCGTGGAGTGAAAATGATGCCAAAAAGGGCTCTGCCGTGCAAGATCCAAGCTCTAAAGAAGGAAATCAGAATCTCCCTGACATTAAGGAAGAATCTATCTCAGGAAAAGAGGCAAGACACAGTGAGAAAGACACAGTAGATGCTTTCGCAATCAACGAAAACAGTCCTGCAGCTGAAGAGACACTAAGAACAAGAGAAAGGTCCCAAGAGCTGGCACCACTTGAGAAGCAATCTCAAGGAAAAAAGCATAGGGCTGCCAGGATTCATGACAAGCCAGTCAGGAAGGAGGACCACAATGAGGGAGAAGATCCTGAGTTATCAGTTACACAGAGTGATGAGGGCTTTTGTGAAACTCCCAACAGCCTGGCTCCAGAGATAGGTAAGAGCAGCTCAGAGACAGCTGAGCCACGTGTACCAGGGGATTCACAGAGTCAGGTAGACCACCATGGAGATGCTAAGCAAGAAAGTCACAATAATAGCCCAGATCCCCAGCAGCAGGGAGCACCAGGTGAGAGCAGCAGAGAGCAGGAGGCAGTAGTGCTGTCAATCCAAGAAGATGGACAGCTCCCAGAGGAACAGGATCAGCCTGCCAGAGAGAAGCACGATGGTCTGAGCTCAAGGACCAAAGGAGGCCCAGGGGCAGCTGTGGAGCCCAGTGAAGGAGGGGAGGTACAGGAGGCCACAGCAGGGAGTGGAAACAGAAAATCCCTAGGGGCAGAGGCTTCAGAGGCCCAGTGAGTCTACTGAATGTTGATTTATTTGGCTTGATGGGGACTTTGGGTTAAAGTTGAAAATTAAATAACCTGATGATCAGTTTCTTTTGTTGGTTCATTTCTTCCTTCATTCTCCATCTTACCCTGGAGACAGAACAGAAACAAACACAGTTACTTGTAGATTTTGTTTTCTGTTTTCTTCTGAATACTATAAAAAGAGAATGATGCACTTGATCTTAGCAATGGCCCAGGGAGAGTTATCATGTTTTCTGAAGCTCCCTTCTCTTGGCATTCTGCCCTAATCTTTTTTTCAATTTAATTTCTATCTCTTAGAATAAATGTATTTTAGGAAACTTAAAATTCAAGAATATGCTGTCTCCATCTCTCTCCACTTTTGGCTCTTTCTAGGTTTTTGTTTTGTTCTGTTTTTTGTTTTTGTTTTTGTTTTGTTTTTTGGAGAGGAGGGAGGTAAGGGTGTTTATACACACATGGAGATCAGATAGAGATAGGATGTGTTCTTTAATTGCTCTCCCTATTTTTGGGAGGTCAAAGTCTCTGATTAAACCTGGGATTCATCAGTTTAGACTGACCAGGGTCCTTCTATCTTTGTTTCTTAATTCCTGGGATGACAGGTAAGCCGCCAGCTCTGGCTTTGCCCATGGGTACTGGGGATCTGAGCTCTAATCCTCACACTTGTATGGCAGGCACTGTAACAACTGAGCTTGCTCCCAGCTCCCAGTTCTTCACTTTCTACCTTCAAATAAAGATTACCCCTACCTGATAAAAATAATCTTAAATAACCAAATGACAAGAAATAACACCCCCCACACACACACACAGACACACAAACAAGAGCATAAGCTTATCAGCAACTTTATCAAAATAAATTCATGAGAGAGACTATATTGATGGCCAATATCTGTGTTGCTACAGTTCAGATCTGGAATGTCCCTCCAAGTGTCACATGGTAAAAGCTTGATACCTGGCCTTTGATATTATTAAGAAGTAATGGAAGTTTCAAGAGATGGAAGATCATATGCGCCTGAAAGATCACTCTTCAAGGAGATGTGGGACTCTAGTCTCCCCTCTCTGTGCCTTTCAATTCCTATACCCTGAGCACTTTGCCCTGATGTAGGTGCTTGCCATGATGTATTGACATGCACAGGCCCAGAAGAGAAGCACCATCTGGTCATGTACTGATAAACTTTGAAAATTATGATCCAAAGGAAACCTTTTCCATAAGTCATTTGTTACAATAATTGAAAGTTGACTCACACATATGAAATCTCCATGGAAAAGTATATTAAAATCATTTTATTACTTCTTAAAGATTTTTTTATGTATGTGCATCAGTGTGTGTCTGTGTCTGTTACATGTGTGAGGATACTCTTGAAGATCAGAAGAAGACATTGATAGACTGGAACTGGAGTTACCAGTGGTTGTGAGCCACATGCTATGGGTGCTGGGAACAAAACAGTCAGTACTTTTAACTAGTAAACCAGTTTCCTGCTTTTTCTTTTAATTTGTCAATTTAGTAAAAGTAGTTTTCTTATTTGTTTTTAATACCCTAGCAGTAAGGTTGAAAGTGTGGGAAAACAGAAACTCTCAAATTGAGCGAGTGGGAGTATATAAAAGTCAGTGCTATCTTCTAGGAAAGCAATTGCAATGACATGTATCATGTACTTAAACATTTTTCAGGTAGCAGCACAAAGAAAAAACCAGGGTTATAGACTGAGAATTGTCTACAAAGATACTCTACCCTGTAGTATATTAAAATAGTGATGTTCAGATGTAACCTAAATGCTTATCATTGTGAAAATGGCTAACTAATTTGTGGTTCTTAGATACTGTGAAATGACAAAAACTCAAACATTATGAGGAAATTTTATTTATATAATAAGGAAGGATTATACATATTCCTAAATGTAATATACACACATGTTATACTCCTCTCCATTGCTTTGAGTACTGTGCCAAGTTTATTTATGTATGAATTATCTAGGCATCCTCCACCTGACACATCTAAATACCTATGACTTCCATGGCTTTGGACATTGCAGCACCAGGAACTGACAACCACCTATCCACAAATGTTCTCTCTCTTTTTTTTTTAAAGATTTATTTATTTATTATATGTAAGTACACTGTGGCTGTCTTCAGACACACCAGAAAAGGGCATCAAATGCCCATTACAAATGGTCGTGAGCCACCATGTGGTTGCTGGGATTTGAACTCGAGACCTCTGGAAGAGCAGTCAATGCTCTTAACCACTGAGCCATCTCTCCAGCACCACAAATGTTCTCTTTATGCTCTTTCTCCATGTCCCTTGTGAATCTATCACCTCCAGTCTCCAAGACTGTGGGCCCTTCTCTTTCTTAGCTTGCTCCTTCGTATCCCTCACCATGTATGTTATTAGCATCTCTTCTGCACCAATACTTTCAATCTGCCTTGTTCAGATCTGACTCCACTTGATTGAGCTCACCCTACAAATGCTGACAGTTGTCACAGTTGTGATTTGCTAGCCAATGCCCCCCATACTCTACAGCTCTCCTCTCCATTTCCTTTCTTCTGCCATTCTCTCAATCCCCTTCTGTCAGATTTCAGACACAAATACTGAAATCATCATTTGCCTTGTTTCTTTTTAATTCCTTCTTTCTAATACACCACTGCCAGGAGCCACTCTCTTTGCAACTCATAGCCCCTTACCTTGACTTACATATTTGCTAAATTGGAAAACTACTGCTACAAGCCTTAGCCAAACAGGATACATGCTTGCAGAACAAACGCCGCTTTCCTACGGTTGGGTTGCATAGCAACACAGCATGCACCTGGACTTTTTGATGGCCAATATCTTACAGCTGTGGCCAACTTTCTCCTTAGATCCTGGGAACATGTCATAGCGACCCCTCTGAAACAATGGCTGCCCCCTCCCAATGTTCTGTAGCTATTGCTTAGGACCCTTGGAGCGTTAAGAACTAGTTAGAACATATTCTTCTAACTCCTCACCTACTCCCCCTCTCCATTTCCTGCTTGCTACCCTTTATAACCCCATATGAGAAAAATAAAATTTGACAGCTTGATGAGGATAATAGACTTGCTGTCCATTTTTCCATGTTTCCCGTCTTCATTCTTTCCCAGGTGATTCCGGAAGCCCCTGTGGACTGTCCCTCGGGTTCGGCACAGTATCTTTTGATAAGCAGGCTGAGAAAGAAGTAAGATTTTTCTGAAAATCCATCTTTCAGATAGATCTTTTCTTCATTAGATATAAGACTCCACATATCTAAACTAGTGTCTCTCCCTCCCATTTTATCAAATGTCTAAATGCTGCCTATCCTATGGGATCTAACCCCAATAACACTTTATTCATTCTAAAATGTTTATTTCTTTACAATGCAGAGTGCAGGGTGGGAGAGATGACTCGGTGGTTAAGAGCACTTGCTTCTATTTTAGAGGATCCAAGTTCAATTCCCAGCACCCAGTAGTTCACAACTGTCTGTAACTCCAGCTCCAGGAGGTCCAATGACTCTGGCCTCCTCAAGTCTGGCAACTCAGGTGCATATCCACATGCAGACACAGATAACTACACTGACTGAAAAGAAATTAAAAAAAAAGATGGTAGTGTGAGATACTAAGTGTGGTGTTAAGGTTATAAATGAAACTAGTGAATATAAGAACCCTTCACCTTGGAGCTTACAGCGTGGTAAGGGAACGGAGAGTCAAATAATAGTAGAACAAGAAATAAACAAGAGAGTGCCAGGTAGCACAGTAATAAAGAGGACAGAGAATGGGGGTGGTGAGGAGGGAGATGTCAAAAGCACTGCTTTAACCCTTTGACCCTTTGAAGTTCCTCCTGCCCAACAGATCTAATCTCCCTATAGTCCATAGTCCTCACTTAGGTTTCTGCTTCTAACTTTCTCCTGAGTTCTAATTATGGATGTGCTTGCCATAGCATCCCTCTCAGTGTATAGAGTCTTTGGTGGCAAGATTTACAATGTGAGCATCATACTCTCCTTCCTGACCCTGGAGTTTGACCTCAGATATCTATTATGGTTTCAGTAGGTGTTTGTTGAGCAAGCAAATGAATGGCTGCATCATTTCAACATCGTCTTTGCTAGGTTCCCACTGCATCCATTCCCATTCAATCACTCTTGAATTTTGCAAGAGACTGTCTTCCTCTCTTTATCTCCCTCTACTTAAGAACTCTCAGCGACAACATATACTTTTCCATGTGCCACATCAAGCCTAAATTGACCAGACTCCCTCTACTATATCCTCCTAATTACAATTGACCACGACTTCCTGCAGAAATCTTTCTGAGAACATCAGCTTGCTCATCTAATTGTCTCTAACCACTACTTTGATTCTATCCTACTGAGTTTATATGGACATTAGTGGGATTGAATGCATTTAAGTGTGTTTATCAAACACTGGTTATTTGCCAGGCACTGTGGTAGATTCATGTGGCATGCTCAAATGAATAAGAAGGTCTTGGTCCTCACCC
Source organism: Tokudaia tokunoshimensis (assembly GCA_036184795.1). Classification (NCBI taxonomy): domain Eukaryota; kingdom Metazoa; phylum Chordata; class Mammalia; order Rodentia; family Muridae; genus Tokudaia; species Tokudaia tokunoshimensis. The sequence goes on along the minus strand of BTHU01000003.1, from coordinate 66,488,180 downwards.
TCATAAAGGATGCAAGCTCTACATGAGACAACTGGAAAGTCTTGCAGAAAGCCAACCAGAGTTAGCAATAATGCTACTTCCTCCCATCTCTATGCCTCTTAGTCTTGTGCCTTACCCTCTCTGAATCTCTCTCTTCCCCTTCCTCTCTATTTGCAACTGTAGCTTGTAATTAAAACCCTGGACTAAGTCATACCTCCTTTAATAATCTCACATTGATCCACTCACAGCCTGTACCACTCAGATTAGTACTTACTGTATAATATTTCTTACTAATTGTTCTCTAAATGTTATTTCCACAGTGACACACATTATAAGCACTGGAGAAAATGAATCATTGTACTACTTTAACACCTCAAGTGTCCCCAGGTGCTTCCTTAACTTCTCTTATAATAGTACCATCTGTATAAATGTCATCTAATCTGTGGTGCAAGTGGAACCATGCCACCAGACAAAAACTTGGTAAAGTCAAGTGGATTCAGAAACCCTAGTACTCTCATATCTGAGGATGGTAGGAATTTCATCTACTCTCGACCAGGTTCCTGTCCTGAACATGTAACTACAACACCCCATGGAGAGAGTACTGTGACAAATAGTCATGTAGGAGCATCCCCCACAGCCCCCCTCCACATGTAAATGAGGTGTCCCCAACATCTCAGACCAAGCCAATAGAAAGCATCTGCTTTTAGATACCAACCCACCCTAAAATCTATATTATAAGACCTTGTCCACACGGAATAAAACACAAGAGTTATTCCATCAAGGACCATCTGTCTTATAGATCTGCAACACTTTGGGGAAGGAATTCTCTCCCAAAGCTTTCGAGGCTGGAAGCTGCTCAAGCCCACTGCAGTCACCTCCCAATCAGTGGCACTGACCTTGGAACTCCTAGCCACTTGCTGGGCTCTGCCCACTGCTAGTGTCCTGCTGCACCGCACCAACTGGGGAGCAGCAGCCACTGTGGAAGAGACCCTGCAGCTTGCCTTAATCCAATTCCCCCTACCCTTTGGTTGGGCCAGAGCCCTACAGATGTCCACAGATAACATCCAGTATACAGACCAGCACTAATCCACATGATGGTCCTGTGACCCGTCCGGCAGGTCTAGTTATTCAGGGTCCCGAAGAAGCGCTACCTGAAGGTCAAGGCAGGGAGAAAAGAAGGAGACCAAGCAAGGTTCTGTTGTCAAGGTCTCGTTTATTGTCACACAGGCAGCAAGTTTTAAGCAGTAGGAATGAGGAAGTTGGGAGGGGGAGCTGGGGGGAAGTGAGCTATGGGCTAAGCCCTGGGCCGGGTGCCTGGGACATTCTGCGGTTTTTCTCAGAAAGCTCACAGATGTTTATCTTGGTCTTGATGTTGTATCAGTTAGTCAAGCAGGAAGGTGAGGTGTTTCATGGGAGGGGAGGGGCGGCCTGTCTATGTAGCTGGCAGTTGGCCTGTTGGCCCCCAACAGTCCTGGAGATCTGGAAGAAACAGAGATAGTATCTAGAATAGACAAAAATGCTTATAGAATTCAGCAATGGGATTTAAAAATTTTGAAAAAAAAACCCAGAAAATAGAAAAATGTATTTAAACTACATGAAAAATCAAAACACTAGTGAAAATTTATTCCAGACCTATTAGATAGAGGTCAGGGAAATGCAAATCAAACCACAGAGACCTAGTCAAGTCGACACATGTCTGAAATTAGCCCTGGTAATATCACATGGGAGCAGAGATGTAAAACAACTAGAACTCTCATCCTGGAAATAGGAGTGTAAGCATACAATAATTTTTTGGACACATATGTGGCAATAACTACTGTAGGGCAAGTCATATGCCTACAAAATTCTACTGCAGAGATGAACTCATCCACAAATGCTTTTAACCCAAGCCCTCAAGAAATGAAGAAAGGGCATTTTGAGTTTGAACTCAGCCTGGGCAACATAGCAAGAGTCTATCTCAAACAAACAAACAAACAAAAAAACCAGCATGGTTTACTACAGCTCAAAAGAGAAAACAACTCAAAGATCCACCTACTGAAAAAAAGTACGAAGAGCAATATGTTTGTGTTATATACATACAGTGAATGGTTGTACAACAATGAAAGCAAAAGAATTAAAGCTGTGCACATTAACAGACTTTTACAAGCATTACGCTGAACAAAATAGAGCCAGACACAAAACCCTTCATGCTGAATGACTACATTTACATAAGTTTACAATGAGAGGAAAAACTAAGCTATAGTGCTAGAGATCAGGATAACACCATCACTAGGAAGCCAGGACAGGGTAGAATGCAGTACGGGGACTTAATGGACATTAGATGACATTCTATTTGTTAAATTGGATGGTGATAATGTGAGAGTGTCAACTTTGTGATAATTCATTAAGGTGTACACTTGTGATTTGGATATTATGCTTTAACAAGAATATTTGCTTAAGTAAATTATATATGTGAGATGGTCCAGCAAACCATGTGGTATTTTTACGGCTTTTGAAGTACATGACTCCCACCAGCTATTATAACAATGCAGAATAAAAATTCACAGCTTCTCCTCAAAATGTCTGTATGCAAGTGTCTAAGAACAGAGTAAATGAGGGATAATGTAGTGACTAGGAACACAGACTCTGGATCCAGACAATGCCCAGGGTAGACTTAGTTGTAGATCTGTCTAGATGCATTGTGTCATTGGGCAACTCCCTTAACCTCTCTGTGCTTTATTTTGTGCATCTGTTAAAAAATTGTTGCATAATGGGGATGGAGAGATAGATCACTGGTTAAGAACACTTGTTCTTGTAGAGGCCCACATGGTGACTCAACGTCTGTAACTTCAGTACCAGAGAACCCAAAGCCCTCTTCTGACTTTCACCAGTCATTCACAGGGTTCCCCTGCATACATGCAGGCAAAAACATTCGTACACATAAAATTAAATAAATGTAAAAAAAGTTGCATAAAAACTCAAGTTCACCAAGTAACCCTGAACATTACCTAAGGAACCTGATTTTAGGGATGCCTAAACCTCATATTATGAAGTAACACATTTTTTTTTCATGTTCCAATAAAACTTTATTTGTGATATCAGACAGCAACTAGAATCAGTCCACTGGGTCCTAATTTGACAACTTCTGCTTTAAGTAACAAGAAGTCCCTTTATTATGTTAAATATTTGATTTGCTCTTCATCACACTAGTTTCTGAGGGTGGTCACAATTAATTTCTACACTGTTAGTGGCTTAAAATAACATACAGTTCTGGAGGACAGATGTGTGTAGACAAGATTTCAGCAAGGAGAATCCCTTGAAATCTCACACACAATTGTTGCATGCATTTCTCATGAAGTAACACTCTTGTGTCTGCTGATAGACAATATGAATTCTAGAGAAGTTAGGTAACTTCTCCTGGTCACTTAGGACTTTGCAGGCAAAGCCAACTCTTGTCCACAGGCTGCCTAATCTCCAGTCCATCTCCCTAAGTTTCTTAGACTTTCTTCCCTAGGTGGGGGATGCCCCAGCATATTCCTTCATTGCCTCACTGCTGTGTGCTTCATTCAGTTTCTGAGTCCATACACCTAAGTGGAAGATGACTCTAATGGAAAAGGGTATCTGCCTTTTCTTCCTGCCCAGCTTTCCTCAGGAGATGTCATGCAGAGTCAGTAACAGCTCTAATGACTCCTGGGATTTTGACAAGCCTGTTGAAGATGCCAATGTCCTGAATACTATCCCCTGATCAAAGCCTCCAATAGGGCAGGTGGAAGCCAGTTTCCCAGAGCTAATCAGCACCACCTCATAATTACACCACCATAATTTCTGCTTACCCCACTGATTCTCATGAAAGTTCACACCACTTGGAGTGGTGTCATTCCTCATGCTCTTACTCACAGGTGCAGGAAGTCAGGGATTCTAATAGACAGAATTTTGACCTTGCCCATCTCCTTGAGGAAATGTGGCTGTTGTCTACCCAGGAAAGAAGACTGCTATAGCATCTCTAGTTTCATGGCATCCTGCCTCACATCTGTTTTTCTGGTTTTGAAAATATAAAAACCAACTCTCTAGTATACCACCTAGAGAACTAACACACTATGTTCTCACCAAACACCATACCTTCTGCTGGGAGAACCATTTTTTATAGGCATTTGTATGTGAAATATCCTAAATTCTATCCAGAGCTGGAATTCTGTTTTGTTTTGTAAGACAAGGCCTCATTATATATTCTAGGCTGGCCCTAATCTCATCAACAGTCCAGAGTATTCTAGATTTTCAATCCTTCTGTCTCATCATCCTGAGTGCTGGGATTACATGTGTGTTACCAAGCCAGTTTGGAGTTAAATCTTAATGCAACCATAAGAGGAATTAGATTGATTTACATGTTTCAGAATGCCATCCTGTATTACATATTAAAGTCACATTTTATGACTGTTTTTATGCTCATTAAATAAAACTTAATTAAACCATCAATTTTCAGGACACATGACAGTAACCTTGAATGGCAAAGCCCTGTTGAGACCTACTTATATGATGTTTTATATGAGATATTCTTTTTCAGATTTCAATATTAAACATTCCTATTTCCCAACAAAAAGGATGGAAGTTCTAATAATTTCCTATCTTGTGACCAAAGGGTTGATGGTGTTTTCTCCCATGAACTGATGCCTGAAATCTCTGACCAAAGACTGGGTACAAGGACAGCAATTGCACTTACTCTTGGGTTGGCCAGTTGAACCCTATATATCTCTACTTCCAATTCTTTTTTTATTTTACTGTTGTGCTGCCAGAGTGCCATATCACACCCACACTGTTTTCCCTTTCTCTGTGCTTGCATTTATACTGTGTACTTTAAATAGTTGGAGAAAGTGCACATAAGGGATGTAGGAATGAACAAGTGTCAGGATCTCAATGCAGGCCCAGCTGAGCGTGGCATTGACAAACAGTTCAGAATATTAAGATGGCTAAAATCACCCATTTCTTTGTTCAGTTGATAACTACTGTGAGTCTACCAGTAGGTGGCCATTTTCTGGGTGTTGAGATTAAAACAATGAACAGCATAGGCAGAATCTTTTCTCCTGTGCTATGTCCTCATGCAGAAAATAGACACAGAGTGCCAGATGGAAATACATATTAGGGCAAATAAAAGAATGAGAAGAAAGGAAGTCAGTCAGGGATAGCAGAGTGTTCAATGTGCACACGTGTGTGTGTGTGTGTGTGTGTGTGTGCGCGCGCGTGCGTGTGTGTGTGTGTGTGTGTGTGTGTGTGTGTGTGTGTGTGTGTGTTGACACCTGCAGCAGATTTAGTAAGGAAACCTTGTGATGGTTCCAAAAGAGAACGCATTCCATCAAAGGGAACAACATGTGCTAAGGCTCTGAGGACAGTGTGCTGGCATCTTCAAGACAGGTCTCATGCTAAGAGCTGGGTGAGCAATGACAGAGACAGTAGAAGATGAGGTCAGAGGCTACCAAGACTCCACCAAGCCACAGGTTCATTGTTTTGCTTTGGATGTAGTTTGAAATCATCCCCAGAAGCTCATGTGCTGAAGCCTTGGTCCTCATTGTGAGTATAACAAGTGATAAAGACTTTTAGGGGCGGGAGAATGAGTGTGAAGGAATGACATGAATGGAGGCATCACAGTGGTTACTTTTCTATTATTGTGACCAAATACTATGACCAAGGAAACTTACCAAAGAAAGCATTTAATTTGGCTTATGGTCTTGGTGGGTTAAAGTCCATGTTGACAGCAAGAAACATCTGAGAGTTCCCATCTTAGTCATCCACAACCATAAGCAGAAGGGGGAAGCTCACACTGGAAATCACAAATCATTTAGAACCTCAAAGCCCACCTCTAGTGACACACTTCTCCAACAAGGCCACACCTCCTAATCTTTCCCAAACAGTTCTACCAACTAGGAACCAAGGATTCAAATATATGGGCCTATAGGGGCCATTTCCCTTTAAATTGCCAGTCTTCTGAAAAAAATTAATGTAGTTCTTTTTTTTTATTTTCTAAGTTTTTTTTATTTACATTCAAAATCATGTCCCCTTTCCTGTTTCCTCCCTCCCCAAAAGTCCCATAAGCCCCCTTCCCTCCCTCTTTTCCCCATTAATATAGCAAAAATGACCATCTTGCCAAAAGCAATATACAGATTCAATGCAATCTCCATCAAAATCCCAACTCAATTCTTCATAGAGTTAGAAAGAGCAATTCAAAAATTCATCTGGAATAACGGAAAACCCAGGATAGCTAAAACTATTCTCAAGAGTAAAAGAACCTCTGGGGGAATCAGTATCCCGGACCTCAAGCTGTACTACAGAGCAATAGTGTTAAAAACCCCATGGTATTGGTACAGTGACAGGCATGTAGATCAATGGAACTGAATTGAAGACCCAGAAATGAATCCACACTCCTATGGTCACTTGATCTTTGACAAAGGAGCTAAAACCATCCATTGGAAAAAAGACAGCCTTTTCAACAAATGGTGCTGGCTCAACTGGAGGTCAACATGCAGAAGGATGCAAATTGACCCATTCTTATCTCCTTGCACTAAGCTCAATTCCAAGTGGATCAAGGACCTCCACAAAAAACCAGACACTCTGAAACTAATGTAGTTCTTAGAGGACCAATCTACTTCCTATTGAAAGCAGGACTTAATAAGGCCCAGTACAAAGAACTTCAAATAGTCTTTTATCCTATGAGGGGAACTTTAAGGTAAACTCAACCCCCAGGTTAATATGAAGAGGTAATATGAAAAGCATGAAGTCAGGCTTGGGGATGTTCTTATCCTGTTTGTCAGTGATGGTCTTGATCATCTGTCACTGCCAGGCATATGATATACCTCAATATCTAGCAAGAAGATCTCTTCCCTGGATGAGCAGAGCATACGGGCCATTAGAGCTTCTATTCTCTTTGCAGAGCAAAATCAAACACATCTGTTTCCAGTGTTCTTTTGATGTTATCTTCTCTTATAGGAAATAAAATTTTAATCAAAAGAATCAAAGAGAAGCCGGGCAGTGGTGGTGAACGTCTTTAATCCCATCACTTGGGAGGCAGAGGCAGGCAGATTTCTGAGTTCGAGGCCAGCCTGGTCTGCAGAGTGAGTTCCAGGACAGTCAGGACTACACAGAGAAACCAGGTCTTGAAAAACCAAAAAAAAAAAAAAAAATCAAAGAGAAGATAAAAATAAAGAACTCCCAGATGTTCTGAAGGACTGGAGCCAGAAGAAGGTGAAGAGGAGACGGGATGGAAAGGCAGAAAGAGAGAGAGGGGAGCAGAAAGTTTCAAGTGTTAACAGGAGGAAAAGATGGAAGGAAGGCAGAAAAGAGAATAGATAGAAGAAATAAGAAAATGAGAGGATGAGAAAAGAAAAGCAAGAAGGACACTAGGAATTAGATCCTGGAACTCAGAGACAATGTCCTCAGCATCAGAGACAGCTGTGGCTGTGACCTTGTGCAAAACAAGAGATAGTAGATCAGTACTGCCAATGACTGACTTTCTGTGTCAGTGAGGAGGTGTCACAAACATAATTCTTTTCAAACAGAATATTGTTCAAAAACCTATAATTGTATTACTTTATTAATTATTCTTCCCTTTAGGCACCCCACTCCCAGGTCACACAGGGTTGGGCTCCTCTCTGCCTCCCTCAGTAGCAGAAAACATTTCAGCCCACGCATGGAGCATAATGCTGTGGTCATCTGCTAGGGTCATTGCTCTGATGTCAGGAGGAGAGTTGTGAGAGACTGGGAGGTTGAATAGACTTGAGGACTCATGGACAGGTAAGACATACTATATTCACTCCAGATGAGGGCTGCTGTGCAGGCAGATGCCAGCAAGGACGCACAGGCATGACACATGGTGGGGGCTGGAGGGTGGAGGAGGGTGTACGCAGGCCACGTGGTGATAGGCACCCAAGCCTACTGACAAACAGGCTGGAAAACACAAGGGCAAAGTCTCAGGCTGCTGATCATAAGGCCATATTTATATAGAATCACATAAAAGTGACACTTCATAAACAAGTAGCAGATGACATCACTATTTACCTTATGGTTTCTCAGATATCAATTGTTAGCCATTTTGTGCTGATTCCTAGTCTCAAGCTGCCTGATGTCACACTGTGTTTTATCCGTCAACCTTATGGATGCCATGAATTGGCCCTTATGACTTTCTCTTCCCAACAGTAGCAAATTTATAAATAATGAAGTATTGCCTGCCCAGAAGAGAAACCAATTCATGTTTTCATACCAACCACCAGGAGAAAATTGTAGATATCTTTTCTACACACAAAGTTGGAGCTTGTGGAAGAAACCACAAAACAAGCAAGCAAGCAAAATTGGTTGCCAAAATATTTAAGATCGATATCTATGTGACTTTGGGAATTCCAAGCTCCCAGTCTGAGTGTCCCTACATGAGGAATGAAGATGAAATAGGTTACTTGTGGGGAAATTTCAGAATCACCATGTCAAGCAAAAGTTATCAGGTTCCTCAGAGATGAAAACACAGCATTCACTTCAACAATTTTATGGTCCTTATTGATCCATTGCATCTAACAAGATCACTAACTAATGGTCAAAGTAACATTGGAGGAGTAGCTATCACTAAAAACACCTAAATTTCTGTAACAAGACTGAGAGGAAATTCTTATTGTCATAAATGATTCTATGGTAGTGCATCACCTGTACATAGATAGTTCCACTAGAAAACGAGGAATAACTTATAGGGACATTATGACTGAAATAGTGTATGTTGTGTGCATGTGTGTATACATATGTTCATGGGTTCACATATGTGTAGATATATCTGCATGTGAAGACCAGAGATCAACCCTGGATGTCATTCCTCAGGACCCAGTCACACTGTGTTGAGTCAGGGACTCACTGATCAGACTAGGCTGACTGGCTAATAAGCCTCTAGGATCTGTCTCTGCTTCCCCAGAACTGAAATGATAAAATTGCACCACCACACCTGTTGAGGGGGTGTGTTTTGTTTTGTTTTGTTTTGCTTTGCTTTGCTTTGTTTTCACATGGGTTCTGGGTTTTTTTTTTTTCTTCAACACAGAGTTTCAATGTGTATATCTGACAGACTGATCACTGTCTGTGTAAAGCAGACTGGCCTCAAACTCACAGAGATCTACCTGCCTCTGCCTCCCACGTTCTGGAATTAAAGGTTATACCACCATGCCGGGTGTAGTTCTGGAGATCTTAAGTCAGTAAGCACTTTTCTGACTGAGTTACTTCCATAGCTCTGTAACAATTTTTTTCTTTTTTTTTTGTTAGATATTTGCTTTATTTACATTTCGAATTTTAACCCCTTTCCACGTTACCCCACTGAAAATCCCCTATCCCATCCCCCTCCCCCTGCTCACTCCCCTCCCCCCAATTTCCTGACTTGCATTCCCTTACTCTGGAGAATCGAGCCTTCACAAGGCCAATGGCCTCTCCTCTCATTGATGTCTGAAATGGTCATTTTCTGCTACATATGTAGCTGGAGCCATGGGTCCCTCCATGTATACTCTTTGGTTGGTGGTTTAGTCCCTGGGAGCTCTGGGGGTACTGGTTGGTCCATATTATTGTTCCTCCTGAGGAGCTGCAAACCTCTTCCGCAACTTGGGTCCTCTCTCTAGCTGCTCCATTGGGGACCCTATTCTCATTCTATTGGTTGGCTGTGAGCCATGGGTGTTTTGGTCCACTTTTCAATAAGGATCAAAGTATCCGCACTTTGGTCTTCCTTCATCTTGAGCTTCATGTGGTCTGTGAGTTGTGTCCTGGATATTCTGAGCTTTTGGGCTAATATCCACTTATCAGCGATTGCATATCTTGTGTGTTCTTTTGTGATTGGGTTACCTCATTCAGGGTGATAGTTTCTAGCTCTATCCATTTGCCTAATTTCATGAACTCATTGTTTTTAATAGCTGAGTAGTAAACAATTTTTAATAATAAAACAAAAATCTAACTTCTGGACTCACGATAAAATTGTTAGAACCAAATAGAAAAGGCTCCTATATTAGCTACTTTGTTATTTCTGTGATAACATACCATGATCAAGATTTATAGAAAGATGGCTTTATTTGAGCTTATAGCCCCAAGGAATAAGAATCCATCATCATCGTGGCTGGGAAGCATGGTGACTGGAACAGTAAACTGAGGACTAAAATCAAAAAAGAAAAAGTTTAGATGTCCTAGAATTAAATAACAATCAAAAAACTACAATGTAAGGGATAAAATGTAGGCAGTGCTAACTAAGAGGGACATTTATTATAGCTCTATGTACCTATATCACAAACTCAGAAATATAAACTATATTGCTTAATGATGTACTGCAAGGCCTCAGAAAACCAAAAACAATTCAAGTGCAAAGCTACTAAGCAAAGAACTAAAACATCTAAAATGAAGGGAAAGGGGGCTATGGAATGGAACAGAGAGTTCTCAAATGGCTGAGAAACATTTTTTAAAAGTGCTCAACATCATTAGTCATCGGAGGAATGCAAATTAAAACTACTGAGAGGTTCCATCTCATCCTAGTCAGAATGGTTATCATAAAGAATAAAGATGGCAACACATGTTGAGAATATGTGGAGAGTGTAAATTAGTTCTGACAATATGAAAGCCAGTGTAGAGGCTTCTGAAAGGTAAAAATAGAATTACCACAAGACACATCTATATCACTACTTGTCATATACGTCAAAGACTCCATATCCTACCACATAGACCCTTGCACATCATGTCCACTACTGTTCTATTGACAATTACTAGGAAATAGAATCAGCTGAGGTCAGCTAACTGATGGGTAATGAAAATGTGTTACCCATGTGCAACTGAGTTTTACTCAGCAGTACATAACAGTGAAGTTATATAGTTTGCAAGAAAAATGGATGGAAATGGAAAGTATTCTGCCTTTCCAGAAACATGAACACTCTGTTCCCATTCATGTGTAGATCTTCAATTCAAGATTTTAGATTCTGTGTTTAGGTTGGAGAGAGTGTTTACAGAGGCCAGGAATGAAGAAAGAAAGAAAGAGAGAGAGAGAGAGAGAGAGAGAGAGAGAGAGAGAGAGAGAGAGAGAGAGAGAGAGAGAAAGAAAGAAAGAGAAAAGGAAGGAAAGAAAAAAGAAACAAAAAGAACCAAGTGGGGAGGGAAAATACTAAAGCTGAGAGGTATAGTAAAAACATGCAAGCATGTGTGACATGAAGGGAGAGTGGGAGGAGTTTGAAATGAGGATGGAGGGGGGATAAGGAAAGGTGAAGGTGAGAAGAGTTAACAAAAGCAGAGAATGGACTGGAGAGATGGCTCAGTGGTTAAGAGCACCGACTACTCTTCCAAAGGTCCTGAGTTCAGTTCCCAGCAACCACATGGTGGCTCACAACCATCTGTAATGAGATCAGATGCCCTCTTCTGGTGTGTCTGAAGACAGCTACAGTGTACTTATTTATAATAACAAATAAATCTTTGGCTTGGAGCGAGCAGGGATTGAGTGAGCAAAGTTAATCGGAGCAAGTGGGGCCCACCAGAAAGAGCAGGGTTGACCAGAGCGAGCGGGGTTGACCAGAGCAAACAGAGGTCCAAAATTCAGTTCCCAGCAACTACATGAAGGCTCACAACCATCTCTACAGCTACAGTGTATGCATATACATAAAAAAAAATCAAAATAAATTAAAAAAAACAAAAGCTGAAGATAAGTGAAAGGCCATATAGAAACCTAATATTATATGTTAACTGGAAAGTAGAATTTTAGAAGAATTTGAACAGAGGTGCCTTTCATGATCAGATCCTCTCAGAAGTCATGGCTTTGATTTGGCATTGGTTTTTGGGTCTTTGTTACTGTTGCTGTTTTGGTTCATTTTTGTTGTTGTTATTGTTATAGCCTCTCTATGTAGTCTTGGCTGTCCTGGAACACACTTCATAGATCAGACTGACCTCAAACTCAGAGATCCTCCTGCTTCTGCCTCTCGAGTTCTGGGACTAGAGGAGTGCATTGCCATGCCTAGCTTTTTAAATGAAAATTCCAGGGTCAGGAGTAGGGTACTTCTCTGCTTATTTGAGGCGTGCTCCATAGTAGGGAATACAATGCCTGGTACTGTAAACCCGCTCAGAAGCCTGTGGCTGCAGTCAGGGCTTCTGCCGTGAAGAACATTCTACATGTGTTTGGCTAAATGGACATAGAGTAAAACTTCCTTCTAAGTTTCTGTGTTTATACCAATAGGCTAGTGCTGTTCTCAGCCTTGGTCAGAGAAGCTGCTTTTTTGCAATGGCTGATGACTAATACCAAGACTCAGAACAAGTCAAACCAGCTTTCAGTGTCTTCTAGCTCAGTGCTTAGCTCTGTCTTCTTGCATCCACGACTATCATTACTGAGTGTTGGAGTCTGTATCTGAACATCTTGTGATTCCTCATGTCTCTCTTAGGATTTTAGTTTATCTTTTAGAAGTGGTTTGATTTTTCATCTTGCTGTGTGCTGTCCTTGATTCTCATATTTCGTTCCTGTTTCCTTTCAATCAGGGCTGAGGTTTTATTCCTTTATACTAGGGCTTTGTAACTTATAACACCAGCAAAATGAGTTTGTTGAAATGACTTACTGTCTTACCTTTGTGATGTAGTTGTTGAAGGATTTTTCTTTTTTCCAGAATGATTTGTGCTCTATGAGGAAAATATAAGAAAAGAAATAGTCTTGTAATAGTCACTTACTTTTCCTTCAATTATGTTTTCTCACCTAGAAATGTAAGTGGCATCGACATTCTATTTTCTAGCTCTGGTTTGGGTTTTGTGTTAGTTACCTCGTTGGATAATATTTCCTGACAGTATTTGTTCTTCTTTCCTTTTCCTCGGATACATGAGGGATCAAAAGTAGCCAATTTAGTTTGAGGCTGTGAGTGCTTGAAATCCAGCCTCATTTCCTTCCCAAACAGTGATGGAGCTCTGCTAACCCAAAGCTGGAAAGCAGGTTAATGGGCCACAGAGGAAGCCAGAGGCAAAGAATTCAAGTTCCAAGGTTTTACCATTACGTTCCCATGACCCTTTCAGAGAAACCCATCATTTACCTGCCTTGCCAGGAGCAAATTCAGAAGTTCAGAAACGTCCTTGTGGCTGCAGAAGACTGCATGGGTCCATTGTTCTCCGTGTATAGCCTCCCCTTGGTCTGAAATTCTATATCAACACCCCCATGTACATTAAGCAAAATTTGAATCCACATGCTCTGTGTACCCTTCTGAGATACATTGGATCTTGACTTTTATTTTTTAGCATCCAGAAGTAACTCTCTCCTAAGTACTGCTAATGAAGAAATATACAAGTATCCAGATTATAAGCAAAACATTCCTTGTTATGTACATTTTTATACTTTGGAATCACAGGGCATTATTCCTAACAATTATTAATAAAATATGGCATTATTCCATCAACTATCAGTCATTAATATATCTTTTCTTTCTCAGCTCTCACTGATAACTGTTTCACATATTTGCCACCAGACCAGCTAGAACTCATTCATCTGTCTAAGCAAAGGAACAAACTTTCTTGGTTTGTACTTTCCTTTCTAAAATAACAGAGGACATTTACTTCCTCCTCCTAGAAGTAGACTAGCTCATCTGTGCCCTAGAATAAAACCTTTTCACACATTCTGAGATCTAGTCAAGCATTCCCATCCTTTCCTCTCTCCACATCACTACTCCCATTCTCAGTTAAGCCTTCAGACCCCAGTACTCCCTGACACTTTCCTATCACCTGTGCTCTACTATCCCTTCTATCCTAAAGGCCTCTTCTCCTTCCCTTTCTTATGAGTCCTTTCTAGCTTTCTGACATCTGTAGACACCACAAGTTACATGTCCATAGGTAAAAATTTAAAGCTAAAATCCACATATGAGAGAGAACATGTAGCATTTGTCTTTCTGGAACCGAGTTATCTTATTCTGTAGAATATTTTCCAGTTACGTATATTTTCCTGAAAACTTTATATAATTTCATTTTTCTGTGGGGCTGAATAAAATTGCACATATACAGCACATTCCATTGACCATTTAGCAGTTGACAAATATCTAAACTGATTCCATTTCCTGGATCTTGTCAATAGAGTAGCAGTGAATATGATGTGCAAGCAGCTCCGTGGTAGGACATGGAGTCTCTTGGGTATATGACCTGCAGTGACACAGTTGGGTAATAGGTAATTCTTGTTTTAGCGTGTTCAGGACCCTTCACACTGAGTTTCATACTGTAAGCACCAATTTACATTTTTACTGGCAGTGTCTGACGGTACTACACTTGGGCCAATATTGTCATCTTTTTCTTGATGATAACCATTCTTACTGAAGTTAAATACAATCTCAGAGTCATTTTAATTTGCCTTCCTCTGTTGGCAAATGATGTTGAATACTTTTTTTAAAATGGTCATTAGGGAGGGATAGAGAAATGACACAACTGTTTTTTTTTTTCTCCTGTAGAAGCCCTCCGTCTCACAACCATCTGTAACTCAAGTTCCAGGGGCTCTACTGTCTTTTTCTGATCTCTACAGGCAACACACACACACACACACACACACACACACACACACACACACACACACTGAATATACTTATACATAGGTCAAACACTCACACACATGAAATTAATAGAATAAATCTTTTTTAATTAAACTATTTGTTAGCCATTTATATTTCTTCTCTTAAGACCTCTGTGCCCAGTTCCATATCTCATGTTTAGGACTGTTTTCTTGACGATTATTTTCTTGAGGTCCTCACATATCCTACATACTAATCTTCTGTTAGAGGAGTGGCTGGTAAAGACTTTTTCCATACTGTGGGTTACTCTGTCACTGATTGATACCCCTTAATGTACAGAAGCTTTTCAATGTCACGAGATCCAATTTGCTGATTTCCAGAGGAGTTGAAATCTTGCTCAGAAAGTCCTTACCTGTGCCTGTATCTTAAAGTGTACTCTCTACTCAGACTCAAAACTGAGGTGAAGCATCAGAGTCACAAGCCTCCAAAACAGGATTGCCTTCTACTAATAAAATAGATATGCTTCTACATATTCAATCAATAATATTCATATACATTCTTATATTGGAGTTATGTTCATCCACCCTCTCCCCTAAAAAATAAAAAGCAAGTCATTCTGTATGATACTGTCAAAAATAACTCTAAAATAAATATTTTCATTTCAAAGTTAATGATGGGAAGGCTGGATAGATGGCTGAGCTGTTAAGATTACTTGTTACTCTTCCAGAAGAGAACAGTTAAGTTCCCAACACCCAACTTACAACCACCTATAAAGCTATTTTAGGGAACCGTATCCCCTGTTCTGATTCCTGTGGGCACCTGCACACGTGTGGTATACAGACACATATACACACATATATACACATATAACATATTTGTTATAGGATTTTTTCCTAGTATTTTTGACATATACATGAACTCTGTACTTTAGAAGACACTTATCATTAAGCAACAAAAGAGTTATAAAAGAAAACTAACCAGAACACAGTGAAGCTTTAATAAATAATAAAAAACATAAATAATACAGGTCATATACTTCAGGGATAATGGAACAAAACTACGGTTAACAATAGATAAATATATTGAAAACTCAGATAGGTATCTCTTAAAAACATACAAAAACAAAATGTAATTGAGGCAACATTTTAAAGTAACAGGGACAGTAGCTAAAATATTAAATCTACAGGCGAAGCCTTAAACTAATCAGGAAAGCATAAATATGAAATAAACTATGGAATTGCCCTGAACCCGCGGGACAGTCCACAGGGGGTCCCGGAATCACCTGGGAAAGAATGAAGGCAGGAGGCACAGAAAACAGACAGCAAGTCTGTTATCCTGATCAAGCTGTCAAATTTTATTTTTCTCATATGAGATTATAAAGGGTAGCAAGCAGGAAATGGGGAGGCGGAGTAGGTGAGGAGTTAGAAGAATATGTTCTAACTAGTTCTTAACACTCCAAGGGTCCTAAGCAATAGCTACAGAGCATTGGGAGGGGGCAGCCATTGTTTCAGAGGGGTCGCTATGACATGTTCCCAGGATCTAAGGAGAAAGTTGGCCACGGCTATAGGATATTGGACATCAAAAAGTCCAGGTGCATGCTGTGTTGCTATGCAACCCAACCGTAGGAGAGCTGCGTTTGTTCTGCAAGCATGTATCCTGTTTGGCTAAGGCTTGTAGCAGTAGTTTTCCAATTTAGCAAATATGTAAGTCAAGGTAAGGGGCTATGAGTTGCAAAGAGAGTGGCTCCTGGCATGCAATAAGAAAAACATGTAGAAAACCTAAGGGAGGCAAAAAAGTTAAAAATTTATTCAACTGTAAAACAAATCAACTCTGCACGGGCATGGTGAGCCAGACAACATGGCTGGAGGACAGAAGGCAAAGGAAGTGAG
Organism: Tokudaia tokunoshimensis; assembly: GCA_036184795.1. NCBI lineage: Eukaryota > Metazoa > Chordata > Mammalia > Rodentia > Muridae > Tokudaia > Tokudaia tokunoshimensis. Next base: position 66,471,847 of record BTHU01000003.1, on the reverse strand, counting down.
AGCCCTTCGCAAGAGGCCAAGCATCAAAACAGCCCCACTCACATGAAGTATAATAAACCAACTCAGAGACTAGAATCAGTTACAAGAGCTGGGGAGAGAAAGAACCAGAGGATTGTTTTCAAATGACTCTGAAGTTACTGTAACGCAAGATAAATACATTCTTGTGACATGGGGACAGCATAATGTCAATAGTTAACAATACAGTGTTGGGGCCAGGAGTGGTGGCCCAGTCCTTTAATCCCAGCACTCAGGAGGCAGAGGTGGGTGTCCCTCTGTGAGTTCAAGGCAAGCCTGGTCTACAAATCGAGTTCCAGGACAGTCGAGGCTATTATACAGAGAAAGCCTGTCTCAAAAACAAAAATAAACAAAAAATAATACCGTGTTGGGCACGTTAGAGCATGTTAAGAGATAAACAGAATGTGAAGCGTTCATGACAAAACTAAACCACAAAATAACACAGGGAAAATTTGGAGGTGCTAGACATGTTCAGCACCTTTTGTTGTGGTGGTGTCACAGTAAGCACAGATGTACACACTCATCCAGGTATGTACACTAAATGTGTGCAGTTTTATGTGCCGCTAGTTTAAAAGAAGAGAAAAAAGAATAATTCTTAAGCTGAGAGTCTAGGATAATGATGTAACTCACTTGGAAGAGGCTTGCCCAGTGCATGAGAAGTCTTAGATTCAATCCCTGGTGAAACCAAAACAGGAAGTGGTGGTGTAGACCTGTAAATTCAGGTAGAGTTGGGAAGATCAGAAGTTCAAGGCCATTCCCAGCTCCATGGCAAGTTCAAGACTGGCCAATCTAGAAAATATAATAATTATAACAAGCAAAATAAAACATGTAAAATACAAATAATAAGCAAAAGTGTTCAAGACATTTGATAACTAATTAAAATAAGACCAACAAAATGGGTAAAATGACAACAGATAAAATACCAGAAATACTTAGCTACAGATCAATAAGATTATAGCAACTTTGTTCTTTAAAATAAAAAAAAGAGAAAAGTCTAGAGATAGAAAAGAAAAGAAAAGGAAAGGAAAGAAAAGAAAAGGAAAGGAAAAAAAAGAAAAGAAAAGAAAAGCTGATTTTTCTAGAAAAAGTAATTCCAAGGATGATTGGCCATAGATAAATCTGAAAATGTTATCAAATAAGTACATCTCAGAGCCAGGCACCATGGAGCAGAAGCAGAAGTTCCAACCCAGCCTGGGCTACATAGTAACACTATGTCCCCAAATGAGTGAGCAGAAAGTAAAGTTTCAGAGAGATGTGCTTCATAGGTGAGCGTGCTCACACATAAAGAAGAATAGTTTGATTGCTATGTAAGCCAGTCAGAGAGCGTGCAGAATGTTGCGCAGGCTGGGAGATCACTAGTGGGCTAAGGGCTTCCCACTCAAGCGTGAAGACCAGAGTTCAAACTCCAGAGCCTGCGTAAAGAGAATAAAGCCAGGCATGTCACAGGTTTGTAACCTTGGGACTGAGAAGTGAAGACAGAGGCCCCCTGACTGGCCAGCCTAGCCTACTCAGTGAGACACCTGTCCCCTGTTTTGTAAAGGAAATCATTTATCTTCTCCTAAACTCTATAGAAGAGAAAGCCTGGAGGACCAACTCCGTCGAGATGTGGGATTTTATTGTTAAAAGTATACATACATCAAAACTTTGAAAAGAACAACCTGCCTAAAATTAATGGCATCATGGTTAGCAGGAAAACAGCATTCCACCAGTGTTTACAGAGCACCGCCCAAGGAGCAGGCCATGGTTTGGCTCAGATTAGAGTCTAGTGTTTACACAGCACCTCCTAAGCAACATGCAGAGGCATGGCTCTGATTTGAGCCTAGTGAGGATTACCAAGGAAATTAAGAGACAACAAGATCTGTTGAGAGAGAATTGGCATTGTAAATAGAAAAACAAGAATAAAACACCTGTTAGAAGCAGGATAGGAGAAAGCCTGATGCAGGAAGCCTGTGTGAGTGTGTCTCAAGCCCACAGGATTTCACACTAAGTCAGGAAGAATGGGAAAACAAAGAAAATAGATACACAAATTAAATATAGAGGGAAAAATACAACATTGCTTCTTAGGATAGCTGAAGAACTGTCTTAAAGGGTATCAAAAGTTTAGTAATATGGAGTTTTCACACTTGATTTTAACTAAAAGTCTGAGAAATGGTAACACGTATTTACTGAATAAAAATACCCCTATAAATAAAAGTTCTTAAATTTTATATATGTGTTTGTGTGCATTCATATATATATATATATATATATATATATATATATATATATACACACACATAGGTATATGGAAATATATGTGAATATACATACACATATATGTGGGCATACACATCTCTCCCTCTCCCTGCCCCCACCCCCTCTATCTCTGTGTGTGTGTGTGTGTGTGTGCGTGTGTATGTGTGTGTGTGTGTGAAAAGATTCTGTTTACAACAATAATACCACCCCAGCATAACTAGGAGTGATCAATGTGAAACTGATTAGGGAACCAGGGGGTCTGATGCAGCAGCCAGCTGGCTTCCAGACTTCCTGTAACAAGTGCAAAGTTAAACTACTTATGATAAGGAGACAAGTAAGACAAAACAGGGAGCCCTAGACACACTGGTGAAGAACAGCAACCATAAAGCAGCAACCAATTTAATGGAGGACTATGAATCTCCTTATACCAGCACTGTAAAACATTAGCAAAGAAAGAGCCTCACTCCAAGGGGAAGCTATGATTCGAGTGTAGCACATTTGAGCAAGGATAAAAATGATGCTTGTGAACTGAAAGTCTTTTTGCTTTCACAGAAAGGGTTGAAGACTCAGATCCTTCTCCTTAAGATGAAGTGCCTGTGCTGTTAGAGACTGCCTAGGGAACCCCCTGATGAACTCTGCCAAAGACCAGCTTTGATCCCAGAAGGTAAACTGAGACAGGCAGCTGATGAGGGGTCCGTGCAGCGAGCAGCTGATGGAGGTGGATCCATGTACCTATAGGGGCTGCTGTCTATGGCGGCAAGTGGTTTGAGAAGAAAAAGAAAAATTCACACACACACTGAGTGACCAAAACAAAAAGCAAAGTCCAATAACTTCATACATACAAATACATACATACATACATGCATACATTTGTGTATACATATATGCATACATACATGCATATAGACCTATAGACAGACATATACACATTCACACATAAAGTGGTTAGAGCAAAGCTCTAGCAAGCAGGTTCCAAGCATTTTATACATACACATAAATACATATATACACACAGTTGGTGGACGAAGCAAGCTCCAACAGACCCCCAGACAAGATTTACATATATATATATATGTATATATATATATATACACACACACATATATGTATGTATGTATATATACATACATACATACATACACATAGTTGACGGGTGGAAGGAACAGTGTTGCAACCCCCATCAGACAAACCATACATATATACATATGTTGATGGATGCCAGGAACAAGGTGCCAACCCCCAGGCTTTATTTTTTCTTCTGTAGCTTATATATCCCAACAAAGTATTTCAAGCAGTAGAAAATTACAATGTGATTATGTTTTAGTTTTCTTTTAGTGAATGATTATGAAAAGGCAGTGTGTTCCCCAATACCTTTATAAGAGCTAGTATTATGTAGTAAAGGTAAAGAAAACAAGGTATTCCTAAGAATCCATGTACATTCCTAATTAAGCAATTAGTTATAGATTAACAAAGTGTAAGCAAGGTAGTTTTCTCAGCCAGTTTCTCTTACTGGCAAGCAACAATTTGCAGTTACAAAGAAAGGAGTATTTTATTATTTATCTTTAAAAGTAGTCTTGTAAAAACAAAACAAAAAAAAAGTAGTCTTGTAACAAAACCCTAAAAGAATCACAAATCTAAACTTTTATATAAAAATCAGTAATATCTACCTTAAATCCTCAGAATGTATATCTACTCATCAACAATTATTAATAAATTATATCAGGAAGCTGAAGGCAAAATAGGTATAAGAATCAATCATCACCAGTCCAGCCTCAGTGAGAGTCAGGTCAGTCAGTGCTGCTATTGTTCTTGTTCCCTGGCCCTAAAGGGTCTCGAGCTTAAGTTATAAGAGTGTACCTTTCTGAACTTCAAATTGTTCTCTAAGATTTTCTACATCATAACAAATAATAAAAACATATCAACCTAGCTTCTCTAAGAATTTTATTTTTTCAAATGTTTTCTAAAGATGGTAGTCTTTATTGATAATCTCCATCTCTAAGTTCTTCTCTAGGGTGGTGATAGAATCATTAATCTGCTCCAGCAGCAATGCCTGAAAGAGATCCAGCATTAGTATTGTTTTAAATGCCAGTGACACTGCTCAGTGAGGGGCTGAGAGTCCCCTTAGAGTTTGTATATGATTCTTAGATTAAGAGAGATCTGAGGACAGCAAGCAGAGCAAAACTCCATAACAGCATGAACTCCTCAGGACACATGGCCCTTGGCACCACGCCACACTGAGGCTCAACCATGTGGCTGTGGTAACCTGTGGGCTGCATGCCATGAGTTCTAAAGCCATTTGTCCTTCCTTTTGCATGGTCCTGAACAGAACTCCTTCTCTATAACAGAATTTCACTTCTACTTCAGAACTAGCTAGCATCTGGTTTCTGTTCTGCATAAGAGAAAAGATCCACACAATGGTGGCAAGATTTGCCTATGATACAACATTGGTCTGAAGAACATAAAAGAGATTATTGTGGCAGATCCTGTCTGTAATCCCAACTCTTGGGAAGCTGAGGCAAGAAGATCATCATGAATTTGGAGCCAACCTGATATCATAATGAGTTTCAGGATAGCCTGGACTACAGAATGAAATCCTGTCACAAAAGAAGAGATAGGAGGACTAGAGAGATGGCTCAGCACTAAAGAGCACTGACTGCTCTTCCAAAGGTCCTTAGTTCAATTCCCAGCAACCACATGGTGGCTCACAACCATCTGTAATTGGATCTAATGCCCTCTTCTGGAGTGTCTGAAGATAGATACAGTGTACTCATATCCATAAAATAAATAATTCTAAAAAGAAGAAGAAGAAGAGGAAGAAGAAGAAGAAGAAGAAGAAGAAGAAGAAGAAGAAGAAGAAGAAGAAGAAGAAGAAGAAGAAGAAGAAGAAGAAGAAGAAGGAGGAAAAGGAAAAGGAAGGAAAGGAGAAAGAAGAAGAGGAGGAGAATTAGGGAGAAAACTAATATAATACTAACACAAATAAACTATATCTTATTTGGGCAGAAAAGTATAGAAATCATACAGCTTTAGGAAACATAAAATAATTCTAAATATTGTTGGAAAACAAACATATAGGCAAGAATAGTTGGGGAAATTTTGGGAGAAATAGCTAAGAAAAGGGCTTATTCTGCTACACATTAAAACAATCATACAGTAAAATCTGTAATACACTTTGGTATGTAATAACAAGAATGAAAGAGAAAAGTCAGTGTGACACAGTAAAAATGCCAGATTATGCCCATGCATAGATGAGAACCTAGAACTCATGCAGAGATGTTCTAAAATCAGGATGTAAAACTTTGGAGATGTTTGCGTGAGGAAGAAATGGAAGATGGGATGTAGATAAAGAGGTAGAGATCTAGAGGGCAGCTGGCTTGTCTAAGTTGATAAGGAGAAAATAATAGACAACAGAGGGTAGAAAAATGAAGGAAATCATGGAGGTAATGGATCAAAGTGAAAGCAGAGGAGATGGGAGAACAGTGTGAGTTCAGAGCATGGCAGAGTGTCCATAATGAAGGTGCTGGGAAGACTGGATTGGGGTGTGGGTGGAATAGGGTGGAGAGGACCTGAATGAGCCTATGGGGAGCAGCTCTGTGTATTCTGCAGTGCAGACAACAAGCCTGTCTGCCAAGAGACAGGGCAGCAAGTTAACACACTGAACCACAACAAGAAACAAACACCAGAGAGTCAGCTCACCCTGAGACAGAAACTAACCAGGTGATATTTGACTCAACACTCACCCTCTGAAGGGCCGGACCAATCCCAACCATTGGAAGCCCTTTTGTGTGGCTATGACATCAAAGAGACCATATTGAACTAAACAAAGAATAAAAGTCTGTTCTGTGCTTGTTATTGTAATAATCTCTAGAATGGCATTAAATCCCAACTCAATAAGCATGGTCCTTTTTTTTTGAACAATGATTCTTTTTATTGAGTATATTCTTCATTTACATTTCAAATGTTATACCCTTTCCCCGTTTCCCCCCTCCCAGAAAACCCCCGACCCATCCTCCCTCCCCCTGCCTCCATGAGGATGCCCCTCCACCCAACCCACACCCACCTACCTCACCTTGATTTCCTCATGCTGGGGCATCCATCTATCTAGCCTTCATAGGACCAAGGACCTCTCCTACCACCGATGCCTGACAAGGCATTCATTCCTCTGCCACAAATATAACTGGAACCATGTGTATCCCTTGGTTGATGTCTTAGTTCCTAAGAGCCCTAGGGGGTCTGGTTGGCCAACATCGTGGTTCTTCCCACGAGGCTGAAAACCCCTTCAGCTCCTCCAGTTCTCCCTCCAACTCCTCCGTTGGGGACCCCAGGCTCAGTCCAATTGTTGGCTTCTAGCATCTGCCTCTGTATCTGTAAGGTTCTGTCAGGGCCCCTCAGGAGTCAGCCATATCAGGTTCCTTTTGGCAAGCACTTCTTGGCATCCACAATAGTGTCGGGGTTTGGTAACTGAATAAGCATGGTTCTTATACAGCCTTCCAGTGCCACTGTTTTCGGGTCTGGTTGGTTGTAGGCATTCATTTAATAGATGTCATTACTTTTATGAATGAACCCTGACGTCCCTCCCCATTCATGCTTTGCAACCGTTCCCCAACTCCACACCCACACATTCGCAGCTTCATAGACCTTATCCTAGCCAGGCTCAGCCAGCTTTGGATGTACACAGCTGCTCTCTAATCAGCACGTAGAAGGGACTGATCTAAAGTGTGTGCCTCAGACACAATGTTCTCATGGCTGAGGCTTGTCTGCCCCCTTGTGGCAATCTGGTGTAATGTCCCAGGTAGACCTAACTCATGAATGGAAGCTCTAACACTGACGTTATCTTCTGATCCTTCTTGGAACTTCAACGGACAGAAGACTCCCCTTCACATGCTCATCTGCAGCTTAGACTGTAGAGAAAAGATGACTGTACAGTCCCCAAATCCAGATCTGTTGAGAATACATACCCTTCCTTTTAAAACACTGAATTGTATGAGATTCCAAGGAGTATCTGGGAGCAAGAATTGAGCATTACATTAAATACAAACCTCTGACTTAAAATACATATGGACTGTGAAGTGAGTGGTCAGAGGTAATGTGTGAAAATATTTCTGTTCTCTTGAGCCAGAAAACCCACAAAAATGCTACAAATCAAAAGGTTCAAAACTTTGTGTTCACTTTAAGAACTTCTCAGGTCACCCAAAGCATGCATAATTTGAAAAGCTACCAACCTAAAAGATGTCACTTGAAACCCGTATGTGTGGTTCCAGTGAGACAGTGGCAGAAGTAGAAAATGTGATCAGGCCAAACAGTGGGATTGTACTAGGTGTCAGGGACCCAAAAAGGGTTCTGTGTTTCTGTCACAAATGATTTTAAATGCAGATTATAGTCAAGGACAGATCTAAATAAACAAAGCACCCCTGATATGCTACTGTACCTACAGAGCCTGTGGATGGATTATCCTACTCATGAGACTCCTGCTCACACTGAAAAACAAATTTCTTCTAAATCAGAAGGAACAGGGTTAGGCCACGAGAGTAAAGCTAACATAAATGATTTAGTTTTAAGTAAAAGAGAAAAGCTATATCGGGATTTCAGAAATGCTAAAGTATAAATAAATGAGTGGTCCAGGTGGCTTTCATTTTTGGCGTCTCCTGGGCAGGAAGTCAGTGTTTGCCACAATCTGGGGTCTGTTTCAGCGCCCCTGATTCTGTAGTGAGGTTACCCTGAGTTAACAGAGAGCCACTCATTTGCTTGTGATCAAGACTACACACTGAAAATCGACTACAGATCTCATCACACAATGTGCCAAGTGGTAACCATAGAGCCCGAAGCGGAGCCCCTCCCCCACCTCCTGCTTAGCACAGAGACTGTAGCATGTATAGGAAAGGAGAAAATTCCATTATGATAATAAAGTAGCTCTGTGGAGTGGAGCTGCCAAGAAAAATGTCCTGACATCAATTTAGAGTAAAGGGCCAGATGAGAGGATGCAGCAGCTATAAAAGATGATTACTGGGGTTAGAAGACTCAGTGGTTAAGAGCGAGAACTGCTCTGGTGGAGTCTCTAATACACATACAGTGGCTTATAACCATCTGTAACTCCAGTTCCACGGGATCTGATGCCCTCTTCTGGCCTCCTTGAATACTTTACAAACATGGTGTACTTACATACCTGCAGATGAAATATTTAAAACACACAAAATAAAAATAAAATAAATCTGGGTTAGAGAGATGGCTCAGCTAGGATCTCCTGGAAAACAGCCAGAGTTCTTAAACACTGATCCATCTTTCCTGCCCCACAACTACATTCTCTCTGTCTCTCTCTCCCTCTGTGTGGTGTATGTGTGTGTGTGTGTGTGTGTGTGTGTGTGTGTGTGTGTGTGTGTATGTTGTGGTTGTCTTTAGTCAAAGGAGGGAAAAAGTGTTCTCTGAGGCAAAAAGTAAACTGAAAATTAGAATGGAAGCTGGGTGAGGATCTCTTACAATCTCTTGCTCTACAGGACCTTCCCCGGAAGTGATGGAAGCTGCAGAGGGACTCCTTTAGTGTGGTGGGCAGAGCTGCCTGCCTGCCCTCAGTCGCTGGCATGGTCTCATGGAATCTCAGGCAACCTCCATGTGCCATTGGCATGACCAATGATATTCATGGTGAACATTACATTAAAGAATGACACAGACAGTTAGGAGACTGGTGATACTGAATCACAGTTAAGAAATAGTCATTACCATGTGCAACCACAATTTCTTTTTTCCTGTAGCAAATTCAAAGGAAGGTGAGGTCATCTTGGGCATCATGCACAGTGTTCTGTGCCTTCAAGAAGCTGTGCATTTTGTTGACATACTGTGTGGTACTGGGATTGTCCTCAGGGCTTTGGATGGGAAAGCTGTCTGTGTTCACTATGATGATTGCCAGTTCCCATTTCTGGATCTTAATTTTCTTCAATGTCTCCTTCACTTCTGCCATCTTGTTGCAGGGAGAACAGAGGCTGGGATTAAAAGGAAGATAAATAAGAAGGGGCTTGCTCTGGGAATATCTCAGCTAAAAATAAAAAAAGAGGAAATAGTTCTTGGTTAGTGAAGGCAGTCTGGCTTCCCTGAAGCTTGGTCATTTCTTATATTCTTTGCTCTCATGCATCTAACTATATCAGACTAAGTTATAAGGAATAATGGCTTCTAGTAAGAAAGTTTCACCTAGGAGAACCCCCTCAGTCCACCCCATAAACAAAGAACTTCATATAGGCTCCCTAAGAATAACTGCACTTACATCTTTATGGCTGGGCTGGTGCCATGATGACTCTACAAGCTGATAATGTAAATGTGGAAAAAAAAAGAGTTTAGTATAATTAAAAGCACTTGAGACATCTATGAGGTCAAAGGTCTCAGTCAGTCAGTGACTAACAACATGTAGTCAAGGTCAGCAGCTAACAAAGCAGAAGTCAAGAGACAGACAAAAAGAGCTTCAACCACCTCTAACTGGGTGGTCAGTTAGCATATGAATATCTGACTGCACAAAGGAGTCAGGCATAGAGGGTGTGGGTCTTCCATTGGCTTGGCCCATCATTAGGTCACAGAACTTACTGATGTCAATACAGATTACCTCAGGCTCTGACCAGTTCCTGCCATTACCTTATCCAACTCCTAGACAACACAACTCTATCTATGGCTTTCTCTTCTTTTGGGAACCTCTCCCATTCTCTGGAGTTTCTCTCACTTTTCTTTAATGTCTAGTTTTAACTATTGATTTGACAAAACCTGAGAGGGAAATCTCTATTCAGAGGTTACTCAGGTCATATTTTCCTGTGTGTATTTCTGTGGGGGACTGTCTTGGTTGTTAATTGATGTAGGAGGATACAGCCCGCTATGGGCTATGTAAGAAAGCCTGATCCTAAGCAGTGTTTCTCTGTGGTTTCTGCTTCCAGATCCTGCTTGAGATTCTGCTCTGACTTCCTACAGTGATGAACTGTGACCTGCAATATGAAATAATGACTTTCTTTCCCCCAAGTTGCTTTTGGTTGGTGCTTTATCTCAGCAACAGAAATGAAGCTAAAGCACTTAATTTCTTACTCTTTCTCAAAGGTGTGCCAGCCATTTTTCTCATACTTCTTCATATATTCCCAAGTCTTTTTTAAAATTTATTCACTTTATATCCCATTCACTGCTCTCCCTACCAGTCACCCCTTCCCACAGTCCCTTCACTCCCCACTTCCCCTCTCCTCTGAGAGGGTGGAGCCCCTCCCTTGGTTATCTCCCAACCCTGGTACATCAAGTCTCTGCAGCGATAGCCTTATCCTCTCCCACTGAAGCCAGACCAGGCAGCCCAGCTAGAAGAATGTATCCCACATACAGACAACAGCTTTTGGGATAACCCCAGCTTCAATTGTTTAGGACCCACATGAGGACCAAGCTGCACATCTGCTACATGTGCGTCGTAGCTGGTGGGGGTAGGTAAGTCCAGCCCATGTCTGCTCTTCAGTTGGTAGTTCAGTCTCTAAGAGCTCTAAGGGTTCAGGTTAGTTGACTCTGTCGGCCTTTCTATGGAGTTCCTATTCTCTTCAGGCCTACAATCTTTCCCCCAACTCTTCCATAAGAGTCCTCAAGCTCCATCAACTCTTTGGCTGTGGGTCTCTGCATCGTTTGTGTCAGCTGTTGAGTGGAGCCTCTCAGAGCACAGCTATGCTAGACTCCTGTCACAAGCATAGCAGAGTATCTAACAGACTATCATTAACAGAGTCAGGGATTGGTGCTTGTCCATGGGATGGGTCTCAAGTTGGACCAGTTATTGATTGGCCATTCCTTCAGTCTCTGATTCATCCCCTGTCCCTGCATTTCTTTTAGACAGGATAAATTTGGGGATGAAAGTATTGTGGGTGGGTTAGTGTCTCTATCATTCCACTGGGGTTTCTGGCAGGCTACAGGAGGCAGCCTTCTCAGGTTCCATATCACCAGTGCTGTGAGTCACAGCTAAGGTCACCCCCATTGATTCTTGGATGCCTCCCCTATTCCAGGTCTCTGTCATGTTCTTGAGGTGCCCCCGCTCCCCATCTCTGTTAGTTGCAGATTTCCATTCATTCTCATGATCATCTATATACCTGTCCCTCCACACACCTGATCCTTAAGCCCCCATTCCCCTCTCCGTCCCCTCTCCCTCCCGGATCCCTCCCTCTGTCTTCCTCCTATGACTATTTTATTCCCCCTTCTAAGTGAGATTCAAGCATGCTTGATTGGGCTTTCCTTCTTGTCTAGCTTTTTTGGGTTTGTGGAGTGTAGTGTAGGTATCCTGTATTTTATGTCTAATATCCACTTATAGGTAAGTACATACTATACATGTACTTTGGGGTCTGGGTTACTTCACACAGGATGATATTCTCAAGTTCCATTCATTCACCAGCAAAATTCATGATATCTTTGTTTTTAATAGCTGAATAGTATTCGATTGTGTAGATGTACCACATTTTCATTATCCATTCTTCAGTTAAGAGATATCTAGTTGTTTCCAGTTTCTGGTTATTATGGTTAAAGATGTTATGAGCATAGTTGAGCAAATGTCTTTGTAGGATGTTAGAGCATCTTTTGGGTATATGCCCAGGAGTGGTATAGCTAGATCTTGAGGTCGAACTATTCTCAGTTTTCTGAGGAACCACCAAATTGATTTCCAAAGTGGTTGTACAAGTCTGCACTCCCACCAGCAGTGGAGGAGGGTTCTGCTTGCTCCACATGCTTGCCAGCATGCGTTATCACCTGAGTTTTTGATCGTAGCCGTTCTGGTTGGTGTAAGATGGAATCTCAGAGTTGTTGTTTTGATTTGAATTTCCCTCATGACATTTCTTTAAGTGCTTCTCAGCCATTTGAGACGTCTCTGTAGAGAATTCTCTGTTTAGCTTTGTACCCCATTTTTTAATTGAGTTACTTGGGTTGTTGGTGTCTAACTTCTTGAGTTCTTTATAAATTTTAAATATTGTCCCTCTATCAGATGTTAGAATTGTTGAGGATCCTCTCCTAATCTGTAGGCTGCTGTTTTGTTCTATTGACAGTGTCCTTTGCCTTACAGAAGTTTTTCAGTTTCACAAGGTCCCATTTATCAATTGGTTGCTTTTTGTTTATTTATTTGTTTGTTTTTTGTTTTTCAAGATAGGATTTCTCTTTGTAGCCCTGGTTGTCCTGGAACATACTCTGTAGACCAGGCTGGCCTCGAACTCAGAAATCTGCCTGCCTCTGCCTCCCAAATGCTGGGATTAAAGACGTGTGCCACTACTGCCCGGCCAAAGATTTATTTATTATTATAAATATGTACACTGTAGCTGTCTTCAGACAGACAGGAAGAGGGCATCAGATCTCATTACAGATGGTTGTGAGCCACCATGTGGTTGCTGGGATTTGAACTCAGGACCTTCAGAAGAGCAGTCAGTGCTCTTAACTGCTGAGCCATCTCTTCAGCATATCAATTGTTGATCTTAAAGCTTGAGTTCTGTTCAGGAAGTTGTCTCCTGTAACAATGAGTTCCAAACTATTTCCCACTTTCTGTTCTATTAAATTTAGTGTACCCAGTTTTATGTTGAGGTCTTTGATCCACTTGGACTGAGTTTTATACAGGGAGATAGATATGGATCTATTTCTTCTACATGCAGACATCCAGTTAGACCAGCACCATTTGTTGAAGATGCTTTCTTTTTTTCATGTATGGTTTTGTCTTCTTTGTGAAAAATCAAGTGTCTATAGGTGTGTTGGTTTGTTTCAAAGTCTTCAATTTGATTTCATTGATCAGCCTGTCTGTTCCTATACCATGCAGTTTTTCTTACTATTGCTCTGTAGTATAGCTTGAGGGCAAGGATGGTGATACCTCTGGAAGTTCTTTTATTATTCAGAATTGTTTTTGCTATCCTGGGTTTTTTGTTTTTCCATATGAGGTTGAGAATTGCTCTGTCAAGGCTTCTAAAGAATTGTCTTGGAATTTTGATGGGAATTGCTTTGAATCTGTAGATTGCTTTCGGTAAGTGGTCTGATTAAGATACAAGGCACTATTTCAATTTTCTTGTATCTGTTGAGGCTTGCTTTGAAATGGACTATATGGCTAATTTTGGAGAAGAATCCATGAAGTTGTGCAAAGAAGGTGTATTCTTTTGTATTTGGGTGAAATATTCTATAAATGTCTATTAGGTTCATTTGGCTCATAATGTCTGTCAGTTTAACTATTTCTCTGTTTAGTTTTGTCTGGATGATCTGTCAGTTAGTAAGAGTTGAAGTCTCCTACTATCAATGTGTGGGGTTCGATATGTGTGCTTCTCATTTTCAAAAGATCCTTTCGTATTCTAGAATCACTGTTGTGTTTATATAGCTGATGCTTTGGAGACAGCTATGCAGATTTAAATTTTATTAGCTGGAATATTATGAGGACATTATCTGATGACAAAATATGACTTTTAGGCAGCATTGTTCTGGTTAGTCTTTTGAAAACAAAACGTGGGGCTAGAGACCTGTCTCATAGCAAGAACACTTGCTGCTCTTGTAGAGGACCCCTGTTTGGTTCCCAGCACCCATATGTTGCAAAATAAAAGACAGGGGGGGGGGGGGAAGAACAGGTTCCACTGAATCTGATGCCCTCTTCTGGCCACAGCAGGCACCAGGCATGCACATGGTACACAATATATGCATTCAAAGAAAACAGATAAACTAAAAATAAATAAATAAATCATAAAACCCAAAACCTTTAAGAAATACCATTTTAAAAGTTCTACTAGTGTTATGAGCAACATATAAACAAGAAAATATTTTGTCCTTTATTTTGCAAGTAAACAGTCTTGCTGGTACAAGTACTTTGTGTATATAAAGTAATACTTTGGAATTGTATTATTTAATATTAGACTGATTTCATGACTATAAAAATTGAAGAAGGCGTTGCATCTATTTGTGAATCTTTTGTTTTTTCTAAGTAATTGAAAAGAAACCATAACACTAGTATGCAAACTCTCCTATGTTATTAAGTTTATTTCTCTAATTTTGTTAAAAGAGTTCACATTTTAAGCTTTTAACTCATCACAATTTAAAATTATGCTTAGAATTTACCATACTGTACATATTCTGTAGTGTTAATGTGTGGTTTTGTTAAAGAGATATTTTCTCAGGCTCCTATTACTTGATTAGTCACTTGATTAGAGATAATGCTACTCTGTCTATGAGATATCATATTACAGATGAGAGATTGTTCTTTGTCTTTTGGTTTTGGACTTTGTTGTTTTTTTATTTTTGAAATGAGATTTTATATATCACGAACTAGTCTGGAATCCTCAATATACCCACTGGTGACCTTGAACTCCTGATTCTTCTTTTTCTACCTATAGTCCCTCCACAACCACCCCAATAAAGAGACTGCAGGTTTGTTTTACTATATTCCATGGCAGATGTTTAAGTCAACACAGTAGTATTTTTCTTCTATCTCTGGATTTTTGTGTCAAACCTAAATATTATTGTGTGGATCATGTAGATTTGGATTGTAGTTCAGTAACATTCTATAAAACAACAAATTCCAAAAGCTACATATATGACCAGTATAGAAAATAATCGATTGTTTAAATTAGTTTTTAAAATGCCTTCCTATTTTATTACTCTAGGAATTATCACACCAATATTATACTCAAATACACTGAAAAGGAGGTTTTAAAAAACAAGTGATGGTATCACACAGATTTTGAAAGGGAGAAACAGATCATCACCATAGCATTGTTTACATCATTCTTCACTGTTGCCATGGTGATGACCAAACCATCCAAGTCATCTTCTAGCTTCCTGGAGAGTGAAATATCTTTTTCATGAGATATTTTCACCTTAGGGCTTTCTGGAGACTCTGTCTGGGTGAATGAATGCCTATCTTTCTTCATTTGTCACTCCCAAGGACAAATGCTGAGTGGAGGAAGAGAGATGGTTCTAGAGAAAAGACTACAGGTAAGATACCAGTAGCCATTGTGCTCTCTAAAAGAAGAGCTCTCAAGTATCAACCATGACAGAAGATATGGTGTTCATTAGTTCAGCAGGAGCACTGTGTCATGCAAGAACTCCAACAATCTCATTTTTCAAAAAAGACATTGTTATCCTTTCATCTCTTGTGTTCCTGCACCAGAATATACCCAAGGTAATTTCTTACCAGACAGATGTCAACCGTAACTAGGCAACTAGTATAAATAGATGCATAGAAAAAAGCATTTTACAGGATTAGTTACTTGAACTGATATTTATAAGTGGTTTGCACTTGGGACCAAAGAAGACAGTCACCAGTTTTCAACAGAAATCCGGAGCCATCAAAAGACTTTAAATGAATTGCTTTTTATCAATGCAAGAAAAACAAACAAACCACAAAACAAACAAATGAAAAACCTGAAGAAATATTAAGCTAGAGTCTGTTACAGATTCGATATTTGTGAGGTGAATTTGTTCCAGGTTCACACATGTGATTTCACAATGGCTAATTACATTTAAATATATCACATATATTGTACCTAGTTAGTCATACAAATTAAAACACACAGACTATAAAGTGAATGTATGTACGGTCTGGAGAATTGTTGGCTGGTTGGCTTGGTTTGGTTTTTGAAGTTCTCACCCGAATTTGCTATGCCCTGAAACTTCCGGCTACCCTCCCAAGAGATTACAGGTGTGCCCCTACACACACCAAATAAAGTTATTATCAGTGATCCTTCTTCTGTAAGTTACATATAAAAATGATGTGACTGATAGGGAGAGGGACTTTGCTGGATTCGAATGGGAAGCAGCAGTGGCGGTTATATTTTGCTGAAGTATGTAGGTTCCTTTAATTTTCAAAAGTTCCTCCTTAGTAGAGGAAGTAGGAAGCAAAACGACCCGGGTAAAACACACCCTCCCTGCTCACCAGACCTGAGCTTCTCAATCCTCTGCTGCGAAGGTAGGTGGGGGATGGGACACCACAACCGCACTTCCCTGTTGCTGCTAGCTTGCATCAAGGACGGGGGATGAGGACAGAACGGCTGGGAACATGGGGGGAATGGGTTGGGCGATTCTAAAGTTTCCTTTGCCTGCAGGTGTGACTCATATCTTTAAATCTGACTCTGGCCCCTGAGATCCCCGCACCAGCACACCTGGCTAGGCTCAGAGACCCACACCCATTCGCCCCTCAGGGAAAGGGACCGTGGTGCAAGTCTCTGAGTCATTTCCTGGTCGTTGCTTAGATACCTCGACCCTGCTCCAGGACACCACCCAGTAGAATCAAGTGCCTTTTTTCCACTCCGTAAACAAAACCCATAGTTTCCTGCCCTACAGCCAGCTCACTTTAATGGTTCTCAACAGTGGCGCAGAACATCCACTAGGCTCCAAGTCCACTATCCACCTGGGTGAACCCTAACTGGTCCTCAGTCCCAGGATATCTGCACCCCATTTGCATCTTAGTCCACTGACCACCCCCCCCCCCCCCGCGCGCACCCAATAGCCTCAGTATGTAATTTTCTCAAGTGCGCACTGTAGTCTTTTTCAGCTCACTCTGCTCGGTGTGTCTGTGTGTGTGCGCGCGCGCCCCTCCCTTCCCCCCACCCCACCCCACCCCACCCCCGCAGGACCTCTAAACCAAGCTAGCATTAAACTCACAGAAATCTGGATCAAAAATGTGCTCCACGATTCCTACCTGCCCAGAGTTTACACTGAAAATTCGAACTGCTTAGCTCTATACCAGTATTTGATTTTCTCTCTTCCAGTAAGCCACGGCCGCCAAACCACAAGGAGAGGCACTAATAACTATGCAATCAAAAATAAAATACATCTTTAAGAAATGTAACTGGGAACTGGCAAACCATTCCAGCAACCAGGGGCTAAGAAACAGGTAATTCCTGTTAGTTGGCTTTTGCTTTGGCTCGGCATCACCAGGTGACTAAGAAGCTAGATTTCTACCCAGGTAAAACACTGAGTGCTCTGAGGCTGGCTGGGAAATTCAGGAGGGAGGCAGAGGGAGGGAACTTGCTTCAAACAACATCCAAGGGTCTTGTTCCACAAGTGTCTTCTCAAGGCTGAAACAAGCACGCCTAAACAGAGACATCTATTGTTACATGCCTGGCTTTTCAACCAGACATGCTGGCTTACAAACCTAAGAAGAGCCTTGTTTGCTTCCCCCAAAGCTTTAACCCTTGAGGGGCAATTTTGTATAATCTCGAATTCATTTCAAAATGTTCATATCCTGGAAACCATTGGTGTTCCTTTTGGGAGGTTTTCCTCAGCAATGTCTAGGCATTGCAAATATTCCTGAGCATTTTGGGGGAAAAAATAAACTATAGTTGCCTTTCAATTAAAAAAAAACACTATTAAACATTTGATGTGTATATCTATATAATTAAAGTCAACTTAGTTGTTAAGAAAAATAAGACCCAGGCATGGAGGTGCCTGTCTGTAATCTTAGCTCATGGGAGTAAAGACAGGAGGATATAGTGTTCAAGGCCAACCTGGGCTACAGTCGGAAATCTTGTTTCAAGAAAACAAAAAGGAAGAAGAAGGGGGTTATGTGCACTGCTGTGAAAGGGTGTGAAAAACTGATCCCTTGGTGAGCATATTGGTGACTGTGTGTCCATAAGCCCAGCAGTCCCTGTGTCTATTAAGTTTTTGGGTAATGTAACAAAGATGGGTTTCACAAGGCAGTACATGTATATCGTGACACACTTAATTTCACATGTACAAATCCTATACTTTGTTCTCCCTGAACTGCCCTCCCCCATATCCTCCCTTGTCTCTTGCTGGTCTGTGTCCCTTTCCTACCACTTACTGTTCCCTTCTTCTTTTGTGACATATATGTTCTGTTGCCTTTTCTTGTTTCCTCAACCCCAATTAACGATCTTAAACTTTATTCAAAAATTATTAACAGAACAAAGTAAAACGAGATCTAAGTCTGTGGGATCCCTCAAAACCAGAGTTTCAGAGGATGACCATTGGTCCAAGCTGTGTGGAAACAATTTAATTGGCTGCTTTATGATTAGCTGGTTGGTTACAGAGCCTTCCCCTGCACTCACTAGAGCTCAGTTTCGATTGTTATTCCACATTAGTTGGCATCTACTACTGATGCTCATCCAAGCACCTCCCACAAATCAATGGCCCCCCACAAACTCTAACCCTCAAAGGGACCACGAGAAAGTGAGTACTGTGGCCAGTGAGGCTAGGAAAATGGCTTCGACTGCTGTCTCGGCTCTTCCTTGGTTTGATTTTTTTCCTTGTATGTCTCTTAAAAAACATTAACCAAAAGAAAAATATTAAAGTTGACACACACTATACAATGTCTAAAGAAAACACCTTATTATAATTTATGACACTTGATCTGACAGGCAGGATCAGTAAGAGAAGGAATAGAAAGTCTGAAAATCAATATTATGAGGGCAGGCTTAGGATGCACTGCCTTCTGATCATTTGGTTATATCTGAAATGTGTTATGCTTTGTTAATTGAAGAATCAGGGAAATAACTAAGATATGACCTTTGTTTTCAAAGAATTTACAAGATCTTCATGAAGAGATGTGTGTGTAACCAAAAGGACCCTGAAACTGTCACATGTTCAGAGGGTACTGTGGTGTTTCCCCGGGGTCAAAACCAGCTAGTTGGTCTCAAACCTTTCCAGGATAGGCTGATTATGATTCCCAAGAAACACTATGATAGATAGATAGATAGATAGATAGATAGATAGATAGATAGATAGATAGATGGATGGATGGATGGATGGATGGATGGATGGATGGATGGATGGATGGATAGATAGATAGATAGATAGATAGATAGATAGATAGATAGATAGATAGATAGATAGATAGATAGATAGATAGATAGGAGCATGTGTCTGTAGTCCCAGGTGAAGCTGTAGAGATTGCTTCAACCTGAGAGTTTGAAACCAGCATGCTCGGCATAGATGAAGTTAACTACCATCCAGGGCATACAATGTGATCCAATACAGTTATCATAGGAATTTAGACTGCATGTCCTCAAAACGGACAAGAGAAAGATGTCCTGTTTATGTCTGCAATTTGGTGTCAGGTGAAGCTTATATTAAGGTTTAGAGAATCTGACTTTTAGTCATAAGGAGTCCAGGAAGATCTGCCTGCCAAGAATGTCAGATCATGTGGTTTATACTTTAGCGCCCTCCCTGCTCTCAATCCTCTGAATAAAATTATTTCACCACTACCACTGCCCTTCTCAAAAACAGAACAAAACAGAACAAAAAAGTCTCTGAACTCCAGGTCAGTTTCTTCCAGTGTTTTGGTCGACAACCTAGAAATTTTTATCAGTGTGTGGAAACGTTCAAGGCCTGAGCTTGGGTTCTAGCTTGTCAGGAAATGTGTGGGCTGATTGGTCACAGTCTGGATACCCGGTGATTCTTGTTTATCTGTGTGTTTGAGGTGGAGATGCTGTTCAGCTCCAGAAAGGAAGGGTCTCTCAGTCAAGTCAACATGAACAAGTACCTATTTAAAACCAGGAATCCTGTCTCTGACCTGCTGCTGCTTCTGCCCCAACTCCTGAAGCACTCCTGGCTTCATCCCCTACATCTCTAATGGAGTCAGCTCCAGGAGTGCAGCCAGTGTAAAAGCATTTCATCCGGCAAGTAATCCAGTGTCTCCGTGATCCTTATATGAAAATCTGTAGGGGGCTGGAGAGATTTTCTAGTGGTTAAGAGTGCTAGCTACTTTTCCAGAGGACCTAGTTCAGTTCCTGGCACCCACAACAGGCAAACATTTGTTAACTCCAGCTTCAGGGGAGCCCTTGGCTTTCCCTGGCACCTGTGCTTTCACACACACACACACACACACACACACACCCCTCATTAAAAATAATAAATAAAAAATAATAGAAGCTCTCAGTCCCAAACAAGGGAGTAGAAAAACCACTGACCCAAGTCATTATGGCCAATTTAACTAAAGCAAGCTTTTTATTCATGTACTTGGGCTGCCATCCCTAAGGCTGGGTTCGAGAGCTAAGCATTAGACTGAGGCTGTCTCTGCTAGGTGGTGCCACCGCTGCTGATTCCTGTTGCTATCCTGACTCTACCAAACAGGACTGCTGGTGTATCCCTGAAGTGTTTACAAGGGGATCGAACTGATGATGCTAACCTGTGAAGTGAATTGCCAATTTCCAGACAACACAGTCAGAAGTTGCTCCAAAGAACCATTTCTAAACAGGTCCACTTCCCCCATATCCTTACTTTTCCACTACCTTTGGTTTGTGGTAGGCTAAAAGGGAGGTTAAAGTGTTTAAGAATCATCATTTAAAAATAGGTTTTGTAAAAATTAAAGTAACTTCTACTTACAAGTACTTCAGTAGTTCTTCCTAAAGAAAAGGAAATGCTGAGCTAGCCTATTTTTTTTTTTTTTTTGTTTTTTTTGTTTTTTTTCGAGACAGGGTTTCTCTGTGTAGCCCTGGCTGGCCTGGAACTTGCTCTGTAGACCAGGTTGGCCTCGAACTCAGAAATCCGCCTGCCTCTGCCTCCCAAGTGCTAGGATTAAAGGCGTGTGCCACCACTGAGCTAGCCTATTATCTTAGGGTTTTACTGCTGTGAATAGACACCATGACCAAGGCAACTCTTATAAGGACCACATTTAATTGGGGTTAGCTTACAGGAAGAGATGAGAGTTCTACATCTTCATCTGAAGGCTGCTAGCAGAATATTGACTCCCAGGCATCTAGGATGAGGGTCTTATAGCCCACTCCCACAGTGACACACCTACTCCAACAGGGCAAAACCTTCTAATCGTGCTAGACTCCCTGAGCCAAGCATATACAAACCATAACACCTATCTACCCGTAACTGTGTCTAACCATGTCAGGAAAGGATGACATGAAGAAGAGATGAAACCAGAAGGTGAGAGTGTTAACTAACTAGTTTCCTTGTCCCACATCCAAAATTGAAGGACTTTGTCCTCTGTATGGTGAATGGTGCCTTTTAGACTTCAGAGTCTGTCCTGAAGGAGGTGACAGTTTAACTAGGAAAGATGGTTACCTGTCAAGATTGACTGTATCTCTAGGCACAAGAAAAGTACAGATAAAAGGGAGTGATAAATACAAAACAAAAAACAAAAACAAAACAAAACAACAAAAGCCAGTTTCTTTAGTTTGAAGATGTAAAAGGAATTAAGCATTTTAGCTAGTTCGAATAAAAAAATACACAATCCAGGTATTTGCTGACAAGCTGTGAGCCTAGATTGAGCAGGTTTCAAAGCTATTCTAATTTTTATCCCAGTCTAATGTCCCTTGCTACTTACTGTTTCTCCTGGCCAAGTGCTCACGGTCCATCTCCTCTCGTGGCTCCCTCTTCCAGTCCTTTCTTCTTTCCCCTTTCATCTATTCTGAGTCCCCCTCACTCGGTACTCAAGTCCCACCTTTCTCCTTCTACTGCTCAATCACGGGCTCTAGTCTTTTGTTGACCAGTTAAATTGGGGAGAAAGGTTTACATAGTGTATGTGGTGTACATAAGGAACTGTTAGGCAGCAGCCAGATCTTGGGAGCCAGTAATTAGCATTTAAATACAAGCAGCAATAGACAGGTGAAAGCTTCATAGAATGATGATTTTGTTATTGATATGGTTTTATTTTAAAGTCACATGTATGCATGTATGTATATTTGTATGTATGTGTGTATTAGGGAAATACTTGACTGTGCCATGGTGTGGAGGTCAGAGAACAACTTGTGAGATTTTATTCTCTCTATCCATGGGGATCCTGGAAATTGAACTTCTTGGCAGCAAGAAGCTTTACTTGCTGAGCCATCTTACCAACTTGAGAATGTGCTTTTGGTTAAGTCATTAAGTAAGTATTGTGTTAGCTTCTTAATGCTGTAACAAATACCCTAGAAAATCAACTTAGGAAGAAAGAGTTGTTTTGGATGCTTTAAAAGTTTCAGTCTGGGCCAGGCAGTGGTGGCATATGCCTTTAATCCCAGCACTTGGGAGGCAGAAGCAGGTGGATTTCTAAGTTTGAGGCCAGCCTGGTCTACAGAGTGAGTTCCAGGATAGCCAGGGCTACACAGAGAAACCCTGTCTTGAAGTTTCAGTCCTTGGGGCCTTTGGAAAGGGAACAGCACACTAGAGAGCATGTGGTGAGCACTCAGCTCATGACCAGGATATACACACACACACACACACACACACACACACACACACACACACACCATTCATACACATTCATATTTACATACATAACACACACACCCCACATATACATATATATGCACATGACACATACAAATATGTACAAACACACACACCCGACACACACATATACACATACACACATACCATACATACCACACATGTAAACATATAATCCCTCACCCTCACACATATAGACAGACAGTCACCAAACACACACACACACACACACACACACACACACACACACACACACACACACTAGCATTTCTCTAGGAACCTTCTGCTAGGAGAGGAAATAGCTGAAGCCCTAAGGGTATTCAGAAGGGGAATTTGTTTCCAGGAAAAAGATTTACAGCTGTCAGATTACCTTGCAGGAGAGAATGAGCTGAGACAGAGAAGTGGTAGACAGGGGAAATCACACCTTGAAACCTACTAGTTGTATATATCTGTTGCTTTCTAAATCTATGGATTATTTGTTACAGTTTACAAGTTTTTTTTTTTAGATTTATTTGTTTTATGTATATGAGTATACTGTCACTGCCTTCAGATATACCAGAAATGGGCATCAGATCTCATTACAGATGGTTGTGAGCCACCATGTGGTTGTGGGAATTGACCTCAAGACCTCTGGAAGAGCAGTCAGTGCTCTTAACCACTGAGCCATCTCTCCAGCCCCATCTGTTGCTCTCTATTTAAGCCCTACATTGTGAGAAATAGTTTTGCTTTCTATTAAAAGTGGCTAGCCCACCAAGGGAGATATTTTATAAACAGCCTGTCTTGTGAAATTCTTGTGTACGTGCATGTTTGCCTGCACTGTCCTAAGACTGAACTCTCTTATCCTTGGTGCCAGCTAGGAATTAGTTCATAGCATCAGATTGTGAGGTCAAACTCTTACTGGTTGGGTAAGGCACAGTTACCAATTGTGTCAGACTAAAAGCCAGGCAAACTTCCTGCAGTGGTGTGCTTGCAACGTACCTTGGGTTGTGTTCTTGGTGGACCCATTTTTCCAAAAGAAATTGCCTTGCTGGGTTACTTTCATGTAGTTGGGCGTATTTATTTATTTATTTGTTTAATTTTTATGCCACTCTAAATATATTCTTTTCTAACACCCTCAGGCCAGGACCCTCGGAGATGGGCTAAGGGGAGTCACTTTCTCCTTGTCTGTCTTCCTAATGTGTATACATTGAATAAATCTTCTTTCTCTGCTTTTCACTATTATTTTGGATCCCTGCAGACAGGTAGCCAACCCTGGCTTGTTGAGGATACAGACTGCAAGCCCTAATTCCATTAATAATAGTGCGGCTGGAAAACAGTGATAACTGGTTCTTACCAATGAAAAGTAACTGGGAAATCAACCCTACCTACAGATAGCAAAAGTCCAACTTGACTAGAATTCACAGTGAGTGAAAAGAAAACGACAACAGAATAATACTAGGAATTAGGTCACAAAGGAATTTAAACTCCAAGATGAAGAAAATGGATCTTAAAAAGTAATTAAACAATACATAGACCCCCTGAGAATAATTCACTAGCATTTTTTCAGGTCACAATGGAGTGGACATGCGTCTTTATGTCCTTGGAGTACATGTGTGTCACAACTTCCAGTGGGTCATTGTGAAAGAGTAAATGTCTCAATTCTGTCATCAGCAGTAGAAAAGCTAACAGCAGTTTTCAAGGGCTCTAACTGTCTGCAGAAAGAGGTCTGGAAGAGTGAGAAGAATGTAACTATGCAAGCAGTAGGGGCAGCACACTCAGCTCTCACCAGCTGTAGGACAGGAGAGGAGGGAAGAGTCTGGAAGACCAACAGTGATGACTTCCTAAATCCGCAAAGTGGTTTACAAAGGACACTTTCATTTAATCCACAGAGCAGTTTTATGAATAGTAATTAACATTTGCATAACACTACCCCATTTAAATGGCTCTTTTCATGTTTATTATCTCCTTAATTACTAGCCCCATTTTAAACAAGAAAGCCTGGAGCTCAGAATTAGAGAACAACTGCAACTCATTTAGACCTTTGCTTTCCTTTTGTAGCTTGTCCATTTAAGCCATAGTGACTTCAGAGACCTAGAATCATTCCCCAGCTTTGTGGATGTGGCCTCAGTGCCCTGGGAAGCAGCTATACATTAAGGAGGAAATTTAGCAGTTCTCCCCATATAGTTCTCATGTTTAAGAGGTAATGTTTTAGCTTTGAACTTTGAAGACTGGGTCACCCCCTCCTGATTTAGGTGGCACAGGTTTGTTGTGTGTTTTTGATTGTTTGTCTTTGTTTTTATTTTTGCTTGTTGTTCTTGTTCTTGTTGCTTTGTTTTGTTTGAGATAGGGTTTCTCTGAATAGCCCTGGCTATCCAGGACTCACTTTGTAGACCAGGCTGGCCTCGAACTCATGGAGCTCTGCCTGCTTCTGCCTCCCAAATCTGGCATCAAAGGTATATGCCACCACACTCTGCGACTCAGTTTTTAAAAGGGGTTCATTCTTGTTGTATCAACCAGATTACACTTGAGTATTCTTCAAGACAGAAACAATGATTTTTTTAAAATCTTTGCATACTCAGAATCCTACCTATTCAATATATACTTGTTAAATAACTTGATGGATACAGAAACATAAATTTAAGACCTTTTGAAATATCTCGAAAGTCTTTTAAAAAACAAGAAGAACTAGTTATTGAGGCAGTGGGTTATTTACCATTGTTGTGAATTCTAAATGGTACAGAATTAAACTAGACAAAATCCTACACTGAAAGCTTACATTCCATTCAACCCCGTGTACAACCATCCCATTTCCCCATGTGCAAGTTGTTAAGAATAACAAAAAGATGAGTAAAACAGATCTATGATTTTTAAGGTACTCAAGTGATAGTTGAAAAGTTAAAGCATCAATATCAATTCTATAAACATATAGCAGATGTTGGGGGCCGACAGGCCAACTGCCGGCTACATAGACAGGCCGCCTCTCCCCTCGAGTGAAATTCCTGACCTTCCTGACGGAACATCAAGACCAAGATAAAAATCTGTGACCTTCCCGGGAAAAACAGAATGTCCCAGGCACCTGACCCAGGGCTTGGCCCATAGCTCACTTCCCCCTATCTCCCCCTCCTAACTCCCTCATTCAGGGCTTGGCCCATAGGTCACTTCCCCATAGTTTCCCCTCCCAACTTCCTCATTCCTACTGCTTAAAACGTGCTGCCTGTGTGACAATAAACGGGGCCTTGACAATGGAATCTTGCTTGTCCTCGTTCTTCTCTCCCCCCCATGACCCTCAGGTAGCGCCTCTTCGGGACCCTGAATAACTAGACCTGCTGGACGGGTCAAGTGGCGCCTGAACAGGAACCCGAAGCACGGCCAACTACTGGACGACGGAGGGACCCCGGGAAAAGGAATTGAGGACCTTTCACGCCGCATCGCTCGTGCGTCGCTGGAAAGGGAGGTGAGTTTGGCCAAATAATTGTCATCCGATTGTCATGGGGAAGCAATTGTCTAAGGAAGCTTGTTTTATAGGAGAAATCAAGCGTTTGCTCAGGGAGAGAGGAATAAGAGTTAAGAAAAAAGATTTAATTAAGTTCTTTTGTTTTGTTGATGAAAATTGTCTTGGCGGGTTTAAGCAGCCATGATATACACCCACTTACATAAAAAAAGGTGGGTAAAGATATTAATAAGCTTTTAAAAGCTGGTGACCCGAATACGAGACCTCGTGTCCCATATACAAGAAACTTAAACATATCAAAGAATTACACTCAGCTGTTAAAAATTATGGTTTAACTGCACCTTTTACCTTGTCCGTTTTAGAAGGACTCGCGGGGTCCGGATATCTGACTCCTAGTGAATGGACTAAGGTGGCACAGTCTGTCCTCACCAGAGGGCAATACTTAACCTGGAAATCTGAATTCATAGATAGGGCCGAGAGTCTGGCCGCTAGGAACAGAAAAAACCCTCTAGGCAGGACCGCCTCTTGGATGGCTGGATGGCGGGCGGACAAGTTGTGTGGGAGGGGCCCATTTGCCTCCGAGGAAAAACAGGATTGTCCCCAGGCGTACTCGCTCAAACAGCACAGGCCACCTTATCTGCCTGGAGAGCGGTTCCTGCTACAGGAGCCCTCACCACCCTAAACTAAAATAGTCCAGGGGGCCCAGGAACCCTACGCTCAATTTGTGGGGAGGTTACAGGAAGCAGCGGAAAGAGTCCTAGGTCAAAGTGAAAGTGAGGGGCTCCTCGTTAAGCAGCTTGCTCTTGAAAAACGCTAACTCGGCGTGCAGAGCCGCATTACGAGGCAAGACCAAAGATCTTGATATTACGGGAATGATTAAACTTTGCAATGATGTTGACTCCTTCTCACATCAAGTGTCCAAGTCTATCAGTTTAGCTATCGGGGCTGTGTTCCAAAAAACTGGAGATTCTGGCCGCCCTAGAGGCAAAACATGCTTTAGATGTGGGCAGCCTGGTCACTTTGCTAGAGAATGTAGTGCTCTCAACCCCAGCCAGCCATTTAATCCCGCCATTGGCCAAGGGGCCCCTAAGCCTACCGCACCGGGAGTTTGCCCTCGCCGTAGGAAAGGCTGCCATTGGGCCAAGGAATGTCGGTCTAGAACTGATGCTCATGGGCAAGCCCTCCCTGCGGTCCAGGGAAGCGGCCAAGGGGCCCCCGCACCGGAGCCCCTACCCACAGATGACCACACACCCCTAAGTACAGCACCAAGCTCCTGCGGCACCAGCTTATCTAGGGCAACAGCAGGGAGTGCAGGACTGGACCTGTGTGCCTCCTCCCACACAATTTTGAACCCCCAAGATGGTGTTTAGGTTCTCTCCACAGGAATTTTTGGACCCCCGCCATCTGGCACATTTTTTCTCATTATAGGGCATGCCTCAGCTACTATGCAGGGTCTCGGTGTCCACCCGTCGCTTGTGGACGCAGACTGTACTGGAGAGATAAAAGTGTTAAGGCAGAAAAGGGCCCAGTCACCATTCTCCCTGGCCAGAGAGTAGCCCAGGCGCTCCCACTCCTGCTTGATTCCTCTGGTGCTCACATGGGAGGGCTCAGAGGAGATAGCCAACCTGGTTCCTCTGATGTCTACTGGGTCCAGTAACTCTCTAAGGAGCGCCCCTCCTTGTGCCTTACATTGGACAGGCGAAAGTTTGATGGCGTTATAGATACATACGGGAGCTGACACCACAGTTCTTAGTTTGAGCTTCTGGCCTTCTGCCTGGCCTCTCCAGCCCTCGATGACTCATTTACAAGGCATTGGCCAGTCTAAAAATACCTTACAAAGTTCAAAGTTGTTGACATGGAAAGATTCAGAGGGGAATTCGGGCACTGTGCAGACTTTTATTGTTGAGAGCCTCCCTGTCAATCTTTGGGGGAGAGACATTGTCTCTCAAATGAGGATAATGATGTGTAGCCCCAATGATGTGGTTTCTCACCAGCTCGCTCTGGAGCTAGTGCGGATTGGGGTACCCCTGACACCTTTGTCCCTCAAAAAAGCGCGCCCGAGCTTTCGGATTCTAACTGGTCCCCCGGGTGCTCCACTAAGGCAGGCAAAAACACTTAAGGTTCCTTCCCTGGGAACTTTATGTCTGCCCTGGAGGTCATCGCGACTGCTCCATTGCCCGAGCATGTGAGTATCTGGAAACCAGGTCCCTGCAACACCCACTATCCCAGATACCCGAACACCCAATCCTTTGCTTCAGCCTACTCTACCTATGGGTCCTCCCTCGTCTACTGAGCTTGTGCTATCATTAGCTAATGCTTCGATACAAGCCATACATGAAGCTATTTTAGAGGAATGTTAGGTCTGTTATTCACCCTCCCCGCCCTTTTACGAAGGGATTGCAAGCTTTGGAGAATTATTACCCACTAATGATACCTCGCTTCTGCGGCGGAGTCCTCCAGAGAAGCAAGGACTCACCCTTGGCCAAATTTCTGGCCTAGGCATGTGCCTTCTGGGACCTGATATGCTACACCCCAAGGCCCTGATTGAGGTTTGCAATCAAACTATTGTAATTAATGCTTCCTGTTGCTGTTTCTAATGATTCCTATCTTGCTTGCTCCTCGGGATTGACCACTTTTATAGTTTCAGCTGCCTTTTTAGAGAATAGAGAATATTGTGTGTTTGTCAAGCTCCTCCCTCGATTGACCATTCATGATTCTGATGAACTTCTTAATTTTTGGGAAAGGGGAACTCATTTGTCCAGACAAAAGAGAATCTATAGCAGCAGTCACCCTGGCTATACTCCTTGGTTTGGGAGCCATAGGGGCCGGAACAGGAATTGCCTCCTTGGTCACTTCCAGTCAGCAGTATGCGCAGCTCAGCTCTGTGGTCGATAGAGACCTACAAGAGCTACAGTTAGGACTAAAGAATCTTAAAGATTCTGTTACATCCCTCTCTGAGGTAGTGTTACAAAACAGAAGAGGTTTAGATTTGCTCTTTTTACAACATGGTGGGTTATGCACTGCCCTTAAAGAAGAATGCTGCTTTTATGCAGACAAGACAGGATTGGTTGAAGATAGCCTTAAAAAGGTCAGGGAAAGTCTAGAAAACTGCAAGAAAGAAAGAGAGAAAAAAGTATCATGGTATCAAAACTGGTTCTCTACATCCCCTTGGCTCTCTACTCTGTTACCTAGTCTTTTGGGATCTTTGGTGGGCCTTCTCCTGCTCATTTCTTTGGGCCATGGGCCTTCCAAAAATTAACTCTTTTTGTCAAGTCACAGGTGGATGCCGCTTTCACCAACAAGCCGGTTTCAGTGCATTACCATCGTCTAGAGGTCAGAGATAATGACCCGGGTGCCTACGAGGAGCCCTTGGGCACCCCCTCTGCTGGCCTCGATTTCTCGATCCTGGCCGCAGACTACCGAAACCCTTGGTATAAAAAGCTATGGAGACGTCCATGACGGGAGTATCATGATGCCACATGCCAGATGCACACCTGAGAGCCTGGCTAACTCAGTCGGTAGAGCATGATCCCAGGGCTGTAGAGTGACTCCATGACAGGAGTAGCGTGAGGCCATTGCCCAGGGAGCAAACTCCTATTGGAGGTTCTGGGCATGGAGGCACCTCAGGTAGCCTAAGACAGAGGCTCTACCCCTCTCTTCTAGGTGCTGGCTGTGGGTGCACATCATGTAGCCTAAGACAGACTCTCCATCAATTATACAAAGAAGGGGGACATGTTGGGGGCCGACAGGCCAACTGCCGGCTACATAGACAGGCCGCCTCTCCCCTCGAGTGAAATTCCTGACCTTCCTGAGGGAACATCAAGACCAAGATAAAAATCTGTGACCTTCCTGGGAAAAACCGCAGAATGTCCCAGGCACCTGACCCAGGGCTTGGCCCATAGCTCACTTCCCCCTATCTCCCCCTCCCAACTCCCTCATTCAGGGCTTGGCCCATAGGTCACTTCCCCATAGTTTCCCCTCCCAACTTCCTCATCCCTACTGCTTAAAACGTGCTGCCTGTGTGACAATAAACGGGGCCTTGACAATGGAATCTTGCTTGGCCTCGTTCTTCTCTCCCCCCCATGACCCTCAGGTAGCGCCTCTTCGGGACCCTGAATAACTAGACCTGCTGGACGGGTCAAGCAGAATGTTATAATTCTTTTTCTATTTTTTTTTTAATATTTTGGGTTACAAAGGAGAGGACATGCAAATCAACAAAGATTCATAATGTGAGAGATTGACTGAGGGAGCATTGAATTTCCCTGGAGAAAACTAAAACAGATCTGTTCAAAAGGGAGGAACTTGAGTAATGGCAGAGATATACTGAAGATTTGGACAAAAACCAAAAGTTCCATTTGATTAAATCATAAATACCTGAATAAAAATGGCAGGTGACAATTTGACAACCTCAGCACCAAACTATGAATGGCACACAGCAGGCCCTTCAGACACTGTAGCCTGCACACAGTTTCATATCCATCCATGTGGACTCCCCACTCTCTCCCAGCTCCTGACTCCTTCATGCTCATTCCAACTAACACCCATAGCTATACCTGAATTTTAAGAAGGGTTCTACCTTCAGAACAATGAATTTAGTTGGTACTATAGGGGTAAAGATGGTGCTTTCCGAGATAGTAAACTAATGGAGAGATTGGATCTTATCAATAGCTTCTCACATCCCCAACCCTATCCTTCTCTACCTGTGCTTTGATCTCACACTTCCTGCGTACTCAGTTTACCTCCCATGTCCTTTTGAATCCTGCACTCATGCCCCATTAAGTGAAATCCTTTACTTACCTCCTTCATACCTTCAACCACCCCCTGCCCCCGTCCTTCTGTACACTCCTAACTAAATCCTTTCTGCAAACTTCTATCTTGGATCCAGTG
The DNA here is from genome assembly GCA_036184795.1 of Tokudaia tokunoshimensis. Taxonomy (NCBI): domain Eukaryota; kingdom Metazoa; phylum Chordata; class Mammalia; order Rodentia; family Muridae; genus Tokudaia; species Tokudaia tokunoshimensis. The sequence goes on along the minus strand of BTHU01000003.1, from coordinate 66,441,174 downwards.
GCTAGAATTCTTTCTAAACACTACTGGAAAATGCCCTAAAACCACACAGTCATGGGACCATGCAGATTGTAACTACCACAGAATTATAGCTTCATCTCTTCATTTTTACACCACTCAGCCTTTCTAGATCTTTCCCCTGAGACTAGTCTCCTCTAGTCCCTACTCTGAACCTGTACCCACTGTGTAAGTATTTAGTGTCTTCTCACAGAGGTCCCCATCTCTGCTTCCAGGTGTCATAAAATGTGTGATGGAGGATGCCTCTGGACGACACTTACAAATCTATGGTATCCAGTGCTTCTTTTCCACCTCAGGGGAGTAATCCCAGCTACTCCCAACTCCTCTAGGACCTTACTCATCAATTATTTTTTCTGGTCTGAATTAATCACACTTTTTTGGCGGGGAGGCAGGGCTTTTCAAGCCAGGGTTTCTCTGTGTAGCCCTGGCTATCCTAGAACTTGCTCTGTAGACCAAACTGGCCTCGAAGTCACAGAGATCTGCTTGCCTCTGGGATTAAAGTGCTGGGATTTAAGGCATGTGCCACCACTGCACAGCTCATTGATCACTTTTAACCAGTGAGCCATCTTTTCAGCCCTTCCTATTAAGTTTTTAAACCCACATGTTGTCCTTTGTTCTATCTGCTTCTTCCTCTCTCCTCCTCTCACCTTCAGTGAGCACATGAACACTCTATACTTTCCATCCCCGCTCTTCATTTCCCAATCTTTCCTCAGTCTGCTGCCATCTACCTTTCTTATGCTGTGCCACATCTGGTCCATCAAAGGCCTCTAATGATATAATTGCCAAATCCAGTGGATATACACCATCTTGTATTGCTCTCTAGCTCTGTGTAGTCTTTCACCTTGTAACCCCCTTTCAGTGCCTTTGGTGACACCAGCAAGGTTCCCTTCTATTCCCCAATCATTTCTCTTCTTACCTCTATGCTAGAACACCTTTTCCCACTTGCTCCTTAGCTGCTGTTTATTCACCTGTAGTAAACTAGGAGGCACACCTTTAGAACAGAGCATTTTCTGGCCTTGCCAATCACCATCACCCCAGTGCTTGGGCAGCTCTCCACACACAGAGGCCTTCCTTTCAGAACTGCTGAATGTTAAAAACACTAGGGCAGCATCTCACCCTTCCTCCAGAGAGGCAGACAATTAAGTGACTAGAAGATGACAACAAAGTATAGCAAGAATAATGATGCCAGGAGCCATGGGAGAATGAGCTGGGTGGAGACATGCCTAAGTCTGTCAACATTGAGTTGTCCTAATGATCTCAGCTTCAAAAGGAAGCCCAGTATCAGTATGGAACTGTGATCTTATCCTACCCATCCCCAAATGTTAAGCACTTTGTATTGTCCCACCCCTATGCCCAGTTACCAAGCTGAACACCAAGCAGAATCCTCAATTGCTCCCTCCCTCTAACATACATCCAAACAGCAACCAAGTGTCCTAGTTTGGTTTCCATTGATAAATATCATGACCAACAGTGACTTTGAGGAAAGCATTGATTTTAGCTTACAGGCCAGTATGAAGGGAACTCAGAGCAGGAACTTAGGGCTGAAACTGAAGCAGAGCCCATGGAAGAATTTTTCTTACTGGCTTGTTTCTCCTGGCTTGCTCAGTTTACTCTCTTATACAACTTGTGGATGGTGGAACATCACCTTCCCAGTGATAGCACCAGTCATGTTAGGCTGGGTCCTTCAACATCAATCATCAATCAAGAAAATATCCTGCAGGCTTGCCAGTCGGCAAGTTTGATGGGTGCATTTTCTTGCCTGAAGTTTTCTTCTTTTCAGATGATTCCATTGTGCATCAAGTTGAAGACAAAACCAAACCTAGCCAGCATACCAAACACAGCTGAACTGCCTTCTCACTGTTTGGCACTTCCCTGTTCCCATCACACAGCCATCTCACTTTGGTTATTACAAAGTTTTTAGCCTCTAGTCTCTCTTCTCTAGTACATTTTCTATACTTATGTGTGTAGAAAAGATATTATCTCACTAGCCAGTTTAAGAGCTTTCTTTGGTTAAAATCCAAATGTCCAGGCACAGCATTTAATGACCTGCTTCTGCTTTGTGTTCATGGTCACCTCATCCCTGATGTCTGCCATCCACAATCCTACCGAACCACCAGCACCCACTGATACCACACAGCATGTCCCATTCCTCTTCATCATTGCACCCCAGTCATTAAAACTTCCTCTGGATGTGGCCAGGCAGTGGTGGTGTATGCCTTTAATCCCAGCACTCAGGAGGCAGAGGCAGGCAGATCTCCAAGTTCAAGGCCAGCCTGGTCTACAGAGTGAGTTCCAGGACAGCCAGAGCTACACAGAGAAGCCCTGTCTCAGCAAAAACAAAACAAACAAACAAATGAACAAAAAACAAAACTCAGATAACTTCCTCTAAATGCACTGATCAAATTCTTAAGCATTCTGCATGAATAACTCTTAATTCTTCTGCCACTATTTGTATAGATAAGAGAAGGCAAATCAATTGGTGTAGCCAATATATCACAAGAACAGAGACTTGAATCTTAGTCTAAGGACCATACAGTCTGTAGCTCTAAAATGTTCCTATGAGACTCGACCTCACCTTACTTCACCATGGTACCCATCAACTGGCAACTTGTTACCCATTTTTGAATGTCCAGTTCAGAATTCACTTTTTCTGTGACACTCCCCTTACTCCCCCAGAGTTGATTATTCACTTCCTTCCCAGCGATATCATGGTAGCTGGTCATAATCCTGTCAGTACATTTATCATACTCTTGTGTGCACACTTAGGGATGCAGTCAGTCCACACAGATATCAGGTTGCGTATGAGAATTACCCTGGACTGTGGAAATTCCCACATTTATTTCCTCATCCGTTCTGTCATTCACCGTTACCTCATTCTTGTTTCTTGTTACCAATTTATTTGTACACACACACACACACACACACACACACACACACACACACACATTAGCCCTTTTGATTGATTGATTCATTGTTTGCCAACCTTGCCGAACTTTTTTTTTTCCAAAAAGCTTGGTCTGAACCTAGCACTGGGCCCCATCAGATCGACCTGGAAAGTGACCATCTCAGGCAACCCTAGATGAGGTTAACCACCCAACTAGTCCTGAACACTTCACATTTACTTGGTTTGGAGCTCCTCAGGGTTCATTCAGTACCACAGGCGCCTTCTTTATTTTCAGTTCCCAGCTGACTTGTTTTCTTCTCTCTGCCACCTGCTTTTTTCTAAATCTCACAGCTTCCATTTCCTATCGGCGTCTTGTTCATATTTCCGATTTGCCCTGACTTTCTAGTTCTCTCTATGCCTTAATTCTTCTAACTTCTGAAATCTGTATGTGTTTCAAATTCTAGCTTCCAAGCAAGAATAGAGGCCTGATATGTCCCAGATCATCTTATCATGAAGCCTTTACCATTGCCATCCTATGCACTGGCTGGCAGTGAGTCCAATCAGTTATGACAGTGGACACAAGGTCAAATCAGGCAAACCTTAGTCACCGAGTCTGCCCCTTCAGCAGAGGCTGTAAGTAAGGTATATTCCCTTTGAAGAGATTATGAAATGGACATGTCTATGAGTAGGGTATAAAGTATCCTAGACTAATGGCTCTTTAATAACTTACAGATTTTTTTTTTTTTGAGAATCTGGTGGAAGCTACAGCTCTTCTTCTAGGAAAAGCAATCTCTTGTACAGAAAACTTCACACATAACTTTAAGACCTTAAAAAATCCTAGGGCTATCTACAATGCTCCGCCCCACATCTGTGTGAAGTCTGTTCGTGGAACTCCTCAAAAGCAGGCACTGTATCACACTTGTGTTTGTATTTGCAGATACCAGAACAATGCTCGGCACCTTGTAGGTTCTCAGACGGAATCAAAGGAATAAGTTGACATTTTAGTTTACTCATTAAGGCTGAACATGTTATTCAGGGACACAAAGAGGCCAAGAAATTTGGATTTTAAAAAATTATTTATTTTGTTACTAATTATTGGGGAGGGTGTTCACCATAACACACATGTGGAGGTTTAAGGCCAGCATGTAGAAATTGGTTCTCTTTTTTAACTATTTGGGTTCCAGGGATCAAATTCAGGTTATTGGGTTCAGAGGACGCATCCTTACCCTCTGAGCCATCTCTATCCCCAGCAGTTTGGTTTGGTATAAAAGTATTTGTAAGTCACTTTGCTTCTTTTATTGTGTGATTTTTTTTTTGTTCTAAAGTAAGCAGTTAATCAGAATTGCACATCAGGAAAATGTGTTTTTATTGATTAAATGTGTTATTTTATTGGAGGGCAAGGGCCCAATTGTGAAATCAATGGAAAAAGGAGTGGGGATGTAAATTAGATCAGCGGGTGTGTGGAAGAAGGATGGGTGGGTCCAAACACAGTAAAGCTGAAATTCCAAGGGCCTTGATTTTAAAAAATCATATAAGAAAGACATTTTTAAAAAACATGATGCTAATGTTTTCAAATAAGGAAATTGGAGAAATGGTCACATTGTCGGCAGAAATGGAAAGGGGGTGGATCTAATTATTTCTTGAATTATTGTTGGAAACACAAGTGTGTTTGCTTTGGTTTGGCTTTTAGTTTTCTTATGAGACAAGATCCTACTCTGTAACCTAAGCCGGTCTGGAATTCACTATGTAGTCCTCAGACTGGCCTCAAACTTGCAGTAGTCTTCCTACTTCAGCCTTGTACACCCTGAGCTTACAGGCAAGGGCCACCATGTCTGACTTCAAGGGTTTGTAAACAAGCAACAGGAATTGTGAATGATGAAATTGGGGGTGAGGATTTGGTCTTATGTACCCAGGAGTCAATAGCAAAAGCTGTGAGCAGAAACCAGGAAGCATTCACACAATGCCCTATTCACATCTACTCTGTAGTTTTTGGGGGGTCCCCTTATGGGCATCACTCTATGTGACAGACATTCTTCGAGCCTTTACTAAATAGTAAAGGCAACATGGCTTGTTTATAGATGAGAAAACAGAAGCTCAGAGGGGCCAGGGGGTCTTGCCGAAAGTACTGCAGTGATGTTATGGACTTAGGATTAGAAGCTGGAAGTGCTTCATACAATTCCCAACTTGATTGAAACACAGACAGGAAAATGCCTCACTTGCACAAGGCGATGTTTAGCTCAATAGTTTTTTTAACTGTTGTTTAAAAACTTGAGAGCAGAGTGAAAATTAAACCTAGACAATAATCACCAATATCCTGTTGGCAATAATTGCTGCCGTTAGGTAGGCCAGGTGGTGCCAGGGTAGGAGGGTCCAAGTTTGAGACTAGCTTGTGCTACATAGAGAGTCAAACGTCAACTTCAGCTACGGGAGAATACCGTGTGTCAGAAAAATTTAAAAATCATCACCGTTTATTAAATATCTTCAGTGTAGCAGGACAGCCCCGGTTCCTAGGGGCCTTCTTGATGAGCATAACCCACATTCTTTTTAAAGGGACCTTTCTGCTTGCTTATCTGACCAGAACTGCAAATGGACACATGCACGGAAAAGAGCTAGGGGCATGGTCCGACTTTCCCCAAAGCCAAAAATCTTTGAGACTTCAGGGAGAGAAGGACAGAGAGACCTGTTGAGTTCCAGGGACTACAACCGGTGATCCTGAGTCTAGAGCTCCGACGTGGGGACAGGCCAAGGCCTGCAGAGATGCGGGGGCGGGCGCGAGGGCGGGCGCGGCCTGAGTCAGGCTGAGGGGCGGGACCTGGACCCCGGCCGCCACTCCTGTCCCAGCCGTCGTCAGCCGCAGTCGCAGCGGACCTCGCTCTTCAACTTGGTAAGCATAACTTTTGAACTTCTTAGATTTTCTTTTCTTTTTAATGAAAACAGCAAAGGGCTACGCATGCTCTTGGCTGGGTGTACCTTAGGCTAACATGTGGACGTGGCAGAAAATGAATCTGGAAGATGAAACAGTGTGGGAGGCAATTAGAGAAGAGTGGAAGGCACGACGAAGCCCTAAAATTACACCCTAATGACAGCCTGGGGAACGAAACGGCGGTCTTTTGTTCTCCCGGGCAAGATAAGTTCTAGGGCTGGGTGCGGCTGCCTGACTGGCCTGAGCCGGGACTGGGTGCGGCCGCTAGAGTCCCTGGGACCTTGTGCCCCTGAACCCAGCCGGCAGTAGGGACCTCGGCCGAAGCCACCAACTCAGAGAAAGCCGGGAAGCCCTCCAGGGGCAGCGTCGCTAGGCGTTCGTGAAGACCAGAAAGGAAGCAGTTCAGAACGTAGCCTTCCTGAATTCTGGGGGCTCAGATGCGGGAAGCCGCAGGCAAACAGCCAAGACACACAGACAGGGAAACTGGAGCCTGTTGCAGCCATTGGAACCACAGACAGGAATGTGGGAGGAGGCCAGTCCCTCCCAGCCCGCTCCTATCCACCCCACCCCCACCCTTACCCCCACCCCTGTTACTCCACTCTCTGCATCACCTGCCTGTCTCATACCTGCTACTTCAGTTCCCCTCGTTTTTTTTAAACGACGTTTCCACTAATTCACACCCTTCCTTTGTCTCTTCAAAGAGGATCAGCAAACTTTGGAAAGAGGCCCAAGTGGGTTTCTGCCCTAGTCCCAAACTAATCATAGATTTTATGTTTTGAAATGGTCGGAAGACAGTCAAAAGGAAAAAATGATCCCTTGTAATACATGAGAATGACATGAAAATCAAAAAGTTTGCAGACACAGCCACACCCTTTTGCCTTATGTATCGTCACCCTTGCTGCCTGGCTATGGCAAGAGTGACAAGACCCTATGGAGCTTAAAGAGCTAAAAATATCCACAGCTGTCCCTTTATTGCAAGCAACAGCAACAAAAAGCCTGCGGACCCCTGCTTTGGTGTGTCAGTCTTCCTCACTTCCTACTTATTCTTTCCTTCTTTTGCTTTTCATCACACAGAGTCCCTAGGGCCCAGCACCAACAGATTGTGAGGCGGAGGGAGATAGATGAGACCCTGATCCCTTGAAGGAAGAGCTTTGGTGCTGGCTGAGAAAGAGATAGTTAGTTGGTGTGGTTACCTCTTCTTCACATATTTCTGTCAAGGGGAGGCTTCCCTGGAATGTTGGATGTTCAGGGTGCATTTTTAAAAGAATCTCACTGTGTCCTTTCACAGTGATTTTTTTTCCTCACTGTCACAGTTCCCATCATGCAAAAGGGTCAATGTTCCCATCATGCAAAAGAGCGGTGGTGTGGGCAGTGTCCTCTTTCAGCCACTGCTCCACATGGGCAGAGCCTTTCCACCCGAGTACTCTGTTCTAAGGGAAAGAGAAAGGATGCATCTGTAGGTGTGGAAAACAGTCATAAAGCTGGGCTCCTCAGCCTGGAACCTTCTCCCCAGTGTAGTGTGTGCCCTCTACACCAACTCTCCTGCTATCATGTGACACACTAATAATAAGGCATCGAGATTTAGAGATTTTAGTTCTGATAGGAGGAGCAAGTTGTGTAAACACTTGTTTCTAGGCTGTGGTGTTTGGGATCTTTTTTGCCCTGAACTTACCAACACTTTTTTCTCCTTCAGTAAATGCTCCTTTTCGGGGAGACTAAATCTCCAACGTTGTAACTCTTTAGAAAGAATTTATCTCCAGAAGAAGGTTCAGGCGCTCTGGACATTCCTAGGTGCAGAGAGCCACAGAAGTGCAGTTTTGATAAGAGTTAGGTGTTACGAAGAGAGACCAGAGGCTGGGGGCTGCCAACTTTTGTCATCCTTCGCATGTGCTATTGTGAAGCCTGAAAGCTTCCAACTTTCGTATCCTGAAAGTCTGTCTTAGAGAACGATCAGAAACTAAATACTAAGTTCCATTTGTTAACATACATACAAATCATTGTTAACATCAAGAGAGAAAGTTTCAGGGTGTGGTCGGCAGGATCTAGGAAATTCTGCAGTTACGCTTTTACCCACCAGGGGGAGCACAACAGATCAATTCTGGGTTCTGGGCTCAGATCTCAACCGGAATGACTCAACTCAGCAGAATTTCCTTTAGGAATTCTGTGAGAAAAGCAGAGTCCGGCACAGAACTTGAATGATGCTCTTCCTGGCGAAACCACAGCTTTGGTTTAACTCTGTGTTAAGAAATTCCAGCCACCATTCCTTTGGAAATGAGTGACACTTGGATGAAACAAAGGCAGAAGTCTGTAGAAAGGAACCTGGTAGCTGAGGGAGAACCTAGGGGGTGACAATACCCTGATAGTTTCCCTTTCATGCCTTAGTTCTGTACAAGTAAAATTAGTGACATCTAGCTTCCTGCTTTACACACACACACACACACACACACACAAAATAAATCTATAGTTTCACTAGGTAGCCCAGGTGAACCCAAAATCTTGATCATCCAAGGGTATATGTACCCCCACACCTTGCTGAATATACTTTCGAACATCGAAAATGTCCTCTCTCACTCCCAGTGCATGATTACAGATGTGCTGTTCATTTTCTTCAGAGAAATTCAAGAATATTACTTTAATGGCATCTCATTCATTACAGCAGCTTCTCCATGCTCTTGAGGAATTGGTCACTGTAATCTCCCTCCAAAGTTCAAAATATGTGTGTGGATTCCTGTATTCATATGTATAGGTTATTTATATATTTTCTCACACTGACTAATAATATCAGAAAAGTTCTCCCTTGTTTGAGTCATCTAGTGTTTCTAAGCACTCAGAGTTCTGTGTGGAATACCTTACTGCATGCACTGGAGCTATGAAAAAGAAGCTCACAGAATGTCACTTTCTATGGCATATTTACCTCTCTGGCCCCTGATAGATGAACAAGACTTTAAGAAACTGCTTCAACCAAAAATGAGGCATTGTGATCCTCTGGCACAGTTCATTCTCTAGCCTTCCTAATTCTCAAAAAAGTTTGTATTAGAATAAAGAAGATAAAATTTGAATTATAATTCAAAATAAGAAAAGAATGCAATAGGAGCAAAGAAAATATAGAAAAAATAGCATACAGCAATTAGACCAATATTTATGTTACATGTAAATGGCTCAAAACTAAATACTACATGACTCTATACACTAGGAAAAAATTAAATATAAATACACATGTATATTTAAATCAAGAAAATGGAATGAAAGGGCATATGTTGTTAATACTCAACCCAAGAAAACTGGGTGAACTATGCTTATTAGGTAAAGTAATTCTCAAAATATTTTTAACGTGAACCCTGCATTTTTTTTTTATTCTTCAAAGGCAAAAATGCCTACAGAGACTGAGAGATGCATCGAATCCCTGATTGCTGTTTTCCAAAAGTACAGTGGGAAGGATGGAAACAGCTGTCAACTCTCCAAAACTGAATTCCTTTCCTTCATGAACACAGAGCTGGCCGCCTTCACGAAGGTACCTGTCCCAGTCCCCTTCCCCTGACTGTTTACTGCACAAAACAGGAGCCTGGCAGAATGGCGTTGCATGAAAGACCCTTACCCCAGTCACATGGTTGTGCCAAACATCCTACTTACTTGAAATATGGCTAATGACTTTTAAATGTAGAGAATGGCTCCGTGTGTGTGTGTGTGTGTGTGTGTGTGTGTGTGTGTGTGTGTGTGTATTGTAAGATATTTGAACCTGTTTCTAGTTAGGGTGTGGCTCAGTCCTTAGCACACACCTTTAATCCCTTGAGAAGAGAGAGGAAAGGGGAGCTACTTAAAGGAGAGACAGACAGTTAACTACAGAAGAGAGTGCAGCACAGGAATACAGTAGAGTTCATGGAGAGCCGTGCAGCAGAGCTGAGAGGGAGAGTGGAGCAGCGGAGAGGGAGAAGGAGGCAGGTTTACCAGCAGAGTTTTATAGAGACATGTTGAAGAAAGAACAAGCGAGAATGAGAAAGAGCCAGAAAATTGGAAAAGATTGCTAGATTTAGTTTGAGGCCAAGCAGAGCAATTCAGAGGCTGAGAGAAAAGCCAAGTTGAATAAGTCAGCTGGGAGAGGAGCTTGAGCCAGAACAGCTGATTTGAACCAGCCAGCCAGAGTTTAGAAAGAACTAGAAAGTGTGAACTTATTGAGCAGCCAGTCTCAGAAGCTAAAAACATTCTAGGCCTGGAGAAGATAGTATGGAGGCTAGATGTTTCCAGGACAAGGCCTAAGTTAGCAGGCTGAAGCAGTAAACCTTTAAGACGACAATTAGATCAGGCAAATAAAAGTTACTTTTGCAAGTTCGGGTTCGTCTCTCTCTCTCTCTCTCTCTCTCTCTCTCTCTCTCTCTCTCTCTCTCTCTCTCTGTGTGTGTGTGTGTGTGTGTGTGTTGGAGATGGGTGGAGGATGAAGCTTCTTAGACAGGACCTGTAACTTTCTACCTGAAACCACTCACTTCCATGTGGTTTCCATGTGAGAGTTGTATGCAACACTTTTCCAAAGTTGAATAACCCTTAATGTCACAGAGGGAACATAGGACAAGGAGCAAAGAAGTCTGGGTTTGTATCCAGGTCTGCTAAAGCAGGTCACTATCAATAACCCCTTTCCTGGACTTTATGCTCCATTGAGAATAAAATGTGCCAGCATATTCAGAAGCACGGAAGAAAGTGAAATATAAAGATGTCATTGTTTTTGCAGAACCAGAAGGACCCCGGTGTCCTTGACCGCATGATGAAGAAGCTGGACCTCAACAGTGATGGGCAGCTAGATTTCCAAGAGTTTCTCAACCTTATTGGTGGCTTAGCTGTAGCGTGCCATGACTCCTTCCTCCGAACTTCCCAGCGTATCTAATCCTCTCCGTTCCCTTCCAGCCACCAAGCCATCACCTCCTCCACCCCCTAAACCCCATCCATACCTGCACTGAGCCCAGCACACCTACCACAACATGCAGCCCATGTCTGCTAGCAAAAATAAAACAATGTCATTTTTTTTTAAATGTACGCTGAGAGTCAGTAGGTTTGTGTAGGGGAGTGCGACATGGAAGCCGGTAGCAGAAGCTGCCTAGTAAACAGTGAAGATGCCTCTTGGGTGTGAATGAAATCATGCCAATGAATGATGGAACCAGAATCAGCTCAGACTTCTTAGGTTGCTGCTCAGAGGTCATTTGTTGTCACAATTCACTGATTAAATGTCTATATCATAGACCTAACTGAGGATACAGTCAGAAAGCCAAGGATTTCCAGTGGGGGAGAGAACTAGAACACAGAATTCTCCCCTATGAAGGCAGATGTCCCAGGAGGAAGGAAGATAAGCCTATCACTGTGACTGAATGGTGTGCTGCTATGTGAAAGAGAGGAGCAAGCATTTCAAGGATGAAGAGGATGGTTCAGGAGAGGGATCTGGGAAGGGGAAGGGACAGAATAGGACAAGAGATGTCAGTGTTTCAGGTTTAGTATGGACTTCCTCCCCTGTGACTGGGTTTAGCTGATATGAAGTCTTCAGTTTTTAAGTCCCGTGACAAAGCAGTACAGAGAAGGCCTGGATGGTGAGGAACTGGGAGATAACACACTAGAGAAAAGTGAGGAGAGAGTAAAAGCAGACCAGACTGTCTGTGAGGTTGTTTAGGCAGGTAAAGGTCCAAAATGAGAGTCAGTGCTTCACGCTAACAAGTGCCATGTTTTTTAGGTATAAGTATAGCTTCCTCTGAAGAACCTCCTTAATTGGCTATCAGCGTACGAATAGGGGGAACTCTGAAACCTGTAAAGGTCTTCATATTCCTTTTGCAGGTACACCCTGTTTTTTCAAACAACAACAACAATAATAACAACAAAATCCTAACATTTCCCCAGTGAGGAGATGGAAAAACACCGAGCACATTAAGGTGATGCTGGTCTGTTGGCTATTCTACAGTGTCTCCCTTTAAGTCATCAGGATTCAAGGAAACTAAATGGGAGATCTTCACTAGCCCAGTGACATCAAGTTCTGATAAGAAGTAAGATCAGTTGGTGTCAACCTGCTTGAAGATCCCAACAACCAACCCTTATGGAGTGACTGTTACCTGCAAAGAGAATGGTAGAGATATGACGGGGGGGGGGAGGGGTTGTTTTGGTGGAGCTGATGAGTTCAGGAGTGTGCTGTGCAGTGTGCCATTGGAATGTTAGGTACCAGTGACCACTTACATCTCCTGACCTGGTTCTGCCACCCATGGTTCAAAACTACCTCCTAGACCCCCTTCACATAAAACAATACAAGGAGCTTCTGTTTTATATATTCACGAATTAAGCAAATATTAACTTGAACAGTAGGACACGGTTCATAGTGCCTAACATGTATAGGAGTATTTTTCAGGGGGTTTCTTAACTCCCCCTTTTGTTCTCATATAATTATAGAGGTTTTTATACCCACTCAGTGCATATAGCTTCTAAATAAAAGACACAGAGACCTGGCGCGTTATGCTGGGCAGGCTCTAAGCTATTCTAACCCTCTAAGGCTGTTAATACCCAGACAAATGCCCCGTTACTGCCATCTCAGTCTTGCCTTGGCTCGCTCTGCTCCATGTGTATCCTCATGGCTGCTTATTAAATATAATAATATTTAAATCAGTTTTCCTTTTCCAGTCCTCCTGGATGACTCTGGGACTAATTATTTATTATTAAATGCCTTAACCATAAGCTTTGGTTCATTCCCTGGCTAGCTCATAGCTTATAACCCATTTAAACTATTCTATGCCTACCACTTGGTTAGTTACTTTCCCTCAATCCCAGCCTGCTTCTTTCTTTGCATCTCTGCAGCATCTTCCCGAGTTCACCTATCTGCTGGTTTACATCTGTTTCCCAATGGCTCTCTCCCACGTTTCCTCCTAGTGTCTCCTTTTATTCTCTCACCATTTCCCAGAATCCTCTGACTTCCTGCCAGTGTCCCACCTCCTATTTCCTGCCTCAGCTCATTGGCCTTCAGCTTTTTTATTGATAGGTGATGCTTATAAGAAATTCTCCCTATAGCTGTTCTCTCCTCCTGACTTCATGGTGAATCCTCCCGGTGTCTCCACATGGTCTCTCCACACCTCTTTGTGTCCCTCTCTCTCTACCTGTGAACCTTCCCACTGGGATCCAATGTCCTGCCTCTACTGTCCTCTCCTGCCCAGTTGTAAGCTTATCAGCCCTCTATTAACCAACCAGAGATGATGGAAAACAGTTTGTACATAACATTGAGACCAGAGATGCTTAACCATCATCCATACAGTAACCAGGGGTCTGGGTACAAGCGTCAGCATTTGAACATACAGTACACAAGGCCAACCCCCAACACACATGGAGTAGAGAAAAAGGCAGAGGATTCTTGCTCTGATGAACCTTGCACTCTCAGGTTCATCATACCCCAGGTTGAACTTATTGTCTTACCCACCTTCAGCTCATCCTCTCCACTGGCCTCATTTCAGGCAATGACACAGCGGCCCCACCCAAGAACATCGGAATCCGCTTCAATCTCTTTTTCTTCATGCATTACTTCCCCATCAGATCCCAAGCCCATTCAGTTCTCCCAGATTACCACTCGATTCCACCCCTGACCCAGACCACTGCCTCTTGTCTGATACGCCTCTTGTCTGATATGACAGTAGCTTCCCAGCTGGTCTCTGCACTGCCTTTGCCCTTCCTGCAGCATTTGATCAGGGTACTGGTCAGGAGGCTCCCCAGTGCTTCGAGCATGTAGTTCTGTGTACTGTCTACTACTTTTTTTTAAAGATTTATATATATATATATATATATATATATATATATATATATATATTTTCTGTATATGAGTACACTGCAGCTGTACAGATGGTTGCGAGACTTCATGTGGTTAATGGGGATTGAATTTAGGACCTCTGCTCGCTCTGGTCAACCCAGCTTGCTCAATCCCTGCTCGATCCGAGCCCAAAGATTTATTTATTATTATATGTAAGTACACTGTAGCTGTGTTTAGACACACCAGAAAAGGGTGTCAGATCTCATTATTAATGGTTGTGAACCACCATGTGGTTGCTGGGATTTGAACTCAGGACCTTCGGGAGAGCAGACAGTACTCTTACCTACTGAGCCATCTCACCAGCCCCATGTCTACTCCTCTTGGTTCACCATCTCTTCTTGCCTTTCTTGCCTCCTTTTTCCTTCTCCTAGCCCACTAAGTTTCAACACATTGAATTTGAATAGTCCCCTCCAATATTGGCCTTTGCTTGCCATGCCTGAGCTCTGTTATCCAACCCCATCACTAAACCTCATGCCCCAGCCTAAGTGGTCATTTCTTCCCACATGTGAGCTTATTTCTTCTCTACACCTTCATTACTTTATTGCTGATTCTTCTCTGATACATGTAACCATCTCTGCTCTGTCTAAAAATGTGGACATGTCAAGCTCAGTCACCTGAATTCAGTTCCCAAGATCCACATAGTAGGAGAGAATAGACTCCTGCAAGTTGCCCTCTGACTTCCACACCAGTTGAAATGGGTACACATACACACAGTTAAAATTTTCTCTTTAAAAGTGTATTTGCTATTGATCTCAATCTTTTAAAGTCCTTTGTACTTGCTCTTGTTACAAGCAATTTAATTCAATAATCCCTGATCTATTAAGAAATAGTCTCTGGGGGGTTGGAGAGATGGGTCAATGGATAAGAGGTGGTATGCTGAGAGGACCTGAGTTTGATTCCTAGCACCCACACGATGTCTTACAACTGAATATAGCAACAACTCCAGGGAGGTGCCCCTCTTCTGGCCTCCACGCATATCTACACTTAAATTTATATACACACACGAATAAAAATAAATACAAAAAATAGTTTTTGGTTTTGTTTGTTTTCTGTATAGCCCAGGCTGGCCTTTAATTTGCAGTCCTCCTGCTTCTCTGCCTTGGCTAGCTTTCTTTCTTTCCTCCTTTCTCTTTCTTTCTTTCTTTCTTTCTTTCTTTCTTTCTTTCTTTCTTTCTTTCTTTCTTTCTGATTATAAAAACCTCTAATAATCAAGGCTTGTAACAGAAGAAATCTGTCTGGTAAAATGGAAAGTTTCCAATACATTGAAATATAAATCCATACGCCATCATAAATACAATACCAGTAGTAAAAACCACCACAACAAATTCCCACCATCCTGTAACAGCCATGATCTGATTTCACATGCTTCTGACAGATGGCAAATATGGCCTGCTGGATACCGAGCACACTAGGGCTTTGAGGTCACATTCATCCGACAGGGATGTGGCATCAGTGGCTCAACTCCAGAGGCAAAGCAGGTACCAGCACATTCAAAAAGTGTATCCTTTACATATCAAAGTGAGAAATAAGAAAGCAACATGGTCACTCGGTCAAAAAGATGGTTGAGAGTAAGGACAGCTGTGTAAAGTTCGAGGCCAGAAGGCGGTTCACCGGCTTCATTTCTTTGGTTTCTTGGGCAGTGGCCGCGGAAGCAGGAAGATGTGGGGTTCTGGTTCAAGGATCATATAGTGAAGCCATTCCAGTCTCCGGAACGCCAAAATTTCTTAATTATATTAAGATGTTAAGCTTGACTATGTCCTTGAGCAACGTGATGGTACAAACTCCCCACCGTATTTGTCTGAATAGTATATTTGTGCAGCAGGACTACTCTGCCTGAGGGTGCACAGCTGGTCTCCAGACAACTCCCAGGAGGATGCCATTTGCTGTCTTGATTAAAGCCAAAATTAATTCTTTTCAAAGGCCTGATGACACAGATCCACTGAAGATTCTTGTGGTTAATAAAGGCGTAGTTGAAACAACTAGAGAAAACAGACCATGAAAATGGAGTTGGGCATGGCGGTACATGGCTTTAGTCCTAGCACTTAGGAGACAGAGGCAGAGCTCTGTGAGTTCAAGGCCATCCTAGTCTACCTAGCAAATTCTAGGCCAGTTAGGGCCACATATGGAACAACCCTATCTTAAAATACAAAGCAAAAGAAAAAACCCCGAAAGAATCATTCACTTAGGTTGTTTTCCAAATATAGAGAAAAAAAGTACTAAGTACATTTTGTTTGTATGTTTATAAATAAATATATGAATGTAACTGAAAATCATTATAAGTGTGACATGTCAGAAAGCTAATACAGCAAATACTAGTAAATGCACAAGTTTTTAAGTTATCAGCTCCCCATACCCCTTTGACCTCTGACTCTCTTTGTCACACTTGACTGAAGGGGACATTTAAAGGCAAACTATGGAAGCCAACCCCATTTTGACTAGGACATGATTCCTCTTAAAATGAAGTCTGTCTTGTTTGGAACACTCAAGAGCTTTTGACATCGACTTCTGCCCACTTCTCCAGCCTCACCCTCTGCTTTCATCAGGGCAGCTTCATCTCTCTACTAGTACTGATCCTTTTCTGTGGTCAATAATCCATCTCACAGCCCAAGTGAGTTGTGAAGAAAGGATTATTTGGGCGCCCAGTTCTAGTCTAAGGCCTTGGTGGCCACATACAATAATGGTTTTCTTGCTAGCAGATTCCTGAGGTATTGTATGCTACCCCATATCAAGAGACAAGGAGTGTGTGCACAAGGAAGCTTACCCATGCATCAATGTACATGCATGTGTATGTGTGTGAGCACACGTGTCCATGATGGTTTTGTGTGTCAGCTTAATATAGGCTGGAGTCATCAGAGAGAAAGGAGCCTCAGTGGAAGAATGCCTCCATGGGATCCAGCTGTAAGGCATTTTCTCAGTGATCCATAGAGGAAGGCCCAACCTATTGTGGGTGGCTCTATGTCTAGCTGGTGGTCCTGGGTTCTACAAAAAAGCAGGCTGAGTACAGTAGTTTGAATATGTTTGGCCCAGGGAGTGGCACAATTTGGAGGTGTGGCCTTGAAGTAGATGTGTCACTGTGGGCGTGGGCTTTAAGACCCTTTTCCTCACTGCCTGGAAGTCAGTCTTCCACTAGCAGTCTTCAGATGAAGATGTAGAACTCTCAGCTCCTATTGCACCATATCTGTCTAGATGCTGCCATGCTCCTGCCTTGATGATACTGGACTGAATCCCTGAACCTGTAAGCCAGCCTCAATTAAATGTTGTCCTTATAAGAGTTGCCTTCGTCATGGTGTCTGTTCACAGCAGTAAAACCCTAACTAAGACACTGAGCAAGCCGTGATGAACAAGCCAGTAAGCAGCACCCTCCATGGCCTCTGCATCAGCTCCTGCCTCCAGGTTCCATCTTTGCTTGAGTTCCTGTTCTGACTCCTTCAGTGATGAACCAAAATCTAGAAGTGCAAGCCAAATAAACCATGTCCTCCCCAACTTGCTTTTTGGCCATGGTGTTTTAGTGCAACAATAGAAACCCTAACTAGGATACCCCTTGTGATGGTTTAAATGAGAAAAAATTTTAAAAGATTTATTTATTTTATGTATGAATACACTGTAGCTATCTTCAGACATACCAGAAAAGGGCATTGGATTCTATTACAGATGGTTGTGAGCCACCATGTGGTTGCTGGGAATTGAATTCAGGACCTCTGGAAGAACAGTCAATGCTCTTACCCACTGAGCCATCTCTCCAGTCTGAGATTTTTTTTTTAAATAAATCTATGTTTTTAGATACTTGATTTCCTACTCATGGCGCTGTTTAGGGAAGTTGAAGAGCTTTTAGGATGAAGAGTCTTGCTGAAGAAAGTATATCACCAGGGGCAGGCTTTGAGAGTTTATTAAGTCACTCTAGTTTCACTTTGATCTCTCCATTTTCTGGTATGCTGATACAGTGTGATCACAGAGCTTTTTGCTTCAGCTGCCTGCTGGCATGGTATCTCTACCATTATGAATTCTGACCCTCTGGAACCATAAGCCAACATGAGACCTTTTTCTTACGTTGCTTCTGGTTATGATAGTTTATCACAGCAGTAGAAAAGTAACTAATGCAAAAATTGGTATCAGAAGTGGGGTATTGAGAGCTGGAGAAATGGCTTAACTGTTAAAAGCTAGGCTCACAACCAAAAGTGGAGTGTTACTTGTGAAAAACCTGACATGTTTGTTGTTTTGACTTGTCTTGTTTGGAAGGATGTGAAAGATTTTGATTTTGAACTTCAGACCCATTAAATACTATTATCGGGATTTAACATGCCATTCTTTTTGTTTGTTTGTTTGTTTGTTTCTTTTTTTTTGTTTTTGTTTTTCAAGACAGGGTTTCTCTGTATAGCCCTGGCTGTCCTGGAACTCACTGAGTAGACCAGGCTGGCCTCGAACTCAGAAATCCACCTGCCTCTGCCTCCCAAGTGCTGGGATTAAAGGCGTGCGCCACCACTGCCTGGCTAACATGCCATTCTAGTAAGAGCCTAGAAGACAGTGATGCTGAGAATACTGAGGACTATAGAGGCTAAGTTCAAGAAATTTCAGAGAAAGCAGAGACTGTATTATGAACTAGTTCATGTAGTATTTTGGCAAAGAATCTGGCTGCCTTCTGCCTGCATCCTTGAAGGCCAGGCCTAAATTTTAAAGTAATAGATGAATTTCTTTGGCAGAGAAAACTTCAAGACAGCTTAACATTGAGTCTGAGGCAAGTTATTACTGATAACGCATGTAGTTATATATTGAAAAAGAGCAGGTGGGACAAAAAGAAATATAAAATACACAGTTTGGAGAGAAAAGGAGTGCTAAGAAGCTGAACATAGCCAAGATATGTGCTTGAAATAGAGGCTGTAATTATTAAGGAGAGGCCACTAATTCTTCTTGGAACACTGGGAAGACTGTGCCCTAAGGGTAAGACTCCACTCAGCTGAGACTTCAACCTGTGAAAGGAGAAATTGAAAAAGTGTTGCTTGCTCCTGGAAAGCAATCACTTCAACACATGAAAGCTGGTAGAAGTGATGGTCCATGCTAAGTTGGCAGCCATATTTGCTCATCCATGTGACATTGGCTTTGGAGACGTGAACGAAATAAGAGTGAAGAGGTCATAGATCCTTCTTCCATGGTTTCAGGGAGCCACTGAGGCCAGCGACGTGTGGCAGAGTTAGAGTCCGTTTGAGGCCATTAAAGGCCATTTTGGTGAGGTTGTAAAAGTGAAGCCTTGGTTGAAGTGGAGATTCCAAGATGTTAGAGATGTCAGAGCTGTAAGATATCCAACAAGGAGAGCTATGTACAGAGAGTAGAATAAGGTCAAGAGAAATTACAGGCAGCAAAACTGCAGGGTGCAACAATCTAAGCCCCTTGAAACTAAAGTCCCAGACATTATACAAAGAGCTACAGGATTTGGTGCTTGCTCTAGTGAGTTTTAGTCTTGTTTTGGTCCAGTACTCCCCCACTCTGCCTCTTTTCCTCCCTTTCTGACTAAGAAAATATATTATGTGCCATTATATGTTGGAAGTACACAATTTGATTTTTGATTTTACAGGAGGTCACAGTTAAGAAATTACATTGAATTTCAAAAGAGATTTTAATCAATGTTAAAATTACTAAGTAAAGAGACTTGGAAATTTGGACCAAATGCAATTTGCATTATGATAAGGGCATGATCCTATTAGGACTATAGATTGGTATATGGTAATTTGAATGAAAAATATATTTCATAGTCCTATATTGTATTTGGTTCCCTGTTGGTGGCCATGTTTGGGAGGTTATAGAACTGAGAAAAGGCAGGCTTGCTGGAGGGAGTCTTTCTCTGGGAGATGTAATGTCTCAGATTTCTATTCCTGCTGTCATGCCGCCTAGCTATGATGGACTCTTACTTTCTGGAACTATAAGCCAAAATCAATGCTTTTGCCTATATGTTGCTTTTATTCACAGTATTTTATCATAGCAATAACAAGCAATTGGTATACAAAGCATCTTTCTTTGGGTCTACACTGTTTGACACTACAACCAACAATGTACAAGTGTTACAATTTTTCATATCCTTACCAACTTCTGCTGCTTTTTGTTTTCAAATAATGAATATGACATCATTGTGGTTTTAGTCTGCCGTTCCCTGGTGTTTACAATGTGGCATCTTCACATGCTTATTGCCCATTTGCATATCTTCTTTGGAAAATGTCCTTTTGAGTCCTTTCTTTTCTTTGGGTTCAAAGGATGAACTTAGGGCCTCACATGTGCTAGGAAAGGGATTTGCCATTGAGCTATGACTCCAATATCTACTTTATTGCCTTTTTAAATTAAGCCTTTGTTGTAATTGATAAGTACACACGAAAGTCCTTTTTGACATTCAAAAGGAGTTTTATGTGTTAATTTGCATGCTAGGATATTAGACTTTTAAAATACATGATTTGTAGGTATTTCCCCTTATTTTATGGGGTGTGGGAAAAAAAAAGAAAAAGAAAGCGGGGCCTGGCGTGGGCGGACACAAGGGCACACGCCAGGCTGGGCCATAGGCGTGCGGGCCTCGCTCTAGGGCCAAGGTAGCGTACACATGCAAAGGACACAGGCGGACACGGTTCCGCAGTGGGGTTTTGGGGAAGCAGGCAAGATGCACACGTATCTCGGCCTAACCGGGAGCTGGCGGCCACACCGCCGGCAGGTCTCGCACATGGTGTGCAGGGGCGCAGAGAGATCCCGGATCTCTCTGCGTGTTACCTGTGCTCAGACTGTCCACGTGACTGGATCCCAGAGTCTCAGACTGCGCGTACCAGCTAGCTCCGTGTGGCGAGTTTAATAAGAGGCGGCCCATAGCTTTGATGTTTTATTATTAAGAAAATAGGAAGAGAAAAGAGATAGAAAGATAAGGAAAGAGGAGAAAATAGATAAGAAAAGCCATGACCACGTGGAAAGGGGAGAAGACAGAGAGATAGACTAAGAGGGCCGGGAGAGAACAGGCAGAGAGAGAGAACACACGCTGAGGGGTGTTATTTATAGTGAGTTGGGCGGTCAGGTGACCAGGAGGCGGGGACAGTGTGGCTGCAGGCAGGTGACTGCCTAGGTGGATTCAGGCTAGAACCTGGGGCGTGGCCACATATCTCATTAAGGTCCCACAATGGGGCTGACTTTTCACTACTCCTCTTCTTCCTCCTCTTCCTCTTCCTCCTCCTCTTCTTCTCTTTTGGCCACAGGGTATGTTTTACTGTGTTCACAATCAAGTTTAAGGCTTAAGTTTATTGGAGATGATGGGGTGGGGAATCTCTTGTCTAGGATTTTAGGATATTTCATTCTACTTTGCTTGCTTAGTCATATCTGTGGTTGGCAGGATCTTCTCCTGAACCTTTTTTCTCTTCAACTGGACCTAATTGAAACTGACAATTTTCCCCATGCTTCTCTTCAATTTTCTTAAAAGGATCTGTGGAGCCTTGCTCTGCACCTAGGTTCCTAGTACTCTACTCTTACCACAACAAGAGAATTTGTTGCTGCTGTTGTTGTTGTTTTGAGATAGTGCAGATTAGGTTGGTCTTGAATATGTGGTCCATCTGCCTTATCCTCACTAGTGCTGGGATGAGAAGTGTACCACCATGCCTAGCCAAACAGTGTTCTTTGATGCACAAAAGTATTTACTATTGAAAATCTAATAGATTTAATATTTTAATTTTTGATATCTCATCCAAGAAACCATCACACCAAATTCAAGCAAATATATATAGTCATGATTAAGATGCAGACAGTGGTGGTGAGACTTTTATCTAGAATGAAGTTGGGATGATAAAGAATTCCCCATTATGTTAGGTAGGTGCATGAAGGAGAAAAGGCAGCAGCTGTGCACAGAAGTGAACTCTATAAACTTCAACACCACCTTGCCAACCTGCCAAGTAGGATACCCTCACCAGAAAAAAAGAGACCAATCTGAAAGGTCTTTAGCATGTATATGTTCAAAAGCTCAAATAAGTAAAGCAACAAAACCCCCAAATGTATAGAATTTAAAAACAGGAACATATGAAGAAAAAAAGAGAACTAAGTAAAGATGCTATAAATTAAATCATTAGGCAGATAGATAAAGGCTACTGAACTGAGTATCCCAAAACCAGTTCATAGCCCAGTACCAGTGATAAGGGAAAGACCTTTACCTCCCCACTGAGCCCTGGAAGATCCGAGTGATTTATCATAACTGCCCACCTCACAAAGGCCTTATTGTACTGTCTAGTAACTTGGTGAGAGAGATGATGGGCAGACCACACCTAAGTAGTAACTATGATAACACATACTTTGATTCTGACTCTTAATCTTATAAGCCTCTCCCTATAACCACTAAGGGCATTCCTAGATAATCACAGTCAAGAAGGAATGTTGGGAGGGAGAGGCAAGTCTGCACTAGCTGGGAACAGCTATCTGAATGACCTCAGAGGCCTGGGAACACGGCCAGCTGGGGAAGAAAGAAGCCTGTACCTCCTCCTCAGTTGGGAACAAAACCAAAGATGAGCAATGTCTCTGTCCAGAGTCACTGCCTATTGCCCAGCAGCTTAGCGTCAGTGCTGTCATGACACATCACCTAGAAGTCACCATGGTTTCTAGTAGGAATGCAGAATAACAAACAAAAGGAATGTTGCAAGTCCACAAACTAATTCTCAGCTGAGGAAGAGACCCAGTGTGAACTGTGGGAGTTTGTAAGGTGATCAGTGCTCACTCCCCCTCTCACCCCTTCTCATTAACATGCTATTCTTCTTGCAGGATATATGATCACACTGTGAACCTCGAGATGGTAGTGTTTACTGGGAAAAAAAAGATTTTAGTAGTGGTGTGGTGTGGCTCAACCTTAGAACACAATTTTTTTTAAGATTTATTTATTCATTGTATGTGAATTTATTTATTCATTGTTGCTGTCTTCAGCACACCAGAAAAGAGCATCAGATCCCATTACAGATGGTTGTGAGCCGCCATGTAGTTGCTGGAAATTGAACTCAGGACCTCTGGAAGAGCAGTCAGTGTTCTTAACCACTGATCCATCTCTCCAGCCCTAGAACACACAGAGGCACCAGAATGTAGGTCTCACAGCTAAATAAGGTACAAGATCAAGTTAATGTGATTCAGGTTAACCTGACTTTAACCAATAATCTCTTCTTCCTTGTTCTCTGTTTGCTGCAATCCCACATTTTCTACTATGTTATCTTAGTTTTATCTTTTATTTTTTTCCTTTAAGAGCCCTTCTCCTAACCCATCAGACAGCAATGCCTCTGCTCTAAATTCCTTCAGCATGTCTCACTGACCTGTCCTTTCAGATCTCTTGAGTCTAGTTGAGGCCTGAGATACTGCATTTCTGTCAACCATGAGAGGCAATTGTGAATGCTCAGCTGCCTGTCTATGAACCCCATTTGGAGAAACCAGGATCTAGTGTTAATCCTGAGAGTCACTGGAGAAAAACCAAGTCTACCATTTTGGGCCAAATTTAAAGTAAGCTATATTAAATATTAAATACTGACTAAGAGATGGACTTTAGTCAGGACTGTTCCCAGGAATTTACCAGCTCAGAATGGTCCTGAGCCATGTGTTAGTAGGGACAAACCTATAGGCCATTGTTCTTTCCCATGAGGCTTTGTTATTTTCCAAAAACTATGATTCCCAGCATTCCAAGAAGTTACCTTGCTCTTGGGCAGGTGGGGCTTATGAGTTATTTATTTATTTATTTATTTATTGGTTTCGAGACAAGGTTTCACTATATAGCCCTGGCTGTCCTAGAACTCTGTAGACCAGGCTGGCCTCAAACTCAGAAATCCACCTGCCTCTGCCTCCCAAGTGCTGGGATTAAAGGCATGCGCCACCACTGCCGGGCTTATGAGTTAATTTTGAGCATTACACTAGTAGATAGACACATATAATTTTACCAAGTGTATTTTTAAAAATACAGATAATAATTATCTCTGAAGACCCCTTTTTCCTCTTGATGTTTCTGTATTTTACAATTTTTCTTTAATAACAGCTCTTCTCTCTCTCAATCTCTCTCTGTCTCTGCCTCTTTCTCTGTCCCTCCTACCCTTGTGTTTGTGTTGGAGGGACATGCCATACATACACATGTGAAACCCAGAGTTTAGTGTTGGGCCTCTTCCTTCATTGTTCTCCACTTTACTTTTGAGACAGAGTCACTCACTGAAACTGGGGCTCTCTAATTGGATAGGTCAGCAAGCTACTAGCTGTCAGAATCCTGTCTCTACTTCCTGGTGTTGTATTGAAAGTCAGGCTACCAGGCCCAGCTTTTTAGATGGGTACTGGGGATCCAGGCACTGCAAGCACTTTAACCACTGGGCCATTTTCCAAGTCCTTACTTATTTTTATAGTTAAACTTTCAATGTATGTGATGTCTCCCCACTCAGGATCTGAGAATCTCTGTGGCATGGCCCTTCATGGTTTCTATGTCATGCTCTTTGGTCTCCAAACACCCAGTACATAATTACTGAATCTCTTATATGAGTTGCTTTTCTTGTTGCTATGACAAAATACAAGGAAAGAGTAACTCAACGGAGGAAGGGTTTGTTTTGGCTCAAAATTTAAGGCTGCCATCACTGTAATGTGGAAGGCAGAAGCACAAGGTTGTTGGTCATACAGCATTCATAGACAGCCTAGGGAACGGTGCCACCCACAGTCAGTGTAATCCTTTCCACCGTGATTAACTAAATCTAGGAACACCCTCATAGAATGCCCAGAGATTTGTTTCTTAGGTGATTCTACACCCTATGGAGTCAACAATCAAGATAACAATCATACCTCCTAACTAGCTGCTTCTCCCTTCCATCTTTGTTTCCCCACCATTCTTACCTGCCTAACTCCTACACATCTTTCAATCTCCAGGAAGCCTCTTATAACTCTTGGAGGTTCCTCACCTTTGCACTCATGTTTGTATCCCAGCAGTAACTACTGTCCCTTGTCCATATATTTCTTATACATCTTGGTTTTGTTGTTGTTTGTTTGTTTGTTTGCTTACTTGTTTTTTGGTCTGTCTTCCCTCCTAGATTGACTTCTGAAAGAGAAACATTGTATCTTAAGTTTGTATCCATGTGCTTCTATAGTTCTAGTCATATAACTAGCACTCAAGCAGCATGTGAATAAATGTACCTCTCAAACTTGAGGTTCTCAATTAGATCCATTTCTCAGTGTGCACAGAGCAATTGGTTCCACGACCCCTAGTGGCAACATCCAAGGATGTTCAAAATGGCACAGTACAGTATTTGCATATTACCTAAACATGTCCCTTCACAGCTTTTAGATTGGCTCTAAATTACTCATAATATATACTATAATATAAAGGTTATGGAAACCATAGTTCCACTATGTTATTTAGAGAATAACAACCTATACATATTCAACCCTGACACAATTTTTTAAATTTTTCTTGCATATTTTCCATCTATAATTAGTTGAATCCATACCTGCAAAACTCATGGATTCAGAGGGACAACTTTATTGGTTATTATTGTTATCTTACAAGCAAGTCCACTAGGCTCCTCCCAGGATTTATGCCATTATCTACTTCCATTGCCTGCCACCACAGCCAGGAATGCGAGGAGTAGGCTGCAAATAAGATAAATACCTGACTGCCCAGGACCTCTCTTTCTCTGTCTCTGTCTGTCTCTCTCTTCTCTGTGTGACCCCTCTTCTTTGCCATCATGGCTCCCCCCCCAATATGTCTGCCTATCTACATGTCCACTCATCTGCCTCTACCCCTTGTTCAGGTCCTCACTCCTCCCCCTTCCTCTTTCTGCCTCACGGCTCATGCATCTGCCTCTACCCTTTCCCAGGTCCTCACTCTTCTCCCTTCTCCCAATAAACTCCCTTTATACCAGATCTCTTGCACGGTGTAATTTCTCAGGGGCATACTTGGGCATGGAACTACCATGTAGCCCCTCACCACCTTATATTTCATAACATTGGTGCCAAGACTCAGTAGGCTCTCCTGGTGCTTGTGCTCCTTCTCATGGGTCTAAGCCACAACTATGACCCTACTTCCAGCCCGCCACCACCTGTGGCGAATCTGCTTCCTGGCTCACTGATTGATCAGGTCACTCAACACCCCATCCACCAGCAACAATTAGATAAATTGTTTGGTCTGTGTAAATATTTTCCTGAGTCTGACGAAGTAGTAACCTTTGAATGTCTGGCACTTTTCTGATACTTTTGGAGGCAGAGATACTCCCAGCCATGGCCTTTAAGGCCAAGGTATGCCCACTTCACCTGATACCATCCCACCATCCTCGGATCTACAACCTTGCAGCTTCCTTAGACTTAAAAGTGTTTCTCATTGAGCTAAACATACATATATATATATATATACCAGTCTTCTGGATAGAGGAAATAAGCCCTGTTTTCAAGGTTTGTATTCACACTGAAAACTGAAATCAAGTGAGCTTCTGCTCCACAGAAGGCTTCTGTCTTCCCTAGGCTTGCCTTAAGCAGTGTTCATGCTTATAACCCAAAATCATTTCCCAAGCCTCTACTATGACACAGGATGCTATACCGCCTTTTTCTACAATGTGGATTTCAGTACAAATTACAACAGAAATGCTGAGATTTCTGTAAGCTTCAGAGAATCCACTTGGATCCACCTCTCACAGGTCAAATGACTCCAGATGACTACTGTCAATTAACAGCCTAAGTTTCCCACCTATTGCAGAAGGTGGGATCCTTCTCACCCACAACCCCTCTATATTCCCTGGTTTTGGAACTCCCCTCTCTCCAAACTACCAAGACCATGGGCCTAAAAGTTTCTGATGAACACCTAAGAAAAACAATTTCTCTCTAACCTACTTAACTGTCTTTTGCCCCAGTACCCAGCAAGCCCAGGTGTTTGCTCAAGATCTGCATCCAGGGAGGCTTTAGAGTAGCTACCCACAGTGCTCCAGTGTAGCCTCACATACGCTTAAACTGAGCCTGCACTTTCCTAGCTGCAGACATTCTCACAGATTCTTGACAGCAGTGAAACAGCCATCTCTCCCAGGACTTGGTAAGCATCCCAATTTTCTTAGGGTCCCCAGAAGATGAAGCCCCCAAAATCAGCAAGGAGTAGTATAAAGAGCACAACACCCTCACTCCTGCCCCACCATCACCCCTTCCTAGTTACTCATTTTTTAATTAAGCAAAAAAGGATGAATGTTACCTTACAGGCAACTCCACCAGGCTTCTTCCAGGGACCTAGCAATAGCTTATGTCATCACCTGCCACCATCACCTGGCCACTGCAGCCAGGTGTGCCAGGTATGAGCTGCATATGTTCCCCCCCAGCACTCTCTCTCTCTCTCCTTCTCTATGCCTCCCTCATGACTCTGCCTCTATCTGTCTGCCTGTCTACATGTCCACTTGTCTGCCTCTACCCCTTGTCCAGGTCCTCACTCCTCCCCCTTCCCCTAATAAACCCCCTTTATACCAGATCTGTTCCAATGGATAATTTCTCAGGGGCATACCTTGGCATGGACCCCTCAGGTACCTCCTTGCCACATTATATTTCATAACAGTTATCCCTACTTTGAAGATAAAGAAGTGGAAGTTAGGTGATTTCTCTAAGTTATAAAGCTAATGGACAGGTGTCCCCGAACTCAAATTCCAAAATTTTAATTTTCTATTTTACCATTGCTGCCTCACTGAGTACTAGTGAAAATGAAATATTTTGTTGTGTATTGGGTCAAGGCAATGGACAGATGTCTCACAATGCGAAGCTACTTTGTCCTGTCTCTGGTTAGTGCAGTCACTGCTGCCTTTAGGAAACTATGAAGCCAAGAAGTGTAAACAACTTTTAAAATGTGTCAGGCATTAGCTTATTTACTTCCCAGAATATATCATATATTGTTAAGGAGAGAAAGGAAAACGGGGAAAGAGGGAGAAAGTTGGAGGGAAGGAGGGAGGGAAAGAGGGAGGAAGGGAGGCTGTCTTAGTCAGGGTTTCTATTCCTGCACAAACATAATACCAAGAAGCAATTTGGGGAGGAAAGGGTTTATTCAGCTTGCATTTTCCACACTGCTATTCATCACCAAAGGAAGTAAGGACTGGAACTCATGCAGGTCAGGAAGCAGGAGCTGATGCAGAGGCCATGGAGGGATGTTACTTACTGGCTTGATTCCTCTGGCTTGCTTAGCTTTCTTATAGAACCCAAGACAACCAGCCCAGGGATGGCACCACCTACAATGGGCTGGGCCCTTCCTCCCTTGATTACTAATTGAAAAAAAAAATGCCTTACAGCTGGATCTAATGGAGGCATTTCTCAAGGGAGGCTCCTTTCTCTGTGATAACTCCAGCTTGTGTCAAGTTGACACACAAAACCAGCCAGTACAGAGACAG
This sequence comes from Tokudaia tokunoshimensis, assembly GCA_036184795.1. Lineage (NCBI taxonomy): Eukaryota > Metazoa > Chordata > Mammalia > Rodentia > Muridae > Tokudaia > Tokudaia tokunoshimensis. The sequence goes on along the minus strand of BTHU01000003.1, from coordinate 66,413,197 downwards.
ACAGCACTCATACTGGGACAGAATAGAGTCTATAGGGAAGAATCCACAGAACAGGCATGTTCTCCTCAGATGTACCCATTGGACAGTGAGCCAAGACCACTCTCCTCAGCCACCACTGCAGTCCCCTAATTTCCACTTTCCACCAGTCCCCTAGGAATCCTCCAGTATTGAGGGAATGAAGTTGTGCACAAGTGGGGAACAAGGGGTAGGAACCAAAGAGCCTAGGGAATTCTGTGGCACTTCAAGAGAACATAAATGCCTTCTGGCCAGCGTTCTAAGACTATTCACTCCCATTTCAGTCGGTCTTGGGCTCCACTCACTTCCTTCCTTTAATTAAGGAATGCATCACCTTGTCTGTGCATTCCCTCGAGCTCCTAGCTCGGTATCTGTATTCAACTCCCGACCATGTCAATAGACGGCTGAGCCTCTCATAGCCATGTCAATAGATAGATGGCTGAGTCTCAAACAAAAAAACAAAACAAAAAAACAAAAACAAAAACAAAGCAAACCAAACAAAACCTAAAAGCGTTCTGTGAACTTTTAGCAGGAGACACATAGAATTACTCTTTGGTTCTTGTGTAACATGACCAAGATGCCCCTCAGCAGTGCCCCACAGACTACCAACCACTACAACCTTCAGTAGCTAGGTTCTTGATTGCCAAAGAATCTATGTTCAAAGGAGTGGGAAGGAGTTTACTTAAAATTTCCTCAATAAAACCGGTTGAATCTACGGCAAAACTGAGTTTTGACATATCTGTAACCAAATACAGTTCAATCTGTGTTCACCTTTTTAAAAAGGCACGTGGAGAATACACCATTCTTTTCCCCCACTGCTCTGAGAAATTTTACATAACACAAGGCAGGGTGCAGGCCTACATCATCAGTATCAGTCTGTGTTCAGAGTAGGCCCTTTTCCCAGCTCTGTATTGGGTCTTCGGAATACAAACACTTCTCTGCTTGAACCACTCAAGATAACGCAAACTCGACTGAAGAACTATTCACTCCGTGGCCACCAGAGGGAGCCACAGCATTAACGAGAAGGCAAGGACATATCCTTTCCCAGTATGAGCCAGTGATCTTTCCACACTATCCAGTTGACCGCCAATAGGATGAACTGGAAACTCAGCCTTGAAGGCTCCTTCTTTTGAGGAGTCAGCTTACTGTTTTATAAGAGGTTTGGGCCCCCGGTCCAATTCTCTGACTCTGTTGCCTGCCATTGGATCCTTTTTCCCTAGCTGGACTGTCTGGCAGTGCCTCTCGGAGTCCGGCCTCAGTAGGAGAGTATGCACTTATACCAGTTGTCAAGGGATGTCCCAGGACAAACTGGTACTCAAGGGGGACTTCCGCTTTTCTGAGGGGAAGAGGTAATGGAGTTGGGGGAGCTTGTGAGGGTCGGATTGGGAGGAGATGAGGGAGGGGGGCTGCGTCCTGGATGTAGTCAATAAATAAATAAATTAATAAAATAAATAAATAATTTTAAAAATCAGAAAATTTGGAAGCCAAAACCAAACAACAAAAGCAAGAGGTTTGGGCCACTGGCTTTCCAAGAAGTCAGATTTCTGAGTCTGAACCATCGCCAGACACATTACAGTTTCACTAATTAAAGAGTAGCCATACCTCAAGTTAACTGTTCCCTCCGATGCAGGTCCCTCCGTTTTAACTAAAGGAAAATGTCTACACTTGAAGTTGGCAACCATTCTGTGTCCTAACGTTCTTCTCAAAGTGCCAAGCATTGGGATTTGGAAAAAGCTGGAAAGCAGGGTGGAAAGATGGCTCAGTTGTTAAGAGCACTGGTTATTCTTCCAGAGGACCTGTCATGGGGTGGCTCACACCTCTCTGTAACTCCAATCCCAGGGATCCAAAGCCCTCTCCTGGCCTCTGTGGGTACTATATGCATGTGGTGCAGAGGTATACATGCAGCCAAAGACCTCTATAGATAAAATTTTTTAAAAAGTTTTTAAAGAGAATGATAATATTTAGGAAAATATATTTTTTAAAGATTATTTATTTATTTATTTATTTATTTATTTATTATGTATGTGGGTACACTGTCTCTGTCTTCAGACATACCAGAAGAGGGCATCAGATACCCATTATGGATGGTTGTGAGCCACCATGTGGTTGCTGGGAATTGAACTCAGGACCTCTGGAAGAGCAGTCAGTGCTCTAACAGCTGAGCCATCTCTCCAGCCCCAGGAAAATATTTTTAAACAGACAAGATATTTTAAAAGATTTCTCAAAAGACTTAAAAGGTCGACTCCTCCTTCAGGATGCTGCACATAAATCACCTGATCCCTATCATGACCCCTTCATAATCTACATCATCACCACACTCCTCCAGGGTAGGAATTTGAAATTCAAGTCACCAGTGAAGAAAAAGATGCAGGAGAGACTCACCCATGGCACAATGCCATCATGCCACAGAGGTAGGTTCAACATGGGTCTGCCTGGCCATCTCCCATGCTCCACCCTTTAGTAAAACCCATATCTAACTTGAGCAGAGTGCTTATTAAGTGTTGGGAACTCTGCTAAGTATTTACATGTATTTTCTTATTTATATTCATAAAATCCCTGTGAGGTAGGTGTCTGCTATCAAGCCTCTTTCGAGAGGAGAAAACTGGGCCTTGGGAGGCAGGGTAACATATTCAAGATCTCACAGATAATAAACAGCAGATAAAATGTGATTCACTCCCCAGTTTGTCTTAATCTGCAGAACCTGCCCTAGTTGGTAGCTGGTTATTTTGTTTCTTTTGTTTTTCCATTGCCAGCAAGATTTTTTAACAGCTCCTTGCGGAACACTGCCTTTCTAGGCTCATTTCCAGACACCTCCCCCCTTATTCAGTGTGTTTCAGACACAGCGGTGATTTTCAGTTCTGCTCTCAGACTAACATTCACCCCACCTCAATTCCCTCCCTTCCCCCTGCCTGAAACCCTTTAAATCTGTGTTTCAATATCCCCAACTCAAGGCAGCCTTCTCTGACCTTCTATCTAAAACAGGCTCTGTCTATTCTCCTCACAGAATCTTACTTTTTATCCATTATGGCACTCATTGCAACTCACAAATTTAAGTTTTCATCTTAATTTTCATTTCATTTTTCTTTTTCACTAGAAAAGGCTCATGTCTTAGTTGGGGTCAGCATCACTGTGATAAAACACCATGACCGGGGCTGGAGAGATGGCTCAGAGGTTAAGAGCACTGACTGCTCTTCCAGAGGTCCTGAGTTCAATTCCCAGCAACCACATGGTGGCTCACAACCATCTGTAATGGGGTCCAATGCCCTTTTCTATCGTGTCTGAAGACAGCTACAGTTTACTCATAAACATAAAATAAATAAATAAATCTTTTTAAAAAAATCGAGCCAGAGAGAGCAGGCCGACCAGAACAAGCAGAGGTCCTGAATTCAAATTCCCAGCAACCACATGATGGCTCACAACCATCCATAATGGGATTCAATACACTCTTCTGGGTCTGAAGACAGCTGCAGTATACTCATATACATTAAATAAGTAAATAAATCTTTAAAAAACAAACAAAACAAAACATAACAAAACAACCATGGCAAAAAGCAGTTTGGGGAGGAAGGAGTTTATTTGGCTTGTGCATCCACACCATCATTCATCATTGGAGGACATCAGGGCAGGAACCTGGAGTCAGGAGCAGACGCAGAGGCCATGGAGGAGCACAGCTTCCTGGCTTGCTCCCTCTGGCTTGCTCAGCCTACTTTCTTGTAGCACCAAGGACCATCAGCCCAGGGAGGGCACCATCCACATTAGCCATCCCCCAACAATCACTAATTAAGACAATTCCCTATAGGCTTGCCTACAGCCTGATTTTTATGGAGACACTGTCTTAATTGAGCTTCCCTCCTCTCAGAAGACACTGGTTTATGTCAAATTGACATAAAATTATCTAACACAGCTCTGGGTCAGAGGTTTTCTGTCTTGGTCACTTTCAGGAGTCAAATCACTATGGGAATTGATAAATCGGTCAGTAAATATTTGATAGAGTATAATCATTTGAATTTGCATCTTTTCTACAGATAGAGTGCTGATCTCCAACCCTGAACTAATAGGACTTCTGGAGGACTGGCAGTAGGGCTCAGGAGTTAATAGAAATTGTTGTTTTTTGAGAGAACAGCAGTTCACTTCCCAGCACGCACATGCACATCAAGTATAACTCCAGTTCCAGGGGATCCAACATCCTCTTCTGGCCTGTGCAGAGACCTGCGTTCATATGACATACACTCACCATGGCACATATACATACAAATCAAAAATAAATATTTTTTAAAGGGGAGAAATTCTGTAGGAAAAACAAAAACAGTAAAACACTAGTCTTTCAAATGCTGCCACTTTAAGACAGAGATGAGTTATGCAGCCTTGGCTGAAGGAAGCCTCCACTCACCTTTAATAGTGGCCAACAGCCCAACCTAGGTTTTCTAAAGCTACTTCTCATGCAATGTAGATCACACAGAAGATGTGGGACCTGCTGAAACTGAGCAGGACAACTTCCTGTTCATTAGATGGCCCAGTTTTTTCCTGCACAGGAAATGAATAAATCCACCCACATTTTACCCACAATGAAATGGCTGACTGGCTGTGGGGACATGCCTAGATAGAGCCTCAGGGCTATAGGAGAGCTGTTTGCTTACTTCCTGTTTACATACTTCAGTGGCTTCTTATTGCCATAGACACAAGCTCCCACTTCCTAGGCAGGTGTCACCAAGCCACAAGACTCTGAGCTTTAAGGGCTGCATTTTCCCCGTGCCACTGGGGACACTCCTGAGTCCATACCAACACCCGACTTTTCCTCTTATCTACACCACCACCCCAAAGTGCCCATAGACTACTGGTCCTTTAAGATCCACATAAGCAAATTCACAAAAAAAAAAAAAAAAGATGCATTTCCTTGTAGGAATCCATATAAAGCAGGCATGTGAGCCAAGATCTTTGTTCAAAATTGGTCCTTTTATATATTATGTGATTTATTACTTATGATAGTATAATAGTTAGAAACAACTTAAATATTCAGCTCTTACTATTTTGGGTACACTAGTATAGTCATATCTATTTAAATCAGTTTCTCTTCTTTTCCTTTTTGTTTTGCCGGGAAAAAACAAAACAAAACAAAACAACAACAACAACAACAAAACCAGTCTTGACCAGTTTAGTGTGACTGACCTGAAGAGCCCACAGGACGGCTCTGACTCCTCCAAGGGCATGGAAATTGACCAATAAGGTTTCTTCAGCTGTGATTTATGCTTCCCTAGTATCTGGGTAGACAGAACGTTAGACTAGGCTATACAGGTTTCTTCAGGGTACAGGGCACAAAGGATACTACACACAAAGAAAGAGTGTAACTTCCAGGACCTGTGAATACTTCCCCCCATCAGTATCTAGGACAGATTGGTCAATGACCTGTGCTGCCCCAAATACTAGCACTCAAAAGAATGCCACTGTATTCACTCAGGTTAGGTTGTAGCAAATAAACCCCCTAATTCTTGGGTCTTTGTTATACCCTCCCCCAACTTGCCCAGTGATGGGTTCTTGGTCAACAAGTAATTTTCTTCCTTATGTTGATTTGGGGACCACGGCTCTTCCCAGCTGTGGCTCTTTCATCCCAAGAGCCTTGGAGTTCTGGCGGACATAAAGAAGAAACGTGGGGAAGTCACCTTTGCTGCCTGAGTCTGGAAATGACTCACCTCACTTGCAATTTCATTCCATGGATGGCTAGTCACACAGTCCCAGTCAGATGCAAGAGATTCTAGAAACAATCCCTGGCTGAGTGGCTACTTCCCAGGAACAGTTCTACCCTGTGGAAGAGAATCTGAGAAGCACTGGCAATGAGATTGTATTGCTATGCCTCTTGGAGAAGGAGGAGAAATCTTAGTAAGGTAAGTTACTTCCTCTTTATTCCAGGGACCACACCACATCTAGCCCCTGTTTCTCCAGTGCCTGCTTTCTCTGTATTGAGGACCAATCTATCCCACATACTGATGGGGTGATGTGTTCATAGGTCCTGGAAGATACACTGTTTCCTGTGTGTAGTACCGTCTGTGTCCTCTACCATGTAGAAATCTGTACAACCTACAGAGCTGGTCTCTGCTCCAGGCAACTGTTAGTAGGGAAGTGGGGTGGGTTTCACTTTATCCATGTGGTTTATCAAGGCATAGCCATTTCCTGCAGAAAGAACTTGGCTGGAGTCATTTTTTCTGGAGAGGAAGTTTTGGTTTTGATTTGTTTTTTTTGACAGCCTCACTATATAACCCAGGCTGGCCTCAAATGTACAATCTTTTTGCCTCCCAAGTGTTAGAGTTACAAACATGCCTCGCCACACCCCGCTTCAGCACTGGAAGCTTCACGGACCTTCAGTTCACAGAGCAGCTAAGAAGCTTCAGGGGGAGTTAGTGAGAGCACCTGCTCTAGCGTCTATCCTGCTGGCTCTGGTCATCATGCGCCCTCAGCTACTTTGTGGGGCTGTGCCCATGAGGGCTCCAGAATCCTATAGCCTTGCGAGCAGATTGAAGAAAACAGTCACCAAAGGAATGAAAAGGGGGGAAATCAGTGAGCACGATGTGCTTGATAAAGAGCGACACAGACAAAGCAAAAGCGGGTCAGAGATGTAACTCAGTAGTAGAGGGCTTACCTAGCATGCGAGCAGCCCTGGGTGCAATCCTGTTTAATCCTGGCACCTCAAAAACAGCAAGGGGTGGGGAGAGAATGAATACTGTGGAACAAAAAGAAGATACCGCCAATTTAAAGAATCAATATAACCATATCATAAGACTAGAAAGAAATACACGTTTATTCTTTGGTCCATGCATTTATAAATAATTATTTATTGTTTTAGTTGCTGTTTTCCAAACCCTCCACAAAGGGACTATGATATTTGGGTCAACGGGGTTTCTGTGGGTAAAGATGCCTCTGTGCTAGTCTGATGGCCTGAGTTCAGGTTGTGCAAGTCTGATGGCCTGAGTTCAATCTCCAAATCCCACGTGAATGAACTGACTCCTAAAAACTGTTCTCACAGTGCCACGTATGTGCTCTGGCACACATGCACATGGAGGCACATGCACATTCAGAGACACATAATTATTTTATAAAAAGCGCTCAGATACAATGAGCACCTATATACCTTCCTAAAAGGTTATAATAGTCTTGCAGATTAAAGAATTACAGTGATTATTTGTTGGGTTCTTATCAAATGTTGTTTTCTCTGTGAAGCAGATTGTTGCCCCACTGCCGGGCCTTAGAAGCCCCTGTCCAACATTCTTGTACTGCTCAGCAACCACAGGGAATTGTTTACAATATCCTCAGAAATCTTGGCGTTCTTTGAAAGAAGAAACTAAGTCCCCAGGATCTCTGAATCCCCAGGCTCTAGCACATACTAAACTATTTTATTTTTTATTTCCTTCTTTTTTATTTTTTAAAATATATTTCTATTAATTGTTTGAGGATTTCATACAATGAAATCTAATCATATTCACCCACATTTTTCCCCTAATTCCTCCCAGATCCACCACCCCCAGTTCCCTATCTGCCCAATTTGTGTCTGTGAGTTAGTTTTAAGTTGGAATTAACATGACAGTCTTGGTTCACTGACTGAGAGCGGGGTGTGAGGGCTCATGCCTCCTAGTTCTCTGGACGGAGAGGCAGAAATTGTGTGAGATTAGTCTGGACTACACAGCGAGACACTGCCTCAAAGAAACAAGTAACAAAACAAGGCGGGGAGGGTTGGGGTGGGGGTGGGGGTGGGGGAGAGGAAATGAGTAAAGAGTAAAATTATAATGCTAGCTGGAAAATGAGTATCTTTTATTCTTTTTTTTCCCCTCCAGTTTTGTTTCAAATGTATTCTGATCTCCTTGAAGAAAAAAAATACTCTAAAACAACTGAATCACGCAAAATTGCATTGTGTAAAAAACGACTCATCCATGGAAGGTAAAACTCAATATGTCTGGAATCCATTTGTCAAACATTGAGTGTAAGCACCCTTTACAAGTATTTCCAGGACAGCATGCTAAGCAGTGTATTGCTAGCCATTAGACCTAGCAACAAATAGTTTGCAATCTTATGCATATGAGATTTGTCTTTTCTACCCATTACTGTACTCAATCAGTGGTATCTACATGTACCCGAGGACATTTATTTTGTATTATAATTCAATACACATCTTGTTGGTCCTTCTGCCCCTTCGACTTACTTTTGACAATCTGTTTCCTTCCTTCTGGGATTTAAAAAGACTCTATTCTAGACTCATGATGGATAGACTCTTTCCTCAGCCTCCTCTCAGCCATTACCCTGTATAGCCCTGGATCCTTTTATTGAAGAATCATACTAAACATTCTAAGGCTTGTGCCCCAGCTGAAGAAAGCCAGTGAGTAGGAATATTCTAAATTCAATTGCCCTTTCCTTGAGATTTCCTCCACAGCTGTGATGACCTGGGGAGACCTGTAGGAAGATTTGGAAGAACTGCTTTGGAAGAGCCAGAACTGAGGTTTCAGAGACCCTGGAGAACAGAGAGCTGATCCAAGTTGGATTTTCCTGACCTCTGCCAAGATTGTCACGTGGTGGTGAGTAGAGAATTCCCTAATTCTGTTTATCCCTTTGGAATCTCTCATCCTTTCCAGGACTTCCCCCAGGGAACAGGGGAAACCCTAGTGCTAGGAACTGGGCTGTGTCACCAATAGCCGCATTTAACCCCAAACCACAAATAAAATAAGTATGGGGAAGGGAGTGTTTGTTTGTTAGGAGACACTTCAGTCGTCTCTAAATACCTTCCAGAAATTTCTTCCAAAGAGCTTTTTAGAGCCAAGTAGAGTCAAGAAGAAGGCTCTGAAACAGATTTTAGTAATACTGGCCACAACTGAAACTATAGACCAAGCAAAACTACAAACTGTACCAGGAAAGGGGAACCCTGTTACAAAGATGCCCCTGAAGCTGACAAGCAAGTAGCACACGCCCTGCCCTGCTCCTCACCAACCAGTATTGACAAGGCTAGTCAGGAGCCCAGGGACTCCTGTGCTCAACACAGGAGACTCCATGACCAGATTCTAGAGCAAACTAGGTGTAAAGCCAAAAGCCGCTCAGGGCATTCCTCCTGCTTATCTAGGAAATTATTCCTAACCCGGTAGGTTCCCGCAGAGGCGCTTGGCTCCGGTTTTGGGCCGGCTGGATTCTTATTTCTACACTCACCCACTTTCTAAAACTAAACCTGAGAGGAAGGGCACGGCCTTGGATGAGAATGTCCTGAAATAATAAGAGCATTCCTCCGTAGGAACGTTTACAATAGAGCTGTCTCCGGGGGACCGGCGAAGTTAGTCTGTTGGCAGAGTGGGAAGAGTGGGTGACGTGTGTGTGTGTGTGTGTGTGTGTGTGTGTGTGTGTGTGTGTGTGTGTGTGTTGCGTTGTGTTTTGGAGAAAGGGGGAAAGAGGGGGGAGAGAGAGAGAGAGAGAGAGAGAGAGAGAGAGAGAGAGAGAGAGAGAGAGAGAGAGAGAGAGAGAGAGAGCGAGAGAGAGAGAGCGAGCTGGGGCGGGGTGGGGGGCAGGAAGGGAGGGATGGGAGGGCGACTGCCTGCCCTCCAGGCTCCTCCCGCTCCGGGGCGCCTCCGCCCTCTGTACCCGCCCTCGTACAAAGACTCGAGGTCTTCGGTGCCGACCTCCTCGCTGGTGTGCCTAGCTCTTCCAAGGACTGCTGCGCCTCGGGGCCCAGGTGAGTCCCGCATATAATATCTGCCTTCGGGGAACCCCACACCCGCTTGCTTCGGCCTGGGTGGGGCCACCCTCTAGCTCGTACACTGCCTCGGACGCCCCCAGACCCGCTGGGGCGGAGGCGACTCTTGTGTGCAGCTACTCCACCCTGGCGTTGGGGCCGCAGTTCCTCTGATCTCCTTTTCGCCTTGTGGTTCTTCTTTCTCTTCTTCTCTACTTTGCAACTAGTCTTAAGAGTTAACTGGAGTTTAGCAGAACCTGCTTGCGCTCTGTCCCAGCTGCCAGTTTCTTGCAGATTTAGGCTAAAGGCAGACCTCAGACCAGATGTTCATAGCCTCCTCTCCAACCAGGCTGTCTGAGCTGCTTTGGTCAGGGAGGACTGGAGGCTTGACAGCTGGAGGATTCCCTTTCTAAAGGACCCTGCTCTGCTTGTTGCCTTAGCCCCAGTGCAAATTCCAGAATGCTTCGGAAGGATCTTTGAAGTAGGACTTTCTATTTGTTGTCTTTATGAAGAGGTGCTGGGGGTGAGTTTCTCTCTACCAAGTGTTCCTCTTGCTACTTGGATCAAATAAAGGGAACCAGACAGAGGTGGAGTGAGAGCAGGTTTGGTGAAGACTCTTCAGTCTGGGATTAATTCGATGTGGTGCAGGGAGAGGGATGTACCTACTTCTCGGCCTGAGCTTGGTCACAGGAATGACTGACCTCTTTCCCAGCTCTGCCTGGGAGGACTCTGGAGAAATTGCTGAGTAGGTGGCAAGGAAAACAGAAATGTAACAGACCAGCAAAGAGCCCGGAGCCACATTCTGAAATCCACAGAACCCACCTCCCTTCATTCTTCTACCCCTCACCCCAGGAAAGCTAGACACATTCTGCAGGGTGGGGCTAGCACAAAGGGTTCCTGGATTCTCCTAGTGATCTACGGCCTGTGACTCAGCTGTGAGACCTTGGGTGTGGCCTGGTTGGTTGCTGATTCTCTGTGGATGGTTTGAACAGATCTCTCCCTGAAGGAAAAGAGGAACTGTGCCATCTTCTAGGGCATTTTCCAAGAGGAAATGAGTCACATCTAACTGGCCGCCAACCTGCAGGAGGGGTTTCTTGACCGAGCTGCCTGGGAGGGCAGTAATTAGACTGGCAGAACCATGCCAAGTCTGTCTTTCTCTCTCTCTCTCTCTTTCCCCCCTGAAGCTTGAGTTTCAGCTTCCAGGAGTGGATTTTTGAATGCTGTACTTCAAGTTAGGCGGAAACACCGTGTCAAAGAGTCTTTGGTGTGTCTCAGCAAATTATAAATAATGCCAGGAGTTGGAGCAGGAAGAAGTTCATGTAATTCACTGACATTTCATTTACCTTAGTGTCCCCACCCTACCCCCAATGTCTATTTAATCGTCAATGACAGTCTAGGAGTTGTTTTTGCTTTTCTTTCTTTCTTTTTTTCTTTTTTCTTTTCTTTTCTTTTTTTGGTCTGCTTGGCATAGAGCAGTTATTTAGGTTCACCCTGATTTCTGAGTGATGCTGTTCCCTGACTTTTCCTGAATACAACATCAGATGAGCGGTTGTCTTCCTATGTCTGGCCTCTGGCCAGCCTCTGAGCAGTCACCCCAATGTGGTCAGGCCCTGGGCTGGGCCTGGTTGAGGCTGGATACCTCCCTGTTTTCCACTGACAGTTAAAAAAAACAATCATGTCTCCCTGCCTCCCAGCAAATGCTTAAGTATTTGATATGCCTTGGACACACTCCATCCGTTTTAGCCTGGCTAAGTGAACAATGGGATTCTTTCAGAACTATGAAGTAAATTAATGCTCACAATGCTGGGAAAAGCTGGACTAAAATATGGGCTCTCAGGACTCACAACTTAGGAACCACACCTCAAAAGTAAATGGAGTAACATGCTTGGCGTGTGTGAGGGTCTAGTTCTTCACCCCTGGAGGGAGGCAGAGAGGGGCTGATTGACTTTTAAAGACAATTTTCAACCCTTCAACTAAATAATTATCACATGTCGCTATAGCTAGTGTTGATTGGGTTGCTGGATCATGACAACTCCTCCTGAAAAGGATGGGTGTTCTTGGTTGAGTTAGAGTTCTTTCTTCTTATTGAATTGCATCTGGAACTTTCTTTAGCAGACCATGTCTGTAGTAAGCAAGTTTTATTTGGTGAGAAAATTTGAGCCAAAATCCATTGTTTTAATTTCATTCCTACCCCAAATATACTTTAAGGGTCAGATTCAAGAATGTCCTCTGGATTCAATAAAAAAAAAAAAAGATTGTTCTTCAAATTCTCCTAAACAAAAGAACAGAAACTCTATAAATGTTTTTAAATAATGGATGTTTATGTTTACTGACACCCAAATTAATTCTGGGTGGCTTCAAGACATGGACAAAATACAGATGAACAAAGTAAGTCAGGCCTCCAGCTTCTGAGATTTATAGCCAAAACCTGGGCATAGGGCCAGAACAGACATTTGGGATTGCTTAGGAAGAGGGACTCCCGCCCTCTGCCCCTACTGTAAAAGCCAACAGAGAAAATGAGAACATTGTTGGTACTTAACACCATAGGTGATGTGTGCAGAGTAGGTGTTTGCTGAAAAGGAAACAAAACAGGAATTGTTTCCTTCAGAGAAAGAGAGTTAAGACAGGTTGCTCAGGCTAATGTGAAGTGTGTAGGCAGACATCAGAATAAAACGGTTCAGTAAACGGTGAGTGGGTAAGGCCTGGGTCCTTCCTGCAGAGCTGGCCAAGCAGTGGGTGGTGTGATGAATGAAACCAAGAGAAATAGCAGGAGTGAGAAGCCTGTGCATCTGACTAGACCTGCTTAGCAGGACACATAGTTTTCCCCTTTGTGTCTGGAATGTACCCTGTACACTACCATTCCATTCATAGGTGAACCTTGCCAAGGCCTCTTTCCCGCCTTCCTTGAACTCACATCCTTTAGCTGTTGTGCTCTGAGCTACCATGTTGTCAACTGCCTAAAGACAGTTTCATCTGCATCTCCTCTATTTTGAGTCATTCATTTAACAAGTATCATCTAGTGGTCTCTCAATTAAAGCAGAATAATTTGTGGTTCTTGACCAAGACAGCTTTGGAGCCAAGGCAGACAGATGAACAGGTGTATCCAACTGAATATACCAGGTATGGAGTGGGGTGTCAGGGACACCAAAAAGGTCCCTCCCCCAACTCTCAGACTAATGTCCAAGGCCCTCATGACAAAGTGTTACCCAATCAGAAGGGGAAGGCCCGCTCCATCTGGAGTGGAGTTTGTGGGGTATTAGGTGGAGTAGAGATGCCATATTCAAGTTCCTGAAAAGCTTTCATTCTAGTAACTGATTATAGAGCGTACCGAACCCTGTAATGCAACCCCCTTCTAAGCAATGGAGGTTTGGTTAGGACCACTCTATCAGAAGTACAATATGATGCATTGGTTCATTCAAGAGAACTGCATTTTTACATTTTTGTTACATGTGTTTGCTTGTTGTTTTGATTCTTTTTTTTTTTTAGTATATAATAGAGTTTACTTAGGGCATGGGGAGGGGAGTTAAGAGAGCAGCAGAGGCAGAGGAAGGCAGAGAGAAGGAGAGAGTCTATTGTTTTGATCCTTGAGACAGGGTCTATACAACCCAGTCTGGCTGATAACTCCGTTTTTTCTGTCTCAGCCCCATCTCACCCCTGAGTGCTAAGTTCATAGTTCTTGGGACTGCCCCTACCACACCTGGAGCCTTTGCCTTACTGTAAACCTTTCTCTAGAATAACTCCTTGCTCATAGCCCTGTCAGTTCCCTCTGGGATCGAGGGTATATGCTGTGAATTCCAGCTCTGTTTTCACTTTCTGACCAGCCCGTATCTCTGGATTATTATTGCACGTATCTTGAACAAGCAGGGAGTCAGTGGGCTGCTCTGTGTGTGGAATAAAATAGTTGGGGGGCGGAGGACCTAGGGCAGAGAAGAAGCTTCAGGGAGGAACATTGTCACTTCATAGCCCTCTGGGTAAGGCAGGAAGGAATGGATTAACCTCAGACCTTAGCTCTCAGCAGGGTAGCCTGACCTCACCCTCCTGAAGAGGACATTCAAGTGAGCCTGGATTTCCTCTGCTTACAGCTTGCATTTCCTGGGAGTCCCAGATTGATCTGTTTTTCTATTTGGGGGGACCCCTCTTCAGCTCTTCAGTACACTCTCCTGATGCCTGTGAGGAAGTACAATGGGTGTCCACCTGGTTCTAACAGCTGGGATGTCTGGAATCTGGAGTGGGTACAGACTTTAAACTTGGTTGGCATCTGGCTCCTTTCCTGAATGATTGAAGGACTGAGGTGGCAACCCATGTCCTTCTTTAGGTGACTGAAATTCAGTTCTCTTAAACTCCATGCTTTGAAATCAATCCAGGCAAGGTAGACTCCCTTTAAGCCAGCCACCAGAAACCCATATCCAGGATTGGGGAGGTGGGGCAGATCCAAGCTGTATGAGAGGAAAAGGGGAGGGGCTCCCCTGGGTTTCATGCCATTATACACCTTGAAGTGTAAACTTGCTGCTGTCCTTGTTATGCAGATGAGTCATGCCAGATCCTCACTGACTGTGTTCTCAGGCGTGCGATTTCTTAGCAGGTTCTTATAATTTTTTCTGAGGCAAAGAGGTAGAATCCTTAAATATAACTCTTCAATGCTAGTGTTCAGCACCACACCTTTGACTCTGTAAAAGATAGAATTTAGAAGCCAGGCCTAATGGCTCAGACTCAGCTACTCTACCAAGCTACTCAACAGGCAGAGGCAGGAGGATCTCAAGTTAAGGCCAGTCTAGGCAAGTTAGTGAGACCTGTGAAGAGAGGGACAGGGTGTATATATAGTTCAGTGATAGAAGACATGCATAGCATGTCTTAGGCCCTAGAGCTCAGTGTGTGTGTGTGTTGGGGTGGATTACAGAATTTAGGGATCTGAGCAGGCACTGGTCAGCAGCAGGATTTGGACCAAAGCACACCCCAGGTTCCTGTTGTTCCTCAGCCGGAGAAGTCACCAGCTTCTCCTATTTGTACTCAAAACTCTATATGGATACTGAGCTCCTCTAGGCGCTGGGTCTGACCAAAACGTTTACCCCAGTTCATTATACCAAACACAATGACCTAACATTTCCTTTCCTCTCTTTAAACTCTTCATGCTGAAAGGCCCTTGGTCTTTCACTGCACCCCAGCTTGTGAGGAAAATACTTCTACATAGTCGTACCAAAAATGTAGCTGACTCCCACAGGAGTTTGTATATGTATTAGTACTCATTCCTTCTCTGCTGAACTTGATAATGGACTTTATGGAATGTGTACTCAGACAGAGCTGCTGCATTTTACTGCTAGAGCATGAGTTTAGAGTGTTAGTAGAGTATACACAGTCAGCAGACAAACCCATCTATAAGCAAGTTTCTAATCTCTAGAGTCAGATTGGTCCAGGTCCCTGAGTCATGTCTGGAGGGCTGAAGCTTCTATAGTAACCAAGTTGGACTTGTGGTTTGTTGGTGTTCAGCCATTTCGAAGAATTACATTTTCAGAGTCAAGAGAAATAAGGAAACATCTCTTTCAT
Organism: Tokudaia tokunoshimensis; assembly: GCA_036184795.1. Classification (NCBI taxonomy): domain Eukaryota; kingdom Metazoa; phylum Chordata; class Mammalia; order Rodentia; family Muridae; genus Tokudaia; species Tokudaia tokunoshimensis. The sequence goes on along the minus strand of BTHU01000003.1, from coordinate 66,397,947 downwards.
TTGGTACTTTCTAGTTAAATAGAGCAGCTCCTTGAAGGGGTTTATAGCACCATAGGAGGAACAACAATAAGAACCAACCAGCATCCCCAGAGCTCCCAGGGACTTAACCACGAACCAAAGAGTACACACACGGAGGGACCCATGGCTCCAGCAGCATATGTAGCAGAGGATGGCCTTGTTGGACATCAATTAGAAGATGGTCTCTTGGACCAGTGAAGGCTCATTGCCCCAGGGTAGGGCAATGCCAGGTCAGGGAAGCAGGAGTGGGTAGGTTAGTGAGCAGGGGGAGGGGGGATGGGATAGGGGGTTTTGGAGGGGAAACAAGGAAAGAGGATAGCATTTGAAATATAAATAAAGAAAATATCTAATAAAAAATGTAAAAAGGAAAAGAAAAGCTAAGCTAAGCTTAAAAAAAAAGAGCAGTTCTTGTCCTTGATTAGGAACATGTAGAGTGGTTGACATCTGGGTAAATCCCACATTCTGAGAGCCAATACTACCAACAAAAGCCCCCAAACAGGTCCTTAGACTGATTGAATTTTATGGGAAAGGTGATTAGACCTCTGCTTTATCCTTTCCCATTACTGTCTCAAGGTTTTCATACTTGTTGTTTAAAAGTTAGCGCAAACTCTCTTTATGTCTTTTAACAGGTTTCGACAGGTTCTTCAAAATGCCGTCCCAAATGGAGCACGCCATGGAGACCATGATGCTTACATTTCATAGGTTTGCAGGGGACAAAGACCACTTGACAAAGGAGGACCTGAGAGTGCTCATGGAACGGGAGTTCCCTGGGTTCTTGGAAGTAAGTGCTGAAAGTCTCAGAACCACACATAAAAACTCGAGTGCCCTCCCTTTTCTTCCATCCCTTCCCTGCAGGGGCACTACTCAGAAGTATTTCATCCATTTGCTTGGTAGACAGTACCTACTGTGTGTTAATATATCACAGGGGCAGCAAAGTGGAAAAGATTCAACCCCTGGCCTCAAAGAACTCTCAATCTGCAGGTGAAAATATCCACAACCACTGGCACTTCATGAGGGGGAAAGACTTTTAAACCAAGGGTTGCTGCACCTTAGGTCTATAACCCTCATGATGGAAGTTCCACATTCTGGTCATATGCCACTTGAATCTTTCCTGTGTATGGCTATGAGGTACAGGTTGAGTCTAGGGCCTCACAGGTAAAGCAGGTGCTCTCCTGAAGAGCTCCCCTCTACTCAAATCTTCTTAAATCTCTTTGAACAAAAAGAATTTTCTTCTTTTACCAGCTCTAACTGATAAAGGGATCATGTTACTTGCTGGATGAATATAAACAAAATGTCACTCCAGAAATAATAGCTTTTTACAATGTCAGTGTCATCTTAGGAGCCTAGAAGCACAGCCTAGTTTACACTTCACTTTGGGAAGGCTGAACAGGACTTCTCATATATGCTAGTCAAGACATTAAGTCACTAGGCATAGTTGTCCTTTGACTTTATAGGCCCTCAAGAAACAGTTGCTGAATTTAGTATTCATCTAAGACAAAGTATTGCTTGACACAGTAGCAGATTGTGGTACAGTCCCATCTTTTCCTAAAAACAAAGGATGGTTCTTATACTGGATGCATTAGTCCCTGAAGGGTAAAGGGAAATGAGGGTAAATGGCTAGATCCCACCTCTTGTCATCTGCCTGATAAAGAGCACAGTATCTAAGGCCCTGGCTCCTACTCTAATAAACGCAGGGCTTTGCAGGAGTCTGTTTTTACAATGTCATCAACATTAGTTAAATAGGTGGCCTGGCTTCTCCCAGTAAGTTGCAGCTCAGTGAGCTAGTTCCTTTGCTACCACAGGCACTGTGATGCAGTTCCAAATAAGCAGACAGAAGCTCTAGCTGTGGACTAACAGTGGCCAGTGACTTTCACTCTTGAGTCCTGGTTTCTTCCTCTCTAAAATGAGACATTTGGACATAATTATTCACATGCCCACTTTTAACTTGTTAAGATTCTTCCAGATAAACATGAAATGCAAGAACAAAATGTACTCTTTGTAAGCCAGCCCGTCACATCTGCAGAGGCATTCTCAACATTAAAATACTCACTCATCACATGTGACCTAAGACACAGATCCTTCCATAGTCAAGGCTCTGTAACACAAGACTCATAAAGGATGTATGCAAGGGGGTGTACTAGCCAAGGCAGAGTAGATTATTCTAGGCACAGACAGGGCCATAATTCTAGACATGTACTCACTGCATTAACAGACCATTTTGTTTCTAAAGTAGGTGGCTTATGTCATCCAAATTTCACTCATTCTGACCACAGCCAGGAAGCTGGAGGCCAGAATTAGCTACATATAGCAGGTTTCAGTTGATAGCTTAGGGTAGGAGTTTGCAGTCTCAGGTAGACAATATGACTCTACCATAAGAGGTCTCTGAGTGCAATGTGTAAGCATTCAGCACATTTAAATATTGCATGTCAGTCACTTCTCCCACTAATCATTCAGTCATTGGAATTCATAGCTACTTTGTGCCTTTTAACAGACTTTACTGCATAAGAGGTTATTTCTCTCTCTGAGATAGCCTGGACCTATAGAAGTAACCACAATTTTGCACTTCTAGCCAGCATAGCAGCAAAAGGACTAATCAAGCTAATCACCATAGAAACAAGATGCAAGTCAGGGCATCTGTCTATTTCTATCCCCCACACTCATGCTATACATTAAGGAGTTTTATGATTGCATCATACATATTCATTTGAGTGAATCTGTATATGTGTGCCTGTATGTGTGTGTGTGTGTGTGTGTGTGTGTGTGTGTATAAAGGCCCATGTACTATAGCATGCATGAGGAGGTCAGAGAACAACTTGGAGAAGAGGATGATCTCCTATCATGTGGGTTACAGGGATTTGGTTTAGGTCATCAGGCTTAGCAACAAGCAGCCTTACCCACTGAGTTGTCTCACAGGTCTATCACATTTGAAATAAGGTCTCTGACTAAACCTTGAGCTGGCCAATTTGGCTAGATTGGCTGACTAGTAAGCCTCAGGAATCCTTCTGTTTCTGCTTCCCTGTTGCTGGTATTCTAGGAATGGACTGATGCACCAGCTTTTATGTGGTGCTGTGGATGCAAACTCAGGTTCTCATGCTGACACCTTACCAACTGAGTCACCCTACCAGTCACACACGCTTATTTTGAAAGTTGTCCAATGTGTGAGAATAAAATGGCATAGGTTTACCAACTCAAAGACTGGAAAAAGGCAGACCATGTGACTAGCATTTCAGTTCATGAGGAGTGGAAGGCCTCCTAGAGAGGATACTCATATCCAAACTCCTGTATTCATAGTTATAGTGGACATGTGAAGACAGACTAAGTTGTGTGATGGACTCAGGCGACATAGCTCATATGACAGACATATGACAGCACACTTGCTCGTTCCAGCTGTGCAAAGGAGAAAAAGAGAGTTTTCTCAGTCTTCTCTAATACCCAAACCCAGTGTCCTCATTGGCACCTGCTTAGAACTAATACAACAGTGAGTCCACCTGAAACTTAGATCTCTGAGTAATCTGAAGCTCTCCATGAAGAGTTCCCTTTTAAGGATCTGACCATGGTGTCAGGAATGAAAATTTGCTTTAGAAAAAAAAAATCTAGGTTTGAAGTAAAAAAATGGTGAGTATATGAAGTTACCGAAAAGTCATTCTAAAGAAAAAATTAAAAAAATATGCTGATGATTTAACAAAGGTCCGTAGAGCAGAAAGACTTGAGAAACTATGCTTATGCATGTGGCTGTCAGCAGGTTGGATCAGATCAGATAATAGCTGCTTATGTTATGACATCATTAACTGACATTGTTTTCCTTTCTTCTTCTTCTTCTCCTTCTTCTTCTTCTTCTTCTTCTTCTTCTTCTTCTTCTTCTTCTTCTTCTTCTTCTTCTTCTTCTTCTTCTTCTTCTTCTTCTTCTTCTTTAGAATCAAAAGGACCCTCTGGCTGTGGACAAAATAATGAAGGACCTGGACCAGTGCCGAGATGGCAAAGTGGGCTTCCAGAGCTTTCTATCACTAGTGGCGGGCCTCACCATTGCGTGTAATGACTATTTTGTAGTACACATGAAGCAGAAGGGTAAGAAGTAGGCCAACTGGAGCACTGATACCCCAACCCTGATGCGTGCTCTCCCACGGGGTCACTTGAGGAATCTGCTCCACTGCTTTTTGTGAGCAGATCAGGACCCTTAGGAAATGTGCAAATGACATCCAACTCCAATTTGACAAGCTGAGCGAGAAAAGCTAATCCAATGACAGAGAAGCTTTTGAGTTTTATATTGTTTGCATCCCATTGCCCTCAATAAAGAAAGTCCTTTTTTAAAGTTCTGAATTTGAGGTAGTGTCTTTCTTACTCCTTCTGAAATGCTTGCTCCCCGCTTCTTTGGGTCAGGAAGAGTCAGCGTGACCTTGGGTAGTCAGCACACCACAGGGCTGTCTCCATTGGACCAGTGAAATGAGAAAGCATTCTCTGCTCAGGCTTGGATCTGACTTTTCTATTTGCTCTCCAAACTAAGTGAAGGACCAAACCCCAAAGTGTTCCAAGAGGGCTCTTCAAGAACATATTCTAATTCTGGGACTCCTCAGCATAGTCTTACCCAGTTAAATGAGTGCCATTGTAGCGAGCACCTTGGATACCGACAATGTATGAACCATTTTCTCACTGCAAAAACTATAACAAAATCTAGAGTCAAGATAAGCCCATCGGAAAATGAGCTGGTGGCACATGCCTTTAATCTCAGGAAGCAGGGGCAGGCAGATCTCTGAGTTTGAGGCTAGCCTGATATACAGAGTGAGTTTCAGGACAGCTAGGGCTACACAGAGAAACCCTGTCTTGAAAAATAAATAACAACAATAAAGAAAAAGAAAATGAGCCAAAGGAGGAAGGGATATAACAAGACACCTTAGGGATAAAATCCCCCAACAGCATTGATTTAGTTAACTCCCAGATGTCAAGAAATATGCTAGATGTGATATATACACATTGCATGGCTTTTAGAAGAACATCATGGCACAGGACTGATGCTAATATATGACACACTGATTCTCCAGCCTTTTGTATGCCTGTTATAAGCTTCAGTGCATATGTGTATATAATATATTTTATGCTTATTGAGAGGCAATATATGAATTCCATGAATTAATGCATTGAACTGTTCCAGTTAACTAGGTCAACAACACTGGAAACTCTTTAAATTTTTGAAACAAGTCTCACACTTTCAGGCTGGCCTCAAATATGGTATTTGAAGAATTATGTAGGTGACGATGACCTTGACCTCCTGATCCTCATATCTCAACCTCCTAAATGCTGGGATTACAGGCACACACCACCACAGTCAGTCAGTGTCTTTTAAGATTGGACACATTGATATCATCCCAGGGAAACTTCCAATCTAACTTTAGGAGAAAGTTCAGTACAAAGCTATTCAACAGTGTGTGGAGAAGTTGATAAAACGGACCAGAATAGTTCAAAGCTAGCATTAGAGAAAAATCCATCATAAAGACAAGAGGAAAATTCTAATCATTTTGTCTCCATCACTAGATGAACAAGGTATGAAAATTTTACATAAAATTATATTAGCAGGTTTACCAAAGCATTGATTAAAGGGAGGAGTGGAAACAGCTGACTAAAGAGTTGAGATTGACCCAGAAATGATCCATAATCTGTTTTAGAGCTGGACTACCAAGGTTACTACTGTGTCAGGAAGCTGCCTGCTAAACTAAGAAGCTATTGCTACATTTAGCAACTACAGAATCTTACACCCTGTGGCTCAGCCCACACAGAGAACAGATGCCTTTTACCTGTTTCCTTTCATACATGACTTGGTCCCACATCCAAGATTCAGTCAACAAAGTTCTACCTTTAAGGGAGTCAGAGTTTATACACCTGCATTGGCCTGAAGATCCATCCTATCTGTCTCATGTAAGAAATAAAACCTAAAGTAATGGTTGATTTTCAAAAGTGCCTTGAGTCCACTTAGATGAAAGCACCATGCCCCTGCTAATGTTTGCTAGTCTAGATACCCTTGCCTAAATTAGAAATTTAGAGTAAAAAAATTGTTAATAACCAAACAAGCTTTGCCTAACAACATGCCAGACATGACAAGTTCATGTATCTAACAAACTTTAAAATAAATAGGATGTAAAACATAGAGATAAACCCAGCATGGGCTTTGTTGAGAAACAGAAAAATGCAAGGGACAGATAATGATAAAATTGCACACCCCTGATTGCTCAGACTATGAGAAACATGGGGGAGTGGCCTGTGTTCAGAGCTTTAAGAACTGTTCTTTGCACTCCTTCAAATATCCCACTGATTTTATCTCTGTTGAAAGCACCCAGCTTTGCAAGGTCATAAAATAAATAGCTTCACTTTGCTACTCTGAGTCTCTAGTACTCATCACTAGGTGTGTATGTGATGTGGGGAAGGCCTTCATTTCTCATAATAGTGAGCATTAAAAAACCATATTTCTTTATTTTTATTCTATGTATATGAATCTTCTGCCTGGATATATTTCTGTACACTGTGTGTAGGCCCTTGGAGGCTAGAAGAAGGTATCAGATCTCCTGGAACTAGAGTTACAGAAAGTTGTGATCCGACATGTGGATGCTGGGAATTAAACCGGGATCCTCTAGAAGAACGTTAAGCACTCTTAATCACTGAGCCATCTCTCCAGCCCCGACAATTCTTAATGAAGAGAGCTTCCAATGTGGAGATTAAAGAAACTATGGCTTTGAGGAGATGCTAAAAAGTTCTTTGAAAGCCATGGAGATTAGCGAAATTGACTGGCCCACCATAGTGGGGAAAGAATCTTTCTCCCATAGGAATGCATGCCAGATGTACCACTAGAGGTTGCCTGCCTCTTGGGGGAATTGCCTTTCGTGAGTGTGGTTAGTTGTCAATCCACAAGCAGGCTGATAAAACTAGCACAAGATGGTGAGCATGTGCCCAGATACCCCAATCCGTGAGAACATTCACACTGCCAGGGGTATCTAACCTTTGATATTGCAACATAACACTATTGTCATCTACAGAGTTCCTACTCAAGAACAGTGCTATCAAGTTTTTGAAAAGACACACACACACACACACACATAAAACCATCATAATATTTATAATGAATTTATAGTGTTGTGTTGGAATGTGCTCACAGTACTCCTGGGCTGCATGTAGCCAATAGTCGGATACTCCTGCCAGTGAGGGTGGGGGGGTGGGGTGTGTGTGTGTGTGGGAGGGGGTTGTTTGTTTGTTTGTGTTTTTTGTTTGTTTTCTGTTTTCTGTTTGTTTTTGCTGACAACAGAACAAGAATTATTCTAGAAGTAGGAAACAGTCTGCCAAGGTGAGGAAAGGAGCCCTAACAAGGGTTCTTCACAGTGGGTGTGTAGACTTGGGGAAAGTCAAAGCAGTGTGCTCTTAGCAGATTTCTCTAGACTCTGGCAATCAGAGAGGATTCTGTTGCCAGAGAATCTGTGCTCAGGATGGGCGTGTCCGTGTGTGTGTGTGTGTGTGTGTGTGTGTGTGTCTGTGTTTGCGTGCGCGTGTGTTGAGGCAGGGAGGGCTGCAAAACAATCCTCCCTTCAGCCCCATCAACGTGTTTACGTGAAGCTAGCGCAACGAAAGCAAGCAGGGCAGTATTTACGGTGCAGAATCCTATGTGACTGTTTGTGCCAACCAAAACAGAGTTCCCACAATCCGACCTGCTGAAACAGCCAGCTAAGCTTTGGGGTTTGCAGTCTAATAGCTCCCAGAAGGCAACACTGTAACTCTGCCAAGCACCAAGAAGAGGAAATAGCTGGAAAATTCCACTCATTCTGCTGCACGACTGAGTTGTAAATTGGATTCCACCCTCTCCACACCCAGAAGGAAGAACAGACAACAGCATGGAACAGAAAGTTCATTTCAAACACGTTGCAGGGCTGATCTAGTCAGCTCATTTCCTCTCTCAGACTTGTTCCCTTGTGTACCCGCCCCCAAAACCAGCCAACAATCAGCGATTTGGTCTTTTTCCTCCCTAATCTGGAAGGCTGGGGACAAGACTATAACCTTCTCTCCCAAACTGACTAAGTACTTTATCCAGCTCATAACCCCAGAAAGAAAGCACAGGATAGAATTTCACTCAGTTGGCACTACGTGAGTGACACTGGGCAAAGTTCTGTGGCAGAGACAGAAAAGTAGATGGCCACAGTCTCTGGTCAAGATTGCAATCTAGGTTACAAGATAATAGATAAAGCAATGAAAAGTTTAATAACACTCATCAGAAATCGGCAAAGATGACTTGTGATAGGCACCCTGGGTCACTGTTGACAGGAATATAATCTACACAATCTTTGAAAACGCAGAAGTTAGCAAAATGGGATCCTTTAATATTTGTAGTCCTTTGATTACTTTGTTTGATCCAGTATTTCTAATTTGGTACCCATGGGGGGCTTCTCCTCCTTAGAGAAGGGAAGAGGGTAATGGGGGGGGGAGCTTTGGAGGGTAGGACTGGGAAGAGAGGAGGGAGGGGCTGCAATCTGAATGTAAAGTGAATAAACAAATTAATGATGAAAAAATAAATAAAAGCATGACCCAAAGACAATCACAGACAAGACTGTGGCACAGGTCTGCTTGGCTTCAGACACCCAGAATGTAATCACTATGAAAACAGCCTCACACACCTGCTTCTCAGCGCTACACAGCCCTTCTTTGACCTCTTTGGTGTGGTCAGTAGGTTTGTCAGGCTTTGCGCACTCAGTGTCTTCGGCTCCTTCCACTTTCCATCTCACTGGGATGCGCTGTCAGTGCTGAGAAGGCAGCACCAGGACAAGAATACAGGAATGTAAAGCTGAGATTCAGTCTGTGAGAGACAGATGGAGACCACAGGAATTGCCAGGGTCACACAAAGGGTCCACAACACTGCAGACAGGTCCCAGAAGGGAACTTGAGATCATGAGGTAGTACCTGGTCAAAGTGATCCCATGGTCAAGCTTCCATACATTTTTAATGTGCATCAGATACTTGTACTTCCAATCCATTATTAGTCATTGAACTACATTACCCTTTAAATTTTCTTTACACAAATTTTAATACACTAACATAAAAATTCAGTAATTTAATCATTTTTAAGCATATACCTTGGTAGCATTAAGTATACTCATGCTGTGTAAGCAAACTCCAGCACTCTCATGATCTTGCAAAACTGAAACTCCCAACTTGTTACGGAGCAGCATCTTATTCTTCCTCCTGTTCCAGGTCTCTAGTGATCACCATGCCAGTCTCTGTGAGTTTGAGGGCTCCAGCTACTGCATGTTAAAGTGACCCTCAATATCAGCCTCTTGGTGGTTGGCTTATTGCACTTAGCACAAAGTTCCTCTATATTATAACAAGTATAGGCATTATTTCTCTTTTATAGCTAAATTAACTCTTTTTTTTTGTATCCTGCCATTCGTGGTCTAAGAATGATACTGGGAATTATGCTCCTTAGGAGGCTACATTAGTGGTAAAGTTTCTTGAATTCATAGGGTGGTCTGAGGAAACATAGATGAGGAAGAATCAGTATTAAGAAGAGAAGTCAAGACTGTTAACATATAAAGAAGGAGTGAACTTTATGTCCTAAGGTGAAACAGGGGCATACCTAAAATAGACAAAGTGTTCAGAGCCTACGAAGAAGCTTGCTAGCAAAACAGTGGAGAGCCTGGGTGTGGTGGGGGATATATGGCAAGGGATGCTATAAGCTTGCTGTGTGTGGCTGTGTGTGGCTGATGTCCACACTGTTGTACTTAGCAGAGAAAAACAATAGAGCTCTCTCTCTCTCTCTCTCTCTCTCTCTCTCTCTCTCTCTCTCTCCTGCTGTGTTTGAGTGTGTGTGTGTGTGTGTGTGTGTTTTATGGAAAGTAGCCAGGCAAAAAGAAAACCCCTCCAGGAGGGCATTTGGAGGACCATATTTTGGACACAAGCTCTATTTTAATATGCCTATTTCAAGTGACATTATCATACAAAGAGGATGGTCTAGAAGTGCTTCTTCAAGATGTAACTGGAATAGTCACTGATTTTTCCTCACTCAACACTCTGGGCAGGCTGCACAAAGTATAGACTCACCTCCCCGGAGATGGGATATTTTGTATCCCCCTCACTTCCTGGGCTTAGTACTCTAGGCTGGACTTGTTTGTATGATCACTGCACACACTTTAAACAATTACTTGTTGAACTAATATACAAGCACATGTTCACTAAGGACAAGAAAGTACTTTAAAATATATAAAAGATCCTTGTCAAAATCATAGGATCTAGGGTAGAACCTGTTACTGGTATTTTGCTAAATGTACATAATTTCAAGTGCCTTCTAAATATTAAGTTTTAGCTATTTTATTGGATTATTATATTACCTCCCTTCCAACTCTTATTCTACCCTAAACCCTTCCAACCCCACAGCACTAAGTAGGAGAGAAAGAAGTTTAGAGGGGAAAGAAGATGTAGACTTCTGTAGGTTACTTTGGGCTGATTAGGGGAGTTGGGTTCCTTGGGGCAAGTCCAGATTTTGTCATTAGACTATGCAACAGTCCAGCAATAACAAATGCAGGAATAGCAAATAGCAGGGACTAGCAGGGACCAGCAGGAACAAACATAAACCAGCAGCAACAGCCGCTACAGGCCCTCTTGGGACTCTCCCATTTATCACCTCTCTGGTGTCTCCAGAGTTAAACTATCTGCAGCTGGCAAAATCAGCTGCTAGTGTATGCAGCAAAGCATAATTACCTCCTGTGAAGCAGCCTCTTATCCCACACCTGGGATTAATACAAAAACGTATTCACATAACATAACTGGGTTTTAAAGAAACCAAAATTCTCACTACAGCTCTAAACCTTCGTCTAAGAAGCTTCTTTTTAAAAAATGTTAGATGTATTTATTTTGTTATTTTATGTGCATGAATGTTCTGGCTGCATATATGTACATTGCCTGCTGTCTGTGGAGGCCAGAAGAAGGCATTGGATGCCCTGGGACTACAGATGGCTCTGGGCCTCCATGTGGGTGCTGGGAATCAAACCCAGTCCTCAACAAGAGCAACAAATGCTCTAACCACCAAGTCATCTCTCTAGCTCTAAGAGAAACTTTTTTTTATTTTTATTTTTTTGCAGTGGGTAGAAGTCAATGCAAAGATACATAACTGGTCAAAGTACTGAGAATACGAAAGTGAATGCTGAGCCTTAAGGCTCAGGGGACATGGATGACGAGGAGGCTGGAAGAATATAAGCTGGAGAATAGGGAGGAGCTGTGAAATGTCATCTTCTGGATGGACCTGACACAGCTACTGTACTCACAAACTCACAATAGTGGGACTAGCTGTAGATGACCCTTACAAGATTAGCCAGTCCAAATGCTCACATCGATGAGGGAGATACTCTCCAGGCCCTATTCCTTATCAGGGAACCATTGGCAAGTTAATAGCTGCAGGGGGAAGGAGAACCATCCTTTTTTGATGAGTTTGACTGCTTTTGGCTCCTATGTGCTAGTAGATGACATCACTCTCATGCACATAAGGACGGCACTAATTTTTGTTGTTGTTGTTGTTTTGTTTTGTTTTGTTTTGGGGGTTGATTTGGCTTGGTTTGGTTTTTTGAGTCAGGGTTTCTCTATGTAGCCCTGGCTGTCCTGGAACTTGCTTTGTAGTTCAGTCTGGGCTCAAACTTAGGGATCTTCCTGCCTCTACTTCCTAAAGGTGATTAAAAAGTGATAACCACCACCCTGGTGTATGTGGTTTTTGTGTTTGTTTGTTTTTTAGAAGAAGACATGAAGTTGGAAGAGAAATGTGTTGGGAGGGATATGAATGGGAGTTGAAGGGAGGAATGGGAGGTGATATGATCATATTTTATTGTATACATGTATTAAATTTTCAAAGAATACAATTATACTTAATATATAAATATTTAAAACTTGTGAATTATTTATTAAATTGTCATTTTATTAATTTTTATATACATGGATTCAAATTCTAATGGTACAAAAGAACATGGAAGTTCTCTCCTGTTCCTCCACACTCTAGCTTCACTGCTTCTTCTGGGGGAGCACTCAGTTCTCCAAGTTTCATCTATATTCCTCTAGAGAGGTTTTTTTTTGCATGTCAAAGTAATTATTCATGTATATCCCTCATTATCATTTTCCTCAATTGGTTTAATAGGCAGACACAAATATACCAATTGCTCTTTCCCTCAAACCAAATTCCCTCAAATTGTCTTGAAGACCATTCTGAATCAGTACATGCAGCTCTACCTCAACTGTTTCTGAAGATGTACTGTGAACCTAGTCTCTCCCATGTCAGCTCAACTGTGGGTGTCCCTCCCTTGCTCACACATCTTAGATACAGCCCAAGCCTATGCCCACCACTTGTCTAATAGGGCTCAGTCCCCACCGGCACTGGATCCTCCATTTTTTTGCCCTTCCCCCACATTAGCTTGCAAAATCCTTTCTTTATTATAGCCCAACCCCTCAGAGCTAACACCAGCATTTACCACACCCGTTGGTGTTTCTGTGTGTCAAATACTATTGAGTATTGATACTTTGTAACACATGCCTCCTGTTCCACCAGACTGTAAACTTGTAAGACAGGGGCCACATCATCTGTGTTTTGTGGTGCTACAGACCAACCTTTGAGAGGAAATGCCAATTCTGGAAGTTTCTCAGAAGGCCAAGGCTGACTCACGCTGGCATCATAGTGGCACATCACAGAGCAGAGTCCAAAGTTGAATCATCTGTCACTTCTAGAACACTAGGCTAGAGGCTAAGTGCTCTGCTGCTCACTAGGATGTGATGGGCAAGTTTAAAAGAGGCAAAAGGGTGGAGCCACAGAGTCTGTGAAGCAGCAGGCATGAAAGGACTGCTCATCCCCACGTGGCTCTGAATAACAAGGCAAATATGTTCTACATACTCACACATGCATGCAGACACACACACACAAACCCAGCAGGGGGAGGGAGGGAAAGAGAGAGAGAGAGAGAGAGAGAGAGAGAGAGAGAGAGAGAGAGAGAGAGAGAGAGAGAGAGAATTGCTCTATTGCTTTTCTCTGCTAAGAACAACACTGTGGACATCAGCCACACATAGCAAACTTATAGCATCCCTTGCCATATACCCACCACTGCACCCAGACTCTTCACTCTTTTGCCAGCACCCTTCTTCCCAGGCTCTGAACACTTTGTCTACTCTTAGGTATGCCCCTGTTTCACCTTAGGACATAAAGTTCACACCTACTTTATATGTTATCAGTCTTGACTTCTCAACACTGATTCTCCCTCATTTGTGTTTTCTCAGACCATCCAGTGAATTCTAGAAACTTTCCCAGTGAGGTGGTAAGGGGAAGGAGCTGAAGACACTAAGTGTGCAAAGCCTGACAAACCTACTGACCACACCAAGGAGGTCAAAGAAGGGCTGTGTAGCGCTGGGAAGCAGGTGTGTGAGGCTCAGTTTTCATAGTCATTACATTCTGGGTGTCTGACTCCAAGCAGACCTGTGCTACAGTCTTGTCTGTGATTGTCTTTGGGTCATGCTTTTATTTATTTTTTCTTCATTAATTTGTTTATTCACTTTACATTCAGATTGCAGCCCCTCCCTCCTCTCTTCCCAGCCCTACCCTTAAAAGCTCTTCCCTCCATTACTCTTTCACCTTCTCCTCAGAGAAGGGGAAGCCCCCCCATGGGTACTAACCTCCTCTGCCACATCAAGTTGCAGGGGAACTAAGTGCATCCTTTCCCACTAAGGCCTGACAAGGCAGTGCACCCAGGGGAAAGGGATCCAAAGATAGGCAATAGAGTTAGAGACAAGCCCTCTTCCAGTTGTTAGGGCACCCACATGAAGACCATGCTACACATCTGCTACAAATTTGTAGGGGGCCTAGGTTGAGCCCCTGCATGCTTTTTGGTTGTTGGTTCAGTCTCTGTGAATCCCCATGGGTCCAGGTTAGTTGTAGGTTCTTTTGTGGTGTGCTTGCCCCCTCCAGTTTGCTCAATCCTATTCCCCACTCCCCAGGTACCACCTAGTGTTTGACTGTGAGTCTCTGCATCTGTTTCCATCAACTGCTGGATAAAGCCCCTCAGGAGACAGCTATGCTAGGTTTCTGTTTGTAAGCATATGACTCACATGGGATGGATCTCAAGTTGGGCCAGTTATTATTGGACATCTCCTCCATCTCTGTTCCATCTTTATCCCTGTGCATCTTGCAGGCAGGACAAATTTTGCGCAAAGGTTTTGTGGGTGCATTGATGTCTCCCTCCCTTCACTGGAAGTCCTGTCTGGCTACAAGAGATAGACACTTCAACAATTAATAAATGGGACCTTATGAAACTGAAAGCTTCTGCAAGGCAAAGAACCCTATCAATAGGATGAAACAGCAGCCTACAAATTGGGGAAAGATCTTTACCAACCCTATATATGACAGAGGACTAATATCCAAATATATGAAGAACTCAAGAACTTAAACACCAACAAACCAAATAACCCAATTAAAAAAAATGGAATAGAGCTAAATAGAGAATTCTTAACAGAGGAATTTGTAATGGTCAAGAAGCACTTAAAGAAATGTTCAACATCTTTAGTCATCAGGGAAATGCAAATCAAAATGACTCTGAGGCTCCATCATACACCTGTTAGAATGGCTAAGATAAAGGCTCAAATAACAGTACATGCTGGTGAGGATGTGGAGCAAGGGGAACGCTCCTCCATTGCTGGTGGGAGTGCAAACTTGTACAACCACTCTGGAAATCAATTTGGTGGTTTCTTTGACAATTGGGAATAGTTCTATATTAAGATCCATCTATTCCATTCCTGGGCATATTCAAAGACACCCCACTATACTGCAGGGACACTTGCTTAACTATGTTCATAGCAGCTTCATTTGTAATAGCCAGAGACTGGAAACAACATAAATGTCCTGTGACTGACTGAAGAGTGGATAAAGACAATGTGATTTATTTACATAATGGAATACTAATCAGCTATTAAAGACAAGCACATCATGAAATTTATAGGCCAATGGATGGAACTAGACACAGAAGGAGAAATAAAATAGACATCAGAAGTGGATGGAGGGAGGAAACTGGGTGGAAGAGGGGGTGATGAGAAGAACAAGGAATGGAATCTGTGGGGGTAGGAGAGGGCTGAGAGAGAGAAAATGGAAATTGGTGGGGGATGCATCTCTAGGAAGAGCCAGAGACCCAGGAGCCTATGGGGGTGACCCTAGCTGAGAATCCTAGTAGCTGGATATATGGATACTGAACAGGCATGCTTTTGAAAATAGGAAACACCAGGAGCTGAGGAGACGGCTCAGTAGGTAAGAGCAGTTGCTTTGCAAGCAGAGAACCTGAATTCAACTCCGTATCACTCACACAAAAAAAATTCAAGTGTTAATGTGAACACCTGTAGTCAATGCTTGGGAAAGGGCGAGGTGGGATACAGAAAGAGATGATTACTGAGGTTGGCTGCCCCCCTAGCCAAAACAAAACCAAAAACATGGGCCGTAGGCTCAGTGAAAGACCCTGTCTTAAACTAATTAAGTATAGAGCAATAGAGGATAATACCATAAATCTTCTGGCCTCTATACATGTGCACACTGCACACATACCTATGCACACACATGCATATCACACTCATGCATGTACACACACGCACACACACACACACACACACACACACACACACCCCTATTGCCCACATGCAACAGGCCAACTGTACTCCTTAGTTATATTGGCATACTCCTTCTAATTTAATCTTCACAGAGGAAGATCTATTTTTATTATCCCCACATCTCTGAAGAAGAAACTGAGCTCCAACAAGTTATGAACTCTGACCAAGACTACACAAGTTTTTGAGTGGTAGAGCTATGGATTATACTCAGATCTGACCCTATGACTTTAGCCAAATAATTATTGGGTAGATTGGGAAGTCAGGAAATGCAGGAAACCAGGAAAGTCTAGTCATTCTCTATATCAGAGACCATCTATCCCTGCCTGAGACATAACAGCATGAGAATCACTTAGAATCCCAGATTTAAGAGTCAAGGTTTCTGGGTAGTTTTGATACTTCAAGGCTGCATAACCTGGAGCAAGGTACTTCTCTGTGCCTCTTGTCTTTCATCTGTAAATGGAGATATTAGAACTTACTTTAGAAGGTTGATCTAGGATCATGTTATTATCCCTCTAGCACCTGGAACAATGGTTGGCACTATATAAATATTTGCTATGGTTTGCCTGCAACTCTTTCTAAGTTTAGGTTCAAAAGGTTGAAGGAAGAAAGACAAAATCCTAGGAAGCAAGTTAGGTGCCAGGAGCTATTACAAAGCGTTATAATAATAATAATCCCTGCTCCAACCAGCAGGTCCCTTCCTGTCCCTAAGTGACATAACAATGCTTTGCTGGGAAAGCAAAGGCTTTGGAGTCAGAAAGACTTAATTTCAAATTCTTGCTTCACCACCTTTTCTGTGACCTCTGGCAAGATTCTTGACCCCTTTGAGCTTCCGTTTTTCTCATTTGTAGGGCAGACAATAGCACCCACGTGGCAGGGTTGTTGGCAGGAGGACAAAGCGATTCTGTTAAGATGTGCCACACACAGAGAAAGAGCAAAGCTGTTAGTTCTAGTCAGACCTTTGGTACAGAGCTGGTCAAACATTAATGGAGGGCAGGCTTTCTGCTAGATAGCCACCAAATGGTAGAAGCTCTTTTTGTACCAGATTATCAAGTCATAAAACGGGGACCCAAGAACTTTACGGCCAATTACAGGGCACTTGCTGCAGAGAACTTGAGCTTTGAGAACACTGTAGGCAAGTATGCGTTGATTTGGGCTCAGGCCCAGGTTCTCCTGTGTGACTCTGGGTAAGTTACCTAACGTCTCTGGGCCCCGCTTTATGACATGCAAGTATAGGTAAACAGTATCCACCACAGAGTTCTGTAAGAAGTAAATGGCATGACACAGAACCTACACTCTTCCCTGTCTGCTCTTCTCCTAGTAAAATGGCCAAGCACCTCACACCCTGTTTAAGGGGAGTCCTCCTATGTGTGCTGACTCTCATCTCCTGCTGGCCTTCTAAGAAATGCCCCTGTCTACTCTAGATCTCTCTACCAATCCCTTCACCAGGTCACTCAGCTCATTACCACCAAGACTTATTTGTAAGCCCCTCTCTCACTAAAGGAAAAGGCAGTCCATCAGATTCAGAGCCCACTCACTTCTAGAAGGAATTGACTTCATTTTCGGTTTCTATTCTCCTCACCTCCTCTTTCTCATTTCCTTCTGATCTGTTACTGTGCTTACTCCAGTCCAGTAAACGAGCTTTCAGCTTTTGCTCACACCCAGACTTCCATAAAGCACCCTTCAACAGGTGGATTTATAATTTTGTTTTTGTCTTTAATTAATCTGCCCGCTCCCTTCCCCCACCCCTCCCCACAAAGTCCGTTCTTGTTAGTCGGTCCCTGTTTTAAAACACTCTTCCTTAGGTCCCTTGACATCTTAAGCTGCTGCTTTTCCTCCTTTCTCTTGGTTTTGCTCTCAGTCTCCCGGTTACCGCCTCCTTTTCTTCCTTCTGTGTTATCTTTCTCAATGACAATACATGGGCCCTCTTTCCTTCCCACCTTGAACCTGTTCCTGAATGGACCAGGGCCACCCATCTCAACATTAGCATAATGACAGCCCTCTTGGACAGGCCTCTCACACCCATCATAGATACACTCCTCACTTTCATATCCTCTAGATAGGTGGGAAAGCTGACTTCAGGGTTTAGGAAAATTCATGCAGGCTTAAGCAGAAAGGAGATTATAACATAACAACTCTTAATTCATCTTCCTACTTTGTTTTATCCCATCTCAAATCTACCTTGTTCACTGGGCCAAGCTAAAGTCTCTGAAATACATTCTTGAATATGTTGCAACAGATCCCCCATGTCCTCAGGACAAAGCCAATCTTGCAGAAGAGGCTGCCAGTGCCCTGCCCCCATGTCTGCACAAGCTGTCACCCGCCCAATGCTCCCTTGCACAGTGGCTTTCTGTGCTGCTATGCCTGAGGCATTCTCTCAGGAGCTCAAGGCAGGCTAAGAGTGGCAGGGAGGGAATGTCCCAGGAGCAACTATAAGGGAGGAGTGTGTGAAACCAACATCCCCACTCCTCATCGCAGCCTCCTTGCTTATAAGCCTGTTCTACACAGCCACTCCATGACTGTGCTGCAGGTACTGAGAGGCAATCTGTTAACACAGCATTTATGGGCTTTCTTCTTTTCCTGTCTCATTTCTTTGACTCTTCATTATTGCATTTTTTGAGAATTACTTTAATAATAAACCACCAAAGCCAGGCAATCACAGGGTCTCATTTCTGCTTCTTTTGAGGTTGGGGCAGGAGGATTGTTTGATCCAGGAATTCAAGGACAGACTATGAAACATACTAAGATCTTGTCTAAAATAAAAATATACACATAAATAAGCAAATTAGTTAATAAGCAAATAATTTAAAGCCTTGACTCAGTTTTTACTTTTGGGATCCTCTACCCTGAGAAAGGTTCCTGGATATAGTTCAAAAGTCCTTTTATCATGAGGTTTCAAAGTCTTTTCAACATCATCCCTTTGTTTGCCAATTTGCACGCTAGTCCGTGGTCAACAGAACTTCTTTCAGCTTTTGCATGTTCTCCTTTTTCCTTGAGGTCTTTAAAAAACAGTTTCCTAAAGACTACCTACTAGTCATCATCTGACTGATTCAAATCTCAATCTCCCCCTTAAATATCACCCCTGGACTGGGTACCTAACTCAGTGGTGCAGTAGTACCAGGAAGTGAAGGAAAAGAATGTGTACAGCTCTGGATTCTACCCTCAGTACTGATGAAGAAAGATATTCTGAAGCCCTGGTTCCAGTTCTGTGCTCTGTTTATCTGATCAAAAAGTATCTTGTTCCTTTCTGAAGCACGTAGATCTTCTGCTTTTGATTGTCTTCTTGTACCACTACTGTGTAAATTTTGGATTTCCGGCCATCTCTGATGCTCATCACAGCATAGAGAAACCTACTACATTTCCAGACACAGTCTAAAGCTTTGTAAACAAGGCCTGACACATTTCAGGCATCAGTGGTGTTTTATGTGAATGTAAAGACCCACCCCCATGCTCAAACAAGTACAAATAGCATAGCAGCTGAACTAAAAGACATGGGACGCTGTGGCCCACTTCCTTCCAGTCCCCACCTGAGTCACTCTGTGAGCACAGGCCTCCAACTAAAGAAAGTATAAAACAGCTTTCAACAAAAAGAACATAAGCCATGTTTGTCTTTGAAGAGTCATCACTATCAAAATAATACAGTTTTGAACTGATCTAAAGATAGGCTTGGTAACTGAGCAATGCGTTCCCAAAGTTTACTAACAAATTTCTGCTTTGGCAACAGAAGAGGCAGGTTGTATCCTAGTTAAGGCAATCACTGAGTCCAACAGTGCAGTTTGGGTCTGACATCTCTCCTTCCAGTGCTGACTGCCAGTCAGACAAGTGGGGGAGGTCATGAGAGAGGGTGAGAAGAAAAAGAAACCCTAAATACATATATTATGCTCACCCAGTTTTGTCCTATTCCTTCCTTCCACGTACTTGCCTCTGCTGAGAATGGGTAACAGAGCCCTATTAGGATGCAACACAATCCATTTCTGCAGGGTATCTGCTTCACAATAGCTCTATAGTGTGTAAGGAAAGCCTTGGAAGTCAGCAGTCCCTCTGCCATCTAAGTATGATTTCACTTCTAGAAACCTACATAATCTGATAAGGATTGGGTCCTTATTCAGACCTCCCTCAAAAGCACAGGGATGCCCTGGGTCTTCCTGACAGTACTATACCATGCCTCCCTCAGGGGAAACCTTTTCTTAGGCAACTCTTCCTCTTTCCTTTTTGCTCAGGTTAGTCCTTCCTTCTGTGATAGCTAACCATTTTCTTCTTCGAGCCACTCTTTTGCTTATATTTACACTGATTCCCACAGTTCACATGTGTGCTACAGTTGCCCATCTATACATCTGTCTTACCTGGTGTTCTGTGAACTGCTAAAATACAGGGATCATCACTGTGTTCCCATGGCCTCCCATGGTATTCAAGATGTAATGGGAACTCAGCAGCATGTGAGGACTGGATTCATGAGTATGCTTAATGTAGGAAGGAGTCACAAATAAAGCCAAGTGAACCCTGAGTGGTAACATTCTTTTGTTGCTCATGGAAGCCAGAAGATAATATTTCTGAGTCAAATGTATGCCTCTGGGGCATCTGATTTCAGTGCCCCTTGTGCCTGGAAAAATCACATGCAATTTCATTTAAATTCACTTAGGGCTGTAATAATTTCTTATTTCCTCTGAAAATTTTACTTATGTTCAAGGCGAACATGCAAATGGGACAGCAGACAGGTATGCTTGTCCTAAGAGAAATCAATACAACTTCAGACTAATCTGAAATTTTTCTAGAAATAAGAGGGAGTTTTGCTCAGTTTATCTTTTGCTTCATTTTTATAACAAGAAACAGGATTTAAAAACTAGGTTAGTTAGTTTTATTTTTAAAAAAACTTTGTACAAAGTAGAGTTTTTATATTCATATTCTTTAATTAAAATATCAATGCTTTTACCAAAAATAAACATCTTTATATCCTGGAAAAAAATGGCTTAGTATGCCTTTTTTTTTTTTTTTGACCCTGGCTTGAAATCAGAAATTGACTTAAATCAAGCATCCTGATTTCAAAGCTTAAGTTTAACTATATAATCTTCAGGATCCTTTTCTGTGCTTCAATCAGAAGTACCCTGGAAAACAGTGTGTATTGACTATAATAAATACTAGCTATTATTAGATACTATATGTGTGTCAGCTTGCTTACTCTCTCTAGAAACCTCATCCAGAAGGTGTCACGGGAAGGTTTTCGGCTGCCCTGAACCTTGACTACCTTTACAGGTTTGCTCTCATTGCCCCAGTCTTGGTGGCAGTAGGTTTCACTTCTTTATAAAAGGTAGAAAGCCAGTTACTCACTGCCTAAGATTCCTTACAACTGAGAAATTAACACAAGGCCTAGACCCCATCTATCAGTAAATACACTGGAATCTGAAGCTGGTGCATGAGCCAAATGTAAAGTCAAACCCAAGGAAAGGTTTATACACTTAGAAATTGTTAAAACTCTACAGATTGATACTGGGGTAAAATGAACAAGGAAATAGGCTAAATTAATGCACTTTGCAAATAGGACAGTGAGAAGTTTTAATTGCTAGTTCACTTGGGTGACTAAAAATTGACGACTGGTAGTCATGTTAAATGAAGCTGAGAAGTCAGAAATTATCTCACATAATGTTCAGGAAAAATTCACCCTCACAATGACAAGAAGGTTAGGATCTTATATGTATAAATTGACTGTGGTGACTTGAAGGAGATTGGCCTTCATAGTTCATTTGTTTGAATTAAAGTTCCCTGATTGGTAGAACTGTTTTGGGAAGGATTAGGAAGTGTGACCTTGTTGGAGTAGGTGTGTCACTTAGGGTGGATTTCAAAAGCCATTCCAAGTCCAGTCTCTTTCTGCTTCTAACTTTCGAATCAGGCTATAAGCTCTAGTGCCATGCCTACCTGTTGGCTGCCTTGCTCTCTGCCAGTGACGGTCATGGACTAACCTCTGAAACTGTAAGACCATAATTAAATGCTTCCTTTTATATACCTTGGTCACAGTGTCTCTTAACAGTTCATTTGATTTGTACGTATGAAAACATTCCAGGTCTGAAGAGCAGAATCGGACTTAAGACGATACTAAGAAGCCATGCCTCTTCACCAGCTCTGGGGTAGCACAGTGAGCCTCCTGCGTGAAGAGGGTTTCCAGGACACTCAAGCACAGTCCCTACAATTACAGACAAAGCATAAAGTATGAGTCTTCTTCCAAGTTCATTAGAACAGCCTTCAGGCAGTCTCTGGGATAATATTCAGAAGTACTGATATTTAGGTCTGAGATAACCTCTGTTCTAGAGACCAAACCTCTCTCCTAGAGACCATTGAGATCCATCAGCAAGAGTAGAATCACATGGAAGTGAATGAGAAACGGATTCTTTCTCCTTTACAAATATTTGTAACATGTTTATTGAAGACCCAGTCATCTTAAGGTTTGATAAGGTATTTTGTATTTGCTTTGTATTATCTAAAGTTTCTAAAATATGCAAGAATTAAGTAGTCTTTATATAAATATGTGATGTATTTTTGCATATAGCCAATGTAGCAACACCTCCAATTTTTTTTTAACTCAAAGATAATCTTATATCCTCTATACTCCCTACTTTTCTGTCTCCTAACCCAAGTTATTTTTGCAACAAATAGTGGACAGCACTCACTGTAATTCTTTATTAGTATGTATTTCTAAGGAACAAAGTATCTTCTTTCTAAATAGAACCATGGTTCTATTATTATACACACCAAAAAAAATCAATGCGTTAGTGGACTTTTAAAAATGAGCTATGGGGCTGGAGAGATGGCTAAGACCACCAACTGATCTTCCAGAGGTCCTGAGTTCAATTCCCAGCAACCATATGGTGGCTCAAAATCATCTGTAATGGGATATGATGCCCTCTTCTAGTGTGTCTGAAGAGAGCAATGGTGTACTCACATACATAAATTAAATAAATAAATCTTTAATAAAAAATGAGCTATTATATCTTTCTTAGATACTTGAGCATCTAAGGAAGATAATTAGTGCTTGGTGATTGTGTCAATCAGAGTGCAGCCAGGAGACAGAAGTCATGTGGTCATTCGAACAGGGAAAGTCTAATATGAAAAACAACTGGCTAGTAACATGAACTTAGTTAGCTAAGAGATAAAAAGAACTCTGAAAGAATATGGTAGCCAGGTATGATGGCTCAAGCCTGTACTCCCAGCACATGAGAGGTTGAGGCAGGAGGATTGTTATGAGTTCAAGGACAGATTGAGCTACTTGGGGAAATTCTTAAGAAAAATATATAGAGAGATCAGGTACAGAGAGAGCTACATCTGGGATTAAGGTAGACAAGAACAAACCGAATGAGTTGGGGTTTTCTTGCTGTTTGGTCTTTTTACTTCTCTCAATTCTTTCACTCATCAATCAACATGTAGTTCAGTGATCTTTGGTCACTGACTGTGTGGATTTCTTCCTACCATCAACAAGCCATCTATTCTTCAGCAGGCAACACGGGTGTCTTCTATTTTAGTTGAGTTTGAACATTGTCCTCCTGAAGGTGGCTTCACACCCCACAGGGTGAGGGCTTGACACACATGCCAACCTCCTCTCAAACTCAGATGCCTCTTGAGATCACAGTCTGCCTCTGGCCCACTGTCTCTACTTAGAGTTATAAAATGCGAGAGCATCTCTGAGTTCAAGAAAACACATTGCTTATGCTGATTCTTATCAAAGGGAGGGCAAGATATGACCTGCCCTTTCAATGTTATGTATTTCCATCTGGAGGGAAGAGTTTGTTTTGTTGCAGGCTTTGGTATCCAAAAGATAACTTAACTGGAAACCATGGCAATCATTTAAGATTTTCTGATGCCACAGAGAAAACAGGCCTTGGCCAGTTACAGTGTCTCTTTGATTGTTCTGATGGCTTTGTGTATTTGTTGTGACAAAGTTTCATTATGTAGCCCGAACTAGGCTTGTCCTTGTGATGTAGCCCAGACTGGTCTTGAACACTCTATCCCCCTGGCTCAGCCTCTTGAGTGCTGAGTATGAGGGTAGACTAGAGTATCTGGCAAGTATTGGTTTGACTGATTGCAAATATTAAGAAACAATTGATGCTGCCACATATTGAGGCAAGGAAAAAGATGGCTGGATCCAGGAAAACCTTAGGATTTTTAAGAACAGAGCGTGATTTTGGGTTATGCTTCTATAGGAAGAACATTAGTCAGTCAAGGCTAAAGGAAGGGATAAAGGATGAAGGTGGTAAATAAATACTTTAGCCTGTGATTTGCTATAGATGTATGAACTGCAGTTTTATCAATATCTTCTCCCCTGCTGTGTGTTGTATTTACATAATGAAAAGGATGTCAACTCCTCATCTATGTGGGATATTTGGATGATAGTTAACTTTATAATTCTTTTTCCATACTCTAGAATGTCAGGTGGATGAGATCAGAACTAGTGAAGGAATGGAGAAAACGCAGAGGCTCTGACTTCAGAGATGAACGTAGTCACAATGAGACATGGTATGCCCCCAGGCAGAGGGCTGTGGGCACTGTCAACACTGAGTTGCATAGGAAGCTTTTTCCTTTGTTGGTGCAAATATAGGGGAAAGGAGAGATTACTGTCACACAAAGTGAAATACAGTGGACATTTTCCCCTCTCTGCCTTTATTCCAGGGTGGTATGTAGTATATATATGTTTCATAGGTGTGTGCACATGTGTTTGTATACATGTGGGAGTCAAATTTCTATATCAGCTCTCTTCTCTTGATCTCCATCTTCCTTCCTTCCTTCCTTCCTTCCTTCCTTCTTTCTTTCCTCTCTTTTTTTTTTTTTTTGAGACAGACTGCTTGGAGCCCACTGATTGGTTAGATGGTGAGCTACAGGAATTACACTATTTCCTAAATCCTGCAGCACTGTGTTACACATGTGCCATACCACCATATTCAGCTTTCACTCAGTTACTGGGGTCCAAACTCAGGTACTTACTAACTGAGGCACCTCCCGGCCCCTCGATTTCTTTTTCCTGTTGATCTTCCTTCTTCCCTCTCTTTTTTCCTTTCTGATTATTTTTTTACTGTGTATATGGGTGTTTTGAATGTGTGTGTGTGTGTGTGTGTGTGTGTGTGCACTATGTACACATGGTGCCCTCAGATGCAAGAAGAAGGCCTTGGATCCCCCTGACACCTTGGTTACATATAGTTATAAACTGCTATGTGGGTGCTGGAAATCAAACCTGGCTCTTAACCACTGAGTCAACTTTCCATCCTTTTAAAATCTCTCTTTCTTTTTTAATGCCTTCTTATCTTGTGTTTCTTCTTGCCTTGTTTTGTTGCAGGATATATGTTATATATGCAACACTGTGATCCCCAAGATAGAGTTATATACCGGAAAAAACTGTTTCTAGTTGTGGTGTGCCTTAGCCCTAGCAAACATCTTTAATCCAAGAGTTTTCTCTTTATTGTAAACAGGATTAAAATCAACCATAGGTCAAGAGGCAGAGCAGCAACCAGTTGACAGGGAGTGAAGATAGGAAAAAACTATAGAGAGTAAGAGGAAGTCAGGGGGACAGATAGAGTGGTGCACAGGAAATAGCAGGGAGGGACATTGAGTCTGAGGGTTTTTAAGACTGCATGGAGAAAGAGGTTACTTTTGGGATGACTGTTAAGGAGGAACGTCAGCGGGATGCTTTCTCTGCCTTTCTGAGCTAGCAGCCTCTCACCTCAACATCTGGCTCCTGAGCCTTTATTAGTGAAACCAAATGTTTGAGATTTTGTTTAAAAAAACGTTTTTCTTTCCTTCTTCCTTCCCTTTCTTCCTATTGTCCTTTATGTCTTACTGTCATTCTTCCTGTTTTCCTTCCTTCCTATTCTTAGAAGTTTTCTAAGGATTCTAGTAGACAGGAAGATGAGAGAATGCACCTTCTTCTATAAAACTCAACACTGGGTACTTCTCTTCCAAACTCCTTCACTGCTAGAGATGATCTAAATTCATCAAAAAGTTGCACCGTGCTCATTCCATGGGCTTGGATGTATGTGCACTAAGAACACAGGGACTAGAGAATGTATTCTGCTAGTTTTCCTGAGTAGAGAGAGGCAGGATGGGTAAACCAGCCCTCATGTTTCGGGCCGCATAGCTCCTTCAGACTGACTTTCTAACGTGGTTCAGGTATCTTCTCAGCTTCTGGCCACTTTGACCTATTCATCTTCCTTTCTACAGGGTCCAAAAGCAGCCCAGCAACCTCAGTGTGTGAGAAATTGTGGAGCTGGTTTCTGTTGTTGTAAACTAAGGACCCTGCCTTCCTTAAGTGGCTATTGTCTCACTTCCTAGATATGGAAATTGAAGTGTTCAAGAGGTTAAGTAACAGAATAACTCCAGTTAGAACAGCAGGATCAAGCCAGGCCGGTCTGTCTCTCTTGTCTGGCCTCTGAACTGTGTAGTGTTCTCTCACAACCAGAATTGGAATATCTTTCTCTGTGAAGGAAAAACTGCCAAAGTCAAGAATCTGTCACATTAATGTTCAGAAAAACTGTGTACATTTGAACAGAAGACTAAGAAAACCCTTTTCCCAACAACATTTCCCCAGTTTTGTTTATCAGAATCAAATGCCAGAGTAGAAAGCTTTGGAATGCAACATTTCCATCCTGTTCACAAAAAAAATCTGTTTCCTTTCTGGGCCTGAGAGTGCAAGATAAAATGTTGCTTCAAGGAGATGCTAAGAAAAAGTTAAAGGATGATGCCTATTTTCTTTGCTGCTGGAAAATGGGGCAATCTTTTTAATAATTAATCAACCAAACAGACATCACCCTAAGGAAACTTGGGTTCCTGTCTCATCACTGAACAATCATGGGAAGTGCGCAAGTTTTAGTCCACCAGGGCCAACCCATCCACATGAGAGCAGAGCTGGCAGATGAGTACCACTGGGAAAGCCTGCCTCACCTTCAGCCAGCTCTGGACTGCTTCAAGATTACATTCTATTGGACAGGTACCCAATAAATGCTAAATGCACATATTTCTATTTTTCCTATAGGAATTAGGATTGGGGATGTAGCTGGGTGGTAGAACACTTCTCTAGCATCTGTAAGGGCCTAGGTTCAGTTCTTAGAAACAGAGGGGCAAGGAGAGTTAAAAGACATCTGTGTTAGTTTTCTTTGTATTGCTATGATAAAACTCTGACCAAAACCAATTTAGAGAGGAGTTTACTTGACTTACACTTCCACACCATAATTCATCATTGGGCAGGAACTGAAGCGGGAACAAGGAGGCAGGAGCTGGAGTAGAGACCGTGAAGGGACACTGCTTACTGGCTTGCTTTACCAGGGCTTACTCAGCTTCCTTTCTTATGCAGCCCAGGGCCACCTGCTCAGAAGTGGCATGGCCCACAATGAGCTGGACCCTCCTGCATCAACCAAGAACATACTCCACAGACACGTCCGTGGGCTAATCTGGCTAATGCAATTCCTCAACTAAGGTTCCTCTTCCCAGGTGACCCTAGGTTGTGTCCTACTGACAAAAATGGTAACAGCACATCATCCAATCTGGAGTTGACAGCCTCAATAGATGGAAGGCCTGAAAATCAAATTTAATATTTTTTATTTATGGTCTCCTGTTAAAGAATTCACTCTTGTTAGTGCTACAGATCCCAGACCCATATGGTTCTAGGGCTGAAGGTGGAAGCAAATTAAGTTCTGAAGCAGGACCAGACTTTCTTTCTAAAAAATCACTACAACTAAGAGAATTCTGTGGGACAGGAATGAAAAGCTCCAGAGTGTGTATTCAGCCACTGAGACCTGCTTTCAAGGAATTTGTACATCCACAGAATTAAGCATGCTATTTTTATATCCTTTGTGCTAAAAAGGAAAAACAGACTTTTCAGTGTCTGAGATTCTGTCCTACCTAGCCCAGGGAGAACACTAATTGCCCATGAAAACACTGATGCTGAATAATATTTTCATGTTCCAAGATCAATATTTAATGACTCAGAAGACAACCTATGGACTAGCATGTGCTACAAGAAGTAACTTGTTTACTTTATTGTTTTTAATTATATCTGTATGTGGTACGTGCATGAGTGCTCACAGCGGCCAGAGACATCAGATTACCTGGGGCAGTGGAGTTACAGGCAGTTGTGAACTGCCCAGTGTGGGTGATGGGAACCAAACTTTGGTCCTCTGCAAGGACAGTTCATGCTCTTAAGTGCAGAGCCATTTCTTCCTCCCCACAGTTCTTGCTGCTGCTTTTGTTGTTGCTACAGCTGATTCTCTTCCTTGTCCTCCTGTTCCTCGTCCTCATCCTCCTCCACTTCATCCTCATCCTCCTCGTCCTCCTCATCCTTCTCCACCTCCTCCTGTTTTCCCTACTCCTCCTCCTTACAGTATCATATACAGCCAGGCTTTCCTCAAACTCACTATTGTATTCAGGATACGTTCTGAATATTCTGCCCTTGGCCTCCCAAAAACAGGAAAACAAGTATGTTCTACTGAGTCTATTTGTTTCCTAAAATTTAAAAAAGAATCTTTACCTGGAGGCTGAGGGGAAGGGGCCAGTAGGAAAGGTAGGAACAATAAACTCCTGTCTCACAAAGATACTCATACTGAATCCTCAGGATCTGCCAATAGGTTATCTTATGGGTCAAGAAGGTTATGGGTATGTTTAATGGCCAAGGAGAGTGAGATGGGAGGTTATGGTCTTGTCTGAGAAGCACCAATTTAATCATGTGAGTTTCTAAAAGCAGAGGAGCTTGCCTAGCTTCATTAGAAAGGCAAGAGGGAAGAAGGAAGAAAGATGGAGGAGGACTGTCCACCAACTCTTGGTGAAAATAGAGGGAGACCCTGTCAAGAAAAAAAAAGAAAAAGAAAAAGAAAAAGAAAGAAAAGAAAACAAATGAAGATCCATGTGTCCCTGAGGTGGAAGGTACTTTGTTGCTCAAGTTTACTTTACAAACAACTTCGGGCAAGCAAAGGGCAGGGAACTTGCTTCTGCCTTGCTATTGTTTTCCTGACCACTCTGGTCTGAGTCTGTGTAAAATGACAGCTAGTAGTTTCTCCTCTGTGTGAAATTACTCACACATGAGAGAGCCGATGGGGTGGAGCCGTGAACAGGGCATGTCTGAGCTAGTAAAGAAGGGGCTTCCCTTTGAATCACAGAATGCTGGCATTACTTAGGGGCCCTGAGGCTATCTAGTTGAGTTGTATTTTATAGTAAAGGATGATCAGATGCAAATGACTTTCCCAAGATCACATGCAGATCATACCAGAGGTTGGACTCTTGGTCTGGTCTTTTGGCTTCCAGATACCCACAGGACACATTGGCTTTGCAGGTTCAGAAGGCAGATGTTTTCTTGTCTGTTTTGAGTTTTGGTTGAATTCAGCCCTTTGCTGATATAACACCGTGGCCCCTACTTCTGTTGCCAACTTTTGCCAGCACAGGACTGTTTTTTTTCCTTCACCCATGTCCCCTCTATTTTCAGGGATTAGTTTTCATTGTCCTGGAGGTGTCCCACTTTGGACATGGTGCAGGTCCACATGAAGAGATGCCTAGACAATCAGATACGGGATGTTGTTCCTATCTGTATTTAAAACAAACAAACAAACAACCTGTTCTTGTTCTAATGTGCCTTACACAGTGTTTCTGAATTTTGGTCCACCCTCAAAACACCCTGAATTCTTCTTAAAGGTACAGATTAATGATAATAAACATCCAATGTAACATAGAGACCAAGACCAAATTTATTCCAAGCAACTATGGATTTTGTTAGATACAAAGTAAAGGAGAAGTATTTTGTAGGCTTTCCACTGGTTCTTCCTAAGTATCATTTCCCTTTTACTGACTTACTTCCCAAGACAAAAGCTTTCATAACTTTAGTTTCTGCCGTCTATCTCCCTTAATCCCAAACTATCAATGTTTCTTCTTTCCTTTCAGTGCCTAAAGGGACTAACATGCCTTCACAACAGTTCTCCCAGTTACATGCCCCATGTGCCAGAACTGCCTCTGGGTTACTCAGAATCTGGCCACCCCCTCCATGCTGTGCTCTGATCTTTCCCAAGCTGCGTTACCTGCTCTGCTGAGGCAGGTGTGCACAGGTCAACTCTTTCTTCATGGGTATTTATTAGTAGCCAGGTGCTGTTAAATACTGTTTGATAAAATACAAACTTAAACATCTCATTCAAAGTTTTTGTCTTGCTTTTCCTTTAAGTAAGCTAAGATGGTGTGATTAGACTCTAAGTAATAATTATTAAGCCTCTCTCTGGTGCCCAGCTGTCTTGAAGAGAGGACTGTCACCAAGAAGCCCTTAGGCAGCTAGCTAAACTGTCATTGTGACAGACCAGTGATCTGGGCATCTTGAGTAAGCCACACATGCTGCCGAAAGGCAACCCTGGCTCCATCGTTCTAGACATGACTGCTATAAATAGCTCGAGTAGATGTTCGCCATCACAAGCCCAAGCTAACTCTAGGAGCCATTTCACCCAGTGGCGAGCACTTCCTCTGGTGGCCCTCACTACACACTAACCTGGCTGTGTGAGTAAGGTGGTTTGGCTGTCCAAGTTGTGGATCAGACACCTTCCTATGCTGCCCCCTAGTGTTACAAACTTAGGTCCAGGCTGAGCTAACACAGAAGCAGCTCCAGGGGCAGAAGCAAGAAAGCAGCTGAAGACTTCTGGACAGAAGCTTGGAGCAGAAATGACAGAGAGCAGAAGCTGCAGAGATGGCATAGTGTGGAAATACAGAGAACTGGAGACGGAAACGACAGTCTAACTGCTGGATAAGTTACATGGAGGTTCTAAGCCAAGGCTTCTAACACTCTAGAGTAGGGATCTGTTAACACTAGCCACTGTCCTTAAGCCCAGAGTGGTAATGGTAGCTGCTTTAGGTAGGTATGGCCTAAGGTGAACTAACCAAGGCCCCCCGGAAGCTGTAACAAATTTAATTGATTCATTAAAAAGTTGCAATTTGTAGTCTGGGGGATGGCTTAATTGATAAAGTACTTGCCACACAAGCAGGAGGACTTAAGCTCAAATCTCTAGAACCCCAGAAAGCCAGGTTCAGCAGAAGTTGCAATTTGTGATCTGGGATATGGTTTAATTGATGAGGCACTTTCCCCACAAGTGTGAGGACTTAATCTCCAGAACCCACATAAAGCAGGTACAGGGGCAGAAGCCTGTCATCCCAGAGCTTCTACAGGAGGCAGAGGCAGGAGAACACACTTAGGAGAACAAGAGGAGACCTTGCACCAAACAGCACAGAAGGCAAGGATATGTGCAGTTACCATCTGACCTTTGCTTACCTTCCATGGCTCATGCATGCAACACATGCACACAACACACAGATTTTTAAAAGGTTAATGTTTACAGCATGGTAGCACACATCTATAATTCTGGCACTCAGGAGACAGAGGTAGGAGGATTGCTGCAAGTTCAAGGTCAGCCTGTTCTACAAACTGAGTTCTAGCACAACCAGAGCCACGTTTGGAAACCCTGTTTCAAGGAGAGAGAGAGAGAAAGAAAGAAAGAGAGAGAGAGAGAGAGAGAGAGAGAGAGAGAGAGAGAGAGAGAGAGAATTAAGACTTAAAAATCCCATTATTAATCTCTTTGTTATTTAAAGCATAAATCTTTACATTCTAGTTATTAGTCACCAATTATTGTTGATTATTGAGAGGTATCATCATAAATAAATTTTTCTCTTATATTTTTCACATGGCTTTGTAACATCAGTGTATTTTCTTTGCCTTTTAAATTTTTTCTTCCACTTGGCTCTCAAATCACTTTAATGCTATAATTTATTAGATCTTTCATTATTTATAGAATTATGCTGGAACTTTTACACTTTATTATAATGATCTAGTAGGGCTGAATTCTATATTTCTTTCGTCTTTTCCTAGCTTGACAGGGTCATACATCAAGTTTTTGTTTGATACAGAAAAGATCCTGTATCTTTCCTAGCCTTTTACTAGGAACTCGAAATGTAGCTCAAACTAGCCTCAAACCCACAACAATTCTCCTATAAGAGCCACTGTGCCCAACTCTCCCAAGTGCTTAAGTTGCCTCCTGTTTGGATTCTGCAGTTTTTCCAGTTGGCTCCATGATCACTGCAATCTTGCTAATGAATCCTATATTCTAATAGCATCCCCACACCATGATTTCCCCTGCTTCTGACTTTCCTTTGGCCTGTTATGGGACCAGATTCCGGGGCTAGAACCCAACCTCTGCACTGTCATCCCGGTCTTGTCTCTTCCCAGGATGCCCTTTTCTCTTTGCTCCTCATCCTCGAAGGATCTTGTCATGTCCTACCTTCTTAGACTGCCACAGCCTTTGATCTTCTCTTTCTCCTAGACCATAAACAACCAGAAGGCAAAAGCTGTCCTTACAGTGTTTATATATTTGCTTGTCTCTGCATGGTTTTTCTTCTGTGGCCACAGCTCAGTTAGATCTAACTGGGCTAGGTGTGTAGAGCAGGCCCATACTTTCAGAACTCACAAAGATCTTGAGTTCCGGGACATCGAAGTGCATAGCAAGAGTCTGTCAAAATCAAAAACAAAACTCAACAGCATGGTGGCTTACATTTGTAATTCCAGCATTTAAGAGGAAAAGGCAAGAAAGAGGACCATCACAAATTGAAAGTCAACTAGGCTAAATAACAAGTTCTAGGATAACCAAGACTATAGATTGTTGTTTTTAACAAAATCTCACTCATTCAATTTTACCAGTAAAGACTAGGGAGCCAGATACTGGGGTGAAAGTCTGCTAGCTCAGAGAGGCAGAGAAAGCACCCAGCTGACCTTTCTCCACAGCTGACATCCCAAAAGCAAGTTCTCCTTCTCCATGCTGTCTCAAAAAACCCTCAGACTGAATGTACCTCACTTCTACTTCTTATGCATCTCTCTACTCATTCTCCTGACTTCCTCTTACTCTGTTTTTTTCTATCTTTGCTCCCCATCAACTGATTACTTGTTCTGCCTCTTGACCTATAGTTGACTTTATTTAATCTTGTTTACAATAAACAGACACTCTTGGATTAAAGGTGTGTGCTAGGCCTGATCCACATCACAACTAGAAATAGTTTTTTTCCCCAGTAAATAACACAATCTTAGGGTTTGAAGGATGGTGGAATATCCTGTAACAATAAATTGAGACTCTGTTTCAAAACAAACTCCAGATAAACAACTGAGTGGCTGACTTTATTATCATGTCATGTCCTAAAGGTCATGCCTGTATGCTGTTCCTGCCTAGTATGCTATGGTAGTGTGTGAGGTTGAGCAATATTAATCCAAAACTACTTGAGCTTTGTGACACAGCCTCCCAAGATACTGCCACCATCAATGCTTCCCCGACTGCTTGATACATATTTGCTGACTTCAACCAGCTAGTAAATTGCAGAGGAGTTCTGTCTGGTATAGATTTTCTAGCCTGAAATCATGTTGGTCGGTAGTTCAGATCCTTCCCGTTGAAAAACACCCCTACTCATAATCAGCTAAAAAGAATCCAGTGAGGAATGTATTTCATCATGCCTGACTTGTGCATAGGAATATTCATGCCCAGGAGACAGAATAGGGTCACAAAAACTCATCCAGTAAGTTAGTTATATGGAGACTCTATAGTGTTAACCTGTAAGCCCCATCTGCCCAAGGACCAGGTTACTTCCTGGGATGCTGGGAGTTGTAATTCTTGGAAAATAACAAAGCCATATGGGAAATACAGTGCCCTTTTGGTTTTGTCCTCAAGAAGCCCCTACAAGTGTCTTGTCACCTCTTGCTGGGATTCCAGGGAGTGGACCCAATTAGAGTTCATCCTGGTCAGTATTTAGTTAAGCTTGCTTCAAATTTGGCTCAAAACTGTGGAAATGGTTTTTCTCTTGCAAATTTTAGGATTAACACAAGGAAGCAGAATTTATTTCATTAGAACCAATCTTGTAGTTTTTCAACATATGTGTAAGTGCAAAGGACTATCTAGAGAACTTCTATCCAGGGAGAGAGATAGAAGAAAATGTCCACATAAGAAAAGAACAAGCCTGACTTACTGCTGGAGGTCTCCCCCTGAACTCTCTGTCTGAAGGTTTCATTGAAAGCAGTTGCCTTTGCCCCACCCATCTCTGCCTGTGACTCATTAACTGTCCTCTGGACCAAGTGTTTTTACAAAATAGTCTGTGTCTCCATGGCAACAGCCCAACCCCCACCCTCCCTCCCACAGTTGACTCAGTACTGTGGAAGGGGAAATCTGTTTGACTAGTTATAAATTAGAACCATTACTCACAGGAATGGACCCTTCGACTTCAGAGGAGAGCTGTCACATAACAGTGCAAGGAGCCAAGGAACACCAGGGAGGCCCAAAATATAACACAATAGTTTCTAATTAAGCTACTATTCAGTGTGTGTCTCTGTAGTGACCTTGGGCCTCAAGCAGCGCTGGGAAACACTGAGGGAACACAGCTGGTAATTGTTGGAGCCTTAAAACCATTCACCCAAAGGCTCCCAGCATCAATTCTTACTCTGGTTTCACAGAGGAAGAAGCCAACTCTAGCAGTTTCAGGTTGCACACCCAGTGAGTGATAGGCAGGGCTTGATCAGGTACTCTGAATCCTGGTTGCAGCTCTTCCTTGCTGTATCTAATCACCTGCTATAGGGCCAGAGAGCCTCACAAGTTATCCTAAGTTTGCTTGCTCTTTCTAACCATAGTTTCTTTTCCTTCTAACTATATTTTTCTAATTATATTTTTCTTCTATCAAGGCTTCAGAGACTAAAGAGGGAAGGTTTCTAAATAGGCAGTTTTCTGCTAAGCAAACATAGAAGCAGCCATCAATACAATTGATTTCAGAACATTATCCAAGAAAGAAGCACCATAACCATTAACAACTATTTCCAAGTTCCACCCAAACCTGTCTCCCCAGCCCAGGGAGTTCCTTATTCTCAATTTTTCTCCAGATCTGACTAAATATCTTCCTATTTCCCTTTCTCCTTTGAATACCCAAGCCTCCAGTAACCACCTTTCTGTCCTTCAGTGAGTTAGAGTTTTCGTATTCCACAAATGAATGAGATCATGTGATATCTGCCTTATTTTACTTAACACAATATCTTCTGAATTCATCCATGTTGTCACAAATAACAGGATTTGCTCTTTTGTTTAAATGGCTAAACAGTATTCAGTTCTGTTTACAGCCAAGTTTGGTTTATCCTTGCATCTGCTCTATTAGGCATAATTTGGGTTACACATTGTTCTAGAAGCACTGTAACTATACGTATCACATAAACAGGAGTGATTAGTCTAGTCACTTGGCTAGGTCTGCCTCAGGGAGGTCAGTAAATTTTGCTTGCCAAAAAATGTGCTCACCAGGGCTGGAGAGATGGCTCAGCGGTTAAGAGCACTGAGTGCTCTTCCAAAGGTCCTGAGTTCAATTCCCAGCAGCCACATAGTGGCTCACAACCATCTGTAATGGGATTGGATGCCCTCTTCTGGTGTGTCTGAAGACAGCTACAGTGTACTCATATAAATAAAATAAATCTTTAAAAACAAATGTGCTCATCAGAGGGCAGACCCTGCCCTGGATGTCAACACCCCTGCCACTTATGAACTGTGTGACTGGGCAAAATATTGTACCTTGGTTTCTTTGTCTGTAAATGGGGTACACTGATAGCTTCTTTCTTCTCAAGGTACTATGATTAAAAAAAAAAAACTAATTCACACCAAATGCTTTTAACGGTCCTGGAATATCCTTCTACATACCTCCCGTTTTGGATTAAGGACTCTGTTTCAGCTGTGTTTAAGGACTTTGAACCTGGGTGAGTGTCTGGAGCCACCCCACCTGAATGCTCCCATCCCACCTGGAGCTTGAAGTGTGGGAAGGACAAAGAGTGAGCCAATTGTAGGGTTTTCATTTTGTTCCTGTTTGGGTTTTGTCAAGCACATACAGCAAAGGGACCTCAGTAGAACACGGGAGTCCTACAGGGCAGAAGCCAAACAAGTTGCTTTTTTACTTAGTTGCTTTTCGGTGCTGGGAACTGAACCCAGGGTCTCCTGTATACCAGGCAAGCACTCTACATTGAGCTGTACACCACAATCACTTTTCCGTCCCAATTTTTGTAATTTATTATTGTTGCATGTGTATGTACAATGATGTACGTTTGTGGATATGGGGGTCAGAGGCCAATTTTGTGGAGTCGGTTCTGTCTTTCCACCTTAGCGTGGCTTTCGTGGCAAGTGCCTTTACCCGCCGAGACAGCTCACTTGTACCACGATCCCTTTTGTAAAGAAATTCTGTCCATGGTTGCAACTGAGCATCTGGAACAAATTCAAGAGGGAAAATTAGATAGAGTTCAGAAAAAAAAAAACTGACCAAGTTTGCTGTAATCTGCCAAAATATAACAGGCCCATCCTGCAGAATGAGCCCCAATTCCTGCTGTTTTGCCTCATGCCTTCCTTCAGGGAAAGGGTGCAGGCTGCCACCAGCTGCCAAAGAAGCTTGAGAATTACTGAGCAGAGGGACTGAGGAGGTCGCAGCCTGGGGTGGGAAGCAGAGCAGGCAATTTTGTTTCCAATAACCAAATACAATATGATTTTACTTGAGTTGCACATTCATTTGAAGAGGTCTGTGAAATGAGGGACCAAGGTCCCCCAAACTGACTTGTCTCATATACCCCACCCAAAGGCAAGAGAGATTAGCTACACACATCCTTGCATTGATCACTTTAAAATAATTTTGAAAATTTCATACATACATTCCCATTTCTCTCTTCTCCAATAAGATTCAGCAAAACACCCTGGGGTTTATTTGTTTGTTTGTTTGTTTGTTAAAATGAGGCTTTTAAGAGATGAACCATACATATATTAACTGGACAGACTCCTTTTCCTAATCAGGTGCTTCCTTTTGAATCTCCAGCTTCGTGCCCCAGGAGCTGGCCTGAGCCTCCATCCTTATCCGCTAGCTTGCAGGGTTTCTGATCAATGAGCCCCAAGCTGCTAAGATCGGTTAGACTGACGTCAGTCAAGTTCAACTTCAGGAGTTCTGCGCATGGTAATCACTAATTAATAGCTATGGGGCTCTGCTTTTCCCAGGCCCATCTGCTGAAAAGAAGTTGGCACGTCGGTTATTTCTGTCACCACATAAAGGACTTACGGAAGGCCTCCCACATGCCAGGCAACAGCTGATTCCATGGGCACAGTCCAAGAATTTGAAGAGAGACTTCCCTTGAGAAAAACCCTTACTAAGCTCTAGTCTATAGCTGCCATGTAGGAAAGAGCGTAGGGGATTTTCAAACTTCCCATATTTTGTATCTTTTTTAATTTTTTTTTTTGTATATGGGTGTTTTGCCATTTGTGTTGTTAGCATTTCTTCTAGGCTCCACCCAATAGGTACCTAGCATTAACTGGGTCTGGCTTGCTATAAAAGAACTGTTTCTCTCTCTCTCTCTCTCTCTCTCTCTCTCTCTCTCTCTCTCTCTCTCTCTCTCTCTCTTCCTCCTTGTCCTCTCCCCACCCCTTCTCCACGTTGTTCTCCACCGGCCTCTTCCCTTCTTTTTTCTCCTCTCTCTGTCCCCTTTCTTTCTCTGCCTCCACTCCCTTCTCATGTCCCCAAATAAACTTCCTTTTATGCTAGACCCGTCGTATGACTGGTACCTCAGTAGGGGATGCCTCAGCATGGACCCATGAAGGCATCCTCTCCTGCTGCATCATGCCACCACATTAGCAAACATCATATATGTGCACCCTATGTGCCTGGTGCTCATAAAAGTCTCACGAAAGCCAAGAATGGTGTCAGGATGGGAGTTACACACAGTTGTGTGCTGCCATGTTG
Organism: Tokudaia tokunoshimensis; assembly: GCA_036184795.1. Taxonomy (NCBI): domain Eukaryota; kingdom Metazoa; phylum Chordata; class Mammalia; order Rodentia; family Muridae; genus Tokudaia; species Tokudaia tokunoshimensis. The sequence continues at coordinate 66,360,543 of BTHU01000003.1, read as the reverse complement.
ATGGGAACTGAACCTGAGTCCTCTGGAAGAACAAACAATGCTCTTAATCACTAAGCCAGCTCTGTAGCCCCAACCTTCCTATTAACTTAAAAGAAGTCAGAAATCTAAATTGCTATGTGAAATATCTCCAATTGTAAGACTGACAACTAACTAAAATGCTTTTAATGGACTATATGGATATGTAAAGACTACTGACTCAGACTCTCTAGCTTCTGATCATACCCTGTGCGTTGGCTTCTGATCTTCACAGGTGACTATGGGACACTCATGGCATTTAGTACTCATCCTGTGTTACTACCTACCCTGCATGGCCATAACCCAAGCTGCTGAGCACTCATTCTCCTCCTTCATCCTCCATAGCAATCCCCAAAGTTAGGAACTTATATGATCTCTATGGACAAGTGAGAAATGTCACACAGGAAGTCCGTGGCATCAGGGAGTGCCTCTGTACTATGAGGGAGGGTCCACTGACTCCTCTAACTCTGTGTCCTGGGAGTCTGTTAGCACAGTTTCCATAGCCCTTTGAAACTTATGTTGAAAGTGGATAAACGTTCACATGTTGGTATTCTCTGTAGATTGACCTTTGGTAGGTAGATGGGACTAAATGAGACTAAATGAGATGGTTTGGTCACAGTGGGGTGATGGCCCCTCAAGAGGAGGGAGAGAAACCTGAGATGTTGGTCAAGATTTGATCATTATCATCTAGTGAAGGATAGTAGTACTAGAGTTGTGCCAACCAATATGTAAAAGCAGAAAGAAAAAAATTACTCTGAAGCAATTCTATGCCAAAGATTTAACTTTCTGGCTTGCACAACTGGGCAAAAGGGTGCTTAGAGAGGATGCCAAGCACAATGAATGCATGAGGAGAAAAACAAAACCAGAAATGACTGGGTTGTTTTTTCCCTATTCATGGTAGAGAAGACAATGCTGAGAAGGTAATGTGGAGACGTCTATAGTCATTTGTCAGGACACTTTTCAATGTTTAGAATTTACTTACAGCTGTCTATAGTTTCCAAGCAATTGTAGCCAAGTTACCATATCAGCAGTGGAAATACAACACACACACACACACACACACACACACACACACACACACATCTTTCCAATGGATGGCCTTGACTCTTTCCCATCAGTCTTTAATACAGTCATTTACAGATCTGAAGCAGCTATGATATATCATGTTTCTTCCATTGGGCCAGCGGTGAAAAACTGGTGTGAGGAGAGATGGGGCAGGTGAGTCAGGCAACTGGAGAGGGAGGCAATAGACCAAGTCCAGTAATTATAAGTGGAATCATGATGTACCTGAAGGGAATTGATTCTGGACTGACCATATATTACCATAAAAGGTGGAGTTCTGTGATTACTCAAAAAGTTTGACACAAATCTACTTACATTTAAACTTCTTAAAAAACTTTTTATTAATTCTTTATGAATTTCACACCATGCATACCAGTTCCACTCATCTCCAAAGTCCCTTTGTATTTGCCTTGCAACCTCCTCCTGCCAAATAAAATAAAAAATAAGAATAAAAAACCAAAATAAATCTTATTGTGTAAGCTGTAGTGTGTCACTTTGTCCACATTTTTTGACTTGCAAATGTTCATTGCCATGAGTCATTGATCTTGTTCAAGGCCTCTGGCTTCTGCTACTCTATCAATACTGGATCCTCATTAGGACTTCTCTTGGCTATCATGTTGTTACCCTGTGTCATGGAGATCCTGTAGCTTTGGATCCGCAGGACTGACCCCGTTCAAGTGCTCCAACAGTTCAAAGATGGGACAGATGTTGGGGTGGGCTAACTCAAAGCCCTAAATCTGGGCCTTTGTGGTAACTGAATTGGTCAGCCCCCGAGCTCTCCTGCACCCACACCACAGGGGCAAGCCCTCTAGCACTGCCTCAGCTAGTTCATCCATTGCTACAGCCTTCAAGGGGCATACCCAGCTTTCTAGTTCTCATGTCCTTGGGGCTGGCTTGTCTGTGCCTCCTCCACCAAGGTCAGCTAGTTGTACAGTGCTGCCTAGATGAAGTGCAGGGCCCACTTTTCACCTGCTGCAGCCAGTGGGGGTCATAGCCAGCTCTAAATTCCTCTTTATTTAATAATCTTTTTTTTTTAAGAAAATTACTTAATTTTGATAAGCTTTAATACCTATTCTATTTCAAACCTGGGGCTAATAATAGATCATACATTATAGGGTTATTAAAAATTTCATTGAGCTTAAACATATTAAATATTTAGAAGAGTTGAGGAACATTGAACACATGTCAAGATTATTACCATCTGTTCCAGTGACAACCCCGATCTAATTGATCAGTGATTCTCAGTAGAGATTAAGTCACTTCCAGAAAGAGTCTGCAAAATTTATAAGTATCCTTTGAGTTGTCACAGTGATTGGCAGTCATTGACAACACTTGATGGATAAAATTTAGGTTGTACACTGCAATAAGGTCAATGCAGTGAAGAACCAATCCATGTCCTGTGAATATCCTCCAGCTTCCATGTAAGTAAAAACAGTGTGCATGATTCTCTAAGCCTGGAGCTGGTTTCCACTTTGTATATAAACACTTTCTTTTAGTTACTAATGATAAAGATCAAGCCTAGGACCTTACTCAAGCTAGATAGTCTACCACTAAGCCACACCACCACGTCCCAAAAGCATGTACTAATAGCTTGAATATTACTGAAATATCCAGGAATGCATCCATAATACAAATAAACTACAAAGAAAGCTAAACTTCACATTGTTTGCAGTACCCTGAGAGTTGTTCGTGCCACAATTAGATACTAAGAAGCTCGACAAAAGCTACACAAGCAGAGCTCAAGGTGTTGGCCAGTGTCAGTAGCAACTATACTGATAGCAGATCGGTATGATTTGGGAAGATTCCTTTGTCTATCACTATGTCTTCTAACATCACAATGCTCGGACAGCTGCATTATAGAACCGACTTGATTATAATATTTTATTATAAATTATCTCCCCTTTATCATTAGTTTTCCAATCACATCTGTAGATGTAACATTACGGGTCACTTTTGTTTCAGGAGAACAAATGAAACATGGAAAGTACTTTCTGTGAGAGCCGACTTTGTACTGTAAGGGATGAAAGGATACACAGAATGTACATTTAAACAAATTCATTAACTGGCAAGATGACTTGAGGAGTAAGGATCCAAGCTGAAGACCTGAGTTCCATTCCTAGAACTCACTTATTGGAAGGAGAGAACAGATTCTCCCATCTCCACACATGTACCATCTCTCTCTCTCTCTCTCTCTCTCTCTCTCTCTCTCTCTCTCTCTCTCTCTCTCACACACACACACACACACACACATTAAAAAAATAAAAAGGAAAGGACATGAATGCTCCTAGGTATGGTGGAGGAGAAGGTTTATTGTAGATAAAAGGGAGAGCATAGCCAGAGACAAATCTGAGAGAGTCCAAAATGAACATGACCCTGAGCCATGTGAGAAGACGGGGCAGGAGAAAAGGGAAAGGGGAGAGAGGGGAACCAAAAAGACCAAATAACCAAAATGGCTGGATTACATAGGGAAAGAAATCTGGGGGAAGGGCAGCCCAGCCTCTGGGCTAGAGAAGTTTAGGGTAGGGGGTCAGGTATGCGGAGTATGCCAGCCAGAAAGACCCTGTAACAGGTAGGGTTGAGGGATGCTGGGATAACCTGGTCCACTTTGATATGTTCAATAGATGTCAGCCATTTATCCCAGGTTTGAGACCTATTAGTGTGTGAGCATGCACATAAATGTAAAACACTTTTAACTTTTAATAAAAAAATAAAAAAAAAATAAAGAATTCACTAATTGCTAACTTGTGCCAGTAGCTAAGTTTAGATAAATGACTATTCATGACTATTCAAATTGAGTGGAATAGTCAGGAAAAACCGGTAATCCTTGACCTGCTATGTTTGTCTGGGTCAACACAGCCTGATGCAGAAGAAAACTAAGAAGCCATCATGTATGGTGGGGGTAGACACAGTCTATGTTCATGAGAAATAGAACCTCTTCCTGATGTAGAACAACACTGCTGTTATTAAACTGTCAGAGCCTATGGGACTGAGAGAAACAATCTAGGTGAGCTGTCTCACAGACCACATTTGCTATGTCACTGGGCTGGCTGCTTCTAGACCAATGGTTCCAATGTTAAAGTGCTGCAGGACCTGTAGCCCATGGTAACTAGGCTACATGGTTCAGGTTGGGTCAGGAAAGCAGTGGTGCACCCTGGGGGTTATGGTGTCATCTGTCCCTATAAGGAGCCCTGGGAAGCCTACTGAACTTCCAGCTGAAGTTGGGTCCTGGAAAGGGTGTGGCATCCTGAGCTTTGGTTCCCTCAGAGGTGTTACCAAGAGGTCAGTTGTCTTTACAGCATGTCACTCACTATACAGTGACTACATCGATGAGAAACTATAGGCTGTGAAGTCTGTTCCCTGGAAGCCTCAAAACCCATCCTGAAATATCAATAGACAAAGGGCCAGAGAGAGAGAGAAACAATGTTGGTGTTTAGTACAGTAGTCATAATAATACTGCCCTTAGATTCCACATCATAAACCCAGAATTTATAAATATGTTAGATTATATATCAAAAGAGAATTCAGGATGGAATGAAGATTAATCAGATTATTTTATGGCCTAATACAGTCACTACAGTCCCCAAAAGAGGAAGAAGATGACCAAGGCACAGAGAGCTCTAGCACTGGTGACTTTGAAGATGGAGGAGAAGTTGAAGCCAAGGACTGTATGTGACTGGTGTCTCGAGACTACAGGGGTCAAGAAACAAAAGTCCAAACCTGATGTGGTGATGCATATCTGTTACACCAGGACTCCAAAGGACAAGGCAGAAGAATCACCTCAAATTCCATGCTAGAGTGGTCCAGGCCAGCCAGAGCTACATAGTGAGACCCTAACTCAAAATGTAACCTCAAAAAAGAAGAAACAAGAGAAGAAGAGAAGAGAAGAGAAAAGAAAAGAAAAGAAAAGAAAAAAGAAAAGTTGAAAAAGGTGGTAGAGAAGGAGGTAGAAAAAAAAAGGAATTCTCTGGGAGAGCTGCCAGGAGATCAGACAACCCGGCCTGCTGGCTCTAATGACACCTAGCTTTCTGTAACTGTGACAATATACCTGAAAGTAAAGGTTTTGACTCACAGCTTCAGAGATTTCAGTCCAAGGTCAACTGTCTAGGTCACTTTGGGCACAAAGTGATACAAATACTATGGCAGGATTCATACCAGTTAAAGAGAAGCCTAGACTCAGCATTCCTCAGAAACCTCATGTCCTGAGTTTCTCTTTGTCAGAAAATCCACTGCTTGCTTTCTCCACACCTATGAAAAGTGCGTCTAGTTCCCAATTAATCTAAACATCCCACATCATCTCAAAGACCACTCCCCCATCTCTGTTATCCATAAACTATATATAAAATATATATTATATATTACCTACAAACTATCATAGACAATCTGCCTTGTTTCCCACCAAGCTGCTGCTCTTTACTCCCATGAGTCAGCCCTGCAGTTTACTAATAAACTATTTTTTTACCTACAGAGTGGTCTAGTTTGGTGGTTTTGCTTCGCTTCTTTTGTTGTTCAACAGTAGAAATATTAGTTTACCTAGAATTCATACCATGGTTCTGGTTTAGATGTTGGGGAAAAGGTGTTGGGACTACCTTGATTTCTTTTTTCCATCCCTCCCCCTCTTTTGAGAATGCAGTCTTCCATGTAAATGGGTTAATGGCCTGGTCCCTTTGTTCTCCCAGCCCCCAGGTTTCCAAATAACAGGTAGGTGGTGTAGAACTCAAGGTTGAACCTCAGACAATAAGGAACAGTCACACCTCCCTTTCTGAGAGGGATAAAGACCTGGCCTTGTATGCTTGATAGCTGGGTTTGCATCATGTCACATTCATTTTGTAAAAGAAAATAGATTTTCCTGGTTATAAATAAATAAATAAATAAACCAAAAGAAGAGTACATTTTATTATTTTTGTTATATGAAATAAAGTTTTCAGGCCAGGTTGCTTTGGTGTAGTCCTTGTAGGAGTTAGACCTGTTACTCCTGATTAGCTCTTCTTCCTGCAGGAAGGAAGTTCTAAATCAGTTTTCTAATTTAATTTTGGCAAATTTATTTTTCTCTTACGTGTATCTGTTTTGCCTGCTTTGACATCAGTTAGACATGTGGAAGTGGGATCCACGTAGGACAAGACAGCCTGTGATCCTATGAAACTAGACTTACATATGTATGGTTTTAAGCCCATGTATGGGTACTGGGAATTGAACTCAGGGCTCTGGAAGAACAGTCAGTACTCATAACCACAGAACCAACTCTTTAGCACCAGCATTAATTTTTTCCCTTTGAAAAGATAACTGATTACTGCTTGGGGCTGGGGGTGAGGGAAGAGAATGAAAATCTAAATAATTTACTTTTGTAAACTTGTAATATGAATGGTCAAGTCCCAAAGAATCTTGTGTCTGGAAACTGAGTTTACAGCACGTGTCTAGGCCTACTTTGTTGATATCTGTTTATCATGACAGTTTTACCTCTATATATTTCTAATTTAATTTTTCTTTATTCATTCATTTACTTATCTATTTGCTTAGCTTTAGGCCGGGTCTGTTGTAGGCCAGGTTGACTTCCAACTCACCGGGCAGTCAAGGCTGAGCTTGAAGCCCAGGTCTTCCCATCTCCACTTCTGGAGTGCTGATATCTTGAGATAAGATCATCTGCGTGTTCTGTGAGTGGAATAATAGCATCACTGGGATCCCAAACACTTTGGACGAAACAAACAAAAGAGTCAGAGAAAGGACTAACAGACAAGACACTTTCTTTTTTTTTTTATTATTTATTTTATTTTATTTTTTTAATTTACATTCCAAATCACTTCCCCTTTCCCGTTTCCTCCCTCCCCGAAAGTCCCATAAGCCCCCTTCCCTCCCTCTTTTCCCCATTCAACCCCCTCTCGTTACTCTGTCCTGGCATTCCCCTACATCCAGTCTTTCCAGGACCAGGGGTCTCTCCTTCCTTCTTTTTAGAAATCTATTGATATGCGGATTGTGTCTAGGGTATTCTGAGATTCTGGGTCAATATCCCCTTATCAGTGACTGCATACCATGTGTGTTCTTTTGTGATTGGGTTACCTCACTAAGGATGATATTTTCAAGTTCTGACCATTTGCCTAGGAATTTCGTGAATTCATTGTTTTTAATTGCAGAGTAGTATTCCATTGTGTAGATATACCACATCTTCTGAATCCATTCCTCCGTTGAGGGACATCTGGGTTCTTTCCAGCTTCTGGCTATTATAAATAAGGCTGCTATGAACATAGTGGAGCATGTGTCCTTATTGCATGCAGGTAAAGTCTCTGGGTATATGCCCAGGAGTGGTATAGCCGGATCCTCCGGGAGTGTCATGCCCAGTTTTCTGAGGAACCACCAGACTGCTTTCCAGAGTGGTTGTACCAGCCTGCAATTCCACCAGCAGTGGAGGAGTGTTCCTCTTTCTCCACATCCTCGCCAACAACTGCTGTCTCCTGTGTTTTTGATCTTAGCCATCCTGACTGGTGTGAGATGGAATCTCAGGGTTGTTTTGATTTGCATTTCCCTAATGACTAAGGATGATGAACATCTCTTTAGGTGCTTCTCAGCCATTAGATATTCTTCAGGTGAGAACTCTTTGTGTAGCTCTGTACCCCATTTTTTAATAGGATTACTTGCCTCTCTGGAGTTTAACTTCTTGAGTTCTTTGTATATATTGGATATTAGCCCTCTGTCGGATGTAAGGTTGGTAAAGATCATTTCCCAGTTAGTTGGTTGCCGCTTTGTCTTTTTGACAGTGTCTTTTGCCTCTTGACAAGACACTTTCACAATTGTGGTCTAGGAGCTAAAGCCAAGGGAAGTGGTGTCCTCTAGTGGCCAAAAAAGGGACAACCTCCAGTATATTACTGATAGCTCCAGTTTAGAAACCATGGCCTTAAGATCTAAACTAACAAATTCCTGTGCTTTTAGACTGCTGCCCATTCCTTAAAGTAATGTTGGAAAACTATTACCTATTATTCTGGCTGTTTCATGCTAAACTGTACTTTGGTCCGAACATATTCATGAAAGTTGCCAGCAAGTTCTGTGACTTTTGCTTTGTATCTAGAAAGTAATGCTATAATAGAATTTCAAAAACATTAGATGCCATCTTTAAAAGAAACGAGGTGCTAGGGATAAGACATTTTGGTTTTGCAGATAGAAATGACACACAAAGTGATAAGAGACTGTATGACTCTTGTTGTTTCTCATGCACATAGGCAAAAACTAGGTGAGTGGTCGTTAGGAGACACATTGCCATATGGGAAACCTACTTTTTCCAGTGTAAAAGACCACCTTAGAAGCCTAGAATCACAGCTTTTCAGAGAAAACCTCCTCCTTCTCCTCCCCTCCTCCTCCTCCTCCTCCTCCTCTTTCTCCTCCTCCTGCTCCTCCTCCTCCTCCTCTTCCTGCTCCTCCTCCTCCTCCTCCTCCTCCTCCTCCTCCTTCTCCTCCTCTTCACCCTCTACTAGGGACTGAGCAATACATTCCTAGGCAAAGAGATTTACTGAAGGATAGATACTTAGCATGACAATGTTCTTAGAAACACCTGCAGCATCCTAACTCTTTTAGAATCACACTCCCCACAACATCATGCATCGTTCAAGGAAGGGAATCTCTAGTTCATGGCCATTGTGGATGCTGGTTAGGTAACTACTGATGACATATCAGTTACAACACAGGAACACAGTAATAAAGATGCTAGTAAGAAGAGAAACCATGAGAACTGTTCTACTTTCTGTTCAATTTCCGTATCAGGTGAGAACTGCTCCTAAAAGGGCTTTGAATTAAGAAAATTAAACATATTTCAATGCAGCACAGTTTACAGAACTGTAGATAGGGGATTCTGGGAACATGGTAGCCGTGGTAATTGTTAGGTCAAAAGAGCTCGCACCAAAATGGTCTGCTGCTGACAATATCATACGATGAAAGCCTGGGATGGAACTGAATGTTAGTCAGAGGGTTAGCTAGTTCATGTGACAACTTCTAGGCTAGGACATAGATAGTGACAAACTGCTAAAAAAATCATGAACCAAATCATGAAAACCTGTTTAAGTCCTGCTAAATTATGTTAGACTGCAAAAATTTTAGAGAGCTAGCTAGTCTTTCAGCGTTGTTTCCTTAAGAAACAACTGAGGTGGACTGGGAAAATGGCTCACAGAAAAGGGTGCTGAATATCTTTTCCAGTTCCCAGCATGCACAGGATAGTTTGCAGCAGTCTGTAACTTCACTTCCAGGAGATCCAACAGACTCTGCTGGCTTCTGAGGGCACCATATGCTCATGCTACACAGACTTTGTGTAATACACACACACACACACACACACACACACACACACACACAATTTTAAAGTAGTAACTTCCAAGGTAATGGTTTTGGGGAAAGAGAGTTATTGCTCTTAAGGGTGTGGGGTTGGTAGGTCCAACACACACCTTCCATATCACCCATTGATAAATATATACAGAGCACAAACTGAACTGAGTGGATTATTAAGAAATAACTTATGCTGGGCATGGTGGTGTACTTGGGAGGCAAAGGCAGGCAGTTCCAGGTCAGCCTGATCTACAAAGTTAGTCAGAACAGCTGGAGCTTGTTACAGAGAGAACCCTGTCTCAAAAATTAACATAATAAATAAATAAATAAATAAATGTTCTTGAAGTTATATGGGTACAGGGTGGAAATTAAAGAGTTAAGGGAGGGGTATGTGAACAGGATCAGAATAAACTGTATTTATGTATAAAACTTCCCAAATGCTATTGAAAATATAGTGCTTCAAAAGTTTTAAACTATAACCAAAGGAGAGAGAATTGGATACCTTATTATTTATAGAGTGTGTTCACTTTCTGTCTTTATCTTGTCAGCTCCTCAATAAGCCATGGCACTAACTACTCATCCTAAACAGAAATGCAGCTGAATAGAAGATATGCCCCACTAGAGATGCCAGAAGTAGAAAAATGTCCTCTGCAGGGACCTCTTTTGGTGGAGGATGCTGCACACACTCTCATCCTTACCTCCACAGTGCACTGCAGCTGAAAACACAGACACTGCTTTCAAGATCTCCAAGACCTCAGAGTAGAAGTCAGTGATGGGGTCCTTTTCCTACTTGGTGGATGAAGCAGACCGCTCTCTGGCTTCTGCTAAGGATCCTTTCCCGGAGCACCCCTACAAACACCTGAAGTGATCTTAGGACCTTCTCAGCTGCTCAATTCCGCATTTCTGTAGAAGCAGCAACTGTTGCTACCCTGACTGGGAGAAACAGTGGGGTGTGTGGAGCGTTACAATGAGTCGGTGGAAAGACATCGTGGTCCAGGCATTTAAACAGCTGTGAGTTAAGGGAGTTGGAAAGAGCCTGGATTTAGTAGTAAGCCACCTATTATTTGTATTGTTGCTAAACTGGTTTCATTTTTGTCTGCCTATTGTGAAGGCTAGCTAAAGCACCACTGCAGACTCATCAGCAGTAACACAGGAACATACTAATATAGATGATGTTAAGAGAAAAAACTCTTGAGGGAATCTGTCTGTACTTTTTACTCAGTTTTCATATGGGATAAAAATTGCTTTTTGGAATTAAGAAAAATAAAATATAATATCTATATTATATATGTGCAGCATGGACCCAGTGGTAGCAATACCCTGTATAAATCAGAAGCTTCAATGGGCCTCTGATGTTCATCGCATATTCTAAGGTGCGTTTATTTTCTCCTTTTGAAAAGATGCCTGCATATGTGTGTGTTTTCATGTGAGCAGTGTGAATCTTGCCAGAGACAAAAATCAGTGCCCCCACATGCCAGGTTGTCACCATCTTTCTCCCCTTCTCTCCTTTGTTTCCCTCCTTCTTCATTGGCCTCCCACAGAAACCTGGACCCACCAAGGAGTCAGTACATCTCACTGTGTTTCTGTGACAAATGTTCAAAATGGTAGCATATTCTATATTTGGATGAGAACTGTAAATTTACAATATAGTTTATAAGAGACCAAAGTATAGCTGTAGTGATGTTATTACAACCCCATGTTTTGTGCCTTGATGGTCTTAGATCCCCTGTGAGAGTCCACTCCTTTATACAACTCTCCAGGAGCTTCAGGGAGCACAGAGCTAAGCATTTAGCAATCTCTCCTGTAAGTGAAGAGTCTGAAAGTGATCATATACAGACTTTTTAAATGACAGTTGTGAGGGAGTAGGGACCTGACTTCAAAGACCCTAATCTACCTGGTGAAGAGACACAGATGGTACTTTTCAGCCTTCTTCAGGAAGTCTAGGTAGAGAATCAAAAATAAATAGTTCAAAACAAATGGCTACATGAATAGTATTGAGGAATGATCAGCACTGGGAATCCGACTTAAGGGAGGCTAGGCTGGGAACTCCTGAGCTGATTGAATCACTCAATGTATTCTAGGGTCTTCTCTGTGTAGTAAGTCTCTCCACACAAGAAGTAGAGAGAGATGAGTGATATAGAGAATATTTTACTACTCACTGAATAATCTCTCATTTTTAAGGCCCAGCAGAGCAAGCATGGTAGTTCTGAGTTAGAAGAGGCCACAACTCACCAGTAAAAGCTGAAGACTGTGAGGTATTGAAAAGCTGAATCCTGTCAGTCAAGGTGATTCAGTTGAGAAGTGTTTAGGATATTCACATACCATACCCTTAAGTGGATCTGAAAGAATGTATCCAGAGAGGACTATTTCTAACACTTGTATTTAAAATAAAACCAAGAAATCAAGCAGATAAAGCAAAATGAAGCAAAAAGGAAATTATTTTATTATTACATTGTGATATAAAATCCCCAGCCCAGATTGTCCTGCTGATTCCATTTGACCTGCTCTTAAGTAGAAGACAGCCCAGTTACTCTAGATTAGCCTTTCTTCCTATAGGCAACAACTCCTAAGCATTCATTTAATCTTTTAGAAATTATAAGCAATTGCTATTTTTGAGAAAGAAATAGAAGCAAATGTAAAATGTAAAAATTGATCTCCAAATTCTCTTGTCTTAAGCAGGATCTGAATATATTGCACCGTTCTAAGAGCTAGAAGCAGATGCATCTTTTTTTTTATTTTTTTATTTTATTTTATTTTATTTTATTAATTTACATTCCAAATCACTTCCCCTTTCCCGTTTCCTCCCTCCCCGAAAGTCCCATAAGCCCCCTTCCCTCCCTCTTTTCTCCATTCAACCCCCTCTCGTTACTCTGTCCTAGTGTTCCCCTACATCCAGTCTTTCCAGGACCAGGGGTCTCTCCTTCCATCTTTTTAGAAATCTATTGATATGCTGATTGTGTCTAGGGTATTCTGAGATTCTGGGTCAATATCCCCTTATCAGTGACTGCATACCATGTGTGATCTTTTGTGATTGGGTTACCTCACTAAGGATGATATTTTCAAGTTCTGACCATTTGCCTAGGAATTTCGTGAATTCATTGTTTTTAATTGCAGAGTAGTATTCCATTGTGTAAATATACCACATCTTCTGAATCCATTCCTCCGTTGAGGGACATCTGGGTTCTTTCCAGCTTCTGGCTATTATAAATAAGGCTGCTATGAATATAGTGGAGCATGTGTTCTTATTGCATGCAGGTAAAGTCTCTGGGTATATGCCCAGGAGTGGTATAGCCGGATCCTCCGGAAGTGTCATGCCCAGTTTTCTGAGGAGTCGCCAGACTGCTTTCCAGAGTGGTTGTACCAGCCTGCAATTCCACCAGCAGTGGAGGAGTGTTCCTCTTTCTCCACATCCTCGCCAACAACTGCTGTCTCCTGTGTTTTTGATCTTAGCCATCCTGACTGGTGTGAGATGGAATCTCAGGGTTGTTTTGATTTGCATTTCCCTAATGACTAAGGATGATGAACATCTCTTTAGGTGCTTCTCAGCCATTAGATATTCTTCAGGTGAGAACTCTTTGTGTAGCTCTGTACCCCATTTTTTAATAGGGTTACTTGCCTCTCTGGAGTTTAACTTCTTGAGTTCTTTGTATATCTTGGATATTAGCCCTCTGTCGGATGTAAGGTTGGTAAAGATCATTTCCCAGTTAGTTGGTTGCCGCTTTGTCTTTTTGACGGTGTCTTTTGCCTTGCAAAAACTTTGTAATTTAATGAGGTCCCATTTGTCTATTCTTGATCTTAGAGCATAAGCTATTGGAGTTCTGTTCAGGAAATTCTCCCCTGTGCCCATATGTTCAAGGTTCTTCCCTACTTTCCCTTCTATTAGTTTCAGTGTGTCTGGTTTTATGTGGAGATCTTTGATCCACTTAGAATTGAGCTTAGTGCAAGGAGATAAGGATGGGTCAATTTGCATTCTTCTGCATGTTGACCTCCAGCTGAGCCAGCACCATTTGTTGAAAAGGCTATCTTTTTTCCACTGGATGGTTTTAGCTCCTTTGTCAAAGATCAAGTGACCATAGGAGTGTGGATTCATTTCTGGGTCTTCAATTCTGTTCCATTGATCTACATGTCTGTTACTGTACCAATACCATGCAGTTTTTAACACTATTGCTCTGTAGTACAGCTTGAGGTCCGGGATACTGATTCCCCCAGAGGTTCTTTTACTCTTGAGAATAGTTTTAGCTATTCTGGGTTTTCTGTTATTCCAGATGAATTTTTGAATTGCTCTTTCTAACTCTATGAAGAATTGAGTTGGGATTTTGATGGGGATTGCATTGAATCTGTGTATTACTTTTGGTAAGATGCTCATTTTTCCTATATTAATCCTGCCAATCCATGAGCATGGCAGATTTTTCCATCTTCTGAGGTCTTCTTCAATTTCTTTCTTCAGAGACTTGAAGTTCTTGTCATACAGATCTTTCACTTGTTTGGTTAGCGTCACGCCAAGATACTTAATATGGTTTGTGGCTATCGTAAAGGGTATTATTTCTCTTACTTCTTTCTCAGCCTGCTTATCCTTTGAGTATAGGAAGGCTTCTGACTTGCTTGAGTTGATTTTATATCCGGCCACTTTGCTGAAGTCGTTTATCAGCTGTAGGAGTTCTCTGGTGGAGTTCTTTGGGTCGCTTATGTATACTATCATATCGTCTGCAAATAGTGATAGTTTGACTTCTTCCTTTCCAATTTGTATCCCTTTGACCTCTTTTTGTTGTCTAATTGCTCTAGCTAGAACTTCAAGTACTATATTGAAAAGATATGGAGAGAGAGGGCAGCCTTGTCTAGTCCCTGATTTTAGTGGGATTGCTTCAAGTTTCTCTCCGTTTAGATTGATGCTGGCTACCGGTTTGCTGTAAATTGCTTTTACTATGTTTAGATATGGGCCTTGAATTCCTGATCTTTCCAAGACCTTTAGCATGAAAGGATGCTGAATTTTGTCAAATGCTTTCTCAGTATCTAATGAGATGACCATGTGGTTTTTTTCTTTGAGATTGTTTATGTAGTGGATTACATTGATGGATTTCCTTATATTGAACCATCCCTGCATCCCTGGGATGAAGCCTACTTGATCGTGGTGAATGATCGTTTTGATGTGTTCTTGGATTCGGTTGGCAAGAATTTTATTGAGTATTTTTGCATCGATATTCATAAGAGAGATTGGCCTGAGATTCTCTTTCTTTGTCGGATCTTTGTGTGCTTTTGGTATTAGTGTAATTGTGGCTTCATAGAACGAGTTGGGTAGTGTTCCTTCTGTTTCTATTTTGTGGAACAGTTTGAAGAGTATTGGTGTTAGGTCTTCTTTGAAGGTCTGATAGAATTCTGCACTAAAACCATCTGGACCTGTGCTTTTTTTGGTTGGAAGACTTCCAATGACAACTTCTATTTCTTCAGGGGTTATAGGACGGTTTAGATGGTCTATTTGATCCTGATTTAATTTTGGTACTTGGTATCTGTCAAGGAAATTGTCCATTTCCTCAAGATTTTCTAGTTGTGTTGAATACAGGTTTTTGTAGTAGGATCTGATGATTTTTTGAATTTCCTCAGTTTCTGTTGTTATCTCTCCCTTTTCGTTTCTGATTTTATTAATTTGGATACTATCTCTGTGCCCTCTGGTTAGTCTGGCTAAGGGCTTATCTATCTTGTTGATTTTCTCAAAGAACCAACTCCTCGTTTTGTTGATTCTTTGTATGGTTTTATTTGTTTCTACTTGATTGATTTCAGCCCTGAGTTTGATGATTTCCTGCCTTCTACTCCTCTTTGGTGTATTTGCTTCTTTATGTTCCAGGGCTTTCAGGTGTGCCATTAAGCTGTTAGTGTATGCTGTCTCCCGTTTCTTTTTGGCGGCACTCAGGGCTATGAATTTTCCTCTTAGCACTGCTTTCATTGTGTCCCATAAATTAGGGTATGTTGTGCCTTCATTTTCATTAACTTTCAAAAAGTCTTTGATTTCTTTCTTTATTTCCACCTTGACCAAGTTATCATTGAGTAGAGCGTTGTTCAGCCTCCATGTGTACGTGGGTTTTCTTTTGTTTTTGTTGCCATTGAAGACCACCCTTATTCCATAGTGATCTGATAGGAGGCATGGGATTATTTCTATCTTCTTGTATCTGTTGAGGTCTGATTTGTGACCAATTATATGGTCAATTTTGGAGAAGGTACCATGAGGAGCTGAGAAGAAGGTGTATTCTTTAGCTCTAGGATGAAATGTTCTATATATATCAGTTAGTTCCATTTGGTCCAAGGCTTCAATTAGATTCACTGTGTCCCTGTTTAGTTTCTGCTTTCCTGAACGATCCATTTCAGAGAGCGGGGTGTTGAAGTCACCCACTATTATTGTGTGCGGTGCGATGTGTGCTTTGAGTTTTAGTAAAGTTTCTTTTACGAATGAGGGTGCCCTTGCATTTGGAGCATAGATATTCAGGATTGAGAGTTCTTGATGGTGGATTTTTCCCTTGATCAGTATGTAGTGTCCTTCTGTGTCTTTTTTGATGACTTTAGGTTGAAAATCAATTTTATCCGATATTAGGATGGCTACTCCACTTCGTTTCTTGGGGCCATTTGCTTGTAAAATTGTTTTCCAGCCTTTTACTCTGAGGTAGTGTTTGTCTTTGACACTGAGGTGCGTTTCCTGCATGCAGCAAAATGCTGGGTCCTGTTTACGTATCCAGTCTGCTAGTCTATATCTTTTAATTGGGGAATTGAGACCATTGATATTAAGAGAGATTAAGGCATAGTGATTATTGCCATCTGCCATTCTTGACGCTATCTTTATGTTTGAGTGGTTATCTACTTTTGGGTTTGATTCAAGAAGGTTATTATCTCATTTTTTCCAGGGTGTTGTTTCTCTCCCTGTATTGGAGGTTTCCACCTATTATCCGTTGCAGGGCTGGATTTGTGGAAAGATATTGTGAAAATTTGGTTTTATCATGGAATATCTTGGTCTCTCCATCTATGGTGATTGAGAGTTTTGCTGGGTATAGTAGTCTAGGCTGGCATTTGTGCTGTCTTAGTGTCTGCATGAGATCTGCCCAGGATCTTCTGGCTTTCATAGTCTCTGGTGAGAAGTCTGATGTGATTCGGATAGGTCTTCCTTTGTATGTTACTTGGCCCTTTTCTCTTACTGCATTTAGTATTCTTTCTTTGTTTAGAACATTCGGTGTTTTGATTATTATGTGACGGGAGGTATTTCTGTTCTGGTCCAGTCTGTTTGGAGTTCTGTAGGCTTCTTGTACATTCATCGGCATCACTCTCTTTAGGTTAGGGAAGTTTTCCTCCATAATTTTGTTGAAGATGTTTACTGGCCCTTTAAGTTGCAAATCTTCACTCTCATCTATACCTATAATCCTTAGGTTTGGTCTTCTCATTGTGTCCTGGATTTCCTGGATGTTTTGGGTTACGCGTTTTTTGCATTTTGCATTTTCTTTGACTGTTGAGTCGATGCTTTCTATGGAATCTTCAGCACCTGAGATTCTTTCTTCCATCTCTTGTATTCTATTGTTGATGTTTGCATCTATGACTCCTGATTTCTTCCCAAGGTTTTCTATCTCCAAAGTTGTCTCCCTTTGTGATTTCTTAGTTGTTTCTACTTCCTTTTTTAGTTCCTGGATGGATTTGCTGAGATCCTTCACTTGTTTGTTTGTATTTTCCTGTATTTCTTTAAGGTATTTTTGCATTACCTCTTTCAGGATTTCTTCCTGATGACCCATGTTCTCCTGCATTTCTCTGAGCGATTTTTGTGTTTCCTCCTCATGGGATTCCATCTGTTGATCCATCGTCTCCTGCATTTCTTTAAGCAGTTCTCGTGTTTCCTTTGTAAGGGCATCTAACCGTTGATTCATTTCTTTAAGCAATTTTTGTGTTGCCTCCTTATGGGCATCCGTCTGTTGACCCATATTCTTCTGCATTTCTTTATGCAAATTTTGTCATTCCTTTATGAGTGCATCTACCCGTTGATTCATCTCGTTAAGCGATTTTTGTGTTGTCTCCTTGTGCCCCTCCATCTTTTGATCCATGTTCTCCCGCATTTCTCTAAGCGATTTTTGTGTTTCCTTTGTGAGGGCTTCTAACCGTTGATTCATGGTCTCCTGTAACTCTTTATGAGATTTATTTGTGTCCTTCTTGTGATCCTCTAATAGCATCATGAGAAGTGATTTTAAATCCAGATCTTGTCTTTCGGGTGTGGTGGGGTATCCAGGACTTGCTGCTGTTGGAGAGTTGGGTTCGGATGGTCCCACATTACTTTGATTACTGTTAGTAACATTCCTACGTTTGCCTTTTGCCATCTGGATACCTCTGGTGTTAGTTGGTCCTGCTGCCACTGGCTGTTGGTTGGACCTCCTGTGAGCCTGCAAAGCTATTTCTGCCCCCCCCTGGATTACCAGGATTCCCCTGGCACCGATTTCTGGGGCCTGCCTGCTCCTGAGTGACTTTGGAGCCCTAATGTGCTTTGCCCCAAGTGATCTTATATTGGGGAGGCCTTGCACATCTAAAGGCTCAGCCTAGTGGATTCCTGGAGCAGAGGTCGCCAAAGGGAGGCTGTCAGGCTCCTGCCCTGTGCAGGGGTGTGTGATCTCTCCTGGGGGGGGAGGGGGCGTCCCTCTGCCAGGCAGAAGTCCCACAGCAGATCTGGCGGGCTGGTCACTGCAGATCAGCCCAGCACCTGGGAGCAGGTTACACACAAGCTGCCTGAACCCGAAGCGATATTATGCCTGTCTGTCTCTGAGCCTGGCGGTCCCAACTACCTGGTCACTGGAGCAAAGATGGCGGAGGGCACTCTCCGTGGTGCCGCTCACCCTGTGGTCACGATGGCCCGCTGATCTGGCACCCAGATGACCACAGCGCCAACCCGCCCTCGGGCACAGATGGAAGCCCCAACAGGCCGTGTCCCAAGTGATGTTATATTGGGGGGAGAGCCTGGGTACCGGTCTCTCCAGCGCAGTCCGTGGGAACAGAGGTCGCGGAAGGAAAGCTGGCAGGCTCCCTCCCAGCGCGGGGTCCCTCCACCAGGCAGAAGGTCCCACCGCAGAGCTGGCGCGCTGGTTACTGCAGATCAGCCCAGCACCTGGGAGCAGGTTACACACAAGTTGCCTGAAACCAAAGCGATATTATGCCTGTCTGTCTCTGAGCCTGGCGGTCCCAACTACCTGGTCACTGGAGCAAAGATGGCGGAGGGCACTCTCCGTGGCGCTGCTCACCCTGTGGTCACGATGGCCCGCCGATCTGGCACCCAGACGACCACAGCGCCAACCCGCCCTCGGGCACAGATGGAAGCCCCAACAGGCCGTGTCCCAAGTGATGTTATATTGGGGGGAGAGCCTGGGTACCGGTCTCTCCAGCGCAGTCCGCGGGAACAGAGGTCGCGGAAGGGAAGCTGGCAGGCTCCCTCCCAGCGCGGGGTCCCTCCACCCAGTTGCATCTTTTAATGATATTTTCTCTCTTATTTTCTTGTTTATTTACTTTTTTCTTTAATTATTTGAGAAGAATTTTCTCTGGTCCAGTGGTTTTCAACCTTCCTAATGCTGCTCCTTTAATACAGTTCCTCATATTGGTGTAAACTCCAACCATAAAATTATTTTATTGATAATCAATAACTGTAATTTTGCTACTGTTATAAATCATATTGTAAATATTTGACATGCAGAATATATGATATTTGACCACTTTTTAGGAATTGAAATCCACAAGTCTAGAAAGTCTGTTCTAGTCCATGCTGTTTTTTCACTCACTCCAGGATAATCTTGAATTCCTCCTTCCTATTTCTATTTCTCCATTACTAGGGCTTGAGACAAGAAGGTTATCTTGTGTTATCTAGATGGATAATGACATCACCATTGGAGTCCTTATAAATGGGGAAGAAAAATGTAAAGAGGCAGAGAAAGGGCAGCAGAAGAGTCTGGCCTGGGAGTCCAAACCAGGCAGTGTGGCACCATCTAGAGGCTGAAAAGGACAGCAGCCTCCAGTACACTGATGAGGGTTCCATGGGAGTCCTTCTGAATTTCTGCCTTTGTCCTCTGCACTAATGCATTATGAAAAAGCACTAGGCTTGTCAGCTTTTTACCATGGCAGCATTGGAAAACTACTTCGTGTTCTTTTTCCACATCGTGTTTAAGTAAACTTTGGTGAGAATATATTTATCAAAATGGTCAACAAATTCTGTGATTCTTCCTTTGTGTTTAGGCAGTGACACCATAATAACCAAAGAAATGGAGGCAACTGCTTTAAAAATAAAGATAAAATATATGATAGTGTTAAGACAGTATGGTTCTAAGGACTCAGATGTCAGGATTACACAAAGGACACACAAAGCAGCAATTCAAGAGTGTGAGAATCTGCTGTTGCCTCTGATACATCTCCCCACATGAACACAACAGTGAGGAGACTATACTTTGAAAGCCCACTTTTAGTGTAGATATTACCTTAGATGATTGACAATTTCTCAAAAAAACAAAAAAACAAAAACAAACCAAAGACTAAAACCAATGGTCTGTATTTTAAAGATATATAATATACTCACAGGTGCACGGGACCCAATGTTGCTTTCCAGTGTCTATCACAATGTTATGTGGGGTTGTCTGGAGTGCCAGTCACAGTGAATTTTCTCCTTAAGTAGACAACTGCAAATCAGGTCTATAGCATTTGGCTTCTCCTGTGTCTCCTCCACTGCCCTGGAATTTCATTCACTGAAAGTCATTACCATTGACTTATTTATGGACTTTACAAGAAGGAGCCAATGAAACTGAAGTTTCTATTCGCTGTGTCACCTAGAGTCCTCTCCTGAAAAACTTCAGGATAAATTTGTATCTGAAGGTGTCAGTTGTAGGAACAGTTAAGGACCAACTGCATTCAACTGAATTAATTATAGTATTCTATTAATTCTATTATTTCTATTATTATATTAATGATATTATTCTAGAAACTGAAAACAGGGCTTTGTGCCTGCTGGGCAGCACGCTTTAATGATGATCCATATATCCTTAGACTGAGAGTAGTTCTTGCAACTCTCTTAGAAGTGTGAAACCTGTGACAAAATATCTTTAAGGAAACAAACTCTAATGTATGGACGTTCCCAACCTTTGTTGGTGTATCACTATCAATACATTAGTTATAACCAATGTGTCATACCCATGCAAGATTCCACTAAGACTAATCTCATTTAAGGGAGGAGGAACTTAAGGGAGGGAACATAAGGGAGATCTGAGAACGAACATAAATTACTGTATGTTTGCTCAATTTTTTGTGTGAGACCAAAATTCCTGACAACATTATTGATTAAGAGAAGGAACCATAACTAATATACAGCAGAGTATACACTTCTGTAGGTCAGAGGTTCTGGGAAGTTGGCAGCATGGTGTGATACTTGGATATTGAATCTCCCTGAGTCCATACAGCAAAGTGCACAAGCAGCTTGCTCATGGTCTGAGGCAGACCTTGCTCCTCACAGTTCATATGCTAAGGTGATGTTAAGCAAGATAAGGCCAAACTGGTCAATGTGAAAAGAATGAGAGGCTTTGAAAGACTGTCTAAAATGGCATACCTTCCTCTAGCTCCCCCTTCAAAGTTCCAGGGACTAAGGGGAAAAGGAGGAAGAAAGATTGTGAGAGCCAGGATGGATGAATGACCAAAGGAAACAGTCCCTTCCTGACAGAACGGGACTGAGTCAAATATGAACTCACAGAGACTGGCAGCATGCACAGGGCCAGACCAGGTGCTAGAGCTGAGGTGGGGATTGGACCCAATCTCCTATCCCTGACTGAGATGCCCTCTCTAACTCATGACTGCCTGTAAAGGAAAAAAAATTTCCAACAGAGTTTCCTTGGTTATTTAAACAACATTTAAGAGTAGATCCGATATCAAGGAGTTGATGGCCTACACAAAATGCTGAAAGGTACTTTTTCTGTCTCTCATATTTTGTTCGTTCAATTTTTTCTGTCTAGACTTTTACTTCTATGTTTCAGGCCATGATTTTGTGTTTTATTGCCTTTGTGCATTTGTGTGTGAGTGCATGTATGTTTCGTGTGCCTGTTCTTTGATTTTCCTCCTGGTTTTGTTTGTCTGTTTGTCATCTAACCGGAATGAGTGAGAACCATGCATTTGGATGAGCAGGGAGATGTTAAGGGGCTGGAAGGAGATGGGGAAGGCAAATCATAATCCGAATATATTATGTGAAAAAACAATTTTCAATAAAAAACGAAATAAAAGTAGGGCCTTTGTAAGGTTGTTTGGTTGTATGTTAATCCTCATTGGTTGTATGCTAATCCTTAGTAATGGAAAAGTACTCTTATGTAAAAATTCAATCCCAGCATGTTTCAGATAGAGCAAGAATTTGGAGAGTGCTCTCCCCCCAACCCTTGAGTGGGAGTTTCAAAACTAGGGGGCTGGCCACTGCTTCCCACCTGGGGCAGAGAGCTTACACCAAAGTGAAGCCCTTTGTTCTCCAAGGGACCTGCAATTTCCTAAGAGGCACTAGCCAGCTGATGCCAGTGCCCCCACCTGACACCAGTGCCCTGTGGAGCAATTGAACCAGTTCTATAGACCCATTTCCAGCCTTTGTGGGGGGGGGGAAAGGGTTTTTTTTCTCCCGCCTATATATTTGGAAAACCCCAATTAAACTTTGAGACTTGAACATAAATATATAGTCTTCGCTCTGTCTCTTGTCGCCGCCTCCCCAACCATCCCCAGCTTCCCTATCCAGGTACCCAGTTCGAATGTAACTGCTGGTGATTACATTGGAGGGCAAGAAAAGGAAGCTTGGCCATGGGTGTGAGGTCAGCTGGGGATACTTGAGCTACTATCACAGAGTCAAAAAGAGAAAGGACATGAAGAGATGTTTGCCAACTGGCTCTTCTACCATTATATCCCTTACAGAAGGTGCCATTTATGAAGAAATGCATGTGCTGGGATCTTGACTGTGGGAATAAATCCCATGGTTTATAAATTATACAGTGTAATGTAATTTTTTATGCCAGAAAGTTATTTTATCTTAGTTCCAATAAGACAAGATAGAGCTAGTCAGCAGATCCAAAAGCCTGCAAACTTTGCAGTGGAAGAGATAATAAAATACCTTCATGGATTCTGAAACTGCTCAATATTAGTAATAGTCAGGGAACAGCATGGATACAACTGAGTGTGGGAATATGGAGGAATGATAGGGCCAGAGGCTGAACTCATTCCAAAGATCAAAGGTAGGAAGACAAGCCTGATAGTCAAGATTGTGCTCTGCTAGCTCTGTACCCCTGAAGCTCTCAGAATTCACTCGTCAAGTTCCCCTTCATCATGACCTCATGCTGAGGACAACCACAGGTATATAGTCAAAACAAAATGGGACAGGTTCTAAAGAGATAACTGAGCACATAGGAGCACTGACTACCATGCAGTAGAACTCAAGTTTCATTCCTAGTACCCAAAGGCAACTTGCAACCATCTGAATGCCAGTCTCATGGGATCTATTGTCCTCCTCTGGCTTCTGTTGAGAGACCAAATCTTTTAAGCTCAGAGTCTATTTCAGAGAACTTGAATTCAGGTAAACCAACAAGCCACTACCTAGCATTAGTTTCCAAGTTAGCCCCCAACAAAACCTGAGCCCAGCTCCAGTTTCTAGGCTAAACCCAACAAGACCTGGTCTCCAGGTTAATCTCCCCCAACAAATCTAGCATTTCCAGGTTAATCCCCATCAAGCCCTCCCCATGCCTAACAATCACCAATGCAGAGGGAAGTAGAAGTTAAGTTTATGGTTTGACTCCCAGCACCAGCCAATTATGCTAAAGGCCATAGTAGCTCTCCAATTAGATGCTTGCCAGGCTAGAAACACTCACTCCTAGCTTGCTGCTTTCTATAAAACCTTATACCAATAGAGGTAATAGAGGTTCCTTTCCACCAAAACCATCCTGTATGGTGCTGGTGGACTGAGCTGGAGCTAGCTCGAAGAAAGACCCTGATGTGATTTGCATCTGATCAGCTCCTGTCTGGTCTTTGGGGTTCACTAGGTGGGCTGAGTTGGAGCTAGCTCAAATAAAGGCCCCGATGTGATTTTCAACTGATCGGCTCCTGTCTGGTCCTTTGGAGGTCACTAACTCTTCCTTGGCACTACACTGTGGGTAGCACACATCCAAGAATTGCACAGATACACATGAAGGAACAACACCATAAACATGAAGCAAACCATTTTTCTAAAACATTGAGTGAGAAAAATGAAAATTGAAAGGAGAAAGACAAGGTTTTAATCACAGTTGGGAGAAATAGCCAAGAATCTCAAAGAGCAAGCTTCTTGGACTGGCTGCTTTTGTGTGTCAACTTGACACAAGCTGGAGTTATCACAGAGAAAAGAGCCTCCCTTGAGGAAATGCCTCCATGACACCCAGTTGTAAGGCATTTTCTCAATTAGTGAATGAGGGTGGGAGGGCCCATTGTAGGTGGTCCATCCCCAGGCTGGTAGTCTTGGGTTCTAGAGGAAAGGAAGCTGAGCAAGCCAGTAACATCCCTCCATGGCCTCTGCATCAGCTCCTGCTTCCTGACCTGCTTGAGTTCCAGTCCTGACTTCCTTTGGTCATGAACAGCAGTGTGGAAGTGTAAGCTGGAATAAACCCTTTCCTCCCCAATTTGCTTCTTGGTCATGATGTTTTGTGCAGGAATAGAAACCTTGACTAAGACACTACTGTACTTTATTTTACTCTCTTTTTGTTAAGTTGTGTCCTCATACATGGTTACCCCTGAAATTAATGTTCCTAATGACATTACACTAAAAAGAAACCAGAGGGACTCTACTTAGAAACACTTCTCATCTCGTTCTGAAAGTTCTGGAAATGACTATATTTTTTCTTCCCAGGCATCTCTTCCTTCTCCCCGCTTCTTTAATTAAACATGGATTCTTTATTAATACTGTATAAGCTGAGCGAGTAGTGTTTCCCTCAATTCTTCTAGTTCTTTCCCACTTCCTCTCTCATATAGATCCTTTCCCTTTCTGTCTCTCATTAGAGAAGGACAGATTTCTACAAAATAAAAACCAAACGACAAAATAAAATATCATAAAACAAAACCCATCATATCCAATTGGACAAGATGATCCAACAGAAAAAGATAAAAGACCCAAGAGAAGACACAAGAATCAGAGACCCACTTGTTCACACATTCAGGAAACCCATAAAAGAACTGCACTAAAAGCTAAAGTATATGTGCAGAGGACCTGGTACAGATCCCCAGATGCCCTGAGACTGCTGCCTTGATCTCTGTGAATTGGCTCCTAGGAACTTTGCTCAGCTGATTTAGAGGGCTTTGATTTCCAGATATCCTCCATCCTTTTTGTTTTCCCCCTCCTTCTGACTCCCCTTCCTTGGGTTCCCTGATGTCTGATGGCATAGATTTAATAGAAACATCTCTTTTAGAGCTGTGTTTTAATTTTTTATTAGATAAAAATTTTTACATTAGATTTTATTTACATTTCAAATGGTATCCCCGTTCCTCATTACCCTCCTCCCTGAAAACCCCCTATCTCATCCCCTATACCCCTGCTTATCAAACACCCCTCCCCCCCACTTTCCTGACCTGGCATTCGCTTACACTTGGGAGTCGAGCCTTCATAGGACCAATGGCCTCTCCTCTCACTGATGTCTGAAATGGCCATCCTCTGCTACATATGTAGCTGGAGCCATGGGTCCCTCCATGTGTACTCTTGGTGGTTTAGTCCCTTGGAGCTCTGGGAGTACTTGTTGGTACATATTATTGTTCCTTCTATGGGACTGCAAACCTCTTCAGCTCCTTGGGTCATTTTTCTAGCTGTAGAGCTAGAGCTGTGTTTTTTTTGTTTGTTATTTTATTTTATTTTATTTTTTGTAATTTACATTCCAAATCATTTCCCCTTTCCCGTTTCCTCCCTCCCCGAAAGTCCCATAAGCCCCCTTCCCTCCCTCTTTTCTCCATTCAACCCCCTCTCGTTTCTCTGTCCTGGCGTTCCCCTACATCCAGTCTTTCCAGGACCAGGGGTCTCTCCTTCCATCTTCTTAGAAATCTATTGATATGCGAATTGTGTCTAGGGTATTCCGAGATTCTGGGTTAGTATCCCCTTATCAGTGACTGCATACCATGTGTGTTCTTTTGTGATTGGGTTACCTCACTAAGGATGATATTTTCAAGTTCTGACCATTTGCCTAGGAATTTTGTGAATTCATTGTTTTTAATTGCAGAGTAGTATTCCATTGTGTAGATATACCACATCTTCTGAATCCATTCCTCTGTTGAGGGACATCTGGGTTCTTTCCAGCTTCTGGCTATTATAAATAAGGCTGCTATGAACATAGTGGAGCATGTGTCCTTATTGCATGCAGGTAAAGTCTCTGGGTATATGCTCAGGAGTGGTATAGCCGGATCCTCCGGGAGTGTCATGCTCAGTTTTCTGAGGAACCGCCAGACTGCTTTCCAGAGTGGTTGTACCAGTTTGCAATTCCACCAGCAGTGGAGGAGTGTTCCTCTTTCTCCACATCCTCGCCAACAACTGCTGTTTCCTGTGTTTTTGATCTTAGCCATCCTGACTGGTGTGAGATGGAATCTCAGGGTTGTTTTGATTTGCATTTCCCTAATGACTAAGGATGATGAACATCTCTTTAGGTGCTTCTCAGCCATTAGATATTCTTCAGGTGATAACTTGGTCAAGGTGGAAATAAAGAAAGAAATCAAAGACTTTTTGAAAGTTAATGAAAATGAAGGCACAACATACCCTAATTTATGGGACACAATGAAAGCAGTGCTAAGAGGAAAATTCATAGCCCTGAGTGCTGCCAAAAAGAAACGGGAGACAGCATACACTAACAGCTTAATGGCACACCTGAAAGCCCTGGAACATAAAGAAGCAAATACACCAAAGAGGAGTAGAAGGCAGGAAATCATCAAACTCAGGGCTGAAATCAATCAAGTAGAAACAAATAAAACCATACAAAGAATCAACAAAACGAGGAGTTGGTTCTTTGAGAAAATCAACAAGATAGATAAGCCCTTAGCCAGACTAACCAGAGGGCACAGAGATAGTATCCAAATTAATAAAATCAGAAACGAAAAGGGAGAGATAACAACAGAAACTGAGGAAATTCAAAAAATCATCAGATCCTACTACAAAAACCTGTATTCAACACAACTAGAAAATCTTGAGGAAATGGACAATTTCCTTGACAGATACCAAGTACCAAAATTAAATCAGGATCAAATAGACCATCTAAACCGTCCTATAACCCCTGAAGAAATAGAAGTTGTCATTGGAAGTCTTCCAACCAAAAAAAGCACAGGTCCAGATGGTTTTAGTGCAGAATTCTATCAGACCTTCAAAGCAGACCTAACACCAATACTCTTCAAACTGTTCCACAAAATAGAAACAGAAGGAACACTACCCAACTCGTTCTATGAAGCCACAATTACACTAATACCAAAAGCACACAAAGATCCGACGAAGAAAGAGAATCTCAGGCCAATCTCTCTTATGAATATCGATGCAAAAATACTCAATAAAATTCTTGCCAACCGAATCCAAGAACACATCAAAACGATCATTCACCACGATCAAGTAGGCTTCATCCCAGGGATGCAGGGATGGTTCAATATAAGGAAATCCATCAATGTAATCCACTACATAAACAATCTCAAAGAAAAAAACCACATGGTCATCTCATTAGATGCTGAGAAAGCATTTGACAAAATTCAGCATCCTTTCGTGCTAAAGGTCTTGGAAAGATCAGGAATTCAAGGCCCATATCTAAACATAGTAAAAGCAATTTATAGCAAACCAGTAGCCAGCATCAATCTAAATGGAGAGAAACTTGAAGCAATCCCACTAAAATCAGGGACTAGACAAATTGACCCATTCTTATCTCCTTGCACTAAGCTCAATTCTAAGTGGATCAAGGATCTCCACATAAAACAGTAGCTAAATGAGACAGATCAGTATACAGCTAAGCACAGATTGAAGTAGTGTACCCCTATAGAACAGTTAGGAGAATGATTGAAGGAAATAAGTGGGATGGCAACTCTGTAGGAAGATCAATAGTGTCAATGAATTTGGACCATGGGAGCTCACAGAGACAAAGCCACCAACCAGAGATCATGCAGCAGATGATCTGGGGCCCGA
Organism: Tokudaia tokunoshimensis; assembly: GCA_036184795.1. Lineage (NCBI taxonomy): Eukaryota > Metazoa > Chordata > Mammalia > Rodentia > Muridae > Tokudaia > Tokudaia tokunoshimensis. The sequence continues at coordinate 66,333,011 of BTHU01000003.1, read as the reverse complement.
TGCACATATGTAGCAGAGGCCTGCCTTGTCTGGCCTCAGTGGAAGAGGATGTGCCTAATATTGTAGGGAATTAATGCCCCAGGAAGGGGGAGTGCCAGGGTCACCCACTCAGAAACAAAGGGGAAAGGGGAGGGCTGAAGAACTCTGACGGTGGCCTGGGATGGTGAAACATCTGGAATGTAAATTAGTAAAACAAGTAATGAAAAAATAGTCAAGTTCAGAGATAAAATAAAGAGAGGAGGCAGTTTGTCCAGGAGAGTTTTTTAGAGACAAGTAGAAGAGGGAACAATGGAGACACAGGCGTAGAAAGAAAGAACGATTCAGAGAACAAGAACCAGAAGTTTAGGACAGATTGAAAGTTAGTATAAGGCAAAGCAGAGCAGTTCAGAAAAACTGAAATAACCCAGATTGAATCAGTTATACTGGAGAGGAGTGTTAAACCACCCATTCAGAGCTCAGAAAGAACTAGGAAGGAGTGAGCTTATTCAGATATAAGCCTCTAGGTCTAGAATAGATTTGACAAAGAGTAGATGCTTCCAGGCCTAGGCCAAAGTTGGCATGTGGAGTCAGAAAGCCTCAGAGATGACATTAAATACAGATGAATAATAGTTAGTTTTACAATAAACATGTTAGAAAGTCAACTGCTATGTCACATCTGGAGATTACTCTGGATAATTCATCTTCAGTTGCTATACCAGTGTCCAGAAACTGTGAAAGATTCTGCTCTGAGGCTGGGGTTCCTCCCATCAAGGTCTTAAAAGAACCTGATGAAGAGTCACTGCTACTAATGGTAGCAGTAAGACTAAGGAAGGAATCAAAAATCAAAACAAATTGATTAAATTTTCCTGAGGGATGAGCAGCATTGGACACAGACATACAAGCAAACTGAGAGTGACTAAGCTGATTGAATCACTATAATTATTTCTGTGTCCTCTAGACTGTAAGTCTAAGACATGAAGAACTGGATAGGTGAGAGATTTAGGCAGAGTTTAAAATTTCATTTTACATGAGGGCAGTAACAACAAACCATAATCTTTGATATCTCTGAATATATGCTACAACCCTTAGAAAACACAATACTCTTTCCCTTTCAAGGACCAGCAGAGCAAGCATGGCAGTCCAAGTTTGAAAAGGACAAAACTCAGCAGTTGAGTGTGCAGAGAAAGAGGTATTGATAAGGCAAATTCTGCCAATTAAAGTGATTGAATTAAGAAGCCTTTAGGATATTCCTAAACCACACCTTTAAGTGGCTCTGAAAAAGGATTTCTAAGGAGAATTTCCTGAGTGGGAAGTATATGGTCTAAATGGAATAACACGCACAAAAGAAGAAAGCCACCTTCAGAGGTTTAAGGCTCTGTTCCTGCCCACCATACAGGAGCTCTTCCACATGCCCTCCATTATGGGAACACTCAGATTTCTAGTAGTTAAAGAAAACACTCCTTCCATGACTATGTTTATGGCAGGAATCAGTGTAAGACCAGCACAACAGTAAATAACAGCTGTGCAGAGATTAACATGATCCCTTAATTTATGGAAGACTTACCCCAGTAAGTAAAGTATACTGCTGATAGCTATTCTTGTCTGCACTACCCATGGACTTAAGTAGCCTACAAAAGTGGAGGGCATGCCTTTAAATTGTTTTTGCTTAAACTGAAGTGGATTGATCCAGATAAAATACAGAGTTTTGGGTAGAAAAACACACACCTTTAATCTGAGTCTTGAGGCAGGAAAACACACACACCCTTAATCCAGATCTTCAGAAAAGAAGACACACCCTTAACAGGGCCACGCCTTCTACTGGAGGCCTATATAAGCAAAGAAGAACGAAGCTCTGTGTCTTTGCCTGCCTGCTCTCATCTTACTAGCAAGCTCATTTCTTCACTGGCATTAGACGCTACTTGTTAAGAATTCCAATACATCCTAAAGAACACCTGAGCCTTCAAACCACGTGGACTAAGTAAGTACTGACTTTAGCCATTGTTATATTAGCTGGACCTCAGTCTGTATGTTATTATCATATATCCTCTTTCTATTTATGTAGAAAAATTCATTCTGTATGTTCTATACAGGACCGTAGAAATACAACACATTTGAGATGAGAATGTATAAAATTTTAGAGGCTCTTCAAAGGTGGATAGAATAGCCAAAACTAGTTAGCACTGACCTAAGGTTCAATAAACAAACCCACAGACATATACACAGAAAGAGGGTGGAGACAGACAGACAGACAGACAGACACAGATAGAGAGTGAGAGAGAGAAAGAGAGAGAGGGAGGAGGAGACAGACAGACCGAGAAAAAGATCAAAAAGAGAGAGAGAGTGAGGAATGAGGGAGAGAGAGAGGGAGAAAGAGAGAATTTAGGATAAATTGAAACTAAAATCTAAAGTGTATCTAAAATTGTATCCAACAGGATAAAGAGTAAATAACATATAGTTCTTCTTTCAGATCAACTTTACCCTCCAAACTACCTCCAGCAGAAATGTCAGGGGACATGAAAGCCATGAGGTGGGACTCCACACAGATCAGTGTTCAGAAATTCTGCTTTGAGTGGACAATTAGAAACTTTTCATTTTGCATGGGAGGAATTTGGAAAAAGATTACTAGCCCAGTGTTCTCATCAGATGCGAACGAGAAAGTGGCATGGTGTTTGAAACTATACCCTAATGGGGTAGATAAAGAAAGCAAAGATTACCTGTCAGTTTACCTCGTGTTGCTCAGCTATCCACAAAGCCCAGTTTGTGCAAAATTGCAGTTCTGTATCATCAATTCCCAAGGACAGAAATATCTAAGTATGGAGACCCCCAATGTTGTAAGCTTTCGGCAATACCAACATAGGGGATGCAAAAAGTTCATCCTTCGAGATCTCCTCCTCTCCAATTCGTGTTTGCTTCTCCCTGAAGACCAGCTCACCATCTGCTGCAAGGTGAGCATAGCGGGGGCCAGCTTTAGCATGCCTGGACACAAAATGACACCGGCAATCAAGGATTCAAGGCACGTGTTCACAGATGACCTAGGGAAACTTTGGGAGAATTCCCTGTTCACAGACTGCTCCTTATTAGTAGGTGGCCATGAATTCAGGGCTCACAAGGCCATCCTAGCAGCTCGCTCTCCAGTTTTCAGAGCCATGTTTGAACATGAAATGCAGGAGAGCCTAAAGAACCGAGTTGAGATCCATGACCTGGATCCCCAAGTCTTCCAGGAGATGATGGGCTTCATCTACACGGGGAAGGCACCACAATTCCACAGTCACTCCATGGCCACTGGTGTGCTGGCAGCTGCTGACAAGTATGGCCTGGAGGGCTTGAAGGTCCTGTGTGAGGATGCCCTCTGCAGGAAACTTTCTGTGGACAATGCTGCACAGACTCTCTTCCTGGCTGACCTCTACAGCACAAAGCACCTGAAGACTCAGGCCCTGGAGTTCATTTCACTTCATGCTTCTGAGGTCTCTAAGACTTCAGGGTGGAAGTCAATGGTGGAGTCACATCCTCACTTGCTTGGTGAAGCATTCCACTCACTGGCTTCTAAAGAGTGTCCTTCCTTGGACCCCAAAGCGAAAACAGGAGCTGGCCATCGATGACCTACAACTCTCTTCCAACAGCAACAACCAGTTGTGTTAGCATTGACTGGTTAGTCAATGGTATTGCATGAGCATTTACATTGAATCTTGGGAAAGGCAGCATGGAGGTTTAAAACACCTGATATGGTAAAATGGTGGGTAGGGGAAGGGCAGCACTGCAGTCTGGGACACGCTACCTGATATTTACCCTGTTGATGTTGTTGTTTGATTTTTGTCTGATGCCTTGGAAACTAGAATTCAATTTAGGTGCTGGCCCTAAGCACAGGCCGACTGAGTTTCTTTGGAGAAAACTGTCTGCACTGGACTGAGTGAAAGAGATGACCAGGGCCAGAGGAGGAGAAATCAAACATGAGGAAAGACAATGAAGAGTTTCTTTTTAAACACTTAAGTGTGTGGGAACTCAGCTGCAAAAGCAATTACTGCTCTCTCAGAGAACTCTGGTTAAGTTCCCAGCACACACAGGAGAGTTTTCCACCACCTGTAGCTGGTGATTCAGATGATTTGAAACCCTCCTCTGGTCTCCATGACCCAAAACAGCTCTGTATCCAAAACCTTAGCCAAATAAAATAGAACATGAATAAAACTTTTGAAATCAGTCAGTGGTTTCCAGAAATGTTTATGTTCAGAATAGTCACGTGTAGTCTAAACAGCCAAGCTCAGCTGTGGATGTTTGTACAGACCCCTCACTGTCCTACCAGTATTAGAAACACTTGGTCTTTTTTCTTGGAATTTACTGCTGGCAAATGAGAACTCCACCGTCATGCTCTTATATCGACTGAATTCTCTTATATCGACTGAGAAGAGTAGGCCAAAGTGGAGGGAGTCTACACTTTCTTGGAGAGATGTGTTTGTGGGTCAAGGCATGCAAAAATCTAGGATGTGTTTTGAAAATATTAGTAGGGATTGACTCTTTATTGATTCATACTCCCTAGGCCAGTGGTTCTCAGACTTCCTAATTCTGTGCCCCCTTAATACAGTTCTCCATGATATTGTCAACAAGCCTTAAATTATTTTGTGACTCCTTTATTACTTTAATGTTCTTACTGTTATGAATCATATTGTAAATAGCAGATATTCTTCCCATTTCCTGTGGATCCCACAGATCTTCCTCTTCTTTTTTTTTTTTTAATTTAATTTAATTTTATTTTTTTAATTTACATTCCAAATCACTTCCCCTTTCCCGTTTCCTCCCTCCCCGAAAGTCCCATAAGCCCCCTTCCCTCCCTCTTTTCTCCGTTCAACCCCCTCTCATTACTCTGTCCTGGCGTTCCCCTACATCCAGTCTTTCCAGGACCAGGGGTCTCTCCTTCCATCTTTTTAGAAATCTATTGATATGCTGATTGTGTCTAGGGTATTCTGAGATTCTGGGTCAATATCCCCTTATCAGTGACTTCATACCATGTGTGATCTTTTGTGATTGGGTTACCTCACTAAGGATGATATTTTCAAGTTCTGACCATTTGCCTAGGAATTTCGTGAATTCATTGTTTTTAATTGCAGAGTAGTATTCCATTGTGTAAATATACCACATCTTCTGAATCCATTCCTCCGTTGAGGGACATCTGGGTTCTTTCCAGCTTCTGGCTATTATAAATAAGGCTGCTATGAATATAGTGGAGCATGTGTCCTTATTGCATGCAGGTAAAGTCTCTGGGTATATGCCCAGGAGTGGTATAGCCGGATCCTCCGGAAGTGTCATGCCCAGTTTTCTGAGGAGCCGCCAGACTGCTTTCCAGAGTGGTTGTACCAGCCTGCAATTCCACCAGCAGTGGAGGAGTGTTCCTCTTTCTCCACATCCTCGCCAACAACTGCTGTCTCCTGTGTTTTTGATCTTAGCCATCCTGACTGGTGTGAGATGGAATCTCAGGGTTGTTTTGATTTGCATTTCCCTAATGACTAAGGATGATGAACATCTCTTTAGGTGCTTCTCAGCCATTAGATATTCTTCAGGTGAGAACTCTTTGTGGAGCTCTGTACCCCATTTTTTAATAGGGTTACTTGCCTCTCTGGAGTTTAACTTCTTGAGTTCTTTGTATATCTTGGATATTAGCCCTCTGTCGGATGTAAGGTTGGTAAAGATCATTTCCCAGTTAGTTGGTTGCCGCTTTGTCTTTTTTTTTTTTTAATTTAATTTTATTTTATTTTTTTAATTTACATTCCAAATCACTTCCCCTTTCCCGTTTCCTCCCTCCCCGAAAGTCCCATAAGCCCCCTTCCCTCCCTCTTTTCTCCGTTCAACCCCCTCTCATTACTCTGTCCTGGCGTTCCCCTACATCCAGTCTTTCCAGGACCAGGGGTCTCTCCTTCCATCTTTTTAGAAATCTATTGATATGCTGATTGTGTCTAGGGTATTCTGAGATTCTGGGTCAATATCCCCTTATCAGTGACTTCATACCATGTTTATGAAGGTCATTTCTGGACAATAGGATATAGGACATAAACTGTCTCCCCATATATCTGGGTGTTCAGAAGAGTGGAAGAGTAAGGTCGTAGTAGAGTCAGAGTCAGTCATCTGTGCAGTGTAGCCTGAGTGTGAGGTGGACTCCAACTGAGAGTCAGGAAACTCAAAGAAGTCACTGTCTGCTCTGTCCTATACCACTGCCATGTGGGTAGGTGCAGGGGCAGGAGCAGTGGCAGGGGGAGGGGCAGAGATATAAGGAAGAGGACTGAAATCTTTCTTGGAGGCAGAGGGAGGCAGCAAGGAAGGAGAGGAAGCAAGGGAAGAGGGTGGGGAGTGTTTCAGCCAGGGACAGAAAGGATTTCAACCAAACTGGGGGCATTTTGATCATTACTGTCATTTGGCGATATTTGACACTTGCTCCTGGTACCCCTTGGTCTCATACATAGCAACCTTCACCTTGTAGATTGTAGGGAGTTTAAAAGTTCCCTCCTCAGGCCATCCTTCTTCATCAGTGGACTATTTATTCCTACAAAAGATCATTATTTTGCTGGGAATAACAACCAGAACTGAATCTCCTACAACTTGGAGGAATTCCTTGAAATGTTTGAAGATCAAACCCAGTGGGGTACTCTGTGCCTGTACCATCTTAGGGATCTAAAAATCATATACAAAGGAACAAAAACTACAGACATAATACACACAAAAAAGAACAGACATACTAGGGCAGAAACCATAAACATAAACAAAAATACACATGTACAGACTCAGAATAATGTTCCCAGGAAAGCAAAACCAAAAAGAAAAGGCTGTCTCAGATGATCTTCTTTCAAGTGCACTGAAAGCCCATAGCCCACAGCCAGTTTACAAATCAGATGAGAACTGCCAAGTTTTCCAGATGGCCTTCGTGAGTTTCTTCCATAGCCCCAGGCTGGGTGACAGAAAACATGTCTGCACTTTTCCCTCTTAGACTCTAGATTTAACTAGAATAAGAAAACACAGAAGTGACAATTGGCAAAACAATTTAATGATCATAAAAGAAAAAAAAAACTCAACTATTTGGGTCAGACTTTTCGGGAAATCCCGGATGAGCCTGCAAATATAAGGATCCGCAATTCACTGAAAAATGATACCACACACACAAATGTTATGCAAAAGTAAAAAGCAGTTATTTTGCAGAGATTCAAATGCAGAGTTCTGCCCTACACTGAGAAAGAAGATGGAGCTGTGTGCTTTATGTTGTTAATTTAAAGCCTGTTAGAGTAGGAGTGGGTATGATTTATTTTTTTCCCTTGACTGGTTGGCTCTATCTCCAGAGCTAATGAAAGGTAGAAGTTTTAAGATTATTCTCCTAAACAGAAGTTTAGACCAAAAGAAAGAAAGGTAGTCTGGTCTTCGAACTGCCTGTTCCCAGAACTGGCTGAACACAGGATGGGAACGGATAATTACACAAGCTGGTTTAGTAATTCTATTCCTGGAACTAGCTGTCCATAAAAGTTAGATTAAAATCTTGAGAACAATCTTGAGAAACAAGATGTTTTTCCTTGTGATTTTCCACTGGTATTTTCCAATAACACACTCCCCTACCCCTTTGGGTTGTGGTTTTGCCCTTTAAATACCCCTTGTCCCAGCTACTCAGGGTTGAACTCCTCTGCCCCTGCGTCGGATACAAGTCTCGGCCCCAGCGCACTGGTTCCTCTCATCCCTGACAATAAACCTCATGTTATTGCAGAAAGATAGTCTCTTGTGACTACTTGGAGGGATCATGGCATCCCAAGACTTGAGTGAGGGTCTCCCCACTCCGGGGCTCTTTCATGTGGGGGCTTGTCTGGGATTTGCAACCACCCTCATCTCCGAAGACCTACTTGGGGGTGAGATATTGTCTGTGTCTCTGTACCGGTCAGTGATTGTGTTCTGTTGTTCTGTATCTGGGAATGGGGGCTTTTGGTTTCACAGATGTCTCTCGGGCTGTAAGGACCATGGAATTGTGGTGGGCAGACATGCTAGGAGGACCACAGGCTGTCACCCTGGGAGATATCCCAGGAGGTCTCGAGGGACCCCCAGGGACGCCTGGGAGATCCCTGTCTGGATACCGGTGAGGATACGGTAGTTCTGTAGTTCTCTTGGATTGAAGAAAGCTACACACCCTTCCAGCCATCTGTATTTCTGGACCTTTGTCTGTCTAGGTGGAGACAGATATCTGTTAATCTTTGTCTGTGTGTCTTAAGTCTCTGTTTTGTGTTACTTCTGACTTGATAATGGGACAGACTGTGACGACTCCTCTGAGTTTAGATCATTGGACTGAAATTAGGGCTAGAGCACATGACCTGTCAGTTGAGATTAAGAAAGGTCCATGTATATTTACACAATGGAATACTACTCAGCAATTAAAACAATGAATTCATGAAATTCTTAGGTAAATGTGGAACAGGGGGAGGGAAGAGGGCTTATGGGACTTTTGGGGAGCGGGGGAACAAGGAAAGGGGAAATCATTTATAATGTAAATAAAGAATACAGAAAATAATAATAATAATAATAATAATAAAGAAAGGTCCTTGGCAGACTTTGCTCCTTGGAGGGGCTGACATTTGGTGTCGAATGACCTCCAGAGGGTACCTTTGGTTTTCAAAAAACCATAATTTTTGCAATTAAAGCTATTGTTTTTCTGGAAGGACCAGGATCTTGTCCTGATCAACAACTATACATAATTTCCTGGCAAGACTTGGTCCAGAATCCCCCACCTTGGGTTAAGCCCTAGGTGCACAAACTGAAGCCAGGATCTGGAGTCCTGGCTCTCTGAGAGTCAGAGCACAAACCTAAACCTGAAGTTCTGAAGCCTGAGAGTTTGCCCGAGACCCAATCTTCAGCTCCTCCTAAAAGAGGAGAAATGATACCCTTCATGATAGCCACAAACAATATAAAGTATCTTGGTGTGACTCTAAACAAACAAGTGAAAAATCTGTATGACAAGAACTTCAAGTCTCCGAAGAAAGAAATTGAAGAAGACCTCAGAAGATGGAAAAATCTGCCATGCTCATGGATTGGCAGGATTAATATAGTAAAAATGACCATCTTACCAAAAGCAATATACAGATTCAATGCAATCCCCATCAAAATCCCAACTCAATCCTTCAGAGAGTTAGAAAGGGCAATTCATCTGGAATAACAGAAAACCCAGGATAGCTAAAACTATTCTCAAGAGTAAAAGAACTTCTGGGGGAATCAATATCATAGACCTCAAGCTGTACTACAGAGCAATAGTGTTAAAAACTGCATGGTATTGATACAGTGACAGGAATGTAGATCAATGGAACAGAATTGAAGACCCAGAAATGAATCCACACTCCTATGGTCACTTGATCTTTGACAAAGGAGCTAAAACCATCCAGTGGAAAAAAGATAGCCTCTTCAACAAATGGTGCTGGATCAACTGGAGGTCAACATGCAGAAGAATGCAAATCGATCCATCCTTATCTCCTTGTACTATACTCAATTCCAAGTGGATCAAGAATCTCCACATAAAACCAGACACACTGAACCTAATAGAAAGGAAACTAGGGAAGAACCTTGAACATATGGGCACATGGGAGAATTTCCTGAATAGAATTCCAATAGCTTATGCTCTAAGATCAAGAATTGACAAATGGGACCTCATTAAATTATAAAGTTTTTCCAAGGCAAAAGACACTGTCAAAAAGACAAAGAGGAAACCAACTAACTGGGAAATGATCTTTACCAACCCTACATCCAACAGAGGGCTAATATCCAATATATAGAAAGAACACAAGAAGTTAGACTCCAGAGAGGCAAGTAACCCTATTAAAAAATGGGATACAGAGCAAAACAAAGAGTTCTCACCTGAAGAATATCTAATGGCTGAGAAGCACCTAAAGAGATGTTCATCATCCTTAGTCATTAGGGAAATGCAAATCAAAACAACCCTGAGATTCCATCTCTCACCAGTCAGAATGGCTAAGATCAAAAACACAGGAGATAGCAGTTTTTGGCGAGGATGTGGAGAAAGAGGAACACTCCTCCACTGCTGGTGGAATTACAAGCTAGTACAACCACTCTGGAAAGCTGTCTGGCGGTTCCTCAGAAAACTGGGCATGACACTTCTGGAGGATCCTGTAATACCACTCCTGGGCATATACCCAGAGGCTTCCCCTGCATGCAATAAAGACACATGATCCACTATGTTCATAGCAGCCTTATTTATAATATCCAGAAGCTGTAAAAAACCCAGATGTCCCTCAATGGAGGAATGGATTCAGAAGATGTGGTATATTTACACAATGGAATAGTACTCTGCAATTAAAGACAATGAATTCACGAAATTCCTAGGCAAATGGTCAGAACTTCAAAATATCATCCTTAGAGAGGTAACCCAATCACAAAAGAACACACATGGTATGCAGTCACTGACAAGGGGATATTAACCCAGAATCTCGGAATACCATAGACACAGTTCGCATATCAATAGATTTCCAAGAAGATGGAAGGAGAGACCCCTGGTCCTGGAAAGACTGGATGTAGGGAAATGCCAGGACAGAGAAGCAAGAGTGGGTTGAATGAGGAAAAGAGGGAGGGAAGGGGCCTTTTGGGACTTTCGGGGAGGGAGGAAATGGGAAAGGGGAAATGATTTTGAATGTAAATAAAAAAAACTTAGAAAATAAAAAAAAAGAAGAAGTTGAAGGCCCAGGTCAGGTTTACTCAAATTGGGCCAGATGTGACATGAGATACTTCCACATACAAGGTATTTGCCCTAAGACTAGAAGAAGAATACCAATTGCATAAGCTCCCAAGTCAGGAAAAGACCCCTGACATGAAGGACTGGTTGACAGCATTCCCTAAGGCATGGGCAGAGACTGGGGGTATGGGAATGGCAATAAGAGTTCTCCCAATAGTAGTGGGGCTAAAGAACAACAACACCCCCATAGGAGTACATCAGTACCCCATGAACTGGGAGGCTAGGGAAGGGATCAGACCTTATATCCAAAGTCTTTTGCAACAAGGCATTTTAGTACCTTGCTAATCTCCCTGGAGCACTCCTCTACTGCCAGTTAAAAAGCCTGGCACTAACAACTACAGGACAGTACAAGACTTGAGGGAAGTTAACAATAGGGTTGAGGACATACACCTGACTGTCCCTAATACTAATAACCTCCTCAGCTCGCTTCCACCAGACACGAAATTGTACACTGTTCTAGATTTGAAAGACGCTTTCTTTTGCCTAAAGTTACATTATTCCAGCCAACCTATTTTTGCCTTTGAATGAAGAGATTCGGACACTGGACTGGTAGGTCAATTGACTTGGACCAGACTGCCCCAAGGGTTCACGAACTCTCCCACTCTTTTTGATGAGGCCCTCCACCAAGATTTGGCCGCCTTCAGAGCTGAGAACCCCCAGGTAACCTTGCTTCAATACGTTGATGATTTACTTTTGGCCACAAATACTGAACTTGAGTGCAAACAAGGGACTGAAAAATTACTAATAGAACTAGGTGAGTTGGGGTACTGAGCCCCAGCTAAAAAGGCTCAACTGTCTCAGATTGAAGTTACTTATTTGGGGTACACCCTACGAGACAGAAAGCGGTGGCTAACAGAAGCCAAGAAAAATCTGTAACTCAAATCCCCACCCCAACTACACCAAGACAAGTGAGGGAATTCTTGGGCACCACTGGCTTCTGCAGGCTATGGATACCAGGGTTTACATCTTTGGCTGCCCTGTTGTAACCCCTAACCAAAGAAGGGGGGGTGTTTGTGTGGACCCCAGATCATCAGCAAGCCTTTGAAGAAATTAAAAGTGCCCTAGTGACAGCCCCAGCCTTAGCCTTGCCTGACCTAAACAAACCTTTCACTCTCTATGTGGATGAGAGAATAGGAGTCACCAGAGGAGTCTTTACTCAGACTCTGGGACCTTGGAAAAGACCAGTGGCTTACCTCTCTAAGAAGTTAGACCCTGTTGCCAGCAGGTGGCCTTCTTGCCTGAAAGCTATTGCTGCCGTAGTCCTGCTTGTCAAAGATGCTGACAAACTTACTCTGGGACAACAAATAACTATAGTGGCACCCCATTCTCTTGAAAGTATCAACCGACAGCCCCCTGATCGAGGGATGACTAATGCTTGTATGACTCATTATCAAAGTCTGTTGTTGACTGAACGAGTGACTTTTGCCCCACCACCACCACCCTGAACCCTGCAACATTGTTACCTGAAAATGATGATTTGATTCCCGTCCATCATTGTCCAGACATCCTGACCGAAGAGACTGGAACCCGAGGATATCTGACTGACCAACATTGACCAGGTAGCCCGAACTCGTTTACAGATGGCAGCAGCTTTGTGGTTGAAGGTAAGCAGCTGGTGGAGGCAGTGGTGGTGGATGGAAAACGAATAATCTGGGCTAGCAGCCTACCCAAAGGAATGTCTGCCCAGAAAGCAGAACTGGTTGCCTAAATGCAGGCTCTGTGCATGGCAGAGGGAAAGACCATCAACATTTACACCGACAGCAGGTATGCTTTTGCTACTGCCCATGTACATGGAGCCATATACCGACAAAGGGAGTTGTTGACATCAGCAGGAAAGGCATTAAAAATAAGGAGGAGATTTTAAGCCTCTTAGAGACTATATGTTTGCTGAAGAAAGTGTCTATCATTCATTGTCCCGGACACTAGAAGACCTAAGATGCTGTAGCCAAAGGAAATCAAATGGCCGACTCAGCTGCAAAGCAAGCAACCTAAGGGCCAATGATCCTGATGACCCAGAGTTCCAAAGTCTACTATGAAATAAGGGAAACCAGTTTTAGGTATACCCCTGAAGATTACCAAATTATAGAAAAGCTGGGAATAACAATAGGAGAAACCCCTTACGGTGTAAAAGAAGCTGAAGGGGGCAAGCTGATCCTCACCCAAAAAGGACAAAAATACATCACCAATTTACATTACCTGACCCACTTAGGGGCCAGAAAGCTAAAAGATGTGGTAAGATCCTCAGATTACTATGTTATAGGACTCTCTGATGTGGCAGATGAAGTAGTCAAAAGTTGCAAGACCTGTGCCTTGACTAATGCAGGGCACTCCATGTATACTTCCGGGAATAGGCTCAGGGGAGACCGGCCTGGGGCCTACTGGGAGGTAGATTTCACAGAAATCCAGCAAGCCAAATATGACAACAAGTACTTATTAGTCTTTGTAGACACATTTTCAGGCTGGGTAGAAGCCTTTCCCACCAGAGCTGAGACGGACAATGTGGTGACCAAGAAGATCCTGTAAGAAATGTTTCCAAGGTTAGGGATACCCAAGGTAATTGGGTCTGACAATGGACCTGCCTTCATTTCCCAGATAAGTCATGGATTGGCCACACAACTGGGGATTAACTGGAAATTACATTGTCCTTATTGACCCCAGAGTTCGGGTCAGGTAGAGAGGATGAATAGAACTCTAAAAGAGACCCTCACTAAATTGGCCATGGAGACTGGAGAGAAAGACTGGACAGCCCTCTTTCCCTTTGCCCTGTTCTGAATACGGAACACCCCAGGACAATTTAAACTCACTCCTTATGAGATCCTGTGTGGGGGACCACCACTGCTCACTGAGTCGGGTGGAGTAAATGATCCTGATGCTGTTCTCTCTAAACCCCTGTTTGCCCGCCTAAAGGCCCTTAAGATGGTGAGACACCAGGCCTAGGAACAACTGAAAGAGGTCTATAAGACTGGGAACCCAGACATACCCCAACAGTTCCAGGTCGGAGACACTGTCCTGATCCGTCACCCCTGAGAAGGGAATCTAGAACCTCGTTGGAAAGGACCGCATCTGGTACTTTTGACAACTCCTACAGTGGTAAAGGTTAAAGGCATTTCAGCCTGGATCCATGCCTCCCATGTCAAGAGAGCACTGGAGCCATCCAAAGATGAATGGGAATTGGAAAAAACTGCTGATCCTCTTAAGCTGCGTCTGTGCTGCAAATGTCTCACCAGTAGCGGATAAAAACCCCCATACCCCTCAGAAACTGACGTGGCAAGTTTCCTCACAGGCTGGGGAAATAATATGGTCCACCTCTAAAGTGGCCCTACCATACACCTGGTGGCCCATGCTCACTCCTGACTTTTGTAAGTTAGTAGCTGGACTAGCTTCCTGGGATATTCCTGACACAGATCCTCAAAACATGCCCCTAGAAGTCTCTAAAAGATTTCACCTGGGGGTAAGTTCGGGTGCGGAAACCCAGAGGCAAGGTTCCACTTGGGGAGACTGGCTTTTTATGTCTGCCGCCAAGATGGCCAAGATCAGGCAACCATTCGACATTGTGGGGGCGTAGAAAGCTTATACTGTTCTGCATGGGGATGTGAGACTACTGGAGAAGCCCACTGGAAACTCAGTTCTTCTTGGGACTGGATTGTAGTACATAAAATTTATACTTCCCCCACGAGGTGTGTCCAAAGGAGCGCAGGAGCCTGTGGCGCCAGCCCCATATGCTTACCCTTAAATATTACCTTTATCACCCAAGGACAGATTGCAGATGCATCACAATGTTTATGAGGAAGAGCACAGGGCCTTTGCTGGTATTTCCCAGATAGGTTGCTTAAGCAAGATTTAGGTACCACCTTTATAATACAATTAAAAATAGAGGGCCTTCCTGCTCAACCCGTAGGTCCCAACAAAGTGCTACCTGAACAATGACCCCCTGCTCCAGTGGCTCCATCGACAACCCCAAGGCCACGCCCCTCGGGGGTCGCCTCTAACCTCTCCTCCACACCTTCCAAACACCGGACAAAGATTGCTGAATTTGATCCGAGGGGTGTTTACTGTATTAAATGGGTCCAGCTCTAATATGACAGAATCTTGCTAGCTTTGCCTCTCCTCCAGACCCCCTTATTATGAAGGTGTTGTGGTGTCTGGGACCTTTAATAACACCACAAGTCATGACACCTGTGCCTGGAACAATAAGAACAAGTTAACCCTTACAGAGGTCTCAGGTAAAGGGACCTGCTTAGGAAACCCACTAGCTGCTTATAAACATCTCTGTAATGAGACCCTTAAGAGCCCACTGACCTTGACTAACAGAATCTTGGTGCCTATGCTGGATAAATGATAGGCATGTGGTTCAGGATTAACCCCTTATTTATCCACTTCTGTCTTCAATGACACCAAAGATTATTGTATACTGGCACAGCTGGTTCCTCAGGTTTATTATCACCCTGCCAGTACCCTTGAAGATGAATTTGACAAACACCTAAGACGTTTTCATAGAGAAACCATTTCGTTGACCCTAGCAGTCACATTGGAACTTGGAGTAGCCATGGGTGTGGGAACAGGCACAGCAGCCTTAATACAGACCCCTCAATATTTTCATGAATTGAGATCTGCAATAGATGATGATTTACAAGCCATAGAACAATCTATATCTAATCTTGAAGAATCACTGACCTCCCTCTCGGAAGTGGTTTTATGAAACAGAAGAGGACTAGACTTACTGTTCTTTAAAGATGGAGGACTATGCACTGCTTTAAGAGAAGAATGTTGCTTTTATGTACATCATTCCAGAGTGATTAAAGACTCTATGAATTAGCTAAGAGAGAGAGACTAGACAAAAGAAGGAGAGACAGAGAAGAACAACAAGGATGGTTTGAGGGATGGTTTAACAGGTCTCCATGGCTGACTACTTTAATCTCCTCATTAGCGGGGCCCCTTTTAATTTTACTTTTGCCTCTTACATTTGGACCATGTATTCTTAGTAAGTTAGTAACTTTTGTTAGAGAAAGAGTGAGTGCTGTGCAGATTTTGATGTTACGCCAACAACATCATTCATTAGAAGGACAAGAAAATCAATATTATGAGGATACTGAAATTTAGTTCTATGATTAGAACTAGTTACTAGAAGAAGTGGAGAATGAAAGGTAGAAGATTTAAGTTTACTCTCGTAAACAGAAGTTTAGACCAAAAGAAAGAAAAATAACCTGGCCTCGGAACTGTCTGTTCCAGGAACTGGCTGAACACAGGACAGGAATGCATAATTACACAAGATGGTTTGGTAATTCTATTCCTGGAATGAGCTGTCTATAAAAGTTAGATTAAAATCTTGAGAACAATCTTGAGAAACAAGATGTTTCTCCTTATGATCTTCCACTGATATTTTCGGTATTTTCCAATGACACACTCCCATACCCCTTCGGGTTGTGGTTTCTCCCTTTAAATACCTCTTCTCCAAGCTACTCGGGGTCAACTCTTCTGCCCCTGTGTGGGATACGAGTCTCAGCCCTAGTGTGCTGGTTCCTGTCATCCCTGACAATAAACCTCGTGTGATTGCAGCAAGGATAGTCTCTTGTGAGTTCTTGGGGGGTCGTGGCAACCCAAGACTTGAGTGAGGGTCTCCCCACTCTGAGGGTCTTTAACTATGGGTGCCTTTGGGATTGGTCACGGGTCTTGGAAGTTTTGGGGTCTTTTTAAAATCATTGCTGATTAATTATTTTTGGCTTAAGCTGGGCTTAGGCTAGTTGGTGGGCAGCTTCTGGCACCTCCTGATTGGCTGCCCATGAGGAGTGGTTTTTCTGGGAATTGACTTGTTTTAAATGTTTCTAGTTCTGGGAAAAAGAAAGTCAAGCTATGTATTTTCACAGCTTGAAATGCTTGGGACAAATTTGAAGAGTCAGGAAAGAGTTCTTTGCCATTTACTAAAATTATACATGCCCCCACCCAAAGGTTTTTATGATATTTGCAAAGAGTAGAATATATCAGTGACAAGGAGGCATACCTCCAATTCTCATGGCCTGGGCTTGTTGGCCTCTGGTCCAACAGGGAATATCCCCATGAGTAGGAGGCTTGTAACAGCAACAAGTTGGAAAGGGGGGTTGGGAGATACTGTTTAGAAGGGGTGGCAAATGGAGTGACTTTTATTGATTGCTTCTATTTTACTAGGAGTTATGTCTGTTTAATTGACTATCTAACTGGGATTTGGCCTTGAGAAGTAATATCTATTGAGAGAACTATCAAGATCTTTTAGATCTTTTCAAAGTGGGGAAGCACACTTGAAAAGTGTGTCCTTGTCAGTCTCTGGATTTTCTATGTCTGTTATTATATCTCACCTTTAATTTCACAAAAGAACACACATGGAATGCAATCACTGATAAGTAGATATTAACCCAGAAGCTCGGAATATCCAAGACACAACTCACATATCAATTGATTTCCAAGAAGAAGGAAGGAGAGACCTCTGGTCCTGGAAAGACTGGATGTAGCAGTGTAGGGGAATAACAGGACAGAGAAGCGGGAGGGGGTTGACTGGGGAACAGGGGGAGGGAAGAGAGCTTATGGGACTTTCGGGGAGGGTGGAACCAGGAAAGGGGAAATCACTAGGAATGTGAATAAAAAATATAGAAATAAAAGATAATTTAAAAAAAGAAATCAGATGGGAAAAAAAGGTTTTTGTCTATAGAGCTGTCTGTGGCCATGGAGACCAGAGGAGGGCCTCAGATCCTCTGAGTCACCAGTTACAGGTGGGGGAAAACATCCCCTATGTGTGCTGGGAACTGAACCAGAGTTCTCTGAGAGAGCAGTAATTGCTTTTGCAGCTGATTTCGCAAAAACTGAGTTTTTAAAAAGAGTCTTCATTGTCAAAAGGATAAAAGTTATGAGTTTTCTGGAATGACTAACCTCAATTGGGAAAACGATTTTCTCAGTTTAATCTAGCACAAGTTTTGTGAATTCTCTTGCAGTCCCTGTGAGTTTATAACTCTATTCTTCCCCTGTTGTGTCAGGAAAACATTGTTCCATTGATGTTTTCAACTACCACTGGCTCTAAAATTCTGCTCACCCCATGTTCTATGAAGACACTTAAGGATTGGCGGGAGACTATGATATATCCATTCTAGGTCTGAGAGCATACGAAACTCATAACACTGACAATGACCAGTTGACAGTTCCTGTGTTAATTAATATGCAAGAAACTTCTCTGATGAGGGCTGAGAGATGCACTCATCTACAGGTGTAGCAATAAATCATCAAGAAATGTTTCAATTCTCCCTCTATTAAGAAGAACATTAGTATTAGGTTCCCTGCTAGGACCTGCCTGCCAACAGACAATATAAATAGTGATATTTATGAGTTCTAGCTCATGGATAGGGCCTTAGGTCAAATAAGAAAGTAGTTGGTTTCTCCCATAATATATATGTCACTCTTTATTCAGTAGGTATATCTCATCAAGCCAGTAATTGATGTACCTGGAAGGTTTTACAGAGCATGGTATTCTGACAACTTTTCTCCTCCAGTGCTGTATGTGGCACCTTTTAAGAAAGTTTTCCATGTGACTTTTTCATCTTCCTTCCTTATACTACTTATGAACATGTGGGTAGCATACAAGTCTTCAAAGTAATTGTCAGTTTGATTTCTCCATTCTGTGTGTCTAGTATATGGTGTCTTCAGTCAGCAAATTTTGGAGAATTACCAGCATTATTGGTAACAGCCTATGATGCTTTGGGGTGGGGTAGATAGTGCTTTGGGAGTTGATTGGCAATCAGCTATAAAAAGAAGTTATGTAATCCTGGAATTGAAGTTTAATTATTCAACATGAGATATCTACTTGGGAACTGCCCAACGAATATATTTCAATTTTATTAAAGCTCTTTTGAAATCTGCATTTGATCATATTACAGGATGCCCAAATAGCAGTATGTACAGTTTTTTAAAGGCACTTTAATGTTAGTTATTCCTCTTCACATTTCTTCCTTTATTTCTCTCCTACATTTATGCAAATTTAATGTTCCATCACCCTTTAGTCCTTTATAACACTGTATTCTATCTCCCATATTTCAACATGCCATGACTCTCAAAAATTCCTGACTTTTAAGGTTTTGCACATTATTAATATATATATGACTAATAACCCATATGAAATTGTCAATTTGTGAACATAAGTTTCACAGTTGAAATCATGGATGTGTGCTTGTTCTAGACAAATATAAGGTATCTGAGCAATTAAAGACAAAAAAAAAAGAGTCTTCATTTTCTTTTCCTTCTCCAATGAGTAAATATTCCTGTTTGATTCCTTCTTTGCTTTGGGCCCCAGTCATCTCTTCTCCTCATTCCAATGCAGACAAGTTTCTCCAATGAAACTTGCTGAGAACCAGCACCTAAATTGAATCTCAGTCAACTCATCAGTCAAAAATTAAACAAGACCATCACCAAGGTAGATGTCATGCTGACTGTCCCAGACTCCTGAGCTGCCATTCCCCACCTGCCATTTTAACATTTTTAAGATGTTTTAAATCCTGAATCATCATGCTGCCTTTTTCTAGATTCACTGTAAATGCTTCAGCAATGCTGTACTCTAAACTGAAGTCATTGGTAACAACATGGGTTCTTGCTGTTGGAAGACAGGTGTAGGGCATACCTGACCAGCTCCTATGATCACTTTAGGCATTTGAATGATTGCTTCAAGAAAGGACACTGTGCAGAAGTCAGGGAGTGAAATGCTTCAGCCACCAAGTGGAGATGGGAATCCACCATTGACTTCCATCCTGAGGTCTCAGAGACCTCAGAAGCATGAAGTGCAATGAAATACAGGGCCTGAGTCTTCAGCTGCTCTGTGCTGTGGAGGTCAGCCAGGATGAGAGTGTGTGCACCATGTTCCACAGAGAGGTTTCTGCAGAGGGCATCGTCACACATGACCATCAAGTCCTCCAGGCGATATTTGTGAGCTGCTGTCAGCACACCAGCAGCCATGGAGTTGCTGTGGCGTTGTAGTGCCTTCCCTATGTAAATGAAGTCCATCATCTCCTTGAAGACTTTGGGATCCAGGTCATGGATATCAACATCGTTTGTTAGGCTCTCCTGCATTTCATGTTCAAACATGTCTCTGAAAAGTAGAGAGCAAGCTGCTAGGATGACCTTGTGCATCCTGATTCCATGGCCAGCTACCAACAGGCAGCAGTCTGTGAAGAGGGAATTCTCCCACAGTTCTCCTAGGTCATCTGTCAGCACATGCCTTGGATTCTTGATTGCAGGTGTCATGTTCTGTCCAGGAATGCTAAAGATGGCTCCTACAATGCACACCTTGGAGCAGAGGGTGAGCGGGTCTTCAGGGAGAAGCAAACACATATTGGAGGGAGATCTCGAAGAATGAACTTGTTGAATCCCCATTGTTGATTTTGCCTAAAGCTTATGACATTGGAACTCTTCATAATTATATATTTCTCTTCTTGGGAATTTATTATCCAGAACTCTTAACTTTGCCCAAACTGGGCTCTATGGACAGCTGAGCAACACCAGATAAACTGACAGGTAATATTTGCTTTCTTCAACAATCCTGATTGCATGTAAGCTCAAACACCAGGTCACTTCCTCATTGGCCTCTAATGAGAACACGGGACTTGTAATCTTTTTCTGAATTTCCCACATGCAAAATGAAAAGTTGCTAATGATCCACTCATAGCAGTTCAAATACAAAGTTTAAGGTAGAAAAATAGACATCTTTATTCTGAGTTTGAAGCAGGAAAATACACCTTTAATCCAGTTCTTGAGACTAGAAGAGACATCTTTACTTGGGCAGGGAGTTTAACACAGTGCTACAAACATAAAAACACAAATATCTAGACTAATATTTCTGGCTTTAAGACCCTCCAGATGGGTAGTCCTGTGTGTCGTGGGGAAATTCCTGGTGAAACCATGAAAATGTTGTACCAGGAAAATGTTAGTGATCTCCAGAAAACAGACATGAATCAATCTGATGCAACTCACAGCAGGGTCTCTATTCTATTCGAGCTAGCTCCCCACCACCACCCTACACCTCCATCACACAGGATGGTTTCGGTGGAGAGAGGAGCCCTGAATGTCTACCAGGGCAAGGCTTTATAGTAATCAGTAAGCAGAGAATGTGAGTATAAGCATATAATTGGAGAGTTACTGTGGCCTTTAACATAATTGGCTGGTGCTGGAAGTCATATCATAAACTTAACTTCTGCTCCCCTCTACATTGGTGGTCCTTAGACAAGGAGTAGGCTTGTAACCCAGGGTGCATGTTTTTTGGGGGAAATAACCTGGAGACACTGGTCTTCTTGAGGATGTAACCTGGAAACACTTGTCTTGTTGGGGATTAGCCAAGAGACTGGAGCTAGGCTTAGATTTCAATGGGGGAGGCTACTTGGAACTCTTGTTAGGTACCAGCCTGTTAGTTCACCTGAGTTCAAGCTTAGGTCAGGTTA
Source organism: Tokudaia tokunoshimensis (assembly GCA_036184795.1). Classification (NCBI taxonomy): domain Eukaryota; kingdom Metazoa; phylum Chordata; class Mammalia; order Rodentia; family Muridae; genus Tokudaia; species Tokudaia tokunoshimensis. The sequence goes on along the minus strand of BTHU01000003.1, from coordinate 66,311,843 downwards.
TTAAAATGGAGTCTGAACTTAAAACCTTTGGTACCTCAAGTTTTTCAGAGACAGGTAGAAGAGAGAACAATGGAGACACAGTGAAAGAGAGAATGATTCAGAGAACAAGAAAGAGCAGAAGAGTAGAACAGATTGTCAAAGTTAGTATCAGGTGAAGCAGAGCACTTCAGGAAAAACTGAAAGAACCCAGTTTGAATTGGTTACACTGGAAAGGATCCTTAAATCACCCAGCCACAGCTCAGAAAGAGCTAGGAAGGAGGGAGCTTATTCAGTTAAAATTCTCAGATGCTAAAAAAAATTCTAGGCCTAGATTAGATTTTAAGGGGCTAGAAACTTCTTGGAGAAGGTCAAGGTTGTTATGTGGAGACAAAAAGTCTCAGAGATGACAATAAATACAGATGAATAATAGTTACTTTTAAAATAAACACATTAGAAAGTAAACTGGTAGGTAACCTCTAGAGTTAAGTCTGGTTAAGGAATCTTCAATTTAGATAAGTGTCCAGAAACTGTGAAAGATGTAATTCTACTCTTTCAAGGACTCTGATTGGAGGCTGGGGTTCCTCCCACAAAGGCCTTAAAAGAACCTGATGCACTCCGCCATCTTTGCTCCAGTGGCCGGGAAGTTGGGACTGCCAGGCTCTGAGACAGACAGGCATAATATCGCTTGGGTCTGGGGCAGCTTGTGAGTACATGGCCCCCAAGTGCTGGGCAGATCTGCAGTAACCAGCGCGCCAGCTCTGCTGTGGGACTTCTGCCTGGCAGAGGGACCAAACACTGGGCGGAAGCCTACCAGCTTTCCTTCTGCGACCTCTGTTCCCGCAGACTGCACTGAAGAGACAGGTACCCAGGTTCTCCCCAATTAACATCGCTTGGGACACGGCCTGTTGGGGCTTCCGCCTTCTCCCAAGAACGGGACAGCGCTGTGGTCGTCTGGGTGCCAGATCTGCTGTAGGCTATCGCATCTACAGGGTGACCAGTGCCAAGGAGAAAGTGCAGAGTGCACTCCGCCATCTTTGTCCAGTGGCCGGGAAGTTGGGAATGCTAGGCTCAGAGACAGACAGGCATAATATCGCTTGGGTCTCGGGCGGCTTGTGTGTACGTGGCTCCAAAGTGCTGGGCAGATCTGCAGTAACCAGCAAGCCAGCTCTGCTGTGGGACTTCTGCCTGGAAGAGGGACGTCCCCTCCCCACCACTCTATGAGAGATCACACACCCCTGCACAGGGCAGGAGCCTACCATCCTCCCTTTGGCGACCTCTGCTCCAGGAATCCACTAGGCTGAGCCTTTGGATGTGCAAGGACTTCCCAATATAACATCACTTGGGGCAAGGCACATCAGGGCTCCAAAGTCACTCAGGAGCAGGGCAGGCCCCAGAAATCTGGGCCAGGGGAATCATGGAAAACCAGGGGGGGGGGGCAGAAATAGCTTTGCAGGCTCACAGGAGGTCCAACCAACAGCCAGTGACAGCAGGACCAACTAACATCAGAGGTAACCAGATGGCAAAAGGCAAACATAGGAACGTTACTAACAGAAATCAAAGTAATATGGCACCATCCGAACCCAACTCTCCAACAGCAGCAAGTCCTGGATACCCCACCACACCCGAAAGACAAGATCTGGATTTAAAATCACTTCTCATGATGCTATTAGAGGATCACAAGAAGGACACAAATAAATCTAATAAAGAATTACAGGAGATCATGAATCAACGGTTAGAAGCCCTAAAGGCAGGAGAACATGGATCAAAAGATGGAGGCGCACAAGGAGACAACACAAAAATCACTTAACGAGATGAATCAATGGGTAGATGCACTCACAAAGGAATCACAAAAATTGCATAAAGAAATGCAGAGGAATATGGGTCAAAAGACGGATGCCCATAAGGAGGCAACACAAAAATTGATTAAAGAAATGAATCAACGGATAGATGCCCTTACAAAGGAAACACGAGAACTGCTTAAAGAAATGCAGGACACGATGGATCAACAGATGGAATCCCATGAGAAGGAAACACAAAAATCGCTCAGAGAAATGCAGGAGAACATGGATCAACAGGCAGAAATCCTGAAAGAGGTAATGCAAAAACACCTTAAAGAAATACAGGAAAATGCAAACAAACAAGTGAAGGATCTCAGCAAATCCATCCAGGAACAAAAAAAAGGAAGTAGAAACAACTAAGAAATCACAAATGGAGACAACTTTGGAGATAGAAAACCTTGGGAAGAAATCAGGAGTCATAGATGCAAACATCAATAATAGAATACAAGAGATGGAAGAAAGAATCTCAGGTACTGAAGATTCCATAGAAAGCATCGACTCAACAGTCAAAGAAAATGCAAAATGCAAAAAACGTGTAACCCAAAACATCCAGGAAATCCAGGACACAATGAGAAGACCAAACCTAAGGATTATAGGTATAGATGAGAGTGAAGATTTGCAACTTAAAGGGCCAGTAAACATCTTCAACAAAATTATGGAGGAAAACTTCCCTAACCTAAAGAGAGAGATGCCGATGAACGTACAAGAAGCCTACAGAACTCCAAACAGACTGGACCAGAACAGAAGAACCTCCCGTAACATAATAATCAAAACACCAAATGTTCTAAACAAAGAAAGAATACTAAAAGAAGTAAGAGAAAAGGGCCAAGTAACATACAAAGGAAGACCTATCCGAATCACATCAGATTTCTCACCAGAGACTATGAAAGCCAGAAGATCCTGGGCAGATCTCATGCAGACACTAAGACAGCACAAATGCCAGCCTAGACTACTCTACCCAGCAAAACTCTCAATCACCATAGATGGAGAGACCAAGATATTCCATGATAAAACCAAATTTTCAAAATATGTTTCCACAAATCCAGCCCTGCAACGGATAATATGTGGAAACCTCCAATACAGGGAGAGAAACAACACCCAGGAAAAAAATGAGATAATAAGCTTCTTGAATCAAACCCAAAAGTAGATAACCACTCAAACATAAAAATAGCGTCAAGAATGGCAGATGGCAATAATCACTATGACTTAATCTCTCTTAATATCAATGGTCTCAATTCCCCAATTAAAAGAAATAGACTAAAGGTCTTGGAAAGATCAGGAATTCAAGGCCCATATCTAAACATAGTAAAAGCAATTTACAGCAAACCAGTAGCCAGCATCAATCTAAATGGAGAGAAACTTGAAGCAATCCCACTAAAATCAGGGACTAGACAAGGCTGCCCTCTCTCTCCATATCTTTTCAATATAGTACTTGAAGTTCTAGCTAGAGCAATTAGACAACAAAAAGAGGTCAAAGGGATACAAATTGGAAAGGAAGAAGCCAAGCTATCACTATTTGCAGACGATATGATAATATATTTAAGCGACCCAAAGAACTACACCAGAGAACTCCTACAGCTGATAATTGACTTCAGCAAAGGGGCCGGATATAAAATCAATTCAAGCAAGTCAGAAGCCTTCCTATACTCAAAGGATAAGCAGGCTGAGAAAGAAGTAAGAGAAATAATACCCTTCACGATAGCCACAAACCATATTAAGTATCTTGGCGTGACTCTAACCAAACAAGTGATAGATCTGTATGACAAGAACTTCAAGTCTCTGAAGAAAGAAATTGAAGAAGACCTCAGAAGATGGAAAAATCTGCCATGCTCATGGATTGGCAGGATTAATATAGTAAAAATGACCATCTTACCAAAAGTAATACACCAATTCAATGCAATCCCCATCAAAATCCCAACTCAATTCTTCATAGAGTTAGAAAGAGCAATTCAAAAATTCATCTGGAATAACAGAAAACCCAGAATAACTAAAACTATTCTCAAGAGTAAAAGAACCTCTGGGGGAATCAGTATCCCGGACCTCAAGCTGTACTACAGAGCAATAGTGTTAAAAACCGCATGGTGTTGGTACAGTGACTGGCATGTAGATCAATGGAACAGAATTGAAGACCCAGAAATGAATCCACACTCCTATGGTCACATGATCTTTGACAAAGGAGCTAAAACCATCCAGTGGAAAAAAGATAGCCTTTTCAACAAATGGTGCTGGCTCAGCTGGAGGTCAACATGCAGAAGAATGCAAATTGACCCATTCTTATCTCCTTGCACTAAATTCAATTCTAAGTGGATCAAAGATCTCCACATAAAACCAGACACACTGAAACTAATAGAAGGGAAACTAGGGAAGAACCTTGAACATATGGGCACAGGGGAGGATTTCCTGAACATCACTCCAATAGCTTATGCTCTAAGATCAAGAAAGACAAATGGAACCTCATTAAATTACAAAGTTTTTGCAAGGCAAAAGACACTGTCCAAAAGACAAAGCGGCAACCAACTAACTGGGAAATGATCTTTACCAAACTTACATCCGACAGAGGGCTAATATCCAATATATACATAGAACTCAAGAAGTTAAACTCCAGAGAGGCAAGTAACCCTATTAAAAAATGGGGTACAGAGCTAAACAAAGAGTTCTCACCTGAAGAATATCTAATGGCTGACAAGCACCTAAAGAGATGTTCATCATCCTTAGTCATTAGGGAAGTGCAAATCAAAACAACCCTGAGATTCCATCTCACACCAGTAAGGATGGCTAAGATCAAAAACACAGGAGACAGCAGTTGTTGGTAAGGATGTGGAGAAAGAGGAACACTCCTCCACTGCTGGTGGAATTGCAAGCTGATACAACCACTCTGGAAAGCAGTCTGGTGGTTCCTCAGAAAACTGGGCATGACACTCCCGGAGGATCCGGCTATACCACTCCTGGGCATATACCCAGAGGCTTTACCTGCATGCAGTAAGGACACATGCTCCACTATGTTCATAGCAGCCTTATTTATAATAGCCAGAAGCTGGAAAGAACCCAGATGTCCCTCAACGGAGGAATGGATTCAGAAGATGTGGTATATCTACACAATGGAATACTACTCTGCAATTAAAAACAATGAATTCAAGAAATTCCTAGGCAAATGGTCAGATCTTGAAAATATCATCCTTAGTGAGGTAACCCAATCACTAAAGAACACACATGGTATGCAGTCACTGATAAGGGGATATTGACCCAGAATCTCGGAATACCCTAGACACAATCCGCATATCAATAGATTTCTAAGAAGATGGAAGGAGAGACACCTGTTCCTGGAAAGACTGGATGTAGGGGAACGCCAGGACAGAGAAACGAGAGGGGGTTTAATGGAGAAAAGAGAGAGGGAAGGGGGCTTATGGGACTTTCGGGGAGGGAGGAAACGGGAAAGGGGAAATGATTTAGAATGTAAATTTAAAAAAATAAAATAAAAAAAAAGACATAGACTAGCAGACTGGATATGAAAACAGGACCCAGCATTTTGCTGCATGCAGGAAACGCACCTCAGTGTCAAAGACAAACACTACCTCAGAGGAAAAGGCTGGAAAACAATTTTACAAGCAAATGGCCCCAAGAAACGAGGTGGAGTAGCCATCCTAATATCAGATAAAATTGATTTTCAACCTAAAGTCATCAAAAAAGACACAGAAGGACACTACATACTGATCAAGGGAAAAATCCACCATCAAGAACTCTCAATTCTGAATATCTATGCTCCAAATGCAAGGGCACCTTCATTCATAAAAGAAACTTTACTAAAGCTCAAAGCACACATCGCACCTCACACAATAATAGTGGGTGACTTCAACACCCCACTCTCTGAAATGGATTGTTCAGGAAAGGAGAAACGAAACAGGGACACAATGAACCTAATTGAAGCCTTGGAACAAATGGAATTAACAGATATATATAGAACATTTCATCCTAGAGCTAAAGAATACACCTTCTTCTCAGCACCTCATGTTACCTTCTCCAAAATTGACCATACAATTGGTCACAAATCAGACCTCAACAGATATAAGAAGATAGAACTAATCCCATGCCTCCTATCAGATCACTATGGAATAAGGGTGGTCTTCAATGGCAACAAAAACAAAAGAAAACCCACGTACACATGGAGGCTGAACAATGCTCTACTCAATGATAACTTCGTCAAGGTGGTAATAAAGAAACAAAGCAAAGACTTTTTGAAAGTTAATGAAAATGAAGGCACAACATACCCTAATTTATGGGACACAATGAAAGCAGTGCTAAGAGGAAAATTCATAGCCCTGAGTGCCGCCAAAAAGAAACGGGAGACAGCATACACTAACAGCTTAATGGCACACCTGAAAGCCCTGGAACAAAAAGAAGCAAATACACCAAAGAGGAGTAGAAGGCAGGAAATCATCAAACTCAGGGCTGAAATCAATCAAGTAGAAACAAATAAAACCATACAAAGAATCAATAAAACGAGGAGTTGGTTCTTTGAGAAAATCAACAAGATAGATATGCCCTTAGCCAGACTAACCAGAGGGCACAGAGAGACCCCTGTTCCTGGAAAGACTGGATGTAGGGGAACGCCAGGACAGAGAAGTGAGAGGGTGTTGAATGGGGAACACAGGGAGGGAAGGGGGCTTATGGGATTTTCGGGGAGGGAGGAAACGGGAAAGGGGAAATGATTTGGAATGTAAATAAAAAAAACTTAGAAAATAAAAAAAGAAGGAAAAAAGAGGAGAAAATAGATAAGAAAAGCCATGATCATGTGAAAAGGGGAGAAAATAGAGAGAAAGAGAAAGAGATGAAGAAGAGGGCCAGGGAAGAATAAGCGGGAGAGAGAGAGCACACAAGGGCTGAGTGGCACTATTTGTAGTGAGTTGGGTTGCCAGGTAACAGAGAGGTGGGGAGAACCTGGCTGCAGGTAGGTGACCACAGAGTTGGAGTCAGGCTAGTACCTGAGGCATGGCCACATGTCTCATTAAAGTCCCACAGAATTTCTTTAAGTGTCTCTATATTTAAGCTTATGTTGGCTATGGGCTTGGTCTAAAGTGCCTTTATTATATTCAGTTACATTCCTTGCGTCTCTCAGGACTTTTGTCATGGAGGTGTTGGATTTTGTCAAAGGCTTTTTCTGCATTTGTGTGGCTTTTGTCTTTCAGTTTGTTCATATGGTAGATTGTAGTACTAATGCTGAAGCTCCTGTGCCAGCTGCTCCAGCTACTCCTATATGAAGCAGGGTGGAGAACACTATAGCAGGTACAACAACACGTTTCACCTGGAACTGTGGAGTCTAATTTATTGGGAATGCTTTCCCCTACATAGTATGTTTTGGAGGAACAAGCTGTACCAGGATATAGAAATCAGATAATACATTTACAACTAGGGTGTATATGTAAGGGGTGAGTCCTGATGCACAAGCCAATCAAGTACTCATATTCTATATTAGCAAGAGTTACAATGAACTTGCAGGGATGTGACTATTCTGAGGATATCTGATTTCCAATACAAAGGCCTTCTTCTGTTATTGACTGTACAGTTAGTTTACCTCTTTCTAATTGCTGTCAACTACACTGAATACTCTCTGTGGTCTATGAATAGTTTCCAGGGACAGTTATTCCATCATTGTAGTGGCTTGGACATTTATGCATAACCCATAGTCCTGTGACAAGTCAGGACAAGAGGAATTAAGTATCTAGAAAGAAGCTTCCACAGTTGCAGGGGTCCTGATCTAAGTGGTGGAGTGGGATTTTGTTGAGACAGGAAGCTAGTGAAGTTGGTGACTATATATATATGACATATATATATATGACTCACTATATGTATATGCATACATATAGTGACGGGTAGGGGAAGGGAGGGGAGGTCATAGATGGAGTCAAAGGCCTCAGCTCCAGTCTTGCTTGGGTTGGATTTTATTGGGCCCAATGGGTAACCCTAGAATCTGTCTAACAACTTGTCATACAGAGAAAAGTGTATTTCTAATGGATATCCCTGGAATATGTCCAGCATAAAAAGTACCTCCTTTTCTTATATATTCTATCATTACCCAAATATACCTTCATCCCATCCTATAGCCTGTTTCTCTCTTTCAGTGAAGCTGATGAGTATCAGGTGGTTATAAGGTGTGTATGTGTGAGAAAATGTGAGGCTTTTCTTTCTTTTCTTTTAAAGATTTATATATGTATTTCAGGTATATGAGTACACTGTCCTTGTATTCAGATACACCAGAAGAGGGCAACAGATCACATTATAGATGGTTGTGAGTCACAATATGTTTGCTGGGAATTGATTTCAGGACCTCTGGAAGAACAGTTGGTGCTCTTAATTGCTGAGCCATCTTTCCAGCCCCATGTGAGGCTTCTTCTCTTTCTAACTTGCTTGTTGAAATCAAATTTTAATGAAGGTCCCAGTAGATAGAGCCTATGATTCATAGCCCCTCTGTGAACAGTAGAAGTCCAAGGCTCCTTTGCAGTCTCTATGATGGACCTGATGCTCTGAGTGTGTGTAAAGATCGTATTTTTGGAGGTATTGTCCCATAGGAGTCTAACTGGTTATGCATCCAATCTTTTTTTCCCTGTTTTTATTTTCTAAGTTTTTTTTTGTTTACATTCCAAATCATTTCCTCTTTCCCGTTTCCTCCTTCCCCGAAAGTCCCATAAGCCCCCTTCTCCTCCCTCTTTTCCCCATTCAATCCCCTCTTGCTTCTCTGTTCTGGCTTTCCCTTACATCCAGTCTTTCCAGAACCAGGGTCTCTCCTTCCATCTTCTTGGAAATCTATTGATATGTGAATTATGTCTAGGGTATTCCAAGATTCTGGGTTAATATCCCCTTATCAGTGACTGCATACCATGTGTGTTCTTTTGTGATTGGGTTACCTCACTAAGGATGATATTTTCAAGTTCCGACCATTTGCCTAAGAATTTTGTGAGTTCATTGTTTTTAATTGCAGAGTAGTATTCCATTGTGTAAATATACCACATCTTCGGAATCCATTCCTCAGTTGAGGGACATCTGGGTTTTTTCCAGCTTCTGGCTATTGTAAATAAGGCTGCTATGAACATAATGGAGCATGTGTCCTTATTGCATGCAGGTAAAGCCTCTGGGTATATGCCCAGGAGTGGTATAGCCAGATCCTCCGGGAGTGTGATGCCCAGTTTTCTGAGGAACTGCCAGACTCCATTCCAGAATGCAACGAATCTTTTTGATCTAAGTGTAAATATGGGAACCAAGTCCCAAATGTGGGAAGTGTGACTGAGAAAATGTATTACAGCTGGATTTCATGGAGGCATTTCCTCAACTGAAGTCTCCTTTCTATCTGATGACTCTAGTTTGTGTCAAGTTGACACAAAACAAAACACAACACCATTTTTCTTACTTAGATCTTTAGATCCTTAGGCTTTATGATATCTATTTTTTGAGGTACATGTATATACATACATACATACATACATACACTATATATATTGCAAACTCCATAGCCATCTCTTAGTTGAAATGGAACAACACAAATCAATAGTCAAATGTGAGTCATACATAAAAGACACTTGAATGCCTGTAAAACTGAATACACTAAGCTGAGAAAAAGAGAGGACTTAGAGATAGAATGAAATATTTGAACCCTAGAAATAGAAGATAGTGCAGAAGGGAACTGAGATATGTACTTGGGGAAAGTGTATGCAGGATGTGAGCATGCTGAGGGGGCTACTCATCTGCTTTCTTCCCATCCTGTTAGGTCCACCTCCCAGCTTCTACTTTGCAATAAACTTACAGATACATCAACTAAATTTAAAAATGATACCACCAACAATGCAATGGGCCCTCCCACATTGATCACTAATTGAGAAAATATGTTACAGCTGGATCTCATGAAGATATTTCCTCAACTGAGGCTCCTTTCAATCTGATGACTACAGGTTGTGTCAAGTTCACACAAAATCAACCAGTACACATTTACACAGTGTGTGTGTGAGTGTGTGTGTGTTTGTGTATGTGTGTGTGTGCATGTGTGTTTGTAGGGGCCTGGGCAGGGGAGAGATCAGACAAAATCGAACAGAGCTTGGAATGGAGAAGAAAAAAATAGGAGAGAGTGAATATCTTTCCATTTTCCCAATCACTTGTAGTATCTGTAAAAGTCCCTAGAAACAATAGGGTCTAGAATGTCATTAGGTAGCCCTTTAGACTTATTATATAAGGAGTATTGTGTCCAAATTCTATTGAAAAAGTGAATAAATTGAGGTACATTCTGGTCATGTGCAAGCTTAAAATTATGGAGATTTTCTAAAAGGCATCCCTAGAATGAGTGAGACAGCATGGATAACACCTTTCCTGTGGATGAAAAAGGGGAATGGAGGAAGACTTCACTGCAGCCTATGGTCATAGAAGACTCCAAGACTCAGACTGGACTGGAAGAAGACACAAAATTTTCAGTGGTTTTTTACCTCATTCAATAGGGTTCGGGGCTAATCCCAAGGAGAGACTGGGCATCTGGAACCAGGGATTGTGTGGAGGCCAGAAGGCAAGGATGAAGAACCAATCTCTAGCAGACTGATGTCATCCACAAGAAAGGGTCAGGGAAACACACGGAGTCACAAAAGCCAGGAGGAGCTAGGAGAGATGTGGGGATGACAGGCAACTCTGAAAGGAAGGCAGGAGAAGAGGGCAGGAGAGTGTGGAATAGCCCGATTGTGCCTAAGGACACTGCAGCACTGCAGCTCCAATGTGAGGGTGGACAGGGTCAGGTGAAGAGGGCCAGCCAGGGGGTCTAGGTCCATGTTGGGACTTGGGACACAGTGAAGAGAAGGGGAAAAAAGGATTAGGGATAATTGTGGAGTGGAGGGTCACTGAGAAATTGGAAGTATGTCTGTGAAAAGTTGGCCTGCCTGTATTCACATTGCTTGATCTTGTTGGCCTCTTGTCCAGGATGGAATCTCCCCAAGTTGGAAACTTGTACACAGTAACAAGGAGGAAAGTGGTGTTGGGGGATACTCTTTGGAAGAGAGCAAGCAAGGTGACTTTTATTGACTGCTTCTATTTACTAGGAATTATATCTATTTAATTGACTATCTGACTATGATGTGAACTTGCTAAGGGTTAATTTTTGCGGAAACTAGAATGTTATTTTAGATTTTCCAATGTGCTGAGGCGCCAGGCAGTGGTGGCACATGCCTTTAATCCCAGCACTTGGGAGGCAGAGGCAGCGGATTTCTGAGTTCAAGGTCAGCCTGGTTTACAGAGCGAGTTTCAGGACAGTCAGGGCTACACAGAGAAACACTGTCTCAAAAACCAAAAAAAAAATCCATCCAACGTGCTGAGGCAGTTTTTTAAAGTGTGTCATTGTGAATCTCTGGATGTTCTCAGTATCTGTTGTTATGTCTCACCTTTAAATTCTGATTAGGTTAATTTATATATTTTCTCTCTGCACTTATATTAGTTTGGAATCAGATATATTAATCCTATTGATTTTCTCAAAGAACCAATTCTTATTTCATTAAATCATTGTATAGAAATTTTAAATTCCCCTTTTCCAGAATTCCTTCAGTATTTGTTTTCTAAATGGATTCTGTTTCCATTTTCTGGTCTTAAGCAATTTTGTTCATTTTCGTCCACTGTCTTTTTATTGTTTTTTGAATTTCCTTAATGGATTTCTTTCTTTCCTCAAAATATTTATATACAGTTTCATGGATTTGCTTCAGGGATTTCTTCCTTCTCTCCTTAATGACCACTGTCACCTTCAGAAAGATTGTTTTGAAGCCTTTCTTCATGCTTCAGCCATATTGGAATGTTCAGGGACTGCTGCATTAGGATAGCTGGGTTTTACTGTAGACAAAATGTCCTGGGTGCTATCGATTGTGCTGTATATGCTAGTATTTAAGATTCTGGCATTGTAATGGTTAAAGATTTATATCCTTATTTCCACATTTGACTGTCGGGGAGTAGTTCTATTCATTGTCTTCTGTTTCCTCTCACGAAATTTGAAGAGTGTGACTGCTGTATGTTGTCTTAGTTAGGGTGTTATGGCTGTGAAGAGAAATCATGACCAAAACAACTCTTATAAAGACAAAAATTTACATGGGTTGGCTTGGCATTTTGGACTTTCTGACCATTATAATCATGATGGGAAGCATGTCATCACGCAGGGAGGCTTGGTGCTAGAAGAGCCAACATCTCTACACCTTGGCAAAAGGCAACTCTAACCTAGAGCCTAGTAGCTCATGCTGCCCCCTGCTCCTTCTTGCTGGGACTGGAACATGCCTCCTTGGTTTTATTACATCTTTCACTGCTTAGGCTTAGCAGGCTTAGAAATTGTTCTGTATACTGTACTTGAACTCAGAGATCTGCATACCTCTGTTTCCCTAATGCTGTGATTAAAGGCCTGTACTACTAGGCCTGGACCCAATCCTCTCTTTATATTTCCACAAGATCTTTATAAATTCTGGATTATAGATCATTCCAATTATGGTCAAGTTGAAAATTGAGAACAGCAATCACTGCTGTAAGGCAAGAACTTTTCTTTGGACCTAATAGTTTTGACTGTTAATAGTTGGAGGATTCTGTGTACAGGGAGCTGACACTTAGGAATGGGGATAGGTTTGAAGTCTGAAGGGGTTCACAGGAGAGAGGGGATTCCTTCAGAATCTGCTTATTTTGTATCCTTGGATTTAGGAGAGACAGTGAAAGGTGGTCAGGCCAGTAGGATTGGTATAGAGTTGTGGTTTAGAATGGTAGGACTGGTTCTACAAGAACGTAAGGATTGGGGAAGACCTTCCATGTCAAGATTGTTCTGTGAGTTATCAGGGAGTGTATGCTGCAGTTAGGGGCTAAAATACAGCAAGGAGTTAGAGGGAGGGAGCTTTAAAAGGAATTCTCTCTATGACTAACAGGAGATGTAAGCAGGCAGAAAGGATAGATAGAGCTGGTGTTATGATATAGCTCTGTAGATCAGCCTAGGGGATTGAATTTGGCATGGAGGGGGGAATGATGAATTTTTCAGTTACCATAACTGTTTCCCTGCCATGTTTTTTTTACTGTGTTCTTAATCAATGGCAGCAGGCTAAGATGATAGAATGAGTTGTGGGAAGGAAGATTAGGGGAGAAGTTCTTTGTGATCCACTGGGGTTGGTGCTTTACAGGACAGACTAAGCACAGCAAATTTCCTGCTATAAATCTAGGAATGAGAATGGGGAAATAGTAAGTACTAGAGGAAAGGGCCAGATGTGAATCTGTCTTTAGACTTCTGATACCATGGAAAGAGTGGCAGTTGTGTTAGCAGGGATGCAAGCTGGGCTTAAAGAATGGGACAGAGCAAAGAATATGGGGAGGGAGGTTAGAAGGAGAAGATCTGTGAGATCCACAGGATATGGTAAGAATAGGCAGTGAAGACTCCCACAGATGCTGTGGTAGAGAGGTGGATGGAGTTTGTGGAATTGGGTCTGGGGAAACTTTAGTACAAGTATATCTGTAAGCAATGTATCTGATGTGGTGGCAGGCATGGCCTAGAGCTATGGTTCTCAACCTGTGGCTTCTTAGCCTCTTTGGTGGTCCAATGACCATTTCATAGGGGTTAAATATCAGAAATACTCTGTATCAGCTATTTCCACTATGATTCATAACAATAGCAACACTACAAGTATGAAGTAGCCAACGAGTAATTTAATGGTTCTGGTTAACCACAAAATGAAGTACTGTATTAAGGGGGCACAACACTGAGAAGATTAGGAACTAAGGGCCTAGAAACGATGGATCCATAATGAATTAATCCCTTCTAATGTTTTCAAAGATTTTAGGCATATATCCAGAGACTTTACCTGCATGCAATGAGGACACATGCTCCACTATGTTCATAGCAGCCTTATTTATAATAGCCAGAAGCTGGAAAGAACCCAGATGTCCCTCAACGGAGGAATGGATTCAGAAGATGTGGTATATCTACACAATGGAATACTACTCTGCAATTAAAAACAATGAATTCACGAAATTCCTAGGCAAATGGTCAGATCTTGAAAATATCATCCTTAGTGAGGTAACCCAATCACAAAAGAACACACATGGTATGCAGTCACTGATAAGGGGATATTGACCCAGAATCTCGGAATACCCTAGACACAATCCGCATATCAATAGATTTCTAAAAAGATGGACGGAGAGACCCCTGGTCCTGGAAAGACTGGATGTAGGGGAATGCCAGGACAGAGTAACGAGAGGGGGTTGAATGGAGAAAAGAGGGAGGGAAGGGGGCTTATGGGACTTTCGGGGAGGGAGGAAACGGGAAAGGGGAAGTGATTTGGAATGTAAATTAAAAAATAAAATAAAATAAATAATTAAAAAAAAAGAATTTAGCATGCCTTGAAATGCAAACACATCTTTCCCACGAGGTGTAGACTCCCTCTACTTTGGTCTACTCTCCTCAGTCATCATAAGAGCATGATGATGGAGTCCAAATTTGATAATATTAAATGCCAAGAAAAAAATACCAAGAATTTCTTTTTTTTTTTAATTTAATTTAATTTTATTTTTTTAATTTACATTCCAAATCACTTCCCCTTTCCCGTTTCCTCCCTCCCCGAAAGTCCCATAAGCCCCCTTCCCTCCCTCTTTTCTCCGTTCAACCCCCTCTCATTACTCTGTCCTGGCGTTCCCCTACATCCAGTCTTTCCAGGACCAGGGGTCTCTCCTTCCATCTTTTTAGAAATCTATTGATATGCTGATTGTGTCTAGGGTATTCTGAGATTCTGGGTCAATATCCCCTTATCAGTGACTTCATACCATGTGTGATCTTTTGTGATTGGGTTACCTCACTAAGGATGATATTTTCAAGTTCTGACCATTTGCCTAGGAATTTCGTGAATTCATTGTTTTTAATTGCAGAGTAGTATTCCATTGTGTAAATATACCACATCTTCTGAATCCATTCCTCCGTTGAGGGACATCTGGGTTCTTTCCAGCTTCTGGCTATTATAAATAAGGCTGCTATGAATATAGTGGAGCATGTGTCCTTATTGCATGCAGGTAAAGTCTCTGGGTATATGCCCAGGAGTGGTATAGCCGGATCCTCCGGAAGTGTCATGCCCAGTTTTCTGAGGAGCCGCCAGACTGCTTTCCAGAGTGGTTGTACCAGCCTGCAATTCCACCAGCAGTGGAGGAGTGTTCCTCTTTCTCCACATCCTCGCCAACAACTGCTGTCTCCTGTGTTTTTGATCTTAGCCATCCTGACTGGTGTGAGATGGAATCTCAGGGTTGTTTTGATTTGCATTTCCCTAATGACTAAGGATGATGAACATCTCTTTAGGTGCTTCTCAGCCATTAGATATTCTTCAGGTGAGAACTCTTTGTGGAGCTCTGTACCCCATTTTTTAATAGGGTTACTTGCCTCTCTGGAGTTTAACTTCTTGAGTTCTTTGTATATCTTGGATATTAGCCCTCTGTCGGATGTAAGGTTGGTAAAGATCATTTCCCAGTTAGTTGGTTGCCGCTTTGTCTTTTTGACGGTGTCTTTTGCCTTGCAAAAACTTTGTAATTTAATGAGGTCCCATTTGTCTATTCTTGATCTTAGAGTATAAGCTGTTGGAGTTCTGTTCAGGAAATTCTCCCCTGTGCCCATATGTTCAAGGTTCTTCCCTAGTTTCCCTTCTATTAGTTTCAGTGTGTCTGGTTTTATGTGGAGATCTTTGATCCACTTAGAATTGAGCTTAGTGCAAGGAGATAAGGATGGGTCAATTTGCATTCTTCTGCATGTTGACCTCCAGCTGAGCCAGCACCATTTGTTGAAAAGGCTATCTTTTTTCCACTGGATGGTTTTAGCTCCTTTGTCAAAGATCAAGTGACCATAGGAGTGTGGATTCATTTCTGGGTCTTCAATTCTGTTCCATTGATCTACATGTCTGTTACTGTACCAATACCATGCAGTTTTTAACACTATTGCTCTGTAGTACAGCTTGAGGTCCGGGATACTGATTCCCCCAGAGGTTCTTTTACTCTTTTTTTTTTTTTTTTTTTTTTTTTTTTAAGGACCTAGGTATGTTTTATTATTTTTTTTTTTATATATTTTTTTTTAATTTTATTTTATTTTATTTTTTTAATTTACATTCCAAATCACTTCCCCTTTCCCGTTTCCTCCCTCCCCGAAAGTCCCATAAGCCCCCTTCCCTCCCTCTTTTCTCCGTTCAACCCCCTCTCATTACTCTGTCCTGGCGTTCCCCTACATCCAGTCTTTCCAGGACCAGGGGTCTCTCCTTCCATCTTTTTAGAAATCTATTGATATGCTGATTGTGTCTAGGGTATTCTGAGATTCTGGGTCAATATCCCCTTATCAGTGACTTCATACCATGTGTGATCTTTTGTGATTGGGTTACCTCACTAAGGATGATATTTTCAAGTTCTGACCATTTGCCTAGGAATTTCGTGAATTCATTGTTTTTAATTGCAGAGTAGTATTCCATTGTGTAAATATACCACATCTTCTGAATCCATTCCTCCGTTGAGGGACATCTGGGTTCTTTCCAGCTTCTGGCTATTATAAATAAGGCTGCTATGAATATAGTGGAGCATGTGTCCTTATTGCATGCAGGTAAAGTCTCTGGGTATATGCCCAGGAGTGGTATAGCCGGATCCTCCGGAAGTGTCATGCCCAGTTTTCTGAGGAGCCGCCAGACTGCTTTCCAGAGTGGTTGTACCAGCCTGCAATTCCACCAGCAGTGGAGGAGTGTTCCTCTTTCTCCACATCCTCGCCAACAACTGCTGTCTCCTGTGTTTTTGATCTTAGCCATCCTGACTGGTGTGAGATGGAATCTCAGGGTTGTTTTGATTTGCATTTCCCTAATGACTAAGGATGATGAACATCTCTTTAGGTGCTTCTCAGCCATTAGATATTCTTCAGGTGAGAACTCTTTGTTTAGCTCTGTACCCCATTTTTTAATAGGGTTACTTGCCTCTCTGGAGTTTAACTTCTTGAGTTCTTTGTATATCTTGGATATTAGCCCTCTGTCGGATGTAAGGTTGGTAAAGATCATTTCCCAGTTAGTTGGTTGCCGCTTTGTCTTTTTGACAGTGTCTTTTGCCTTGCAAAAACTTTGTAATTTAATGAGGTCCCATTTGTCTATTCTTGATCTTAGAGTATAAGCTATTGGAGTTCTGTTCAGGAAATTCTCCCCTGTGCCCATATGTTCAAGGTTCTTCCCTAGTTTCCCTTCTATTAGTTTCAGTGTGTCTGGTTTTATGTGGAGATCTTTGATCCACTTAGAATTGAGCTTAGTGCAAGGAGATAAGGATGGGTCAATTTGCATTCTTCTGCATGTTGACCTCCAGCTGAGCCAGCACCATTTGTTGAAAAGGCTATCTTTTTTCCACTGGATGGTTTTAGCTCCTTTGTCAAAGATCAAGTGACCATAGGAGTGTGGATTCATTTCTGGGTCTTCAATTCTGTTCCATTGATCTACATGTCTGTTACTGTACCAATACCATGCAGTTTTTAACACTATTGCTCTGTAGTACAGCTTGAGGTCCGGGATACTGATTCCCCCAGAGGTTCTTTTACTCTTGAGAATAGTTTTAGCTATTCTGGGTTTTCTGTTATTCCAGATGAATTTTTGAATTGCTCTTTCTAACTCTATGAAGAATTGAGTTGGGATTTTGATGGGGATTGCATTGAATCTGTGTATTACTTTTGGTAAGATGCTCATTTTTACTATATTAATCCTGCCAATCCATGAGCATGGCAGATTTTTCCATCTTCCGAGGTCTTCTTCAATTTCTTTCTTCAGAGACTTGAAGTTCTTGTCATACAGATCTTTCACTTGTTTGGTTAGCGTCACGCCAAGATACTTAATATGGTTTGTGGCTATCGTAAAGGGTATTATTTCTCTTACTTCTTTCTCAGCCTGCTTATCCTTTGAGTATAGGAAGGCTTCTGACTTGCTTGAGTTGATTTTATATCCGGCCACTTTGCTGAAGTCGTTTATCAGCTGTAGGAGTTCTCTGGTGGAGTTCTTTGGGTCGCTTATGTATACTATCATATCGTCTGCAAATAGTGATAGTTTGACTTCTTCCTTTCCAATTTGTATCCCTTTGACCTCTTTTTCTTGTCTAATTGCTCTAGCTAGAACTTCAAGTACTATATTGAAAAGATATGGAGAGAGAGGGCAGCCTTGTCTAGTCCCTGATTTTAGTGGGATTGCTTCAAGTTTCTCTCCGTTTAGATTGATGCTGGCTACTGGTTTGCTGTAAATTGCTTTTACTATGTTTAGATATGGGCCTTGAATTCCTGATCTTTCCAAGACCTTTAGCATGAAAGGATGCTGAATTTTGTCAAATGCTTTCTCAGCATCTAATGAGATGACCATGTGGTTTTTTTCTTTGAGATTGTTTATGTAGTGGATTACATTGATGGATTTCCTTATATTGAACCATCCCTGCATCCCTGGGATGAAGCCTACTTGATCGTGGTGAATGATCGTTTTGATGTGTTCTTGGATTCGGTTGGCAAGAATTTTATTGAGTATTTTTGCATCGATATTCATAAGAGAGATTGGCCTGAGATTCTCTTTCTTTGTCGGATCTTTGTGTGCTTTTGGTATTAGTGTAATTGTGGCTTCATAGAACGATTTGGGTAGTGTTCCTTCTGTTTCTATTTTGTGGAACAGTTTGAAGAGTATTGGTGTTAGGTCTTCTTTGAAGGTCTGATAGAATTCTGCACTAAAACCATCTGGACCTGTGCTTTTTTTGGTTGGAAGACTTCCAATGACAACTTCTATTTCTTCAGGGGTTATAGGACGGTTTAGATGGTCTATTTGATCCTGATTTAATTTTGGTACTTGGTATCTGTCAAGGAAATTGTCCATTTCCTCAAGATTTTCTAGTTGTGTTGAATACAGGTTTTTGTAGTAGGATCTGATGATTTTTTGAATTTCCTCAGTTTCTGTTGTTATCTCTCCCTTTTCGTTTCTGATTTTATTAATTTGGATACTATCTCTGTGCCCTCTGGTTAGTCTGGCTAAGGGCTTATCTATCTTGTTGATTTTCTCAAAGAACCAACTCCTCGTTTTGTTGATTCTTTGTATGGTTTTATTTGTTTCTACTTGATTGATTTCAGCCCTGAGTTTGATGATTTCCTGCCTTCTACTCCTCTTTGGTGTATTTGCTTCTTTTTGTTCCAGGGCTTTCAGGTGTGCCATTAAGCTGTTAGTGTATGCTGTCTCCCGTTTCTTTTTGGCGGCACTCAGGGCTATGAATTTTCCTCTTAGCACTGCTTTCATTGTGTCCCATAAATTAGGGTATGTTGTGCCTTCATTTTCATTAACTTTCAAAAAGTCTTTGATTTCTTTCTTTATTTCCACCTTGACCAAGTTATCATTGAGTAGAGCGTTGTTCAGCCTCCATGTGTACGTGGGTTTTCTTTTGTTTTTGTTGCCATTGAAGACCACCCTTATTCCATAGTGATCTGATAGGAGGCATGGGATTATTTCTATCTTCTTGTATCTGTTGAGGTCTGATTTGTGACCAATTATATGGTCAATTTTGGAGAAGGTACCATGAGGAGCTGAGAAGAAGGTGTATTCTTTAGCTCTAGGATGAAATGTTCTATATATATCAGTTAGTTCCATTTGGTCCAAGGCTTCAATTAGATTCACTGTGTCCCTGTTTAGTTTCTGCTTTCCTGAACGATCCATTTCAGAGAGCGGGGTGTTGAAGTCACCCACTATTATTGTGTGCGGTGCGATGTGTGCTTTGAGTTTTAGTAAAGTTTCTTTTACGAATGAGGGTGCCCTTGCATTTGGAGCATAGATATTCAGGATTGAGAGTTCTTGATGGTGGATTTTTCCCTTGATCAGTATGTAGTGTCCTTCTGTGTCTTTTTTGATGACTTTGGGTTGAAAATCAATTTTATCCGATATTAGGATGGCTACTCCACCTCGTTTCTTGGGGCCATTTGCTTGTAAAATTGTTTTCCAGCCTTTTACTCTGAGGTAGTGTTTGTCTTTGACACTGAGGTGCGTTTCCTGCATGCAGCAAAAAGCTGGGTCCTGTTTACGTATCCAGTCTGCTAGTCTATGTCTTTTAATTGGGGAATTGAGACCATTGATATTAAGAGAGATTAAGGCATAGTGATTATTGCCATCTGCCATTCTTGACGCTATCTTTATGTTTGAGTGGTTATCTACTTTTGGGTTTGATTCAAGAAGGTTATTATCTCATTTTTTCCAGGGTGTTGTTTCTCTCCCTGTATTGGAGGTTTCCACCTATTATCCGTTGCAGGGCTGGATTTGTGGAAAGATATTGTGAAAATTTGGTTTTATCATGGAATATCTTGGTCTCTCCATCTATGGTGATTGAGAGTTTTGCTGGGTATAGTAGTCTAGGCTGGCATTTGTGCTGTCTTAGTGTCTGCATGAGATCTGCCCAGGATCTTCTGGCTTTCATAGTCTCTGGTGAGAAGTCTGATGTGATTCGGATAGGTCTTCCTTTGTATGTTACTTGGCCCTTTTCTCTTACTGCATTTAGTATTCTTTCTTTGTTTAGAACATTCGGTGTTTTGATTATTATGTGACGGGAGGTATTTCTGTTCTGGTCCAGTCTGTTTGGAGTTCTGTAGGCTTCTTGTACATTCATCGGCATCACTCTCTTTAGGTTAGGGAAGTTTTCCTCCATAATTTTGTTGAAGATGTTTACTGGCCCTTTAAGTTGCAAATCTTCACTCTCATCTATACCTATAATCCTTAGGTTTGGTCTTCTCATTGTGTCCTGGATTTCCTGGATGTTTTGGGTTACAAGTTTTTTGCATTTTGCATTTTCTTTGACTGTTGACTCGATGCTTTCTATGGAATCTTCAGCACCTGAGATTCTTTCTTCCATCTCTTGTATTCTATTGTTGATGTTTGCATCTATGACTCCTGATTTCTTCCCAAGGTTTTCTATCTCCAAAGTTGTCTCCCTTTGTGATTTCTTAGTTGTTTCTACTTCCTTTTTTAGTTCCTGGATGGATTTGCTGAGATCCTTCACTTGTTTGTTTGTATTTTCCTGTATTTCTTTAAGGTATTTTTGCATTACCTCTTTCAGGATTTCTTCCTGATGACCCACGTTCTCCTGCATTTCTCTGAGCGATTTTTGTGTTTCCTCCTCATGGGATTCCATCTGTTGATCCATCGTCTCCTGCATTTCTTTAAGCAGTTCTCGTGTTTCCTTTGTAAGGGCATCTAACCGTTGATTCATTTCTTTAAGCAATTTTTGTGTTGCCTCCTTATGGGCATCCGTCTGTTGACCCATATTCTTCTGCATTTCTTTATGCAAATTTTGTGATTCCTTTGTGAGTGCATCTACCCCTTGATTCATCTCGTTAAGCGATTTTTGTGTTGTCTCCTTGTGCGCCTCCATCTTTTGATCCATGTTCTCCCGCATTTCTCTAAGCGATTTTTGTGTTTCCTTTGTAAGGGCTTCTAACCGTTGATTCATGGTCTCCTGTAACTCTTTATGAGATTTATTTGTGTCCTTCTTGTGATCCTCTAATAGCATCATGAGAAGTGATTTTAAATCCAGATCTTGTCTTTCGGGTGTGGTGGGGTATCCAGGACTTGCTGCTGTTGGAGAGTTGGGTTCGGATGGTCCCACATTACTTTGATTACTGTTAGTAACATTCCTACGTTTGCCTTTTGCCATCTGGATACCTCTGGTGTTAGTTGGTCCTGCTGCCACTGGCTGTTGGTTGGACCTCCTGTGAGCCTGCAAAGCTATTTCTGCCCCCCCTGGATTACCAGGATTCCCCTGGCACCGATTTCTGGGGCCTGCCTGCTCCTGAGTGACTTTGGAGCCCTAATGTGCTTTGCCCCAAGTGATCTTATATTGGGGAGGCCTTGCACATCTAAAGGCTCAGCCTAGTGGATTCCTGGAGCAGAGGTCGCCAAAGGGAGGCTGGCAGGCTCCTGCCCTGTGCAGGGGTGTGTGATCTCTCCTGGGGGGGGGGGAGGGGGCGTCCCTCTGTCAGGCAGAAGTCCCACAGCAGATCTGGCGCGCTGGTCACTGCAGATCAGCCCAGCACCTGGGAGCAGGTTACACACAAGCTGCCTGAACCCGAAGAGATATTATGCCTGTCTGTCTCTGAGCCTGGTGGTCCCAACTACCTGGTCACTGGAGCAAAGATGGCGGAGGGCACTCTCCGTGGCGCTGCTCACCCTGTGGTCACGATGGCCCGCCGATCTGGCACCCAGACGACCACAGCGCCAACCCGCCCTCGGGCACAGAAGGAAGCCCCAACAGGCCGTGTCCCAAGTGATGTTATATCGGGGGGAGGGCCTGGGTACCGGTCTCTCCAGCGCAGTCCGCGGGAACAGAGGTCGCGGAAGGGAAGCTGGCAGGCTCCCTCCCTGCGCGGGGTCCCTCCACCAGGCTGAAGGTCCCACCGCGGAACTGGCGCGCTGGTTACTGCAGATCAGCCCAGCACCTGGGAGCAGGTTACACACAAGCTGCCTGAAACCGAAGCGATATTATGCCTGTCTGTCTCTGAGCCTGGCGGTCCCAACTACCTGGTCACTGGAGCAAAGATGGCGGAGGGCCTGGCAGGATCATTTAATATGGAGAGAAAAAGATGAAAGGAAATCTTCAAAAAGAATAAGAGGAGTGAAAACTCAAGAAAAATATACAGCTACCAATTCACCAAACAATCCCATAGTGGAAAAAATAGAGATATCTTTGTTTTCACAGAGTTTCTGGACTTCCTAAGGGAAATGGTCTAAGGGATACAAATTGGAAAGGAAGAATTTAAACTATCACTATTTGCAGACGATATGATAGTATACTTAAGCGACCCAGAGAACTCCTACAGCTGATAAACACCTTCAGCAAAGTGGTCAGATATAAAATCAACTCAAGCAAGTCAGTAGCCTTCCTATACTCAAAGGATAAGCAGGCTGAGAAAGAAATAAGAGAAATGATATCATTCACGAAAGCCACAAAAAATATAAAGTATCTTGGTGTGACTCTAACCAAACAAGTGAAAGATCTGTATGACAGGAACTTCAAGTCTTTGAAGAAAGAAATTGAAGAAGACCTCAGAAGATGGAAAAATCTTCCATGCTCATGGATTGGCAGGATTAATATAGTAAAAATGACCATCTTGCCAAAAGCAATATACAGATTCAATGCAATCCCCATCAAAATCCCAACTCAATTCTTCGTAGAGTTAGAAAGGGCAATTCAAAAATTCATCTGGAATAACAGAAAACCCAGGATAGCTAAAACTATTCTCAAGAGTAAAACAACTTATGGGGGAATCAATATCCTAGACCTCAAGCTGTACTACAGAGCAATAGTGTTAAAACCCGTATGGTATTGGTACAGTGACAGGCATGTAGATCACTGGAACAGAATTAAAGACCCAGAAATGAATCCACACTCCTATGGTCACTTGATCTTTGACAAAGGAGCTAAAACCATCCAGTGGAAAAAAGACAGCCTTTTCAACAAATGGTGCTGGTTCAACTGGAGAATGCAAATCGATCCATCCTTATCTCCTTGTACTATACTCAATTCCAAGTGGATCAAGAATCTCCACATAAAACCAGACACACTGAAACTAATAGAAAGGAAACCAGGGAAGAACCTTGAACATACGGGCACAGGAGACAATTTCTTGAACAGAACACCAATAGCTTATGCTCTAAGATCAAAAATTGACAAATGGGACCTCATAAAATTGCAAAGTTTCTGTAAGGCAAATGACACTGTCAAAAGGACAAAGCAGCAGCCAACAAACTGGGAAAAGATCTTTACCCACCCTACATCCGACAGAGGGCTAATATCCAATATATACAAAGAACTCAAGAAGGTAGACTCCAGAGAGCCAAATAACCCTACTAAAAAATGGGGTACAGAGCTAAACAAAGAGTTCTCACCTAAGAATATCTAATGGCTGAGAAGCACCTAAAGAAATGTTCAACATCCTTAGTCATCAGGGAAATGCAAATCAAAACAACCCTGAGATTCCACCTCACACCAGTCATAATGGCTAAGATCAAAAATTCAGGAGACAGGTGGTGCTAGCGAGGATGTGGAGGAAGAGGAACACTCCTCCACTGCTGGTGGGATTGCAAGCTGGTACAAACACTCTGGAAAGCAGTCTGGTGGTTCCTCAGAAAACTGGGCATGATACTCCCAGAGGATCCGGCTATACCACTCCTGGGCATATAACCAGAGGCTTCCCCTGCATGCAATAAGGACACATGCTCCACTATGTTCATAGCAGCCTTATATATAATAGCCTGAAGTTGGAAAGAACCCAGATGTCCCTCAACGGAGGAATGGATTCAGAAGATGTGGTATATTTACACAATGGAATACTGCTCTGCAATTAAAAACAATGAATTCACGAAATTCTTAGGTCAGAACTGGAAAATATCATCCTTAGAGAGGTAACCCAATCACAAAAGAACACACATGGTATGCAGTCACTGATAAGGGGATATTAACCCAGAAACTCGCAATACACAAGACACAATTCACATATCAATAGATTTCCAACAAGATGGAAGGAGAGAACCCTTGTCCTGGAAAGACTGGATGTAGGGGAATGCTGAGACAGAGAAGTGAGAGGGGGTTGAATGGGGAACAGGGGGAGGGAAAAGGGCTTATGGGACTTTCAGGGAGGGAGTAACCGGGAAAGGGGTAATCATCCAGAATGTAAATAAAAAAAAGTAGAAAATAAAATAAATAAATAAATAAATATCCACTAAAAAATAAAAAAAAATGGGGTACCGAGGTAAACAAAGAATTTTCACCTGAGGAATATCGAATGGCTGAGAAACACCTAAAGAAATATGTTCAACATCCTTAGAAATCAGGGAAATGCAAATCAAAACAACCCTGAGATTTCACCTCACACCAGTCAGAATGGCTAAGATCAAAAACTCAGGAGTCAGCCGGTGATGGTGAGGATGTGGAGAAAGAGGATCACTCCTCCACTGCTGGTGGGATTGCAATCTGGTAAAACCACTCTGGAAATCAGTTTGCCAGTTCCTTGAAAACTCAGCATAATACTACCAGAGGACCCAGCTATACCACTCCTTTCTATTAGGGGAGACAGTAAAAGGAGGTCAACCCAAAGTTTTGCTATAGAGTTGAGGATTAGACTGGTAGCTGTGGTTCTCCAAGAACTGGAGGAGAGGTCAAGATCTACAGGTAATTTCTATTCTTCTATGTCAGGATTGGTCACTGAGTTATTAGTGAGTGCATTTTGGAGTCAGGGACAAGAATTCAGCAAGGAGTTAGGGGGAGGGAGCTTAAAAAGGAATTGTGTGTGGGACTCATAGCAGGTTTAGGCAGGCAAAAAAGGAGTGCATGCTGGGATTGGAAACTGAGATGATGTGCAGTGTTGGGGTAAGGAAGATTGGTTCTTAGTGATCCACTAGGGTTGGTGCTTTATGAGAAAGAAAAATCACAGCAGATTTCCTGCTATAGAGCTGGGAAAGAGAACAGGGAAAGTGTAAACGGGGGAGCAAAGAGAGGGGTGCGGATCTGCATTTAGCCTTCAGTTACCATGGAAAGGGTGACACTTGTGTTAGTGAAGGTGCTAGCCTGGATTGAAGGCTGGGACAGAGGAAAGAGTGGTGGGATAGAGGTTAGAAGGGGAAGATCTTTGGGATCCACAGGAAATGGGAAGAATATCTGCTATTTACAATATGATTCATAACAGTAGGAACATTAAAGCAATAAAGGAATCACAAAGTAATTTAAGGCTTGTTGACAACATCATGGAGAACTGTATTAAGTGGGCACAGAATTAGGAAGTCTGAGAACCACTGGCCTAGGGAGTATGAATCAAAAAAGTGTCAATCCCTACTAATATTTTCAAAACACATACTAGATTTTTCCATGCCTTGACCCACAAACACATCTCTCCAAAAAAGTGTAGACTCCCCCGACTTTGGCCTACTCTTCTCAGTCGACATAAGAGCATGACGGTGGAGTTCTCATTTGTCAGCAGTAAATTCCAAGAAAAAAGACCAAGTGTTTCTAATACTGGTAGGACAGTGAGGGGTATATACAAACATCCACAGCTGAGCTCGGCTCTTTGGACTACACATGACTACTCTGAACATAAACATTTCTGGAAACCACAGACTGATTTCAAAAGTTTTATTCACATTATATTTTATTTGGCTAAGGTTTTGGATACAGAGATGTTTTGGGCCATGGAGACAAGAGGAGGGCTTCAGATCATCTGAATCACCAGCTACAGATGGTGGAAAACTCTCCTGTGTGTGCTGGGGACTTAAACAGAGTTCTCTGAGAGAGCAGTAATTGCTTTTGCAGCTGAGTTCCCACAAACTTAGTGTTTAAAAAGAAACTCTTCATTGTCTTTCCTCATGTTTGATTTCTTCTTTCCTCTGGCCTTGGTCATCTGTTCCACTCAGTCCAATACAGACAGTTTTCTCCGAAGAAACGCAGTTGGCCTGTGCTTATGGCCTGCACCTAAATTGAATCCTAGTTTCCAAAACACCAGTCAAAAATCAAACAAGAACATCAACAGGGTAAATGTCAGGTAGCGTGTCCCAGACTGCAGTGCTGCCCTTCCCCCACCCACCATTTTAACATATCAGGTGTTTTAAATCACCATGCTGCCTTTCCCAAGATTCAATGTAAATGCTCATGCAATACCATTGTCTAACCAGTCAACGCTAACAAAACTGGTTGTTGCTGTTGGAAGAGAGGTGTAGGTCATAGATGGCCAGCTCCTAAGGTCACTTTGGACTCCAAGGAAGGACACTGTGCAGAAGCTAGGGAGTGGAACGCTTCAGCAAGCAAGTGGGGATGTGACTCCACCATTGACTTCCATCCTGAGGTCTTAGAGACCTCACACGCATGGAGTGTAATGAACTCCAGGGTCTGAGTCTTCAGCCACTGTGTGCTGTAGAGGTCAGCCAGGACGAGAGTGTGTGCAGCATTCTCCACAGAGAGGTTCCTGCAAAGGGTTTTCTCACATATGACCTTTAAGCCCTGCAGGCCATACTTGTCAGCAGCTGCCAGCACACCAGTGGCCATAGAGTGGCTGTTGAGGTGTGGTGCCTTCCCCGAGTAGATGAAGCACATCATCTTCTGGAAGACTTGGGGATCCAGGTCATGGATCACAACTCGGTTCTTTAGGCTCTCCTGCATTTCATGTTCAAACATGGCTCTGAAAACTGGAGAGCGAGCCGCTAGGATGGCCTTGTGAGCCCTGAATTCGTGGCCAGCTACCAACAGGCAGCAGTCTGTGAACAGGGAATTTTCCCAGAGCTCTCCTAGGTCATCTGTCAACACATGTCTTGGATCCTTGATTGCAGTGGTCATGTTCTGTCCAGAAATGCTAAAGAAGGCTTCTACTATGGTCACATTGCAGCGTAGGATGAGCTTGTCTCCAGGGAGAAGCAAATGCGGATTGAAGACGAGATTTCGATGGATGAACTTTTTGAATCCCCTGGGTTGGTGTTGCCAAAAGTCTACAACACTGAGGTTCTCCATACTTATATATTTCTCTCCTTGGGAATTTATGATACAGAACTGGAATTTTGCCCAAACTGGGCTCTCTGGATGGCTGAGTAACACCAGGAAAACTGACAGGTAATCTTTGCTTTCTTCATCAACCCCATTTGGGTGTAGTCTCAAACACCATGCCACTTCCTCATTGGCCTCTAATGAGAACACTGGGCTTGTAATCCTTTTCAGAATTCCCCCCATGCAAAATGAAAAGTTGCTCATGGTCCACTCATAGCAGAATTTCCTTACACTGATCTGTGTGGAATCCCACCTGTTGGCTTCCAGGTCCCCTGACATTTCTGCTGGAGGTAGTTTGAAGGTTAAAGTTGATCTGAAAAGAAGAACTGTATGTTATTTGCTCTTTATCCTGTTGGATACAATTATAGATACACTTTAGATTTTAGTTTCAATTTGTCCTAAATTCTCTCTCTTCCATCACTCTGTCTCTTTTCTCTCTATCTCTGTCTGTCTCTGTCTCCTCCTCCCTCTCTGTCTCTTCTCTCTCTCACTCTCTCTGTGTCTGTCTCTCTGTCTGTCTGTCTGTCTGTCTCCACCCTCTGTGTGTGTGTATATGTCTGTGGGTTTCTTTATTGAATCTTAGGTCAATGGTAACTCGTTTGGGCTATTCTATCCACTTTTGAAGAGTCTCTAAAATTTTATACATTCTCATTTCGAGTGTGTTGTATTTTCAGGGTCCTATAGAGAACATAGAGAATGAATTCCCCTATATAAATAGAAAGAGGATATATGAGAATAACATACAGACTGAGGTCCAGGTAATATAAAAATGGCTGAAGACTGTACTTACTTAATCCACGTGGTTTGAAGGCTCACGTGTTCTTCAGGATATACTGGAATTCTTAAGAAGTAGGGTCTAATGCCAGTGAAGAAATGAACTTGCTAGTAAGATGAGAGCAGGCAGGCAAAGACACAGAACTTCATTCTTCTTTGCTTATATAGGCCTCCAGTAGAAGGCGTGGCCCTGCTAAGGGTGTGTCTTCTATTCTGAAGATCCGGATTAAAGGTGTGTGTTTTCCTGCCTCAAGACTCAGATTAAAGGTGTATGCTTTTCTACCCAAAACTCTGTATTTGAACTGGAGCAATCCACTTCAACTTAAGCAAAAACAATTTAAAGGCATGTCCTCCACTTTTGTATGGTACTTAAGCCCATAGGTAGTGCAGACAAGAATAGCCATCATCAGTATACTTTACTAACTGGGGTCAGCCTTCCATAAATAAGGAGACCATGTCAATCTCTTCATAGCTATTATTTACCGCTATGCTGGTCTTACACTGATTCCTGCCATAAACATACTCAGGGAAGGAGTGTTTTTCTTAACTTGTCAGTAATCTGAGTGTTCCCCTAATGGAGGGCATGTGGAAGAGCTCCTGTATGGTCGGCGTGAATAGAGCCCCAAAAGTCTAAACGTAGCTTTCTTCTTTTTTGTGTGTTATTCCATTTAGACCTTGTAGTTCCCCTGGTGGCGCACACCTTTAATCCCAGCACTTGGGAGGCAGAGGCAGGTGGATTTCTGAGTTTGAGGCCAGCCTGGTCTACAGAGTGAGTTCCAGGGTAGCCAGGGCTACACAGAGAAACCCTGTTTCGAAAAACCAAAAAAAAAAAAAAAAAAAGAAATCCTTTTTCAGAGCCATTAAGCGTGTGGTTTAGGAATATCCTATATGATTCTAAATCCAATCACTTTAATTAGCAGGATTTGCCTTATCAATACCTCTTACTCTGCATTCTGAACTGCTGAGTTTTGTCCTTTTTAGACTTGGACTGCCATGCTTGCTCTGCTGGTCCTTGATAGGGAGAGAGTATTGTGTTTTCTTAGGGTCGCAGCATATATTTCAGAGATATCAAAGATTAGGGTTTGTTGTTACTGCCCTTATGTAAAATGAAGTGTAAAACTCTGCCTACATCTCTTATCTCTCTAGTTCTTTATGTCTTAGACTTACAGTCTAGAGGACACAGAAATAACTGCAGAGATTCAATCAGCTCAGCCACTCCCAGCTCTCTTGTAAGTCTGGCTCCAATGCTGCTCATCCCTCAGGAAAATTCAATCAATTTGTTTTGATTTTTGATTCCTTCCTTAGACTTACTGCTACTATTAGCATCAGTGACTGTTCATCAGGTTCTTTTAAGACCTTGGTGGGAGGAACCCCAGCCTCAGATCAGTATATTTCACAGTTTCTGGACACTGATATCTCAACTGAAGATGCATTAACCAGACTTACCTCCAGATGTGACATAGCAGTTGCCTTTCTAACATGTTTATTGTAAAACTATTATTCATCTGTATTTATTGTCATCTCTGAGGCTTTCTGACTCCACATGCCAACTTTGGTCTAGGCCTGGAAGCATCTACTCTTTGTAAAATCTATTCTAGGCCTAGAATGTTTTTAGCATCTGAGATTTATATCTGAATAAGCTCACTGGTTCCTAGTTCTTCCTGAGCTCTGAATGGATGGTTAAACACTCCTCTCTGGTATAACTGATTCAATCTGGGTTATTTCAGTTTTTCTGAACTGCTCTGCTTTGCCTCATACTAACTTTAACAATTTGTCCTAAGCTTCTGGCTCTTTCTTGTTCTCTGAATCATTCTGTCTTTCTACACCTGTGTCTCCATTGTTCCCTCTTCTACTTGTCTCTGAAAAACTCTCCTGGACAAACTGCTTCCTCTCTTCCTTTTCTCTCTGAACAGGATTGTTTATTTATTTATTTATTTATTTTTTGGTTTTTCGAGACAGGGTTTCTCTGTGTAGCCCTGGCTGTCCTGGAACTCACTCTGTAGACCAGGCTGGCCTCGAACTCAGAAATCCTCCTGCCTCTGCCTCCCAAGTGCCGGGATTAAAGGCGTGCACCACCACTGCCTTATTTTCTTAATTTACATTCCAGATGGTTCCCCATTTGAGGCCACCCTCAGAGTTCTTCAGCCCTCCCCCTTCCCCTTTGCCTCTGAGAGGGTGCCCCTGGTGCTCCCCCTTCCTGGGGCATTAAAACTCTACAATATTAGGCACATCCTCTTTCACTGAGGTCAGATAAGGCAGGCCTCTGCTACATATGTGTGTGTGGGCCCCAGATCACTGATGCATGCTCTCTGGTTGGTGGCTTTGTCTCTGGGAGCTCCCCATGGTCCAGATTAGTTGACACTATTGATCTTCCTATAGAGTTGCCATCCCATTTATTTCCTTCAATCATTCTTCTAACTGTACCATAGGGGTACACTACATCAACCAATGCTTAGCTGTATACTGATCTGTCTCATTTAGCTGCTGGTAGAGACTGTCAGAGGGCAGATATGCTAGGCTCCTGTCTACAAGTACAACATAACACTGCCAACTACAGGCAACCTCCCTAGACCCAGGGGACTCCGGGCCATGGCAGCAGCCAATGATCAATCTGCCATGAATTGCTAGAATCTTCCCCTTCCCTTGTTTACACATCAGTGCAGCAATGGACTATTAGTTAAAGATGATGCCAGAATGAATGGTTACCAGCCTATCCTCTAGAACACCTCAGGATAAATTTTAGCCTGTCTTGCTGTCTGGACCTGACCTTGATTGATGGGCCTCTACATGACTGATTTGATAGACGCAGAGTCAACAAGATTCCCCAATGAGAACAGCCTCATTCAGGAGGGACAGAGGTATTCAGGGCCAGTGGTGGTCTCAAATACTGAAATTTATGGGTGGAGCCACTCCTGAGAGGAAAGCTCATCTGGCAGCTCTGAGCAAGGTGTTAGAGTTGAGAAAACACAAGAGACACAGATAGCCAGTGTGCCTTTGCAACTGCTCATAACCATTGGTCTATTTCTAAGTAGAGAGCCCTTCTGACTGCAGAAGGAAGTACTAAACTCCAACCCAGAGGGCAACAAGATAGCACAATGGGTGACCATAAAAATTGGGCTCCTCATAACTTTGATTGTCCTAGACCCAGGAAATCTCACACTCTGACCAAACAGAAGACATGATCTGGGCCAAAATCCTGCCCATGTCTCAGTGTCATAAGAGATGATGGAGGACAGAAGACTACAAATTAATTGTACCAGAGAAAATAGGTATAGACATACTGAAAAAGACCCATTATTCTTCACACATGGGGCACCAGAAAATGTAGGACTTAGTCTGCCAGTCCCACATCAGAAACAGAGAAGCCAGTTATAAAATAACTGAAATTGGTAAAAACTATACGACCTGTCAGTTGACTAATGTGGCTTTCAATGAGAAGAACCGCAGTACTCAATACCAGAGCAAGAATCCAGGAGTCAATCAATAAATGCATTTCACAGAGGTGAAACCAAGAAAAATTCAGATACAAATATTTGCTGATGTTTACAGAAACCTTTTCAGTGTGGACTGAGACTTTCCCAACTAAGCGAGAGACTGTAGAGACAGTAACAAAAAAAGTACCCCCCAAAAAATTCTTCCAAGGTATGGTTTTTCCAAACTTACAGGTTGTTGTGACAGGGTGTGTTATAGGGTGTTTTAGTGATCACCAAAACACACAAAGGAGCCAAACTGATGCAACTCATAGCAGAGTCTTTATTCTATTAGAGCTAGCTCAGTGCTCCCCCACCCCCAACGCACTACTATCAGGCAGGGTTTGGTGGTGACGGAGCTCTAAATGTCTATCTGAGCAAGGTTTTATAGTAAGCATCAAACAGGGAATTTGTATGCAGGCACTTAGTTGGAAAGCTGCTGTGGCTTTTATTATAATTGGCTGGTGCTGGAAGTCATATAATAAGCTTAATTTCTGCTCTCCTCTGCATCAGTGGTCATTAGGCAGGGGCAGGCTTGTAACGTGGAGGTGTAGGTTTGTTGGGGAAATAACCTGAAGATGATGGTGTTGTTAGGGGTGTAGCCTGGAAACACTGGTCTTATTGGGGATTAGCCTAGAGACTGGAAGTAGGATTTGCTGGGGGTGGGAGGCAACTTGGAAACTCATGCTAGGTACCAACCTGTTCGTTTCCCTGAATTCAAATTCAGGTCAGGTTCTCTAAAATGGAGTCCGAACTTAAAAAGACTTGGCATCTCATTCCCACCTTTCTTTTGTGACTAAAACTCCCAATCATAGGACCTCTTAAACTTTCATGAAAAGAGTTAGTAACAGACCTATATCTTTGTTTGTCCCTGGGGCATGGGTAGGAGCCCATCAGTGGGAGACAGGAGGGAGTCTAGAGGCTGAATTCTCCTCCAGGTGTCCAGGTTCTTCTTTAACTGTAAATGGATGTGTGGTGAATCCACTCTGCAACTCGGTAGCACAGGGACCCTTTAAGTGAAGATCTAGAGACCCCTGGCAGTGTCTCTTGACTCAGCCCAATCTCTGGGATAAAGTTGGTGGAGCTCTGGAGGTGGACCTGTTTTATGGAAAGCAAGAAGTTGAAGACACACTCATTTGTATACCCATTGGACACCCTTGAGATTGCATAATAATTAACAATTGTCTGCTTCTGTAATAACTTCTGTCAAATATAACTATAAACAGGATGGTTCCATCTGGTATGGGGAGTTCTATACTCTATAAAGGATGAAGCAGAAAAGAGTTACCATCAGTCTCTAAGGTATATTTAATTAAGTTCTCTTTACAGAGTTTATCTTTTCTACCTGTCCTGAACTGTGAGGTCTGTAAGCACAATGAAATTTCCATTCAATCCTCAGAATATTAGCTAATCTCTAACTTTCCTGGGACACAAATATAGGTCCATTGTCTGACCCTATAAGCTTAGAAAAACCATACCTTGGAAAAATGTATTTTAATTTTTTCTTTTTTATCATCTGTACAGTCTCATATTATTTGGGAAAGTCTCATTCCATCCTGAAGAGATATCTATGAACAACAGCAAATACTGTATTTAAATTTTCTTGGTTTTACCTCCCTGAAAACCATTTCCTGATAGACTCCTGGCTTGGTGCTCCAGTATTGAGTACCACGGTTCTTCTCATTGGCAACTTCATTAGTCAATTGACAGGCTTTACAGTTTTTAACAATTTTTGCTATATTCTAGTTGGCATCTCTAATTCTGATGTGGGGACTGGCAGAGTAAGTCCTGCATTTTCCAGCATCCCACCTGTGAAGAACAATGGGTCTTTTTCAGTCTTATAACATTGAGACATGGTCAGGATTTTGGCCCAGATCACATCTTCTATGTGGTCAGAGTGTAGGATTTCCTGGTTCTAGCATAATCAAGGGCATGAGGGGCCCAATTTCGAGAGCCACCCACTGGGCTGTCTTGTTGCTTTCTGGGATGGACTTTCTTCCTTCTTCTATCAGAAGGCCTCTCTATATAAATAGCCCCACAGATATGAGTGGTAGGAAAGGCACACCGGCCATCTGTGTCCTTTGATTTTCTCAGCTCTAACACCTGAGCTGGTCAGAGCTGCCAGTTCCACTTTCTGGGCTGACATTCCTGCCAGGAGTGGCTCTGCCAATATGATCTTGGTGTTTGAGACCACAACTGCCCCAGCATATCTCTGTTCATCTTGAAGGAGGCTGTTACCATTAGTGAACCACATTTCCTTGGCATCCATCAAGAGCTTATTTTGGTCTTATGATATAGACCAAACTGTCCAAGCAGTCATGCAGATGCCCATTGATAAAGATCAGGGTCAGACAGCAGGGCAGCTGAAAAGTTATCCTGGTGCCATACAAGAAGAGAGACTGGTAATGAGTCATTCTGGCATCATCTTTAACCTGGAGACTGTTGCTGCACTGATTTGTAAACATGGTGGGGGCCAGCTTCTGACAATTGGCCACACATTGGAGTCTGTGTAGGTACCTGCTGGGGTCTCGGGAGGTCACTGACAATGGCTATTACTATCTATACTACCTGTAGACTTAAGTAACATACAAAACTGGAGGGTGTGCCTTCAGAAAAAAAATTTTTTGCTTAAATTGAAATAGATAGATCCAGTTCAAATGCAGACTCATAGGGTAGAAAATCACGTACCTTTAATCTGAGTCTTCAGGCAGGAAAACAAACACCTTTAATCCTTAATTTGAGACTAGAAGACACACCCTTAACAGGGCCACACCTTCTACTGGAGGCCTATATAAGCAAATGAAGAAGGAAGTTTCCGTCTTTGCCTGCCTGCTCTCATCTTACTAGCAAGTTCGTTTCTTCGCTGGCATTAGACACTACTTCTTCAGAAGAATATCTGAGACTTCAAACTAAGTAAG
The DNA here is from genome assembly GCA_036184795.1 of Tokudaia tokunoshimensis. Taxonomy (NCBI): domain Eukaryota; kingdom Metazoa; phylum Chordata; class Mammalia; order Rodentia; family Muridae; genus Tokudaia; species Tokudaia tokunoshimensis. Next base: position 66,277,328 of record BTHU01000003.1, on the reverse strand, counting down.
TACTGATTGTAGTCACTGTTATATTAGCTGGACCTCAGCCTATATGTTATTCTCATATATTTTCTTTCTATTTATATACAGGAATTCATTCTGTATGTTCAATAAACACACATGCACAGAAAAAGAGAGAGAGAGAGAGAGAGAGAGAGAGAGAGAGAGAGAGAGAGAGAGAGAGGAGAAACAGAGAGGGAGGAAGAGAGACAAAGAGAGATACAGGGAGACAGAGAGAGAAAAACCGAAGAAAGAATTTAGTAGAAATTGAAAATAAAATTTAAAGTGTATGTATAATTGTATCCAACAGGATGAAGAGTAAATAAATGCTAGTTCTTCTTTTCAGATCAACTTTTACCTCCAAACTACCTCCAGCAGAAATGTCAGGAGACCTGGAAGCCAAGAGCTGGGGCTCCACACAGATCAGTGTAAAGAAATTCTGCTATGAGTGGACCATTAGAAACTTTTCATTTTGGATGGATGGAATTCAGAAAGAGATTACAAGCCCAGTGTTCTCATTAGAGGCCCATGAGGAAGTGGCATGGTGTTTGAGAGTATACCCAAATGGAATTGATGAAGAAAGCAAAGATTACCTGTCAGTTTACCTGGGGTTGCTCAGCCGTCCACAGAGTCCAGTTTGGGCAAAGCTCGAGTTCTGGATCATAAATTCCCAAGGAGAGAAATATCAGAGGATGAAGAACCCCAACGTCGTAAGCTTTAGGCAATACCAACATGAGGGATTCCAAAAGTTCATCCTTCGAGATCTTCTCCTCTCCCATAGGCATTGGCTTCTCCCTGAAGACCAACTCACCCTCTGCTGCAAGGTGAGCATAGTAGGAGCCATCTTTAGCATGTCTGGACATCACACGACACCTGCAATCAAGGATCCAAAGGATGTGTTGACAGATGACCTAGGGGAGCTGTGGAAGAATTCTCTCTTCACAGACTGCTCCCTCTTGGTAGGTGGCCACGAATTCAGGGCTCACAAGGCCATCCTAGCAGCTCGTTCTCCAGTTTTCAGAGCCATGTTTGAACATGAAATGCAGGAGAGACTAAAGAACCGCGTTGAGATCCATGACCTGGATCCCCAAGTCTTCAAGGAGATGATGGGCTTCATCTACACCGGGAAGGTACCACACCTCAACAGCCATTCCATGGCCACTGGTGTGCTGGCAGCTGCTGACAGATATGGCCTGGAGGACTTGAAGGTCATGTGTGAGGATGCCCTCTGCAGAAACCTCTCTGTGGAGAATGCTGCACACACTCTCATCCTAGCTGACCTCCACAACACACAGCAACTGAAGACTCAGGCCCTGGATTTCATTACACTTCATGCTTTTGAGGTCTCTGAGACCTCAGGGTGGAAGTCAATGGTGGAGTCACAGCCCCACCTGGTGGCTGAAGCCTTCTGCTCCCTGGCTTCTGCACAGTGTCCTTTTTTATGGACATCATTCAAATGCCTAAAGTGATCTCAGGGGATGGACAGCTATGACCTACACCTCTTTTGGAACAGAAACCACCAGTTTTGTTAGCAATGACTTCTGGTTAGACAATGGTATTGTGGGAGCATTTACACTTTATCAGGGGAAAGGCTCAGGATTTAAAACACCTGTAATATATTATATATGTTAAAATAGTGAGTGAGGGAATAGCAGCACTGCAGTCTGGGTTACTCTACCTGACATCTACACTGTTGATGTTCTTGTTTGATTTTTGGTTGATTTTTTTTGAATCTGGGATTCAATTTAGGTGCTGGCCCTAGGCAGAGGCCACCTGAGATTCTTTGGAGAAACCTGTCTGCATTGGACTGAACAGGACAGATGAATGGGGCCATAGGCAAAGATAAATCAAACGTGAGTGTTTACTCATCAGAGAAGGAAAGACAACGAAGAGTTTCTTTTAAAGACTCAGTATCAGGGAACTCAGCTGCAAAAGCAATTGCTGCTCTCTCAGAGAACTCTAGTTAAGTTCCCAGCATACACAGCTGAGTTTTCCCCCACCTGTAACTGGTGACCCAGAGGATCTGAGGCCCTCCTCTGGTCTCCATGGCCACAAACATTTCTGTAGACAAAGCCTTAACCAAATAAAATAATATGAATAAAACATTTGAAATCAGTCTGTGGTTTCCAGAGATGTTTATGTTCAGAGAAGTAACGTGTAGTCCAAGCAGCCGAACTCAGCTGTGGATGTTTGTACAGAGCACTCACTGTCCTACCAGTATTAGAAACCCTTGGTCTTTTATCTTGGAATTTAATGTTGGCAAATGAGAACGCCACCATCATGCTCTTATGACGACTGAGAAGAGCAGGCCAAAGTAGAGGGAGTCTACTCCTTCTGGGAGAGATGTGTTTGTGGGTCAAGGCATGTAAAAATCTATTAACTGTTTTGAAAACATTCGAAGGGTTTTATTCATTACAGATTTGTGGGCTCATGTACCTGTTGAGGGAGACCCGACCAGGAAGTGGGCAAAGGTATGTTCCGATCTGGCGGCTGGAAGCTCTAGAAGGCCTGTTTCATTGCTCCAACATGGTGGGTTTAGATAAGAGGAGATAGCCCATGATTTTAAAGCTTTATTATAGGAAAGTAGGGGGAAAGAAAAGAGATAAAAAGGTAAAAAGAGAAAGAAGAGACAGAGAGGTGAGAGCCAGCCATGGCCACATGGAAAGAGAATGGAGAGAGAGGGGGAAGAGGCGGGGCAAGAGAGTAAAAGAAGAAAAGAAGACAAGAGAGCATGGGCAAGAGAGTGAGGAGGGGAGGGGAGGCGCTGCCATCTTTGCCACAGTGACTGAGTAGACAGGTGCAGATGGGTGCGAAGCGGTCGCCCGAGTGGGGGATAGCTTGGGACGCTAGCCATCAGTGTACCTACCCTGCGGGGCCGGGGGGTGGGGGAACATCTGCCCTGCGGGGAGTCCCACGATTGGAGGTAGTCCTACATTTAGAGGTGAGGCGCCGCCATCTTTGCCACTGTGACTGAGTAGACAGGGCAGACAGGGGCGCAGGGATCACCCGAGTGGAGGACCACTTGGGACACTCCCTGCCAGAGCTCTGCCTGCACCCAGGGGCTTGGCAGCACCACAAACATCTGTGCACCTTGTGTGCTAGGGAATAGCTACACTGCATTGAGTCCCTCGAGTGTAGATGAGGCCAACATCTTCTCTCCTGCTACTGGGCAGGCTGCTACAGCCAGGAACACAGAAAACACCTGAGTGCCAGGGCCCGACCTACACCCAGGAGCTGGGCAGTCCCACAGCAATCTGTGCCAGAGGAAAGCCGGTCATCCAGGCGTGCTGAGATAGGCCTGAAGGCACACAGGAGGGACAAGCACCAGCCAGTGACAGCAGAACCAACATCAGAAATAGCCAGATGGCAAAAGACAAATGTAAGAACCTTACTAACAGAAATCAAGGCAATATGTCTCCATCAGAACCCAATTCTCCCACAACAACAACTCCTGGATACCCCAACACACCAGAAAAGCAAGATTTGGATTTAAAACCACTGCTCATGAAGCTGATGGAGGGCTTCAAGAAGGACATAAATAACCCCCTTAAAGAAATACAGGAGATGTCGGGCAGTGGTGGCACACACCTTTAATCCCAGCACTTAGGAGGCAGAGGCATGCAGATTTCTGAGTTCAAGGCCAGCCTGGCTAAAAAGTGAGTTCCAGGACTGCCAGGCTGCACAGAGAAACCCTGTCTCAAAAAAACAAAAAAAAGAAAAGAAAAGAAAGAAATACAGGAGAGCATAAGTAAACAGGGAGAAGCCCTTGAAGAACTAAGGGAAAACACAACAAAACAAGTGAAGGAATTGAACAAAGCCATCCAGGATCTAAAGATGGAGGTAGAAACAATAAAGAAATCACAAAAGGAAACAACTCGGGACATAGAAAACCTAGGAAAGAAGTCAGGAGTCATGGATTCAAGCATCAACAACAGAATACAAGAGATAGAGATAGAAAAGAGAATCTCAGACACAGAAGATACCATGGAAAGCATTGATACAACAGCCAAAGAAAATGAAAAATGCAAAAAGCACCTGACCCAAAACATCCAGGAAATCCAGGACAAAATGAGAAGACCAAACCTAAGGATTATAGGTATAGAAGAGAGTGAAGATTTCCAATTTAAGGGGCCAGTACATGTCTTCAACAAAATTATAGAAGAAAACTTCCCTAAAGAAAGAGATTCCCATGAGCATACAAGAAGACTACAGAACTCCAAATAGATTTGACCAGAAAAGAAATTCCACCCATCACATAATAATTAAAACACCAAATGTACTAAACAAAGAGAGAATATTAAAAGCAGTAAGGGAAAAGGTCAAGTAACATATAAAGGTAGACCTATCAGAATTACACCGGACTTCTCACCAGAGATTATGAAAGCCAGAAGAGCCTGGGAAGATGTCATACAGACCCTAAAGGAACACAAATGCTAACCCAGACTGCTACATCCAGCAAATCTCTCAATTACCATAGATGGAGAAACCAAGAATTTTCATGACAAAAACAAATTTATACAGTATCTTTCCACAAATGCAGCCCTTCAGAGGATAATGAATGGAAAACACCAACAAAAGGAGGGAAACTACACGCTAGAAAAAACAAGAAATGAATCTTCTTTCAACAAATCCAAAAGAAGATAACCACACAAACATAAAAATTACATCAAAAATAGCAAGAAGCAGCAATCACTTTTCCTTAATATCTCTTAATATCAATGGACAAAATTACCAAATAAAAAGACATAGACTAACAGACTGGATACGTAAACAGGACCCAACATTTTGCTGCATACAGGAAATACATCTCAGTGTAAAAGACAAACACTACCACAGAGTAAAAGGATGGAAAAGAGTTTTCCAAAGAAATCGTCCCAGGAAACAAGCTGGAGTAGCCATTCTAATATCCAATAAAATAGACTTTCAAACAAAAGTCATCAAAAAGCACATAGGGTCTCTTCTACCCCTCTCTCCTCTGCCACCTGTCCTGTTAGTTCCAACATGGTAGACCTGTGCCAGGTCTGCCATGGGGGAAGGCCCCATTTCATGGTGCTTTCTAGAGATCCATCAGCAGCGAGGCTTTCTGTAAGAAACAACCCCCACCTCTGGAGGCCAAGAGCTGCAGGTGGGGACCCACTAGCCAGCAAACACCTAAACCCACCTTCCCTCAGGATCACCAATCCCCTTCCATCTCTTCTACCCCTCCCTCCTCTGCCACCTGTCCTGTTTGTTCCGACATGATAAACCTGTGCCAGGTTTTCCACAGGAGAAGTCTCCATTTCCCGGTACTTTCTAGAGATCCAGCAGCAGCAGGGCATTGGAGAACCAACAGTTTGCAGGACATTCAACCCTTGCCAAGTCTGCCACAGGGAAGACCCCATCTCCTTCTACTTCCTGGAAAACTAGTTGTATGCAGGGTATTTGAGAGAAAGGGAATCCCAGGAGTACAGATACACAGGCCTGCAAGACAGAGAAGTCACAATCAGAGACAGCAAAACCAGCTAAACCTGGAGATAACTAGATGGCCAAAGGCAAAAACCAAGGCAACATGGCACCATGTTGGAGAAAACCCAGTTCTCCCACAACAGCAAACCCAGCATACTCCATCACATTGGAAAAGCAAGAGCTGGATTTAAAATCACATCTCATGATGCTGTTAGAGGAATTCAAGAAGGACATAAATAACTCACTTAAAGAAATACAGGAGAACATGGGTCAACGAGTAGAAGCCCTTAAAGAGGAAACACAAAAATCCCTTAAAGAAATACAGGAGAATATGGGTCAACAGGTAGAAACTCTTAAAGAGGTAACAAAAAAATCCCATAGGGAATTATGGGAGAACATGGGTCAACATGCAGAAGCCCTTAAAGAGGAATCACAGAAACCTCTAAAAGAAACACAGGAGAACATGAGTTAACAGGTAGAAGCCCTTAAAGAGGAAACACAAAAATCCCTTAAAGAATTTCAGGAAAACACGAACAAACAAGTGAAGGAACTGAACAAAACTATCCAAGATCTAAAAATGGAAGTAGAAACTATAAAAAAAAATCACAAAGTGAGACATCTCTGGAGATAGAAAACCTTGGAAAGAATTCAGGAGTCATAGATGCAAGCATCAACAATAGAATACAAGAGATAGAAGAAAGAATCTCGGATGCTGAAGATTCGATAAAAAACATTGACTCAACAGTCAAAGAAAATGAAAAATTCAAAAAGCTTACAACCCAAAACATACAGGAAATCGAGAACACAAGGAGAAGAACAAGCCTAGGGATTATAGGTATAGAAGAGAGTGAAAATTTACAATTTAAAGGGCCAGTAAATATCTTCAACAAAATTATAGAAGGAAACTTCCCTAACCTAAAGAAAGAGATGCCCATGAACATACAAGAAGCCTACAGAACTCAAAACAGACTGGACCAGAGCAGAAATTCCTCCCAACACATAATAATGAAAACACCAAATGTACTAAACAAAGAAAGAATATTAAAAGCAGTAAGGGAAAAAGGTCAAGTAACATATAAGGTAGACCTATCAGAATTACACCAGACTTCTCACCAGAAAGTATGAAAGCTTGAAGATCCTGGGCAGATGTCATACAGACCCTAGGAGAACATAAATGTCAGCCCAGACTGATATACCCAGCAAAACGTTCAATTGCTATAGATGGAGAAAACAAGAACTTCCATGACAAAAGCAAATTTACACAGTATCTTTACACAAATCCAGCTCTACAAAGGATAATGGGAGGAAAATACCAACACAAGGTGGGAAACCACACCATAGAAAAAGGAATAAATTAATCTTTCAACAAACCCTATAGAAGATAGCAACAAAACAGAATTTCATCTTTAACAAAGAAGATAACAGTAAGCAACAATCACTTTTCTTTAATATCTCTTAACATCAATGGTCTCAATTCCTCAGTAAAAAGACATAGACTAACAGACTGGATATGTAAGCAGGACCCAACATTTTGCTGCATACAAGAAACCCACCTAAGTAACAAAGGTAGTCACTACTTTAGAGTCAAAAGTTGGAAAACAACTTTCCAAGCAAATGGTCCCAAGAAACAAGATGGAGTAGCCATTCTTATATCGAATAAAATTAACTTTCAACCAAAAGTTGTCAAAAAAGATTAGGGCAGTCACTTCATTCGGGTAAAAGGAAAAGTCTACAAAGATGAACTCTCAATTCTGAACATCTATGCTCCCAAAGAAGGGCACCCACATTCATAAAAGAAACTTTACTAAAGCTGAAAGGACACATTGCACCCCACACACTAATAGTGGGAGACTTCAAAACCCCACTCTCAACAAAGGACAAATCATGGAAAGAGAAACTAAACAGAGACACAGTGAAACTAACTGAAGTTATGGACCAAATGGATCTAACAGATATTTATAGAGCATTCCACCCTAAAGCAAAAGAATATACTTCTCAGCACCTCATGGTACCTTCTCCAAAACTGACCATATAACTGGTCACAAAACAGGCCTCAAAAGATACAGAAATATTGAAATTATTCCATGCACCTTATAAGATCCCATGGCCTAAGGCTAGTCTTAAACGCAAACAAAAACATACACATGGACTTTGAACAATGCTCTTCTCAACAATAGTTTGAGCAAGAAAGAAATAAAGAAAGAAATTAAAGACTTTTTAGAATTCAATGAAAATGAAGACACATCATACCAAAACTTATGGGACCCAATGAAAGCAAGCTAAGATGAAAACTCATAGCTCTGAGTGCCTCCAAAAAGAAATTGGAGAGAGCTTACACTAACAGCTTGACAGAGCACTTGAAAGCTCTAGGACAAAAAGAAGCAAATACATCCAAGAGGAGTAGGTGGAAGGAAATAATCAAACTCAGGACCGAAATCAACCAAATAGAAACAAAATGAACCATACAAAGAATCAACAAAACCAGGAGCTGTTTCTTTGAGAAAATCAACAAGATAGATAAACCCTTAGCCAGACTAACCAGAGGGCAAAGAAGCAGTACCCAAATTAAAATCATTAATGAAAGGGAGACAAAACAACAGAAACTGTGAAAATAAAAAAAATCATCAGATCCTAGTACAAGAACTTATACTCAACAAAGTTTGAAAATATGGATGAAATGGACAACGTTTTTGATACATACCAGGTGCCAACGTTAAAATAGGATCAGATTAACCATCGAAATAGTCCCTTAAGTCCTGAGGAAATAGATATAGTGGTTAATAGTCTCCCATCAAAAAAGATCTCAGGGCCAGATAGGTTTAGTGGGGAATTCTATCAGATCTTCAAAGAAGAGCTAATACCAATACTCTTCAAACTATTACACAAAATAGAAACTCAAGGAACACTAACCAATTCATTCTATGAAGCCATAATAACGATTATACCTAAACCAAACTAAGACCAAACAAGGAAGGAGAACTTCAGACCAATCTCCCTCATGAACATCGATGCAAAAATACTAAACAAAATTCTGGCCAACTGAATTTAAGAATGCATCAAAACTATAATTCACCATGATCAGGTAGGCTTCATCCCAGGGATACAGGGATGGTTCAATATATGGAAATCCATCAACGTAATCCACTACATAAACAAACTCAAGGAAAAAAAAAAACCACATGGTCATTTCATTAGATGCTGAAAAAAACTTTTGACAAAATCCAGCGTCCCTTTATGATAAAAGTCTTGGAGAGAGTGGGAATCCAAGGGCCATATCTAAACATAGTGAAAGCAATATACTGCAAACCAGTAGCCAACATCAAATAAAATAGAGAAAAACTCGAAGCAATCCCACTAAAATCGGGGACCAGACAATGCTGCCCATTCTCTCCCTATCTATTTAATATAGTACTTGAAGTCCAAGCCAGAGCAATCAGACAACAAAAGGAGATTAAAGGTATACAAATTGGAAAAAAAGAAGTCAAAATATCACTATTTGCAGATGATATGATCGTATATTTAAGCAACCCCAAAATTTCCACCTAAAGCAGATAAACAACTTCGACAAAGTGGCTGGATATAAAATTAACTCAAGAAAATCAATAGGAAAAGGGAAATCGAGGGGTGGTGGGAGTGGATTGGGTGGAGGGGCATATACTTGGAGTCAGGGAGTGGGAGGAGGGGTTGGAGGGTTTTGGGGGGAACTGGGAAAGGTTTTACCACTTGAAATGTAAATGAAGATTATATTTAATAAAAAAAAGACACATAAGGACACTTTATATTCATTAAAGGAAAAATCTACCAGGAAGAACTCTCAATTCTGATCATCTATGCTCCAAATGCAAGGGCACCCTCATTCATAAAAGAAACTTTACTAAAGCTTAAAGCACACATCGCACCCCACACAATAATTGTGGGTGACTTCAACACCGCACTCTACTCAATAGACAGAACAGGGAAAAACAAACCAAACAGAGACACAGTGAAACTAACCGAAGTTTTGGACCAAATGGATTTAATAGATATTTATAGAACATTTAATCCTAAATCAAAAGAATATACCTTCTTCTCAGCACCTCATGGTACCTTCTACAAAACTGACCATATAATTGGTCACAAAACAGACCTCAACATATATAAGAAGATGGAACTAATCCCATGCCCCCTATCAGATCACTATGGAGTAGGGTGGTCTTCAATAGCAACAAAAACAACAGAAACCCGCTGAACAATGCTCTACTCAATGATACCTTGGTCAAGGAAAAAATAAGGAAAGAAATCAAAACCTTTTTAGGATTTAATGAAAATGAAGGCAAAACATACCCAAATTTATGGGACACAATGAAAGCAGTGCTCAGAGGAAAACTCATAGCTCTGATAGCTTCCAAAAAGAAGCTGGAGACAGCATATACTAGCAGCTTAACAGCACACCTAGAAGCTTTAGAACAGAAAGAAGGTAATACACACAAGAGGAGTAGAAAGCAGGAAATCATCAAACTCAGGGCTGAAATCAACCAAGTAGAAACAAAAAGAACTATACAAAGAATCAACAAACCCAGGAGCTGGTTCTTTGAGAAAATCAACAAGATAGATAAAGCTTTAGCCAGACTAACCAGAGGGCACAGAGACAGTATCCAAATTAACAAAATCAGAAATGAAAGGGGAGAAATAACAACAGAAACTCGGGAAATTCAAAAAATCATCAGATCCTACTACAAAAGTGTATACTGAACACAACTGGAAAATCTTGAGGAAATGGACAATTTCCTAGACAGATACCAACTACCAAAGTTTTTAAATAGGATGAGATAGACCATCTAAACGGTCCCATAACCTCTAAAGAAATAGACCTGGTCATTGACAGTCTCTCGACCAGAAAAAAGCACAAGTATAATACAGAAATCTATCAGACCTTCAAAGAAGACCTAACACCAATACTCTTCAAAACTATTCCACAAAATAGAAACAGAAGGAATACTACCCAACTCGTTCTATGAAGCCACAATTTCGGTGACACCAAAACCACACAAAGGTCCAACAAAGAAAGGGAACTTCAGACCAATTTCCCTTATGAAAATAGATGCAAAAATACTCAATAAAATTCTTGCCAACCAAATCCAAGAACCCATCAAAACAATCATTCACCATGATCAAGTAGGCTTCATCACAGGGAAGCAAGGATGGTTCAATATATGGAAATCCATCAATGTAATCCACTACATAAACAAATGCAAAGAAAAAAAAACACATGGTCATTTCATTAGATAATGAAAAAGCATTTGACACAATTCAGCATCCTTTCATGTTAAAGGTCTTGGAAAGAACAGGAATACAAGGCCCATACCTAAACATAGTAAGAGCAATATACAGCAAACCAGTATCCAACATCAAACTAAATGGAGAAAAACTTGAACCAATCCCACTAAAATCAGGGATTAGACAAGGTTGCCCTCTCTCTCTCTATTTATTCAATATAGTACTTGATGTTCTATCTAGAGCAATTAGACATCAAATGGAGGTCAAAAGGATTCAAATTGGAAAGGAAAAAGTCAAATTCTCACTATTTGCAGATGATATGATAGTATACTTAAGTGACCCAAAATACTCCACCAGAGAACTCCTGCAGCTGATAAACAACTTCAGTAAAGGGGCCGGATTTAAAATTACCTCGAGCAAATCAGTAGCCTTCCTATACTCAAAGGAAAAATAGGCTGAGAAAGAAATTAGGGAAATGACACCCTTCACAATAGCCACAAACAGTACAAAGTATCTTGGTGTGACTCTAACCAAACAAGTGAAAGATATGTATAACAGGAACTTCAAGTCTCTGAAGAAAGAAATCAATAAAGACCTCAGAAAATGGAGCAATCTTCCATGCTCGTGGATTGGCAGGATTAATATAGTAAAAATGGCCATCTAGCCAAAAGCAATCTACAGATTCAATGCAATCCCCATCAAAATTCCAACTCAATTCTTCATAGAGTTAGAAAGAGCAATTCTCAAATTCATCTGGAATAAAAAAACATCCAGGATAACTAAAACTATTCTCAACAGTAAATGAAATTCTGGAGGACTCAGTATGCCAGACCTCAGGCAGTACTACAGAGTGATAGTGTTAAATACTGCATGGTATTGGTACAGTGACAGGCATGTAGATCAATGGAACAGAATTGAAGACCCAGAAATGAACCCATGGTCACTTGATCTTTGACAAAGGAGCTAAAACCATCCAGTGGAAAAAAGATAGCCTTTTTAATAGATGGTGATGGTTCAACTGGATGTCAGCATGCATAAGAAGGCAAATCGATCCATTCTTATCTCCTTGTACTAAACTCAAGTCCAAGTGGATCAAGGAACTCCATATAAAACCAGACGCACTGAAACTAATAGAAAAGAAACTGGGAAAGAGCCTTGAGCACATGGGCACAAAGGAAAATTTCCTGAACAGAACACCAATAGCTTATGCTCTAAGATCAAGAATTGAAAAATGGAACCTCATAAAATTACAAAGTTTCTGTAAGGCAAAGGACACTGTCAAAAGGACAAAACGGCAACCAACTGATTGGGAAAAGATCTTTACCAACCCTACATCTGACAGAGGGCTAATATCCAAGATATACAAAGAACTCAGGAAGGTAGACTCCAGAGAGCGAAATAGACCTATTAAAAAATGGGGTACAGAGCTAAACAAAGAATTTTCACCTGAGGAATATCGAATAGCTGAGAAGCACCTAAAGAAATGTTCAACATCCTTAGTCATCAGGGAAATGCAAATCAAAAGAACCCTGAAATTTTACCTCACACCAATCAGAATGGCTAAGATCAAAAACTCAGGAGACAGTCGGTGCTGGTGAGGATGTAGAGAAAGAGGAACACTCCTCCACTGCTGGTAGGATTGCAAGCTGTTACAACCACTCTGGAAATCAGTCTGGCAGTTCCTCAGAAAACTCGGCATAATACTACCAGAGGACCCTACTATACCACTCCTGGGCATATACCCAGAGGATTCTCCAGCATGTAATAAGGTCACATGCTCCTCTATGTTTATAGCAGCCCTATTTATGATAGCCAGAAGCTGGAAAGAACCCAGATGTCCCTCAACGGAGGAATGGATACAGAAAATGTGGTATATTTACACTATGGAATACTACTCAGCTATTAAAAACAATGAATTCATGAAATTCTTAGGCAAGTGGGTGTAATTGGAGAATGTCATCCTGGTAAGGTGACCCAGTCACAAAAGAACAAACATGGTATGCACTCACTGATAAGTGGATATTAGCCAGGAAGCTCGGAATACCCAAGAAACACTTCACATATCAAATGATGCACAAGAAGAAAGAAGGAGAGGCCCGTGGTCCTGGCAAGGCTAAATGCAGCAGTGTAGGGGAATACCAGGACAGGGAAGCAGGAAGGGGTTGATTGGGGAACAGGGGGAGGGAAGTGGGTTTATGGGAGGTTTGGGGATGGGGGATCCACGAAAGTGGAAATCATTTGAAATGTAAATAAAGAAATATCTAGGAGAGAGAGAGAGAGAGAGAGAGAGAGAGAGGAGAGAGAGAGAGAGAGAGAGAGAGAGAGAGAGAGAGAGAGAGAGAGAGAGAGAGAGAGAGAGAAGGGGCCACGCAGCCCCTTTTATAGTGGGCTGGGCTACCTGGCTATTGCCAGGTAACTGTGGTGCGGAGCATACCTGGCTGTAGTCAGGTGACTGTGGGTGTAGAGTCCAGCCAGAATACTAGAGGCCAGTGGCGTTGCCCTATGAGACAGATAGCCACAGGATTATGTCTAACACAGATTCATACACCCTAGGCTAGGGGTTCTCAAAGGTCCTAATGTTGGGACTTCTTAAAACAGTTCTTCATGTTATGGTCAACCAGAACCAGTAAAGTACTTTGTGGCTACTACATAACTGTAATGTTGCTACTCTTATGAATCATACTGTAAATAGCTGATATACAGGATATCTGATATTCAACCCATGTGAATGGGTCACTAGACCTCCAACGGGATGGGGACACACAGGTTGAGAACCATGGCTCCAGGCCAGCCTAGGAACATACCAGGTAGACTCCTTATAGATCTTCTCTTACTTCAGTTCCCCCAGATCCAATCCCAGTATCTCAGTCCCACCTCTGTAGCACACTACCTGTGGGAGTCTTCACTGTTCATCCATTCCATATCCTACAGATCACACAGATCTTCCCCTTCTAACCTTCTTGCTTTGTCTCAGCCCTCAAGTCAGCTTGCACCCCCGCTAACACAAGAGCCACTCTTTCCAGGGTAACAGGCTAAAGCAGATCCACACCACTCACTTGCTTACCTACTTACAAAAGTTGCTTTGGTCATGATGTCTCTTCACAGCCATAAAACCCTAGCTAAGAAAACATAAAGCAATAACACTCTTCAAAGATCCAGAGAGGAGAGCTAAAGAGATGGCTTAGTGGTTAAGAGCACTGACAGCTCTTCCAGAGGTCCTGAGTTCAATTCCCAGCAACCAAATTATGATTCATCTGTAATGGGATCTGATGCACTCTTCTGGTGTGTCTGAAGACAGCTACAGTGTACTCATATAAATAAAATAAATAAATCTTTAAGAAACAAACAAAAAAAGACCAGGCTATATCCTGAGACACTGTTAAATAATCCATGGGGAAAAAGAAGACAAGGACCAGAACTGTTACCTGAAACAGACAAATGTAGATATTATGATCGAACTCACTATTGCAATCCCAGTATCTTAGATGCTGGTATAAACAACACATTCAATAAAAGCCAGAGCATTATGTCTACACTACCTTACACAGCAGTCCCTGAATATTCAAACATGGCTGAAGTCCTTAAAACAATCTGTATGAAGGTAGTAGAGGCCATTAAGCAGAGAAGGAAGAAATTCTGTAAGCAAATCCATGAAAGCACGTGCAAACAGTATGAGGAAAGAAAGAAATTCACTAAAGAAATACAAGAAAATTTAAAAAAAAACAATGGAAGAAAATGAGTAAAACTGTGTAAGGCCTGAAAATGGAAACAGAATCTATAAAGAAAACAAATACTGAAGGAATTCTGGAAATGAGGAATTTAAGATTTCCACACAAAGAATTAGTGAAATAAGAGTCTGTTCATTGAGAAAATCAACAAGATGAATAAATCCAATTCCAACCTAGCATAACTGCAGAGAGAAAATATAAAAATTCACCTAATCATGAATTAAAGTTGAAAGGTAACAACAGATACTAAGAAAATCCAGAGATGCACAAGAACCCATTGGAAATATAAAATAAATTGATAGTTTTCTCGATAGGTAACACTTACCAAGGTCAAATCAAGATCAGATAGTCAATCAAACAGACATAACTCCTAGTAAAATAGAGGCATTCATTTAAAAGTCACCTCATTTCCACCCCCCATCTGAACAGTATCCCCAAACCCTCTTTCCACATGGTTTCTGTGTAAAAGCTTCCAACTCAGGGGGAGATTCCCACCTAGACCAGAGGCAACAAAGACCAGGCCATGATTATACTAGTTAAGGCACCTTCTCACAGACATATTGCACTCGCTCAGTGACCCTCCACTCCACCACTATCCCCTATCCCTCTTTGCCTCCTCTTCACTGCATCCCAGGTCCGAACATGGACCTAGACTCCCTGGCTGGCCCTCTTCATCTGAACTGTACACCCTCACTTTGGAGCTGCAATGCTGCAGTGTCCTTAGGCACAATAGGGTTATTACCCACCCCCCCTGCCCTCTTCTCCTGCCTTGCTTTCAGAGTTGCCTGTCATCCCTCTCGGTCCTCCTGGCTTTTGTGATACCCTGCACTTCCCTGACCCTTACTTGTGTATGAGACCACTCTCCTAGAGATTGTTTGTTCATCCTTGCCTTCTGGCCTCCACAAAAGCCCTAGTGACAACTGTTTAGTCTCTTCTAGGCATTAGGCAAGTTAAGACCCTAACCCACATTGAATGAGGTGAAAAACCACTGAAAATTTTTTGTCTTCCTCCAGTCTGACTTGTGTCCTGGAGTCTCCCGTGACCATGGGCTGCAGTGAAATCTTCCCCCAGCCCCATCTTTCATCCACAGGAAATGTGTTTTCCATGCTGTCTTCTTTCCATCCTTCTAGGGATGTCTTTTGTCAAATCTCAATATTCTTCAGTTTGCACCTGAACTGAAAGGTCCTAAATTTATTCACATTTGCAATAAATTTCAACACAATACCCTTTAAATAACCAATCCAATGGGCCACCTAATGACACCCCAGTTCCTAATGTTATTAGGGGCTTTTACAGATACTACAGGTGATCAGGGAAATGGAAAGAGATTCCCTATTTCCTATTTTTCCTTTCTCCACCCAAAGCCCTGTTTGATTTTGTCTCATCTCTCTCCTGCCCCAGGTCCTACACACAAACACACACTGTGTAAATGTCTTGGTTTTAAATAACTTGATGTATCCATAAGTTTATTGCAAAGTAGAAGCTGGGAGGTGGGCCAAGCAGGATTGGGAGGAAGTAAATGAGTACCCCCCTCAGCATGCATACACCCTGCACACACTTTTCTTCCGACTGGTGTATATCTCAGCTACCTCCTGCCCTATCCTGTATTCAAAGTTCAAAATTTTTCCTATCTCTAAGCCCTCTTTGTTCTCAGCTTATTGCTTTCACTTTCTCAGGGATTCAAGTGTCTTTTAGGAATGAATGATATTCAACTATTGTTTTGTGCTGTTCCACTTCAATAAAGAGCTGGCTCTAGAGTTTGCAATATATATAGTGGATGTATATATGTACACAAGTATGTATGTATGTATGTATGTACCTATGTATGTATGTACCTATGTATGTATATCTCAAGAACACAGATATTAAAGAGCCAAATGATCTAAGTCAAAATGGTGTACTGGCTAGAATTATGTCAACTTGACACAAGCTAGAGTAATCAGAGAGAAAGTGGTCTCAGTTGAGGAAATGCCTTCATGAGATCCAGCTGTAAGGAAATTTCTCAATTAATGATCAGTGTCAAAAGGTCCCATTTCATTGTTGGTGGTGCCAACACTGGACTGGTAATTCTGGATTCTATAGAAAAGAAGGCAGAACAAGCCATGTAGAAGCAAGTCAGTAAGCCACATCCCTCCATGGCTCCTTGATCAGCTCCTGCCTCCAGGTTCAATGACTGTATGACTTCCTGTCCTAACTTCCTCCAAGGATGGATTATGATCTGGAATTATTAGCCAAATAAACATTCTTCTCCTCAAGTTGGTTTTTGTTCATAGTGATTTATTACAGCAATAGAGACCCTAACTAAGACAAATGGGTACACATTCAAACAAAGATTTCTCAACAGACAAATTCAAATAGCCAAGTAACACATAAAGAAATGGTCAACATCCTTAGCCATGAGGAAAGGCAAATTCAACTACTTTGAGGGTCCATCTTATACCAGAAAAATAGTTAAGATCAATAAGACAAGTGTCAAGGAACTGGAGGAAGGGGAACATTTCTCTGTTTCTGGTGGAAGTGCAGAATTGAACAGCAACTATGAAAGTCAGGATGGCTGTTCCTCAGAAAGTTGGGAATCAATGTACCTCAAATCCAAATATATGACTCTTTGGCATGCATCCAATGAATGTTGTATAATACCACGAGGACACTTACACATGGATGTAAAGCCAGGATAACTGTCCTCCATTGTTAGTAGGAACACAAACTTTTACATCCACTATGTAAATCACTATGGTGAGTCCTCAGAAAGATAAAAATCAATTTACTCCAAGATCCTCCATTACCACTCTTGGGCCTATACCCAAAGCATGCTTCTTTCTACCACAGGGACACTTGGTCAACCATATTCACTGCTGCTCTATTCATAATAGACAGAAATGGCAAACAGCCTTAATATCCTTCAAAAGAAAAAATAGATTGAAAAAAAATGTGGTACATTTACACAATGGAGTATTACTCAAGTGTTTTTAAAAAGAACCAAAAGGCTGTAGAATCAAATAGTTGCAGAAGGCCCATGTGCAAAAATCTCTGGACTCACAATATTGGCTGTCATCCAGGCCCATATCCACTACTTTGAGTTGGTCTACCCCAATATCTTCTTCATCTATGAGCTGCTAAAGTGTATGGAGGAGTCACTCCTGCAAATACAGTGGTCTTTACTGACTAGGGCTGGTCCTATACTGCCTGCTGCCCCTCAGCATGAAACGGCTTCAGCTGCACCCAGCATTTCTTGTCCTGCTGGGAGACAGAGGGTATAGGGTACTGGTGCTCTGTGTAGGATACATGAACAAAGGTTGAGCCTTGTGAGCCCTGCACATACCTCACCCCCATGAGCCTCAGGTTGGCAGCGAGGTATGCAACAGCTTACAGCTGGCAAAGAACCTGCCCCCCAAATACCTACGTAGCCACAGGATCTTCCCAATTCTTGGCAACAGCAGAGTATCTGAGAAGAGTCTTGGCAATGATCTAATGCTTTTGGTGTTTCAGAAATTTTCAACAAGACCAACAAGTCATTATAATGCATATTTTCATATAAAGACATTTGGGATAGATAGATCAACAGATAGATAGATAGATAGATAGATAGATAGATAGATAGATACATACATACATACATACATACATACATACAAACATACATATATACATGCTGTGTGACAAACTGTCACTATGACAAATGAATATGGGATGGAAAGGTGGAAATGATGAAGGAAAAAAAGCAGTAAATGCATGGTAGGGAGAGGCAGAACTGAGGATGAGATGGCCATGAAAGTTGTGAGAGAAGACTGTGGTGGATGGGGGAATATATTGCTGAATTGGAGATTCAGTCCATTATCATCATGGTAGGAAACTTGTCATCATGCAACAGGCTTGGTACTGAGAGTGCCAACAGCTCTATATCGTGATCAAAAGGCCACTTTAACCTAGAGCAACACGGCCCAAGCTGCACACTGCTGCTGCTTGCTGGATCTGGAACATGCCCCTTTGTTCTAGTACATCTTTTCCTACCTAGGGTTAGCTGGCTTACAAATTGCTCTGTAAACTGACCTTGAACTCGGAGATCTACAAGCCTGTTTCCTGAATGCTGAGATTAAAGGCTTGTGCTACTGAGCCTGGACCTAAACCTCTCTTTACATTTTTACAAGATCTTTATAAATTCTGGATTGTAGTTCATTCCAGATACAGTCACGTTTACAATTGAGAACAGATATCACTGCTGTCAGGCAGGAACTGTCCTTTGGACCTAATAATTTTGGCCACTGGTGGTTCAAGGTTTTTTGTGCATAGGGAGCAAACACATAGGAATGGGGATAGGTTAGAAGTATGGTGGGGTTCACAAGAGGGAGGAGATTGTACCAGAATCTGCTTAGTTAGTCTCCATGGATTTTGGGGAGACAGTGAAAGGAGGTCAACCCCAAAGGTTTGCTATAGAGTTGAGGATTAGACTGGTAGCTGTGGTTCTACAAGAACTTGAGGAGAGGTCAATATCTACTGGTAGTTTCTATTCTTCTCTGTCAGGATTGGTCACTGAGTTATTAGTGAGTGCATTGTAGAGTTAGGGTCAAGAATTCAGCAAGGAGATAGGGGGAGGGAGCTTAAAAAGGAATTGTGTGTGGGACTCACAGCAATTTTAGACTGGCAGAAAGGAGTGCATGCTGGGTTTGGAGGCTGAGATGATGTGCTGAGTTGGGGGAAGGTAGATTGGTTCTTAGTGATCCACTGGGGTTGGTGCTTTACAAGAAAGAAAAATCACAGCAGATTTCCTGCTTCAGAGCTGGGAAGGGGAACAGGGAAGTGTAAAGGGGGAACAAAGAGAGAGGTGTGGATCTGCATTTAGCCTTCAGTTACCATGGAAAGGGTGACACTTGTGCTAGTGAAGGTACAAGCCTGGCTTGAAGGCTGGGACAGAGGAAAGAGTGGTGGGATGGAGATTAGAAGAGGAAGATCTGTGGGATCCACAGGAAATGGGAAGAATATCTGCTATTTACACTATGATTCATAACAGTAGGAACATTAAAGTAATAAAGGAGTCACAAAATAATTTAAGGCTTGTTGACAATATCATGGGGAACTGTATTAAGGGGGCACAGAATTAGGAAGTCTGAGAACCACTGGCCTAGGGAGTATGAATCAATAAAGAGTCAATCCCTACTCATATTTTCAAAACACATAAAAGATTTTTGTATGCCTTGACCCACAAACACTTCTCTCCAAGAAAGTGTAGACTCCCTCCTCTTAGGACTATTACTCTTAGTTGTTATAAGAGGATGATGGTGGAATTCTCATTTGCCAACTGTTAATTCCAAGAATAAAGAACATGTGTTTGTAATACTGGGAGGACAATGAGGGGTCTGTACAAACATTTACAGCTGAGCTCAGCTGTTTGGTCTACACATGATTACTCTGAACAAAAAGATCTCTGGAAACAACAGACCGATTGCAAAAGTTCTATTAACATTATATTTTACTTGGCTAATGTTTTGGATACAGAGCTGTTTTTGGCCATGGAGATGAGAGGAGGGCTTCAGACCATCTGAATCACCAGTTACAGGTGGTGGAAATCTTCCCTGTGTGTGCTGTGAACTTAAACAGAGTTCTCAGAGAGAGCAGTAATTGCTTTTGCAGCTGAGTTCCCACAAACTTAGTGTTTAAAAAGAAACTCTTCATTGTCTTTCCTCATATTTGATTTCTCCTCCTCTGGCCCTGGTCATCTCTTTCACTCAGTCCAGTGCAGACAGTTTTCTCCAAAGAAACTCAGTCAGCCTGTGCTTAAGGCCAGCACCTAAATTGAATTCTAGTTTCCAAGGCATCAGACAAAAATCAAACAAGAACATCAACAGGGTAAATGTCAGGTGGCATGTCCCAGACTGCAGTGCTGCCCTTCCCCTACCCACCATTTTACCATATCTGGTGTTTTAAATCTCCATGTCGCCTTTCCCAAGATTCAGTGTAAATGCTCATGCAATACCATTGTCTAAACAGTCAATGCTAACAAAACTGGTTGTTGCTGTTGGAAGAGAGTTGTAGGTCATAGATGGCCAGCTCCTGTGTTCGCTTTGGGGTCCAAGGAAGGACACTCTTTAGAATCCAGTGAGTGGAATGCTTCATCAAGCAAGTGAGGATGTGACTCCACCATTGACTTCCACCCTGAGGTCTTAGAGACCTCAGAAGCATGAAGTGAAATGAACTCCAGGGCCTGAGTCTTCAGGTGCTTTGTGCTGTAGAGGTCAGCCAGGAAGAGAATCTGTGCAGCATTGTCCACAGAGAGTTTCCTGCAGAGGGCATCCTCAAACAGGACCTTCAAGCCCTCCAGGCCATACTTGTTAGGAGCTGCGAGCACACCAGGGGCCATGGAGTGACTGTGGAAGTGTGGTGCCTTCCCCATGTAGATGAAACCCATCATCTCCTGGAAGACTTGGGGATCCAGGTCATGGATCTCAACTCGGTTCTTTAGTCTCTCCTGCATTTTATGTTCACACATGGTTCTGAAAACTGGAGAGCAAGCTGCTAGGATGGCCTTGTGAGCCCTGAATTCATGGCCATCTACCAATAGGGAGCAGTCTGTGAACAGGGAATTCTCCCAAAGGTTCCCTAGGTCATCTGTCAACATGCGCCTTGAATCCTTGATTGCCGGTGTTGTTTTGTGTCCAGGCATGCTAAAGATGGTCCCCGCTATGCTCTCCTTGCAGCAGATGGCGAGCTGGTCTTCAGGGAAAAGCAAACACGGATTGGAGAGGAGGAGATCTCGAAGGATGAACTTTTTGAATCCCCTATGTTGGTATTGCCAAAAGCTTACAACATTGGGGTTCCGTACTTAGATATTTCTCTCCTTGGCAATTGACGATACAGAACTGGAATTTTGCACAAAGTGGACTCTGTGGATAGCTGAGCAACACGAGGTAAACTGACAGGTAATCTTTGCTTTCTTTATCTACACCATTTGGGTATAGTGTCAAACACCTTGCCACTTTCTCTTTCGCATCTAATGAGAACACTGGGCTAGTAATCTTTTTCCCAATTCCGCTCATGCAAAATGAAAAGTTTCTAATGGTCCACTCATAGCAGAATTTCTGAACACTGATCTGTGTGGAGCCCCACCTTATGTTTTCCATGTCCCCTGACATTTCTGCTGGAGGTAGTTTGGAGGGTAAAGTTGATCTGAAAAGAAGAACTATATGTTATTTACTCTTTATCTTGTTGGATACAATTATAGATACACTTTAGATTTTAGTTTCAATTTATTCTAAATTCTCCTTCTCCCTCTCTCTCTTCCTCACTCCTCACTCTCTCTCTCTCTCTTTGCTCTCTTTGTCTGTCTGTCTCCTCCTCCCTCTCTGTCTGTTCTCTCTCTCACTCTCTCTCTGTGTCTGTCTGTCTGTCTATCTGTCTGTCTGTCTCCACCCTCTTTGTGTGTATATGTCTGTGGGTTTGTTTATTGAATCTTAGGTCAGTGCTAACTAGTTTTGGCTAATCTATCCACCTTCGAAAAGTCTCTAAAATTTTATACATTCTCATCTCAAATGTGTTGTATTTCTACGGGATTGTATAGAACATACAGAATGAATTTTTCTACATAAATAGAAAGAGGATATATGAGAATAACGTACAGACTGAGGTCCAGCTAATATAACAATGGCTAAAGTCAGTACTTACTTAGTCGACGAGTTTTGAAGTCTCAGGTGTTCTTTAGGATGTACTGGAATTCTTAAGAAGTAGGGTCTAATACCAGTAAAGAAATGAGCTTGCTAGTAAGATGAGAACAGGCAGGCAAAGACACAGAGCTTCGTTCTTCTTTGCTTATATAGGCCTATAGTAGAAGGCATGGCCCTGTTAAGGGTGTGTCTTCTTTTCTTAAGTTCTGGATTAAAGGTGTGTGTTTTCCTGCCTCAAGACTCAGATTAACGGTGTGTGTTTTTCTACCCAAAACTCTGTATTTGAAGTGGATTAATCCACTTCAATTTAAGCAAAACAATTTAAAGGCATGCCCTCCACTTTTGTAGGGTACTTAAGTTTATAGGTAGTGCAGAGAAGAATAACTATCATCAGTATACTTTACTTACTGGGTTAATTCTTCCATAAATAAAGGGATCATGTTAATCTCTGCACAGCTATTATTTACTGTTGTCTTGGTCTTATACTGATTCCTGTAATAAACATAGTTTTTCTTAACTACTAGAAATCGGAGTGTTCACCTAATGGAGGGCATGTGGAAGAGATCCTGTATGGTGTGCAGGCACAGAGCTCTAAACCTCTGAAGGTGGCTTTCTTCTTTTGTGTGTGTTATTCCATTTAGACCATATACTTCCCACTCAGGAAATCCTCCTTAGAAATCCTTTTTCAGAGCCACTTAAAGGTGTGGTTTAGGAATATCCTGAATGCTTCTTAATTCAGTCACTTTAATTGGTAGTATTCATCTTATCAATACCTCTTTCTCTGCACTCTCAACTGCTGAGTTTTGTCCTTTTCAAACTTGGACTGCCATGCTTGCTCTGCTGGTCCTTGAAAGGGAGAGAGTATTGTATTTTCTAAGGGTTGTAGCATATATTCATAGATATCAAAGATTAGGGTTTGTTGTTACTGCCTTTATGTAAAATGAAGTGTTAAACTCTGCCTAAATCTCTCATCTATCCAGTTCTTCATGTCTTAGACTTACAGTCTAGAGAACACAGAAATAAGTGTAGTGATTCAATCAGTTCAGCCATTCTCAGCTCGCTTGTATGTCTGGCTCCAATGCTGCTCATCCCTCAGGAAAATTTAATCAATTTCTTTTGATTTTTGATTCCTTCCTTAGACTTACTGCTACTATTAGTAGCAGCGACTCTTCATCAGGTTCTTTTAAGACCTTGGTGGGAGGAACCCCAGCCTCAGAGCAGTATATTTCATACTTGGGGCTTGGGGCACATGCTCTTCTTAGAGTCACCTTTTGATCGAGATGTAGAACTTTTGACTCTCTCAGCAACAAGTCAGCCTACATGATGACAGGTTTCACACCATGATGATAATGGACTGAACCTCCAAAATTGCAAGCCAGCCCCAGCTAAATGTTTGCCTTTATAAGAGTTGCTTTTGTCATGATGTTTCCTCATAGCAATAAAATCCTAAGTAAGAAACATACAGCAATCACACTCTTCAAAAATCCAGAGAAGAAATAGAAGACAAGGAAAGAACTGCTACCCAACACAGAAAAATATAGAAATCAGGTCTAAATCTTTATCTCTTGCAATGCCAGAATCTCAGACCTAGCAAAAGCAACACAATTGATAATAGCCATGACATTATGTCTACACTAGAGCCCAGATATCCTAACATAACAGTTCCTGAACATTCCATCACAGCTGAAGCACCAGGAAATTCCTTAATGCAATCTATAAGAAGGTGAAATAGGTCATTAAGGGAAGAATGAAGAAACCCCTTAAACAAATGCATGAAAGCACATGCGAACAATGTGAGGAAAGAAAATCCATTAAAGAAATCCAGGAAAACAAAACAAATGTTGAAAAGAAATGAACAAAATTGTTTCAGGCCTGAAAATGGAAATAGCATTGATAAAAAAAATACTGAGGAAATTCTAGAAATGAAGAATTAAAATTTCCATACAAAGAATGAATGAAATAATAGTTGGTTCCATGACAAAATCAACAAGATCAATAAATCTAACAAAAGTGCAGATAAAATACACAAATTAACCTAATCTGAAATTAAAGGTGAGATGTAATAACAGACATGGAAAATACAGAGACTGATAAGGACACACTTTTGAAAAGTGTGCTTCAGCACATTGGAAAATCTCAAATAACTTGATATTTTTTTCAATAGGTATCATGTCTCAAAACCAAATCACAGACAGATAGTCATGTAAACCAACATAACTCATAGTAAAATAGAAGCAGTCAATAAAAGTCACTCTATTTGCACTCCTTCTAAACAGTACCCCTCAAGACTTCTTTCCATCTTGTTGCTGTTACAAGCCTCCTACTGAGGGGGGAGATTCGTTGCTCTATCAGAGGCCAACAAGGCCAGGACATGAGAATTGAAGGCAGGCCACATTCTCATAGACATATTCCACTCACTCAGTGACCCTCCACTCTAAGACTATCCCTAATATACCTTTCTCTCCTCTTTATTGTGTCCCAGTTCCCAACATGGACCTAAATCACCTGGCTGTCCCTTTTCTCCTGACCCTTGTCCACACTCACTTTGGAGTTTCAAAGCTGCAGTGTCCTTAGGCACAATAGGGCTATGATCTGGAATTATAAACCAAATACAACTTTTCCTCCCCAAGTTGGTTGTGGGTCATAGTGAGTTACTACAGAAGAAGTGACCCTAACTAAGACAAATAGGTACACATCTAAATGGAGGAATGATTGATTCAAATTTGTAGGAGGCCCCCTAGGGCATTATCAGTTGGGAAAGGGTTATTGGCCCTATCCCTTTGTGACCTAAATTCAGTAGTCCAGTGACAGCCTTTGCCACACTTTGAGCATATTATAGAAGCCTGAAGGCTTTTCTATGGGCCGTTTCTTGGAAAACCAAACCAAACCAAATCAAATAAAACAAAACAACAAAAGCATTGTTTCTAGGAATGCCTTCCCTATAATCATGTTCAAATGACCTTGCTTATACAGCAAACCTGTAGCCAACATCAAACTAAGTGGAGAGAAACTTGAACCAATCCCACTAAAATCAGGGACTAGACAAGGTTGCCCACTCTCTCCTTACCTATTTAATCTAGTACTCAAAGTCATAGTCAGAGCAATTAGACAACAAAAGGAAGTCAAAGGGATAGAAATTGGAAAGGAAGAATTCAAAGTATCATGATTTGCAGATGATGTGATAGTATATTTAGGTGACCCCAAAAATTCCACCAGAGAACTCCTAAATCGTATAAACAATTTCAGCAATGTGGCTTGATAAAAAACTAATTCAAACAAATATGTACCTTCCTCAACTCAAAGGATAAATAGACTGAGAATGAAATTAGGAAAATGACACCACTCACAACAGTCACAAATAGTATAAAAGAACTTGGTGAGATTCTAACAAAGCAAGTGAAAAATCTGTATGACAAGAACTTCACATTTCTGAAGAAAAAAAATTGACGATGATCTCAGAAGATGGAAAGAGGACCCATGCTCATAGATTGGCAGGATTAATATCGTAAAAATGACCAGCTTGCCTAAAGCAATCTACAGCTTCAAGGCAATCCCCATCAAAATTCCAACTCAATTCTTCACAGATTTTGAAAGAGCAATTCTCAAATTCACTTGGAATAACAAAAAAACTCAGGAGAGCAAAAACTATTTTCAACAATAAAAGAACGTCTGGTGGAATCACCATCCCTGACTTCAAGGTGTACTACAGAGTAATCATGATAAAAACTGCATGGAATTGGTACTAAGACAGGCAGGTAGATCAAAAGAATAGAATTGAAAACCCAGAAATGAACCCACACACCTATGGTCACTTGATCTTTAACAAAGGAGCTAAAACCATACAGCAGGAAAAAAAAACAGCATTTTCATCAAATGGTGCTAGGTTAACTGGCAATCAGCATGTAGAAAAATGAAATTTGATCCATTCTTTTCTCAGTGTACAAAACTCAAGCCCAAGTGGGTTGTAGTGGCTATTCCTGGTTGTCAACTTGACAATATCTGCAATGAATTATTCAAGAATTGGAAGGCTCACCTATGATCCAAATTTGGAGTCTCAGAGATAAAAGTTTCTGACATGGATCTTGGCATGGAGATCTTGAAGCATAGTTGCTGTGAATTCCAGAAGATTAAGGCAAGGAGATCTCAGAGTTCAAGGTCATCTGGGATTAAAGTCGTGGTGACACACACCTTTAATCTGGGCTACACACTCTGCTGGAGACCTGCAATCTTTAATCTGAGCCACACTCTCTGCTGGAGACCTATATATGGACATTGGAAGAAGACTCTCACTCTTCCTTGCCTGCTTGCCTCATGGGACTGAGCAACTGCTCTATCCTTGGACTTCCATCCACAGCTGCTGCTTACCATTGTTGGGGAGTTGGACTACAAGCTGCAAGTCATTGTGAAATTTCCTAACTATATAGAGACTACTCATACATTCCTTGACTCTAGAGAACCCTGACTAATACATGGGTCTAGGACCTCCACATAAAACCAGATACACTGAAACTAATAGTCGAGACAGTGGGGAAGAGCCTTGAACACATGGGCACAGCGGAAATTTTCCTGAACAGAGCACCAATGGCTCATGCTCTAAGATCAACAATAGACAAATAGGACCTCATAAAATTGCAAAGCTTCTGTAAGGCAAAGGACACTGTCAATAGGATCCTGTCCCAGTTGCTCCACCATTTCTGAGCCCAGCGATGAAAGAGAGAAATTTTCAAACACACACTTCTAAATGAAATGCTTCCAATAAATCCATGCCCTCAGAGTTCAGAGGGCCCCAAGGAGACAACCAGAAGGAGTGAGGGAGACCAAGGGGACTTCAGGAAATAAAGCCCTTGGAATCCCCTTTATGTCACAGAGACTGAGGCAGCAGTCTTAGGGCATCCTGGGATTTGTCCCAGGTCCTCTGCATTTATTATTTAGCTTTTAGTGTGGTCCATTATGGGTCTCTTGGATGCTTGAACAAATGGTTCTCTGATTGTTGTTTCTCTTGACCTTTTATATTTGTCTGTTGACTCATCTTGTCCAATTGGATATCATGGATTTTGTTTTTATCTTATTATATTTTATTTTGTTATTTGGTTGTTATTTTGTAGAAAACTTCCTTCTCTAGTGGAGAGACAGAAAGCGAAAGATCTAAATGGGAGAGGAAATGAGAAAGAACTAGAAGAACTGAGGGATACACTACTCACTCAGATTATACAGTAATAATAAAGAATCTATGTTTGATTAAAGAAGTGGGGAGAAAGAAGAGATGCCTGGGAAGAACAAAAATATAGTAGTATTCCATAATTTTCAGAGTGAGATCAGAAGTGTTTCTAAGTAGAGTCGCTCTGTTTTGTTTTAGTGTAATGTAATTAGGAATATTAATTTCAGTGGTGTAGAGGCTATTCCTGGCTGTCAGCTTTACTAAATCTGGATTGAACTAAACAAGAATTGGAAGGCTCACCTATAATCCTAATCTGGAGGCTCAGAGATACAAGTTCTGACCTGGAGATCTTGATGCATAGTGACTATGAATTGCAGAAGATTAAGATTAGGGGATCTCTGAGTTCAAGGTCATCTGGGGTTAAAGGCGTGGTGGCACACGCCTTTAATCTGGGTAACACCCCTCTGCTGGAGACCTATATAAGGACATTGGAAGAAGGAAGATTTCACCTCTGGCTTTTCCTGGCGTACCTCATGGGAAGGAGCAACTGCTAGATCCTCAGACTTCCATCCAGAGCTGCCTTGTGGGGACTGAGCAACTGCTACATCCTTGGACTTCCATCCACAAGTACTGCTGACTATTGTTGGTGAGTTGAACTACAGACTGTAAGTCATCCACAAATTTCCTAACTATATAGGGACTACCCATACGTTCTGTGACTCTAGAAAACCCTGACTAATACAGAAGTTGGTACCAGAAGGGGGGTTCTACAGGAGCAGAAGTATATTGGATGAATATTTTAAAAATCTGGACTTGGTTTGGTAATTCTTCCTCCTGGGAGTTCAGAAAATATTGAAGACCTGTGGTTGAAACTATATTTCAGCTTAAAGAGGCTAATGTCTTTGAGTATCTTGATGAATTAGATGATTCAGTGGTGTAACAATACTTTCTACAATTTGGGGAAAAAATCGAAAAATGATTTTGCTGGCTGGTTGCTCTTAGCGGTCTCAGGGAAAAACAATGAAGGAAAGGAAGAAGTTCTGTGATAAAAACGAACAGCTCCAGATGCAAGTAAACAATCAAAAATGTGCTAAGTGTGCCCTTTGAAGAGAATCTTCTGTCTAGCAGCCATAGAGCTCAAGTTGCAGAAAATCAGACTGAAGCTCTCATTATAAGGTTGGCTGAATTTCAGGGAAAATTCCGGTCTCAGGCTCAGAGGGTGTCAGCAGTTAAAGTAAGGGCATTAATTGGCAAAGAATGGGTTCCTATAACTTAGGATGAATATGTGTGGGAAGACCATATTGAAATTGAGAATTTTGAATCTTCAGATTTTCAAGGATTTGCCCCACTTGAGGAAGTAGTACCCTCAGCCCCACCCCTTGAAATAATGCCTTCTCTGTATAATGAAAATTAATCCCTCAGAGCCTGATAAACCAGCAGTGAATTTTGCTGAAGAAAATGCCAGACCAAAACAATACTGATGTTTCTCAAGGCCCAACAATAGTTTCTTCTAGACCTATAACCAGACTCAAGGCAAAACAGGCCCCTAGATGGGAAGTAGAAAGTGTAGTCCATGAGGAAATACACTATACTACTAAAGGAGCTTAATGAGTTTGCTAATTTATTCAAGCAGAAGTCTGGGGAATATGCATGGGAATGGATTTTAAGGGGTGTAGGATAATGGTGGAAGGAACATAAAGCTAGAGCAGGCTGAGTTTATTGGCATGGGCCCTCTGGAGTGGAGATTCTAGGTTTAATAGGGAAGCTCACACAGTTAAAAAAAAGTGTCAGGAGTTTGTTTGAGTGGTTTGGATGAAGAGTTTATCAAAAGATGGCCTACTGAAAAGGAGTTGGAGATGCCTAATATACCTTGGCGTAGTGTTGATGAAGGGGGTTCTAATGCTATAGGGAAATTGCAATGCTAGAGTGGATACGTTGTGTAAAACCTAAGGATCCACAAAGGGAAGGTCCAACAGATATACCCTTCACAAGTCCTATAATACGCAAACTGGTGAGAGGGGCACCAGCACATTTAAAGAGTTTTGTTCTTTCCCTTTTCCTTGTGCCAGACCTTAGGGTTGGAGATTCTGCTGCACAAATTAGATGAATTAAATTCAAAGGATTTATCTGGACCTCGAGGTAACAAGGGCCAGGTGGCAGCATTGAATCGCCAGAGACAAGGTGATCATAGTTATTATAATGGACAGGGTAGACAAAACAATGTTTATAATGACATACCTCATAATGGTCAGTACAAGAGAGGTGGAATTTATAATGGCATGACGCATTTGGACCTTTGGTACTGGCTAGTCAGTCAGGTGTGTTTCCAGGCATGAAATAGATAGGAAAACTACTGCATATCTGTTTGATCTGTATAAGAAGAAAAATTCTCAACAAATGAAAAGAAAGGCTACTTTGGATCATGGCCAAAAGGCAATCTCAGCCAGTGATCAATTTCCAGACTTAAGTCAGTTTGCAGAGCCAGAACCCCTTGAATGACGGGGGTGGCCATGTTCCTCTGAGGAAGAATCTTGATAAGACACCTAAAAGTTTTGCTGTTAGTCTTTCCCCAATTCTGCCCCAGAGGGACCTACGGCCTTTTAAGAGGGTAACTGTTACACTGGGTGACAGGAAATAATCAGACTTTCCGGGGTCTATTGGATACTGGTTCTGATTGACACTGAATCCCAGGAGATCCCAAGAAACATTGTGGCCCTCCAGTTAGAGTAGGAGCTTATGGAGGACAGGTGATTAATGGAGTTTTGACTGACTTTCTTCCTTCTTCTATCAGAAGGCCTCTCTATTATAAATAGGCCCCACAGTTATGAGTGTTAAGAAAGGCACACCGGCCATCTGTTGTCCTTTGATTTTCTCAGCTCTAACTCCTTGGTCATAGCTGCCAGTTCCACTTTCTGTGCTGACATTCCTGCCAGGAGTGGCTCTGCCATATGATTTTGGTGTTTGAGACCACAATTGCCCCAGCATATCCTCGTTCATCTTGAAGGAGACTGTTTACCATTAGTGAACCACATTTCCTTGGCATCCATCAAGAGCTTATTTTGGCCTCATGATATAGCCCAAACTGTCCAAGCAGTCATGCAGATGCCCATTGATAAAGGGTTCAGGGTCAGACAGCAGGGCAGCTGAAAAAGTTATCCTGGGGCCATACACAAAAGAGAGGCTGTGGTAATGAGTCATTCTGGCATCATCTTTAACCAGGAGACTGTTGCTGCACTGATTTGTAAACATGGTGGGGGCCAGCTTCTGACAATTGGTCCACACATTGGAGTCTGTGTAGGCACCTGCTGGGGTCTCAGTAGGTCACTGGCAATGGCTATTATTATCTAGACAACCTATAGACTTAAGTAACATACAAATACAGTAGGGTGTGCCTTCAAAAACAATTTTTTGCTTAAATTGAAATAGATAGATCCAGTTCAAACACAGACTCTTAGGGTAGAAAATCACATACCTTTAATCTGAGTCTTCAGGCAGGAAAACAAACACCTTAATCCCTAATTTGAGACTAGAAGACACACCTTTAACAGGGTCACACCTTCTTCTGGAGGCCTATATAAGCAAATGAAGAAAGAAGTTTCCGTCTTTGCCTGTCAGCTCTCATCTTAATAGCAAGCTCGTTTCTTCACTGTCATTAGACCCTACTTCTTCAGAAGAATATCTGAGACTTCAAACTAAGTAAGTACTGGTTGTAGTCACTGTTATATTAGCTGTACCTCAGCCTATACGTTTATCTCATATATCCTCTTTCTATTTATATACAGGAATTCATTCTGTACGTTCAATAAACATGCATGCACAGGAGAGAGAGAGAGAGAGAGGAGAGGAGGAGAGAGAGAGAGAGAGAGCGAGGAGAAACAGAGAGGGAGGAAGAGAGACACAGAGAGACAGAGACAGAGAGATACAGGGAAAACAGAGAGAGAAAAACAGTAGAAACAATTTAGGGAGAAATTGAAAATAAAATCTAAAGTGTATGTATAATTGTATCCAACAGATGAAGAGTAAATAAATGTTAGTTCTTCTTTTCAGATCAACTTTAACCTCCAAACTACCTCCAGCAGAAATGTCAGGAGACCTCGAAGACAAGAGCTGTGGGCTCCACACAGATCAGTGTAAAGAATTCAGCTATAAGTGGACCATTAGAAACTTTTCTTTTGCATGGATGGGATTCAGAAAGAGATTACAAGCCCAGTGTTCTCATTAGAGGCCAATGAGAAAGTGGCATGTTGTTTGAGAGTATACCCAAATGGAGTTGAAGAAGAAAGCAAAGATACCTGTCAGTTTACCTGGGATTGCTCAGCTGTCCAGAGAACCCGAGTTTGGGCAAAGTTCGAGTTCTGGATCATAAATTCCCAAGGAGAGAAATATCAGAGTTTGAAGAACCCCAACGTTGTAAGCTTTTGGCAATACCAACATGGGGGGATTCAAAAAGTTCATCCTTCGAGATCTTCTCCTATCCCATCGGCATTGGTTTCTCCCTGAAGACCAGCTCACCTCTGCTGCACAGCTGAGCATAGGTAGGATCCATCTTTAGCATGTCTGGACATCACATGACACCTGCAATCAAGGATCCAAAGATGTGTTGACAGATGAGCCTAAGGGGAGGCTGTGGAAGAATTCTCTCTTCACAGACTGCTCCCTTGGGTAAGAGTGGCCATGAATTCAGGGCTCACAAGGCCATCCTAGCAGCTCGCTCTCCAGTTTTCAGAGCCATGTTTGAACATGAAATGCAGGAGAGACTAAAGAACTGCGTTGAGATCCAAGACCTGGATCCCCAAGTCTTCCAGGAGATGATGGGCTTCATCTACACCGGGAAGGCACCACACCTCAACAGCCATTCCATTGCCACTGGTGTGCTGGCAGCTGCTGACAGATATGGCCTGGAGGGCTTGAAGGTCATGTGTGAGGATGCCCTCTGCAGAAACCTCTCTGTGGAGAATGCTGCACACACTCTCATCCTAGCTGACCTCCACAACTCACAGCAACTGAAGACTTAGGCCCTGGATTTCATTACACTTCATGCTTTTGAGGTCTCTGAGACTTCAGGGTGGAAGTCAATGGTGGAGTCACAGCCCCACATGGTGACTGAAGCCTTCTGCTCCCTGGCTTCTGCACAGAGTCCTTTTTTATAGCCATCATTCAAATGCCTAAAGTGATCTCAGAGGATGGACAGCTATGACCTACACCTCTTTTGAAACAGATACCACCAGTTTTGTTAGCAATGACTTCTGGTTAGACTATGGTATTGTGGGAGCATTTACAGTTTATCAGGAGAAAGGCTCAGGATTTAAAACACCTGTGATATATTATATATGTTAAAATAGTGAGTGAGGGAAGGGCAGCACTGCAGTCTGGGTTACTCTACCTGACATCTACACTGTTGATGTACTTGTTTGATTTTTGGTTGATTTTTTGAATTTGGGATTCAATTTAGGTGCTGGCCCTAGGCAGAGTCCACCTGAGATTCTTTGGAGAAACCTGTCTGCCTTCGAGTGAGCAGAACAGATGAATGGGGCCACAGGCAATGATAAATCAAACGTGAGTGTTTACTCATCAGAGAAGGAAAGACAATGAAGAGTTTCTTTTAAAGACTCAGTTTCAGGGAACTCAGCTGCAAAAGCAATTGCTGCTCTCTCAGAGAACTCTAGTTAAGTTCCCAGCACACACAGGTGAGTTTTTCCTCACCTGTCACTGGTAACCCAGAGGATCTGAGGCCCTCCTCTGTTCTCCATGGCCACAAACATTTCTGTAGACAAAGTGTAGTGGCTATTCCTGGTTGTCAACTTGACTAAATCTGGAATGAATTGGAAGGCTCACCTGTAATCCTAATCTGGAGGCTCAGGGATACAAGTTTCTGACCTGGAGATCTTGATGCATAGTGACTATGAATTCCAGAAGATTAAGATTAGGGGGAATCTCTGAGTTCAAGGTCATCTGGGATTAAAGGCGTGGTGACACACGCTTTTAATCTGGGCCACACCCTCTGCTGCAGAACTATGTAAGGACATTGGAAGAAGGAAGATTTTACTCTGTTTTTTCCTGCCTACCTCGTGGGACAGAGCAACTGCGAGATCCTCGGACTTCCATCCACGGCTGCCTTGTGGGACTGAGCAACTGCTACATCCTTGGACTTCCATCCACAAGTACTGCTGACTATTGTTGGGGAGTTGAACTACTAGCTGTAAGTCATCCACAAATTCCCTAACTATATAGGGACTACCCATACGTTCTATGACTCTAGAGAACCCTGACTAATATACAAAGCCTTAACCAAATAAAATAATATGAATAAAACATTTGAAATCAGTCTGTGGTTTCCAGAGATGTTTATGTTCAGAGAAGTAACGTGTAGTCCTAGCAGCCGAGGTCAGCTGTGGATGTTTGTACAGAGCACTCACTGTCCTACCAGTATTAGAAACCCTTGGTCTTTTATCTTGGAATTTAATGTTGGCAAATGAGAACTCCATCATCATGCTCTTATGACGACTGAGAAGAGCAGGCCAAAGTAGAGGGAGTCTACTCCTTTTGGGAGAGATGTGTTTGTGGGTCAAGGCATGTAAAAATCTATTAACTGTTTTGAAAACATTCAAAAGGTTTTATTCATTACAGATTTGTGGGCTCATGTACCTGTTGAGGGAGACCCTACCGGGAAGTGGGCAACGGTGTGAGTCCTTGATCCAATCTGGTGGCTGGAAGCTCTGGAAGGCCTGTTTCATTGCTCCAACATGGTGGGTTTAGATAAGAGGAGATAGCCCATGATTTTAAAGCTTTATTATAGGAAAGTAGGGGGAAAGAAAAGAGATAGAAAGGTAAAAAGAGAAAGAAGAGATAGAGAGGTGAGAGCCAGCCATGACCACATGGAAAGAGAATGGAGAGAGAGGGGGAAGAGGGGGGCAAGAGTGTAAAAGAAGAAAATAAGACAAGAGACCATGGACAAGAGAGTAAGGAGGGGAGGGGAGGCACTGCCATCTTTGCAATTGTGACTGGGTAGACAGGTGTAGACAGGGGTGCAGGGATCACCAGAGCAGACGATTGCTTGGGACGCACCCGCCAGGGCTCTGCCTGCACCCAGGGGCTCAGCAGCACCGCAGCTGTCTGTGCACTTACCCTGCTGGGGGTGGGGGGGGGAACATCAGCCCTGCGGGGAGTCCCATAATTAGAGAGAGTCCTGAGTTTGGAAGTGAGGTGCCACCATCTTTGCCACTGTGACTGAATAGACCGGTGCAGACAGGTGCATAGGGGTCGCCCGAGTGGGGGATAGCTTGGGACGCGCCCGCCAGTAGCCATCAGTGTACCTACCCTGGGGTGGGGGGAAAACATCTGCCCTGCAGGGAGTCCCAAGATTGGAGGTAGTCCTACATTTAGAGGTGAGGCGCTGCCATCTTTGCCACTGTGACTGAGTAGACAGGGGCAGACAGGGGCTCAGGGATCACCCGAGTGGAGGATCACTTGAGACAGCTGCACCCAGGGGCTCCTCAGCACCACAGCCATCTGTGCACCTAGTGTGCTAGGGAATATCTGCACTGCATTGAGTCCCTCGAGTAGAGGTGAGGCCAACATCTTCTCTCCTGCCACTGGGCAGGCTGCTACAGCCAGCAACACAGAAAACACCTGAGTGCCTGGGCCTGACCTACACCCAGGAGTTGGGCAGTCCCACAGCAATCTGTGCCAGGGGAAAGCCGGTCACCAAGGAGTGCTGAGATAGGTCTGAAGGCACACAGGAGGGAAAAGCACCAGCCAGTGACCTCAGAAACAACACCAGAGATAGCCAGATGGCAAAAGGCAAATGTAAGAACGTTACTAATAGAAATCAAGGCAATATGGCTCCATCTGAACCTAATTCTCCCACAACAGCAAGTCCTGGATACCCCAACACACCATAAAAACAAGATTTGGATTGAAAATCACTGCTCACAATGCTGATGGAGGGCTTCAAAAAGGACATAAAAAACTCCCTTAAAGAAATACAGGAAACCACAAGTAAACAGGGAGAAGCCCTTGAAGAACTAAGGGAAAACACAACAAAACAGGTGAAGGAATTGAACAAAGCCATCCAGGATCTAAAGATGGAGGTAGAAACAATAAAGAAATCACAAAAGGAAACAACTCGGGACATAGAAAACCTAGGAAAGAAGTCAGGAGTCATGGATCCAAGCATCAACAACAGAATGCAAGAGATAGAAAAGAGAATCTCAGATACAGAAGATATCATAGAAAGCATTGATGCAACAGTCAAAGAAAATGAAAAATGCAAAAAGCGCCTGACCCAAAACATCCAGGAAATCCAGGACAAAATGAGAAGACCAAACCTAAGGATTATAGGTATAGAAGAGAGTGAAGATTTCCAACTTAAAGAGCCAGTACATGTCTTCAACAAAATTATAGAAGAAAACTTCCCTAAACTAAAGAAAGAGATACCCATGAGCATACCAGAAGCCTACAGAACTCCAAACAGATTTGACCAGAAAAGAAATTCCTGCCATCACATAATAATTAAAACACCAAATGTACTAAACAAAGAAAGAATATTAAAAGCAGTAAGGGAAGACTGAAGGAAAGGTCACCCAAAGAAGGACCTACCTGGGGATTCATCCTATAAACAGTCATCAAACCCTGACACTATTATGGAGGACAAGAAGTGCATACCAAAAGGAGCCTGTTATGGTTGTTTCAGGAGGGGCACTGACAGAGCCTTATTACATTCAGAGGCAGATGCTAGCAACCAACCATTGGACTAGGCGTGGGGTCCCCAATGGAGGAGTTGAAGGGCAGACTGAAGGAGCTGAAGAGGTTTACAGCCCCATGGGAAGAACAATGAGGTTGGCCACCCAGATGCCCCAGGACTCACAAGGACTAAACCATCAATCAAGGGGTACACATGGTTCCAGTTAAAAATGTGGCAGAGGAATGCCTTGTCGGAATCTGGTCAAAAGTAAAACTGTATCAGTATTAGCCTGGACTTGGGTGGACAGTCCATTTGCTCCCAGAACCAATTTTCAAATATCTCCCACAATTCTATTTCTTCCGTTGTGAAGAGAACCTGTAGCAGTTACTGACAGTCATCTCAGGTAGATTAATGAATCAGCATGATTAATGCTAAAAGACCTATAAGATCTGAGGATATTTCTGAAAAAGTGGGAGGGGTTGTTATATCTTCCAACTATAAAGGCCATTATTGGCCAATGGTACATAGGTCATAGACTGTCACCCCTGTACATTTGGGCATTCAGAAGACTGGAGGAGTAAGATCAAGGTAGAGTCAGCAGACTAGGCAGTAGAGCCTGAGTGTGAGGTGGACTCCAACGGAAATAAGGAGAGTCAGGGAAGTCATGGGCTGTTCTTTCCTCTACCCGAGACAGTTGGTCAAGGGCAGGAGCAGAGGCAGGGGCAAAGATATATGGAAGAGGACTGAAATCCTCCTTGGGGGAAGAAGGGGGAAGCAAGCAAGGAAGGAAGGCAGGGGCCTCTCCTCCCATTTATGCCTGACAAGGCCATCCTCTGCTACATATGCAGCTGGAGCTATGAGTCCCTGTGTACTCTTTGGTTGGTGGTTTAGTCCCTGGGAGCTTTGGGGGTTCAGTTGGTTGATATTGTTTTTCGTCCCATGGGGTTGCACACCACTTTAGATCCTTCAATGCTTTCTCTAACTCCTCCATTGGAAATCCATGTTCAGTCCAATACTTGGCCGGGAGCATCCGCCTTTGTATTTGTCAGGCTCTAGCAGAGCTTCTCAGGAGACAGCTATATTAGACTACTGTCAGCATGCACTTCTTGGCATCCTCAATAATGTCTTGGTTTGATGACTGCATATGGGATAGATGGCCAGTTGTGCCACTCTCTGGATGGCCTTTTCTTCAGTCTCTGCTCCACACTTTGTCTCTGTATTTCCTCCCATAAATATTTTGTTACCCATTCTAAGAAGAACTGAAGCACCCACACTTGGTCTTCCTTCTTGAGCTTCATGTGCTCTGTGAATTGCATCTTGGGTATTCCAAACTATTGGGTTAATATCAACTTATCAGTGAGTGGAAATCATGTGTGTTCTTTTCTGATTTGATTACCTCACTCAGGATGATATTTTCTAATCAAATCCATATGCCTTAGAATTTCATTAAGTCATGTTTTTTATAACTCTGTAGTACTCCATTGTATAAACATACATTTTATGTATCCATTCCTCTGTTGAAGGACATCTGGGTTCTTTCCATCTTCTAGCTATTATAAATAAGGCTGCTATGAACATAGTGGAGCATGTGTCCTTATTACATGTTGGAGCATCTTTTGGTTATATGCCCAGGAGTGGTATAGCTGTGGTCTCAGTTAGTACTATGTCCAGTTTTATGAGGAAACACCAGATTGACTTGCAGAGTGGTTGTACCAACTTGCAATCTCACTAGCAATGGAGAAGTGTTCTTCATTCTCCACATCTTCACCAGCACGTGCTGTCACCTGAGATTTTATCTTAGACATTCTGACTGGTATGAGGTGGAATCTCATAGTTGTTTTGATTTGTAGTTCCTTGATGACTAAGGATGTTGAACATTTCTTTAGGTGTTTCTCATCCATTCAGTATTCCTCAGTTGAGATTTTTTTCTTTAGCTCTGTACCCCATTTTTAATAGGGTTATTTGATTCTCTAGAGTCTAACTTCTTGAGTTCTTTGTATATATTAGATATTAGCCCTCTATCAGATGTAGGATTTGGTAACGATCATTTCCCAATCTGTTGGTTGCCATTTTGTCCTATTGACAGTATCCTTTGCCTTACAGAAGCTTTGCAATTTTACGAGTTCTCATTTATCTATGGTAGATCTCAGAACATAAGCCATTGGTGATCTGTTCAGGAAAATACCCCTGTGCCCATGTGCTCGAAGCTCTTCCCCATTTGTCTTCTATTAGTTTCAGTGTATCTTTTTTGATTTGGAGGTGCTGGATCCACTTTAACTTGAATTTAGTACAAGGAGACAAGAATGGATAGATTTGCATTCTTCTGCATGCTACCCGCCAGTTGAACCAGCACCATTTGTAGAAGAGGCCATCTTTTATCCGCTGGATGGTTTTAACTCCTTCATCAAATATCAAGTGAACAGAGGCATGTGGGTTCATTTCTGGGTCTTCAATTCTATTCCAATAATCT
Source organism: Tokudaia tokunoshimensis (assembly GCA_036184795.1). NCBI lineage: Eukaryota > Metazoa > Chordata > Mammalia > Rodentia > Muridae > Tokudaia > Tokudaia tokunoshimensis. Next base: position 66,238,942 of record BTHU01000003.1, on the reverse strand, counting down.
ACCTGTCTGTCACTGTACCAATACCATACAGTTTTTTTTTTATCACAATTGCTCTGTAGTACTGCTTGAGGTCAGGGATGGTGATTCCACCAGAAGTTCTTTTATTGTTGAGAATAGTTTTCACTATCCTGTTTTTTTTTATTATCCCAAATGAATTTGAGAATTACTCTTTCTAACTCTATGAAGAATTGCATTGGAATTTTGATGGGGATTGCATTGAATATGTAGATAGCTTTAGACAAGATGGCCATTTTTACTATATTAATCCTGCCAATCAATGAGCATGGGAGATCTTTCCATCTTCTGAGATCTTCTTCAATTTCTTTCTTCAGAGTTGTGAAATTCTTGTCGTACAGATATTTCACTTGCTTTGTTTTAGTCACACCAAGGTATTTTATATTATTTGTGACTGTTGTGAAGAGTGTTGTTTCCCTAATTTCTTTCTCAACCTGTGTATCCTTTGAGTAGAGGATGGCCACTGACTTGTTTGAGATAATTTTATGTCCAGCCACTTTGCTGAAATTGTTTATCAGGTTTAAGAGTTCTCTAGTGAAATTTTTGGGGTTGCTTAAGTATACTATCATATCATCTGAAAAAGTGATATTTTGACTTTGTCCTTTCCAATTTATATTTCTTTGACCTCTTTTTGTTGTGTAATTGCTCTGGATAGAACTTCTAGTACTATATTGAATAGGTAGGGAGATAGTGGTTAGCCTTGTCTACTCCCTGATTTTAGTGAAATTGCTTCAAGTTTCTCTCCATGTAGTTTGATGTTGGCTACTGTTTTGCTGTATATTGCTTTCACTATATTTACTTATGGACCTTGAATAACTATTGATGGATTTCTGTATATTGAACCATCCCTACATCCCTGGGATGAAGCCTACTTGATCATGATGCTTGATCATTTTGATATGCTCTTGGATTTAATTTTTGAGAATTTTATTAAGTATTTTTGCATTGATATTCATAAGAGAAATTGGTCTGAAATTCTCCTTCTTTGTTGGGTCTTTGTGTGTTTATGTATAAACATAGTTGTGGCTTCATAGAATGAATTCGGTAGTGTTCCTTCTGTTTCTATTATGTGGAACAGTTTGAAGAGTCTTGGTATTAGGTAATCTTTGAAGGTCTGATACAATTCTGCACTAAAACCATCTGGTCCTGGGCTTTTTTTTTTGGTTTGGAGACTTTTAATGAATGCTGCTATTACTTTAGGGGTTATGGGACTGTTTAGATAGTTTACCTGATCCTGATTTAACTTTGGTACCTGGAATGTGTCTGGAAAATTGTCCATTTCGTCCAAATTTTCAAATTTTGATGAGTATAGGCATTTGTATTCAGATCTGATGATTTTTTGAATTTCCCCAGTTTCTGTTGTTATTTCTCCCTTTTCATTTCTGATTTTGTCAATTTGGATACTGTCTCTGTGCCCTCTGGTTAGTCTGGCTAAGGGTTTATCTATCTTGTTGACTTGCTCAAAGAACCAGCTCCTGATTTGGTTGATTTTTTGGATAGTTTTTTATAGTCTTTTGTTGGTTTGTTTCTACTTGGTAGATTTCAGCCTTGAGTTTCATTATTCCCTATCATCTACTCCTCTTGGGTGTATTTGCTTATTTTTGTTTTAGAGATTTCAGGTGTGATGTCAAGTTGCTAGTGTAAGCTCTGTCCATTTTCTTTTTGGAGACACTTGGAGCTATGAGTTTTCCCTTTAGCACTTCTTTCATTGTGTCCCATAAGTTTTGATATGTTATACCTTCATTTTCATTAAATTCTATAATGTCTTTAATTTTCTTCTTTATTTCTTCCTTGGCCAAGTTATCATCGAGTAGAGCATTGTTCAGCTTCCATGTGTATGTGGGCTTTCTGTTGTTTTTGTTGTTATTGAAGACCTGCCTTAGTCCATGGTGATCTTATAGGATGCATGGGATTATTTCAATCTTCTTTTATCTGTTGAGGCCTGTCTTGTGATCAATTATATGATCAGTTTTGGAGAAGGTACCATGATGTGCTGAAAAGAAGGTGTCTTTTTTTGTTTATGGATGAGATGTTCTATAGATATCTGTTAAATCTATTTGGTTCGTACCTTCTGTTAGTTTAACTGTGTCTCTGTTTACTTTCTGTTTCTGTGATCTGTCCATTGATGACAGTGGGGTGTTGGAGTCTCCCACAACTATTGTGTGAGGTACCATGTGTTTGTTGAGCTTTAGTTATGTTTCCTTTATGAACGTTGGTGCTCTTGCATTTGAAGCATAGATGTCCAGAATTAAGAGTTCATCTTGGTAGATTGTTCCCTTGGAGAATGCAGTGTCCTTCCTTATCTTTTTTGTTAACCTTTGGTTGAAAGTCGATTTTGTTCAATATTAGATTGGCTACTGTAGCTTGTTTCTAGGGCCATATGCTTGCAAAATTTTTTCTCCAGGCTTTAACTCTTTGGTAGTGTCTTTCTTTGTCACTGAGGTGAATTTCCTATATGCAGCAAAATGCTGTGTCCAGTTTACATTTCCAGTCTGTTGGTCTATGTTGTCTTATTGAGGAATTGATTTCATTGATATTGAGAGATAATAAGGAACAGTGATTGTTGCTTCCTGTTGAGAGGTGGAATTATTTTTGTATTGTGGACTATCTTCTTTTGGGTTTGTTGAAAGAAAATTACTTTCTTGCTTTTTCTGGGGTGTAGTTTCCCTCCTTGTGTTGG